>JAODJX010000129.1:16079035-16095328 GCA_026776945.1 Isichthys henryi | reverse complement strand
CGACATGGGGAGAACATGCAAACTCCACACACATGTGACCCAGGCGGAGACTCGAACCCAGGTCCCAGAGGTGTGAGTGCTAACCACTGCACCACCATGCCGCCCCTTATTATTATTATTATTATTATTATTATTATTATTATTATTATGATGTCGTGCTATTATTATTTTCATTTTATTATATCATTCAATTACTAGTATTATTGTTGCTATACTTCTTATTTAAAAGTAGTATTAATAACAGTACTACTAGTAGCAGTAGTATTAGTAACAGTAGCATTATTATAAGTTGCGGTAGGGATCTTTTGATCCATGAGTGAGGTCACACATGTTCCTCGCAAACCGCTGTCAGGTTATGTGCCTTCAGTCTCAGCCAGGAAGTTCACGCCCTGTCATCTATTTCCTCTGTGGGACGATTGCCAGAAGCAGCTTCCTTTACTGGCGCACGGTCTTCTGTGAGTCCAGCTGCCTGCGATCTTGTGTGTCTACTTCTCCGTGCTGTGATTGGACTGGCAAGCATCTAGTGATTATCTCTGATGTTAGTTCACACCGGGCCGCTAATTACTAAAGGGACCTTCTGGTTTTGAGAGAGTATTTAAAGAATTCAGCAATATGGGTAGAGAATTCCATTCAACGTGAAATCAGTTTAGGCTGCCATTAATCACTATAATTAATAGAAACATCAAAAAACTCTCAAGTGTTTAGTATACCAGTGATACAACTGGAATGAAAAATGACTCAGTGACATTTGTTCCGCTCATGTGGTTACAGTAATTTGACCAATCACATTTATTGGCAGACAACATTAGTACTTTGATAAGTTATTATGACAACAGTCTTAAACATGACTATCCATTCAGTGATGTGACCCATGTGCTTTTGGTCTTTAACCTTTGAGCAGTAAGTAATTTATCTAGCTAATTGAGCTGCAGGTGTTGCAGTGGTATTAGGACTGCTGGCCAACATCCAACAACAGGATTGATTGTTGCTTGTTTTGGGCAAAAAGGGAATTAAACCCAGCGATTAGTTACTTTCATTAAAATGAAATTGCATTAAAATTTAGTTCGTTCTGACCTACGTTTCCAAGGGACACTGCGACCTCTTTGATGGTATTCTTGTAGGGAGTGAGTGGTGGTTCTAGATGCGAGAAATGACAGTCCAAGATTGTGACATATTACAATAAAATTGCTCCCCTTTAAATCTCCAAAAAAGGTCATGCTGAAAATATCTCTGCAGGTATGACACAGGAAGATATGCACAGACCTATAAGAATACAAAAGTCATAAAATCTGCCGACTGACAACATCACCCTTAAAGTAGCTATAGCATTTCAGTAACTATTTATCTATTGAATATCCAGTTGTTTTTTAAGTATTAAAGATTCCTTCAGTATTCTGCTTTATAAGAATAAATCTGGGATTCCTTGATTTAAGATTAAGAGCAGGTAAAAAAAAAAGGACTCGGATGAATCTGTCGACTGCCCTTTCAGGTGCTTCAGCTTCGTAGCTGTCTCACACATAGCTTAAGCAAAATAGAAAGTTAAACACCCTTTCAGTTCAGTCATTGTGTAAAAGACATAGCTGCTGATCCTATACCAGGAAGTGATGTGTGAGATAGGGTTAGTTTAACTCTAGTTCAGATTAACCGGCTGCAATCACTGATTTGTTTTTAATTCAGAGTATGGTAACACTTCACTTGAGGGGACACAGAAATTGCAATAGTTCTTACTTAATGCACTAAGTGCTAGCTCGTCATTAATTAAGACAGTTGATGTATTCCATGCGGGAACTATAATAGATAATTATTAACTATAATTAGTTAACTGTTAACTAATATAGTTCCTGAATGGAATGCATGAACCATCTTTGTTGATTTAAGTGACGAATAACAATGGGATCAGTACATAACTAACACTTAGTTACTGGTTAATTAATTTGAGTAAAAGTATACTACAGGGGTGGCCAATCTTGTTCAGAATGGGCCGTTGTGTATGCAGGTTTTCACTGCAGCTCACTACATTACTAATTAGAGGACTGATTGGATGAAGAGCCCTCACGCCTGGGTTTGAACCGCTGACCTAAGGATACCCCAAAAAGGGGTACCGCACCGGCCTTTTGCGGATAATACTGCCCACCCCTGGTGTACTAACATATTATGTGTCCCCTCAAGTAAAGTGTGACCTAATAGAGTAGCTGCCGGAGATAAACAATGCTTCACGATTCATTAATGATGAACAAACATGAGACCAGTATTTCACTTGTGTTATTCATTACTTGTTCCTTCAGTAGTTTTCAAAGATTCACAGAATTAACAGATATAGAAAGAAATATAGAGGTTGATAAAACATGCCTCACGATTCATTAATGATGATCGAACATGCGGTCAGTATGTAACTAACACTTAGTCTGTGGTTAATTAATACACAAGTAATTGCTTAATACCACATTATTTGCATGCTGTAGTGTTACCCAAAATATTGCTGCAAAAATAACTTCCTCTAGAAATGGTGAAGCAGAAAGTGCAGCTGGGGTTCTTTCTTTACTGCCTGTGTAAACTCCATTAAAGGGTCTATAATGGTACAGAAGCCCATCTGCACCAGGGAGAGGGAAAGGGAATCAAAGTGAATTTACCAGATCTTGACTCAAAGAGATCCACTGCACGCAGTGCCCCAGCATACCGCAGTTGACATCACAGTGGATTTAGCAGATCCTGACTCAGAGAGAGCCACTGCATGCAATGCCCTAGCATACCGCAGTTGACATCACAGTTGATTTAGCAGATCCTGACTCAGAGAGAGCCACTGCACGCAGTGCCCCAGCATACCGCAGTTGAAATCACAGTGGATTTAGCAGATCCTGACTCAGAGAGAGCCACTGCACTCAGTGTCCCAGCATACCGCAGTTGACATCACAGTGAATTTAGCAGATCCTGACTCAGAGAGAGCCACTGCACGCAGTACCCCAGCATACCGCAGTTGACATCACAGTGGATTTAGCAGATCCTGACTCAGAGAGAGCCACTGCACGCAGTGCCCCAGCATACCGCAGATGACATCACAGTGGATTTAGCAGATCCTGACTCAGAGAGAGCCACTGCACGCAGTGCTCCAGCATACCACAAATTGAGAGCCATATAAATATAAAGCAAAGACTCCAGAGATGTCAGAGGTATAGGACATGTGCTAAGAGGTTCCGAATGAGAGGAGATGCCCTTAAAAACTCTCAATTATAGTCCAAAAAGGTATCTGTTGAACGTAATTAGTATGGCGAGATATTTTATTTTCTGTATATAAGTATTTTATCTCAGATGTCTCCTCTTCAGAGGTAAATGTCAAAATGGTAATAATACGTGAGGTTCAGACTGTGAACCATTTTTACTCTTCCTTTCTTTGAAAATTAAACCCCCTTTTGCTGGGGTAAGATTCTCCCGCTTGCAATAGACACAGCCGTCACGGCGGAAAGGCAGGTTGACGTCAGAGTCGGATTAAATACCAGAATAAACAGCAATTAGCAGATGAGTCACGTGGGGGAGAATAGGATCTAAGGCTACTTTATTGATCCCTGTGGGGAACCTGTCTTTTCATCTACCCCATCCTGCTCTCCATGAAGAAACACACAAGAACAAGTTTGGGAATCACACTGAAGGGGAACCATCTATGACAGCCATGGAGCTGGGGGTTAAGGGCCTTGCTCAAGGGCCCACAGACACGTGACGATTCTGCCAAGGCCGGGGAACAGAGACTTAGCCCATTGAGCCACAGAACAACCTCAAAAAAGGTGGTTGAGGCTGGCCTCGCAGTCAGCCTCGAACTCACGACGGTATGGAATATATGGCCCATTCAGATGCACGGCGACCAAAACTGAGGTCAATTAAAATAAAAAGAAATCGATCAACATGAGGGGCCTATACAGAGTTCATAGAGCCCCTCATGATAAAGCAAACATGTTTGGCACAGCAGTGCATTCAGACCATGATTCTGCTAAAGCTGCCGGACAGGACAAAGGGGGAAAAAAACAACAAAAAACAAAACTGAGGTCATGAAGATACCATCAGGTGGACATATTCATGTCACCGTCTGGAGATGCATCACGGTTAGAGCTGCATCACGTGACACTCAAAGGTTTGCTCGAGATTTTTATTGATGCCTGTGAAAAAAGGGACTCTTTAACGGTGAAATAAATAACCTGTTTCCTAAAGTGCACTAGAGCACTTCTCAGCCATTTCAGCGATGACGCTGTTGACGTTTCGTGTTGGATTTAAACGGAGATGAACACACAGACTAATCAGATGGGAGCTCGAGGATTTCAATGTGTTTAATGCCGTTGTTACCTTCCGTTGTTTTGGTTTTTTTTCACTGCCGCTTTTGCTGCACCATAGACATGCATTTTATTATGATTAAATGTCGGGGAAAGGCAGTCTTCAGACAATACTTATGAATAGGGTGAGTCACAGGGTCTTAGCTGAGTGGGATTTCAATTTGACTATTTAATGCCCAGCAATTTATGTATTGATCTTTGTGGAAATGGCAAATCAATGATGTCACTATGCAATATCGTTGTCATACAAATTATGTGAAATGATTCATGATAATGAATTATAGAAATGTTTTCTACTTTGATTATTAATTAATGCGTATATAAAAAAGTGCGCAAGGATAGATTATATCTCCTGGGTGGTGGGTGCAGTCAGCAGGGGCCGCCCTCGATGTGTCATATTTCATTGAACCCTGGATAAAGGTCTGAACAGCCCACCCCAATGAGGCTGTGAAATTCCTGACGCTTCATCATGTGATTAATAGTCATGTGACTGCTGATAGAGGTGTAAAGGTCACATGTTTGTGTGATGCAATCTACTGGTGTTATAAACCTGCGTTTCTAATTCGCGTAATTTAATGCCATGTTATTTCTGTCACTGAAGGAAAATGTTAAATGTTAATGAGCAGCATGAGTAATTTAGCACTTATATCTTTATGCTACTGAATAATAATCAGTAAATAATCAATGAATAATTAAAACAAATTTTACCCTGGTAATTCTAAAAAGTGATTACCTTCTAGCACTATCTCACCAGGTACTGTATTAAATATAAAACAAATGTCTAAATCAGTCACAATATTACATCTGCATACTTGCATTCTACATACACAAACATCTTCTTCCTTTCCTTTGTTCAAAATGCAGTAATTGAAGAAGATTCACTTCAACCAGCAAAAGCCAGCATGCCTTCTGACATGTTTTTGTTCAAAGTAAATCGTTATAAAATTTTGAAAACATTAATATTTTAGCATCTGCCTTTGAATGTGTCAGCGAGCAGGCGGCCTGATCTGGCCTACCGAGCAGTGGAGGAAACTGGAAAATTCTAACTCTGTCGAGGTCCATGATTATCACTGTATGTACAAAATGCAGCTTTTGCCCTCAGGGGCACTGTGTAAAGATAACACTTCAAACGTATTAAAAATGCATTCCTCTTAATTACCAGCTATTAATGTGCAAATACAGGATCACCCTTGTCCTGATCAGACATCACACCTGTGTCTGATTATCGCATGAAGAGATGCACTCCTGCACCTTTTATTTGGTTAAATGCTCTGTACCTTATCTTCTCTTTGCTCTCTAAACCCTGTTATCATTTCATGTACCACATTGTCACAATTCTATAATATGTCATGAGAAAAGATTATTAAACTTTTGAAAACCCATAGTTACAGTTGATGTATATTTAAATATGTAAACTGAAGTTGCTGATGGCTGCAATGACAGATTAACTTTTACCAAACGCGACGTTGTATTTCCATTTACAGCGTTAAGCAGTGCGGTTACTTGCTGGGTTAGCCATTAATCTAAAAGCTTTTCACTCTGTGTCCTGAAATTAGGTAATACTTTACATAAAGGGCACATTTTATAACCTCTTCATAAGTGGTTTATAAATGTTCATAATGATTTTATCGATAACTCTAGATTCACCAGAGTCTGCAAATCCTACATAAGATTCGACATAGTTTATATATTTCTGAGCAAAGTAAAAATGAATATAAAAGATGTATATCTTATTTTTTCTGCCCCCTTTACAATAAATGTCCCCATGATTTATTCTCTAATCTGACCTTTTCGTTAGAGCTCATCACACAATGAACACGCTGTAGGTAAAGTGTGACTGGCGACCGGTCCAGCGTGTCTCGTGTCCTCTGCTTTCCGGGAGCAAAGTTGACCATGACTCGGCTTTGGATAAGCAGTTCTGGAAAGCAGATAAACAAATAACACGTCCATCCATCTCCTAACCGCTTACCCTGGTCATGGTCGCAATCACAGAGGGAGCTCTGGAGCCTATCCCAGGCAGCAAGGCTGCGGTACAGCCTGTCCATCACAGGGCACATGCACTACAGCCGAGTTACAGAAACCAATTAGCCTAACTGCACGTCTCTGGATGGCAGGAGGGGACCCACACGTGTAAAATCTAGGCGGGGGGGGTAGTATTCAAATCCCCACTGCAGGAGGTGTGAGGTAGCATTTCTACCCCCCAGGCTAGCCTCAGATAGATACAGTAGTATAAAATTTGCTGTCTGATAATGCAGAGGTATGGGGTAAAACAGGAGGGTCTGGAACCCATAGGATTACGGGGCAAACTCCAGAACTGGGAACGCGATAAATGCTCAGCCCTTCAGGGAGGATGTGACGGTGTTCAGTGCAGGCTCAGGTGCTGTGTGTTCAGCGTCAGACGCAAGTAAAGGCACAACATGCAGTTTCATTTAAATATAAGTCCTCCTGCCCCTGCTACTTTTCAAAGACAGAGAAAAATTACTAATTATACTTCATAAACTCCTTGAGATGTTCAGTATTGATCACCAGATTTCCAGTATGTTGTTTTTGAGGGCTAATTCTACAGTAAAAGACTGAAACACAGTCATCTTAATATGAGTTCCACTGAGTTACGTGAACTAAAAGACTTTTATGCCTTAATGTTTTTCTGTGAAGAACAACTCCACCAGACTGGGGATAAAATGGGTGCAGCCACAACCCCCCAGTGTATGAATCTATACGCACGGCATTTATTAGTGAGTTTCCGGATTCCCATTAATAAGTTTCACCTCGAAAATGACATGGAAGCACATATCATATATCTAAAGCAGCAGCAGGATTATCCGTACTGCCTATACACTGCAGTTTGTGATGGGATCACACTGGGCCATAGAATTCATTTCTCTTGTCAGAGGACGTCAGTCTTGCTTATATTGCAGGGGAAGTAATACAGTGAGACCTAGAAGAAGCCCGACTGAAATAACAGAAGGACACTGGAGTCATTATTTTGGGATGGCTTCCTTGGGCCAGCCGATAATTAAAGCCTGTCATGGTTTATTGGAGGAACATAAATGAGAAATACTGTTACTTTTTGTTCTGCATAATCAAGCCTTTCCTTTTCCTGAAACGTCTATGATAAAGGTGCTGGAAGGTTGAGTGTGGTTCGATGGTTTGAGTGAGACTGAATGAAGGACCCGGGGTTGGGCTGTTGATAAAATAGGCTTTTTTTGTTGGGCCATCAGAGCCCGACCTGTCAGGGTTTGAGGGATGTATACTTGCTTGTTATACACACAGATATGTGATATTTAGCTGCTTGCTGTGAGTATAAACAGACATTAGTCAGTAATTCATCTGACATCAACAACATCAACAAATTTACTTTCTAGATCAAGTAAAACCTTGTTTACAGAGCAATGGCAAATATCAGCATTGCATCTTTGGCCTTTTGATTACCTGAATCACAGGCGGGGACAATGTTTAACTGTGCGTGAGTCAGTTTCAAAACTGCTGAAGTCCCACCTTCCTTGCAGGAGGAAGAGCTGAAAGCGCCATCTGAACTGAATGTGCCACATATCATTACAGAGCGGAGATGTTTCTACAGATTGCACTCTAGTCTTCCCTCCGCAGCATTAAGGGGTATTTCACACCAGTGCAGACAGTATTAAACTCATTATAAATTCTACATGATGCCTGCGTTTGGCTTCTCACTGGCTTTTTCGGGATCAAAACTAAGAGTCCTACCGATTTATTTTGCCCATAATTTACAGTATAAGCAGCACATTTCTTAAAGACTACTGGATGTCAAGAGAGCCAGCTGTGTGTGGATGTTAGATATTTTGGCACATTGTTTTTCATCATGCAGTGATAAAAATGTTTACATGATTCTATGAACTTTTAGGCTTTCCCAGCTTAAAAAAACACTTCAACGCTGTTTTTATTGCGGCCAAATATAATGTGCAAAGCAATTTAAAAGTGACACAATCTGACAGGATTTTACTATTCTTACTGTATTATTACTGTTTTTTGAACAGGATCACCAGACTGCCCTCTGCTGGTCAGAGCTCAGAAGCCAGTCCTTCCAGGCGGACAGAAGCGATTGTTTTTAATCTGGTCATTAGAGGATGATTAGAACCTGCTAATCAAACTCACTTTGATTTCTGGATGATCAGCAAACTCAATTACATTGCATCTATGCATTTTATTTTCTCATTACTTTTTTTTTGGTTTTAAATTAAAACGACTATTGAGCAGTTTAATCAAGTGGAAACCTCCGAAGGTCCTTGCCGCAGCAGGCAATCGCGCCAGGCGGCTGGGCGCTCCGCTGTCTATCAGGCACATGAATGGCCAGCCATATCTGCATTCCAGCCAATAGGAAGAGCGACGGTTCGCCAAACACCCTGTTTCTGGCACTAATGAGCCAGGGCGCAATCCAGGAGGAGTTAATGTAAAAGATCATCTCGGAAAAGACCAGCTAGCCCAAATGACAGCAGGCCCCAGTCATTATGAATGATTTATCGCTCGTGAAAACTAACATCTGCGGTGGCTGGCTGTCTACTGTCAGGAGATGAAAGTTTTGGATCGGCTCATGGGGCGTGCCAGGAGTGCTAAGCCAGGGACTCTGGGTCAGTGGTACAGGAGCGGTGGGGGGAAGGCGGGGGGGCTTGACCAGCTGTTCCATTTCACTCTGCAGCCACAGGCTGCCACAGCAATGGATGGGGGGGCGCGGCTTCGGATCCGGGGGACCGATTAAGATATCCCCGGTTCATTCCACTGCCATAACGGCATCTAAATCTCTCTGCCAGCCCCCCCGAAAGGCAAAAACATTTCAAACTGTCGTCGCACAAAACAGGAGGATGTCACAATCAGTGCTAATCCCCTTATCAAGGAAAATAGAGAAATGAGCGAATGGACAATTTTGATCTGAAACGAAAAAAAGTTTGACAGTAATCTTGTTTCCCTGAGGATGGGGGATAACCCCCCCCCCCCTTATGAATTACTGTCTCTCGGCAGTGGGGAGGGAATCTGAAATGTGTTTTAAAATGCCTGGGGAGGGGGAGGGGGGTGCTGTGACCCACCACTCCCAATAAAGAGGAATTACGCTGCACTGCCTGTGTCTAACATCTGTGTGTGACCTTGAATACGGATGAGTGTTAATGAGCCATGCAGCCTATGGATGGTACGTCAGAAACTGAGGGCAATGCCAGCTTTCAGTGGCTGGACCAAACAGCTGTAATGACAATAATAACAATAATAATAATAAAGATTATTACTAAAGTGCTTAAGTAGCAGTGAGATACCAATTCAGTCAGAAGCGCTTATCCCTCTGACTAACCCTTTTCGCTGTGTCAGGGTTCATGGAATTTATACAGGAAATCCTCCGATGACGTAAGTAATCTGTTCCACAAACCCTTATGTTAGTCAAATTTTATGTCAAAATGTACCTTCCCATACCACTGAAGAAGTCATACAGCAAAAGGCAGTTAAACTAAAAATATGCTAACAATACGTGCCAAAGTACATGGCAAGAAAATGAGAAGATAATATATTTTCAGGTGCGTGGCGTCTTTTTGTGTCTGTGAGCTGTGTATCTGGGATGTTCTCTCTGTAAGTCTGCGCGTTGTGTGAGCCAGAGGTCGCCTGCAGTGGTGTAACTGCAAGACGATGGTAGGAGCGCTACCCTGAGGGTCACGACACGGTCACTTCAGAGGCTGCGGTTTGGAGCACGCCGGACGTTTCCGTGAAGGTGGTGAGGGCAAAACTGGTTGCTTACTGGCCCACCCACGTTCCTGTCCTCATCGCCGGGAGCTGCAGCTAATGACCGAGAGAACAAGGTCGTGAGTACGAGTGGCCGAAATGAGGTCTGTCCGCAGGGCTCCCGGGCTCAGTCTCCGTGACAGGTTGAGGGGGTCGAAGATCCTGAGGGACCTCAAAATAGAGCTGCCATTCCTTCAGATCGAGAGCTGAGGGGTTTCGGGCATTTCCGGCTACCCCAGCTGAGATGTTCTGGACACATGCTGAAGGACAGAGGCCCCTAGGGCGGATCCAGCATCCCTCAGCCAGCTTGGGAACATCTGGGGTGGAAGCAGAGTCCATGGTGTCGATGAGGGAGGTGTGATCTGTTATGCTCAGTGTGCTGGCCTCACCTGGTAAAGTGGTGTGAGGAAGATGGAGAAAAAACCAGCAAGATATTCAGACATTCAGATATTCATGCATCTGGCTTGAAAAGTTACTGGAGCCACTCACTGGATGTCCCTGTTTTAAAGGGTTAGGTTTAGGCTTAGGTTTAGGCTTAGGATTAAGAATGGGACTGCAGTTAAATAAACTCATAGATGTACAGTGTGACTCGGAGTAGTAGAGGAGAATACTGGCTCAGAAATATAATTTTGTACGTCGCGGGTTCGACTCCCAAGCCAGACAAAATCGAATAAAACTGGTTCATCCAGCTGTATGAATGAGCCTTACAAGGTTTACACATCTCTGTGGACTGGAAAGTCCACTGGAAGAGCAGTGCAAAAATATAGAGTTTAAAATTTCCATCCTTGACTGAGAAACTGTCTCCAAAATGTCAGAGGAGCCCCAGAGCTAAAGCTCGCTCAGATGGCTCATTAGGATTCTGGGGGAGCGACTCGGACGCTCCAGATATTCGCAGCTGCAAATTAATCAGTAGATGAATGAACAGAAGCAATCTAGATCCATGACCCAGACTGGCGTACCAGAGCTGGGATCTTATCCATGAAGTCAGAGGATTCCCTTCTCATTGGATGGTTTTATAAGCACCATATGTTTCACAGTGGCAGGGAGAAATAACATGCATGCTGTTCATTGAGTGGTGCTGTTCCTCAAACCACTGTATGAATGCTTGGTTATGCTTAGCTGAGACGGACGGAAAATATCGATTGTAGCACTGCTGCTCGTCAGCACTTTATCTGGAATAATCTGCTGTTCTTGTCCTGGATCTGGCGCCTTTCGCTCGTCAGATACGCCCACGGGGCCGTCCTGAAGGTGCTGTGATAATCTCCGCGGCGTGCCTTACCCACTTAAAATTCTGCACCACATCGCGCTTCTGTTCTTGCGAGATACCGATTCAATCCCGTGACAGGGCTGCACTCTAGGCTTGTCAGTAATAAAGATTACAATAAACCCACTACGCTGAGTGGTTGAAAGTTTACAGGGTGCACCCTTTAATGTGCTACGCTACCCGACAAATATGTACTCAAAATAAAATATATAATGTACTGTTTATGATTATCACTGTGGATAAAGAGGAGTGTGTAAAACAAGTAATATTGCGCGTAAACTACGTCGTTTAGAACATATTCTTAGAACATATTCTAAATTTTCTTTAAAAGGATTTTCTTTAAAAAAAATAAATAATCGAAAAGATAGATGTTTATTTTATTGAGTCTGCAAAACCTTCTTCGGGTGACTTGGTGGGTCAGTCGGCCGCACTGCTGTTTCCCACCTCTGAAGTTGGTCCTGCCTCTGCTCTCTGCATGTACTGTATGTTCTTCTCGTGTTGAATGTGTGTCTGCCACATACCTCATGACTAATACATGTCTTCAAATCTTCCTGCGTGTTGGGGGGGTGTTACAGTATGTGTATATTACATTATGGAGACCAGATGACCCTACAATGTTGTTTAAAAAAAGTCGTTTTGACGTTGTGGGGACCATTTTTTCGGTCCCCAAAAAGGAAAATTCAATTTTATATAAATCTGTGACTGCAAAAAAATAAAAATGCAGAAAGTCTTGTATTTTGTTTGTTTACCTGTGGTTAAGGTTAGGGCTGGGGGGGTTAAGGTTGTCATTGATGGATTTAGGATTTTTGCCACAGAAATGAATGAACGGTCCCCACAAACGTATGAAACACGTGTGTGTGTGTGTGGATTAGGTTTATATTACTTTGTGGGGACCAGATGTCCCCCACAATGTAATAAAAACCTGTTTTTTTCATGTTGCGGGGACCATTTTTTGCGTCCCCACAAAGATCTGTGAATGCAATGAAAAAAGTACAAATGCCAAAAGTGTCATATTTATCTCGTAACATAAGGTTAAAGTTGGGGCTGAGTAGCGGTTAAGGTCTCCATGTTGTGTTAAGAGTTTTCCCCATAGAAATAAATAGAGAGTCCCCACAAAGATATAATTACAAACCTGCTTGTGTGTATGTGTGTGTGTGTGTGTGTGTGTGTGTGTGTGTGCGTGTGTGATGTACTGGTACTCCATTCAGGGCGACTCACTGTGCATGCTGGAATAGACTCCAGGTGACCCACACAGGATAAGCAGAGGAATGGAGAAAGCTTCTTAGAAATAAAATCTAAATAAATTTATAATCTGTATTAAAATTCCCCTTGCTTATGTTCAGCCTTGCCGGATTATTCCGTAGCCTTGTCTTCCTGTTTCACAAAGGAACATATTCATGCAAAATCACCCTGAGAAAAAGCAAATGAAACTTACGAAATAAACAAATGAATGGGGGCTGAACTGCAATGGCTGCACCCCAAGCTCAGCCGACATCCGTACGGAAACGGCAAACCACATACAAGACTTCCCTCTTTCAGCCAGTGGATTTGAATTCTTTTATAGAAGCCCTGTGGTTTTATTTGAAGGCAGACCAGACAGCCATATACCATATAAAAATCCATTATATCTTGGCTTTGTTTACACTCCTGTGGCACTAGACTCACAAAAGAGGTCTTCATATTCATATCCGTGCAAATAAACTATTGAAATTTTAAAAAGGTCGCAGAAACACAATGCATAGTTCCTGTATTTTTTGTAATTGAACTTGAAGAATAAACTTATTGTATTTCATTAAATGTAGTGATCGGCGCGCCCCCCGCCTCTAGGTTGGAGCTCAAAGAAAAGGAACAATAAAATCTGACGAGGAAAATACAGAATGTTGTTGGGACTGAGCCCAAGTCAAACCAGGCTGAGGTTCCATGTCAGCTCTCTGTCACAGTCCCTGTCTCCCAAGCCGCTTGCTGACACAGCATAGGTGGGGGAAAGTGGTCATTAATTTTCTGACAGGATGGGTTAAAATATCCATGTAAGCCACGCATCTGGCTTGGAGCTAACTGTGATTTATGCATGCTAGTTTTCAGCTCACTCGTTACCTAGAGAAATATCCAACCTGAGCTTATGAAAAAATCATAAATCATTCCTGTGCATTCAGCCGACTTAAAGAGACTTCAAAATAAATTATTCTGTGCATACTCCGATTTAATATATACTTAATACATTTTCCCTTCAGCTGCGCTGAATTCCGCGGGAGATCGGCACTGTGCTCCATACTGCAGGCTCTGCACAGAAAACAGGAGGGTATAATTCTACATGATAAGCTATGCCTCATTAATGACGCTAAGGAATCTGTCATTTTAATTGGAGGGTTAACATTAACAGCGTGAGGAATCTTCTTTGCAGCTGAATAATGGCTGAAATGAGAGCCTTTATGCACTTCTACACAGCTAGAGTAATCGTGTCTGGTTTCTGCTAAACTGTCAGGCCCTGAATGCAGATACAGTCCACATACAAGTGCTCAGCCTTGACTGAACCTGTGTTAGCAAAGGATGTTGCAGAATTGCACTCATTTATCAAAGCACCAAGTGGTGGAAATAAACATCAGAGGGAGTCAATAAATGTTTTGGGAGCGTCTTTCTTCACCTTCGCCAATTTACACCCTATTTAGCCATCAATCCTTCGTCCGTAACTGCTAATCCAGTGCTGTATTCCAGTCTGGGCTCTATCCCAGGATGCACAGGGCATTTTGGGCTGGGTTCCAGTCTGGCAGGGGCCTCAGTTTTGGTTTCATCATCGTTAGGGACCAAATCCCCCGCCCTTTAAACACGGTGGTCCCACAATATTGGTAGTAAATGTTCCTACTAGGGATACACCAACATGCCGATGCAGTGCACTGATAATGCATTGTAAACAGGTTTTTTTTCGGCCTGAACTTTTGTGCTATTATTCAGAAAAAGTCTCTGATGACTGATATGCCTGTGTTTCATGTAATCGATTCACGTCATTGTGGAGAGACAGCAGATATAAAGTCCCAATTCTGTTTGAAACACAAGATTTTGAATACACTGACTAGTCATTTAACTTGCTAACAATTATTTAAAAGAGGTTGTTGTGTTCTGTAGTTCACCCCCCAAGCTAACACACAAGAGGCAGCAGGCTGACGGCTGACCTTTTCTGGCCGGATGTCACTCTGGGAAACGCACATGGTGGGCGGGGGGGGGCTTTGTCATGTGCAGATTTCTTTCAAACCCCTGAACCCCAGTACAAACCTGGACCCCAAGACCCATACATCACTCATCGTTTTTAGCTGTGTCTGTTAATTCTTTCCAGTATAAAGGTTTAAATAATGGGAAAAAATCCTTTATCTGTTATTGCTGTTATTTTGTAGAGTAATAACTCACATTTCCCTGGCAGTTAGTAGCATTAACATCAACAAACTTAAATGCCGTATCATTGGAATTCAAGATTATTCCATTCAAATGAGGGATATTTTCAGTTTCTGATTGGTCATTGTCCCTCTTGGTTGAGTTGGCGGTTCAGGCAGTTCAAAAAGTTTTGTTAAGGCCCAACGACTGGAAGCGAATATTAGATTAGAAAATACAATTTTACAATTTTAACTTCCAGTATAAACCACACAGACTTCCAGTGTATCCAGATACAGAGACAGATAATTTTCTTGGTTGATATAGATATAGATATAGATATAGATAATGACATCGATGTGCACTTCTAGTCCCTACTGTCCATACGCAAATCTATGCTCTTATAGTCCAACAAAGCACACACACACACACGCACACACACTCTCTCTCTCACACACACACACACATAACTAACTGTATGTTATTGGATTGCGGGAGGATACCTGTGTGACATGAGAATCGAACCCACAATCCTGCAGGTGTGGGCTAAGATACATATTGTAGTGTGTGTACGAGTATGTCAGGCATCAGTAAATATAACCTGAATGTAAAGCAGTCATTCTCTCAGCCAGCTGTGTATGACGCCTTAGAGGTGCCGGCCCACACTCACGAAGAGCGGCTTAATGGCTGTCGACAGAGAAACAGCTGGGTCTGATGTACTGCTCTTCCCTCTAAGATCCAGGTGAGGATTTCGGCCACCTCCTCCAGCAGGTAACCAAACACTCAGAGGGGCCGGATTACCTCACACTGTCGGTTTTAAAGGGCTGCCATCTGCCCCCCTGTTAGCTCCTCATACTTTCACTGGTGTTTCATTCCGGACCTCTTGAAAGTTTCACGCAGAGATGCTGTCATGCTTTTAGCAGGAAGAACGTAATTGACGGAGCTCAGTCTGGCTGGAAGCCACCTTATCATCCTTGTGTAAGGGGGTGGATCTGGGCCAGACAAGAGGGCTGGTTATTACCATTATAAAGCCGAGGCCGTCGGTTCTTTCAGCACAGCTGGGGTCCGGGTGAGCCTGCGGAGGGCTCAGCAGACGACATGTAGGGGCTGTGCGACATGACGGAGTCTCCGTGCCTTCAGAGTGGGAAGGAGTAGTGACAGGCCTGCAGGAGAGAGAGACGCAGGGTGAGAGAGACGCAGGGAGAGAGAGAGAGACGCAGGGAAAGTGAGACGCAGGGAGAGAGAGACGCAGGGAGAGTGAGACGCAGGGAGAGAGAGACGCAGGGAGAGAGACCGATTCCCTCAGTTTGTTTGTCTGTGTGTCTGACATCTCAACCCTCTCATCATTTATTTAAATCAAAAAGTTACATAGTACTTCAGAGATTTCAAATTATATATCATATAAGCTGATCACTCACTGCCCTCAAGTGGCTTATAGCTATATATTAATATATGTGTGTGTGTGTGTGTGTGTGTGTGTGTGTTTGTGGGTATACCTCACCTTATGGGGACACAATGTCCCCACAACAATCTGTGACTGCAATGAAAAAACTAAAAATGCAAAAACTCTTGTATTTTGCTTTGTTACTTATGGTTATGGTTAGGGCAGGGTGGGGGTTA
>JAODJX010000129.1:16066377-16078732 GCA_026776945.1 Isichthys henryi | reverse complement strand
TCATAGTTAGCGTTAGCATTTTTCCCATAGAAGTGAATGAGTGGGCCCCATAAGGATAGGTATACCCTACATGTGCGAGTGTGTATGTGTGTGAGAGTGTGTGTGTGTGTGTGTGTGTGTGTGTGAGAGTGTCTATGTGTGTGCGAGTGTGTATGTGTGTGACAGTGTGTATGTGTGTCCCCCACGATGCCAGTTCAACACACATCCAGTTTATTAATATAATATTATGGTAGATGTGTTTCTTTTATGTGTTATTATTGCAGCCTGATTATTGTTACATTCTGTACTATTGTACTTTTTATCACGCAACTCTGTGTAGACAATTTGATATGAATGCTTAACCATACGGACCACAAATGACTATTTACATCCATAATTTACAAAAAAAAAATTTTCCTGCTAAGTTTGATGCTATTTCATTTGTTAATTAGTCCAGCCATCGTTTCTAAATTTTCAATTTGTGCGCATTATAATGGAAGGAAATGATTCGGCGAGTAGAGGCTTCAGGGGAGTTTTCTAAGGTTACTGTCGAGAAGAGCTACCCCCTTCAGTCATTCACACCTATTGTATAAGAGTACGCACATGTCTGTCAACAGGGGGCAGCATTCCCATGGTGACCAGACAGACAACAGGCTGGAAAAGCCTCCCCTTCAGTCTGCTTCGCAGGCCAAGTTCAACGTCTCGCACACTGCTCGACTGCAACCAATCAGATCTCACGCCAGAACGAAAGTAACACTACCGAGTTATTAACAGAGCAGGGACGGCTGCCATTGTCTGGAAGTTTCTCTCGCTCTCAGTTCACATCCAAACTCCATCAGCCGTTCAAATTTGCCCCATGTTTCGGCGTTAAAAATCTCTCTGGAAACAAAACAGACACAATGCATGAGTACAGTCTCCTGACTACTGTCTAATGCGAACCATCTTTACCTTCAGCTGCATTCCCAGTTTCCATAAATCGGGGTGGTTTGAGAGTTATGAACACAATATAATATAAAGAGAGTCAAATGCTCTTTGCCAGTGAAGGTATATCTGGGTACAGATTCGTTGCCCAGTGATTTCAACTTCAAATTATTTACCCATAATTCCCGAAGGTAGCAATGCTAGGTCATTTTATTCATTAATGTTTTTTCATGAGATATTTCAAAACATCTTACTTAACAAGAGAAAAACCCCTTACATAATAAAACTATAAATATTTACACAAATACAGACTTAGTTTGCAATATATAACGTAATACAAGGTTCTTAAAGCTTACATACCATCTACAGGAATCTTCAGAACATAGTCCTGATATTTAAACACTAGAAGACAACCCAGAAGCTTCCAGTGTTTGTGGGCTAATGATCTTTTATTGTGGAGGACATTCTGTAGGTCTGGGTCAATTGTAGAAGCTCTTTCCACACTTATGGGCCTGAGGAGAGACAGGTCTGTCATTCCAAGGTTACTGTAGGTAGAACAGGCAGGTATCCAAATGTTGGCAAATCAGTAAAGCGTACCGTACAGTAGGGGGTGGTGATGTGTAGTTTAAGTTTGTAATGCAAGACAGCGCTGTTCCCGGGACCAGCCTGCAAGCCAGTGACACAGTACAAACCCTGGCTTATACAGGGGGAACAAGGCAAGGGGTGAGGGTTAGCGTTCAGGAAGTGACAGGCAAGGGGAAATCTGAAGGTACGAGCAGGTATGTCAGCCAGCAGATAGAGGCAACAACACTG
Source organism: Isichthys henryi (assembly GCA_026776945.1). NCBI lineage: Eukaryota > Metazoa > Chordata > Actinopteri > Osteoglossiformes > Mormyridae > Isichthys > Isichthys henryi. The sequence continues at coordinate 16,077,019 of JAODJX010000129.1, read as the reverse complement.
CCAAGCAGGACAGAGACGGATCCACCTGCTGTTTCACTGCAGAAGTCTGAGAGACGGGTTGTCGGACGTGCCGTGGTGGGAGAGATTGTCAGTCACCGGCTTGGGAGCCTGTGCATCTCGTCAGGACAAACCAGCTCAGTAAGTCAGGGCTCTTATCTACAGCTGTGGGCAGGGAAGCTGACGGCCGCTTCACGCCACGCTGCACTCGTCCTCCATTCTCTGCCGGCAGGTGTGCGCCTCTGGCCCAGAATGCACTGCCTGCCACTGGGTCAGTCTTTTCATTTCATTTGGCACCGTGCGTGTGTCTGTCAGGGAACATGTACACACACGTACGTTTGCGTGTCCAGAACAAAGACTTAGACGAGGTGAGAGAACATATTACATGCACCAAAAATGAAGGATTTGTGAACAAAATGATTTAAAACAAATTGCCAGATATACTCATATTTTATACATAAGACCAAAATTTAAAGCTATATTTCAGCTGATTTCCATACCATCGATTTTTTTTGTACTATATATTTAGCTGACACTGTAACTTAACAGAACTTGAGATGTCTGGCTTACATTGAGGGTTATTGTTTGGTGGAGAATAGCCATAATTAGTGTATTTCAAACTTCAGACCTTGCTTTGAATAGTTGGGCCAGTCCAAAACTGCTCTGTAAAGGTTTGAGATTTGAGTTTTCCTGTCTCCATTTGCCATACCTTAGATATTTCAAAGCTGTTTCCAGTTGGACCTGATCAGCTGCAGCCGCAGCAGCAAAAGCCCGAGGAGCGTATAGCAAGACATCTGCGACCAAGGATCCACTCAGCCTGACATCAATTCCGGCTTTCACTCAGACCTGCAGACGAGCTTAAATGCGACATCTGTCAGAGAAGATGGGGAGATGCAGAAAAGTAACGTCAGGGGAAATGTCGAGGGGGAAGCGGCGGTGGGGAGTGTGCCCCAACAAGCGTGTCATTGTCAACATCATGGAAGCACGCCCCCACCCCCCCGCGGACACACATCACGGGGGAGCAAGCACGCTCCCCCTCCCCCGCATGGACACATATAATGGGGGGGGGGGGTGCACTGTCAGGCTTTGCTGCCTTCCCAGATCAAAGGAGATAAATGTCAGAGCACCGAGAAAACCTGCATCGCAGGAATGGAAAAACACGTTTGGTGGAAACCAAAACACCCCCCACCCATCACCCCCTCCGCAGAGCCGACCCATTAACGAGTGTTTGTGCGGATCAGCTGGACCCGGGGGTTACCTGCCCCAGCAAGGGGGAACCTTATCAGCGGGCTGTACAGCCAGGCAGCTCACAGAGGGCCCAGATTCCCGATAAGATGTTTTTCAACTCGCACTAAAGCAAGAAAAAGAAACTTAGATTAAATTGAGAACAGCCCCATAGAAAGCATCTCAAATATAAAGCAGCCCTGCTCTTTTTATTTTATTATTATTCTCTCTCTTTTTTTCCAAAAGCCTTTGATTTTGAAAAACCTGCAGTAGTTCCTGCAAATACAGACAGATGTTAAACAGGAGCCTGAACATGTTGTGAAGTCTGCGATGAGGAGTCGGCAGAGAGTGCACTTAACACAGCCTGAACACCGGCCACACCGGGCACTCAGCGACATGTTTATGCAGCGAACGCGAACAGCTCCTCCGCTGCACGCTCCCCGGAGAGGCAGCAGTTAATAAACTCCAGAATGTTCTAGTCACCCTGGCAGACGCTGTGCAGATGGGTAACGTGTTTTGTTTTGTTTTTTATCTTCCAGTTACGTGACCACCCCCCTCCCTCGCTGACTCTCACTTGCTTCTGCGCCTGGAAGACCCCCTTGAAGCGCAGTAACACTCTGGCTCACAGCTGAGATAGATGAATTCAGCATTTCGATTTGCAACCGGCATGCGCTTTTCTGGACGCGCATCTCTCCCTTTTGCATTCAGGTCACAGTCAAAGACAAACCAGTTTTCTACGGTTCATGCTGGACTGCAACTGACTCACTCACCTACGGTCAAACTCACAAAAGACAAACAGGGACTAATATAGTTAATCTACCAGGATGGACTTTCCAATTCGTTTGACCCTAATTAAATCCAGGTCTCTTTATTCCAAGGCCCCAACCGCTGCAAACGGTCCATGGGAATCCATCTCTGGAGTCTCTGCCCCCCTACCAGTCTCCTCTCCGTACACAGAGGGCCTTTCACAGAGTGTCTGTCAGAGGTGGGCCCTCCCACCACAGAGCTCCTCACTAAAGCAGCCCAGTAGGGGGCCCTGTACCCCCCACAGCGCTACTTCCATCGCCGCCGCTATGGAGTGTCAGTCAAACATTCTGGTCCCTCCCGGTAGGAGTCTTGGTCTGTTGAAAGGACTAAAACCTATTTTGTGTTTATATTTCGTTGCCGTTTCATTTGCACTGCGACCAACAAGAGCGACATCGTGGCCCAGCTTATGGCCCATGCATCATATACCTGAAGTTGACAATAAAGGAGACTATGACTTGACTTTGTGTGCTAGACTGTAGTGTCAGTGAGGAGGCTGCGACCAGAACTTACAGCTGTGACCTTCTGCGCAGGTCCTGGCTCTTTGGACCTGGCAGCATTGCATAACATTCAGCTGACTGTGTACTAAGAGCGTGGGTTTCCCCGAGATGACAGTCCAGTTCTTTTCCCGGGAATGTTGCTCCATGATGGAGCTGTACCCCACCCAGTTTTTTTCCCACTTGTCCTACTCCGCACATCAATTATATGGTTAGAGAGGAGCCCGCGTCAGCCGAACCGCACGTTACGTTGACAGACGCTTCCTCTCGCATCTGCCCGGACTTGTTCACGCTCCTGTATCTGATCGTCATCCACGCATTTGCAGCATTCCTGCCTCTCCAGCTCTTGTGACACGCCGACATTCCCTGGAATGAGTCGCTTTCCGTCACGTTCATTTCTTAGATTCATCCACCTCTTTCTTTTTCTTCTTCGAATTAAACACCAAAAATTGGTATAGAGGTGATGTTATTTTCAGACCATAATTTCATTTAGTATTGACCAAACTCTTGGGTACTTCTTGTGATCCTCATTATTTTCCAAAGAAATTCAGTGTTACCTTACAATATCTTATGGAAACTGTGCAGTTGTTTTCTCAGTGGTATAACAGCAATGCCCCTGTACCCCTGAGTAACCTGTTTATATAACCCCCCTCCCCCCAGCAGTGATATCAGCATCCTTGCTGATCTGATCATGTTACAAAACTGATAGAGATTATTAACTTCATAGCAATAAAACTATTTTCACAAAGAGCTGAAAATTGCAATATCAGTGTATTGGGAGCATAGTTGTCCGGGGATGTCGGATATCTAAACAAATCGAAGGGGACGCAGCTCTCCCAGATGTGCATTATTATTGGGATCTGACTTCATTGTTGTTGCAGTCTTAACCCCACTGAAAGGTCTCGGACTTTCAATTGAAGCAAACGTTCAATTATTTGGTGCCTGGATGTCTCTCCCTCTGCATTCTGCTGAGTCTTAGTTTCAGATACGGTCGACGACTCCACTGGGGCAGTATTAACTATGTAATTTTGTGGTTTGTGGATTGATGGACCATGTTATCTGATATCTGCTTAAAGTACTGTCTTTACGTCAATAAGTGTTTATTTTGTTCGGTGCCCAGCAGGAGAAGCTGAACCATTCCCTAAATTAAAGATAAGGCCGATTCTGAGCTCTCCGTCTGACTCCTGACTTTGCTTATCAGGCATCGTCGAGGACGGTGAGTCAGACGGACAGCCCCAAACCTGCAAGTGGAGTCCCCTACCTGCATAGGTGTGGAAAGGGGAGAGGATGCTGCTTCCCTGGGACGTGCCTTTGAACATTTGATACTTTGGGTCTAACGTGTCGTTTGGGTTGGACCCCAGGAGCCGCACTGCAGACGTCCCATCAAGTCCATCAGCACCACATTCCTCAGCAGCCCGACGAGCTGCACCACCGCTAATTAACTGGGCTCTGATCTGCGACTTTCTGCCTGAGCCATAAGAGAAAGCCAGTCTTTCCCAAGGTCCAATGGCTCACGAAAATCCAGCCAGTCACATGGAAGAGTTCACAGTAGGGTTTAGACCGCAGAAGGTGAACTGCTTTTGTGTCCCAACATACAAGAGCAGCTACCAAAGCTGAGCAGGTGAAGCAAATGGCACATTGGAAATGTATCGCTGTCGAGGATTCGGCTGGGCGTAAGTGCGGCTAAACCAAACCTCCAATAAAGACGCAGAACTTTTGTAATTCACTTTTCAGTCAACGGTCTGCCGAGTGCATAAATAATGTAACAATGTAATGAATTATTCCCTCTCAGTTTAAACAGTACAAAGAAAGTTTTGGGGAGTGTTTTATATGTTTGTTTCTGCCGCACAGACTCATGGGAAACATGGGATCATATTTCCCTAATGAGGAAGCCATTAGATCAACATTAATATCCTTTGTTAGGCTGACGCTCAGTCTATGCAGGTACATGCTCCCTGACAGCCGCTAGGCACAGGAGCCTAGGATTCGCTGACAGAGAGACATTTTCAACGTAAATACCAACCCAGCACCATGTAAACTGCAGCTGCCTAAGTGTGGATGAGAGTCTAGCAGGATATTATTCATGAGGGCATAATTACAAGATTTCACAAGTTTTACGTCATTATACATGGGAATTTTTATTTAATTTTAATTAACCACGGGAGGGTTTGTTGGAGATAGTTATTGTCAGTTATGTATACAGTGTGAAGATTTCAACAGCTTTAACATTTCAGCTCGGCAGTAAATCTGCATTCCTATAACAAGAGAAAGTAGAGGAGAAACAGGAATGGGATAATATGGCCTATTTCCAGTATAGACGTTTGTAAAGCTCATACAGTACAGGAGGAATGTGCATCCGGACAGATGAAGTTCCAAGAAGCTTAAACACAGTGGGCATATGGAAAGGTGTCTTGTAGCCCAATCCTAAACACAGAGGCAGTGGGAATAGGTGTCTTGTAGCTCAATCCTAAACACAGAGGCAGTGGGCATAAGGAGAGGTGTCTTGTAGCCCAATCCTTAACACAGAGGCAGTGGGCATAAGGAGAGGTGTGTTGTAGCCAACTCCTAAACACAGAGGCAGGGGGCATAAGGAGAGGTGTGTTGTAGCCCAATCCTAAACACAGAGGCAGTGGGCATAAGGAGAGGTGTGTTGTAGCCAACTCCTAAAAATGTCACCCATATTACACATGGTTGCTTATTTTTGTGATGCATTTATCATAAATTATATTCAAGGCAATAACATGCATAATCACGTCTCTTACGATCCCTTAAAACTAACTAGCTAGCTAACCAAACTAGCCTATTTGCTGGTAACACAGAGCAAATACAGAAAGTGCAGACTGAGCTTTTCGAATCAGGAATAAATGGTGGATATCTCGCCACTCAGAACAATAAAATGTGTAAATAAAAACATTTAAATTTTTCCTTTTCTGGACTCACCCCTAAAGTTGGGACCATTTATATTAGCTTAAATGCAAAGTGTTCATATAAGGAGGGCCTCAAAGCCTCCTGTGAAATATCAAATCTGCTGGTTGTGGATCATAAATGGCATTTTGTGAATCTAGTGTGTGATCAAACACATCCGAGGTGACATGTGAGTTACACAGATGTTCTTTATCAGTCTTTTTCACACGCTTCACTCCGTCTCCGACACGTTGAAAGTGTCCTTCTTACCTCCGTTTGCTGCCTTTGTATTTATACATGGCAAAAGCAGCTCTGTTTAAAAAGATCTGAAATGGAAAACGGTCCTTAACCCACGTGGCAGAGCCGGAACATGAAAAGAGATGTGACGCGTGATGGAAGCTTCAGGCCCTCGGCTTGACAGCGCACATTTTTTTCTTCGCGAGTAATTAATTTATTGAGGTTCAATGTGCCTGCGTTTAGCCATGAAAACTCAGGCTAATTACTCTGATTTATGGTGTGTTTAAGAGGCCATAATGTGTAGTGACAAATAGCTTGTTTTTAAGATAAAGGAGGTTTTAATATTTACGAAACACGCAGCGGTGATAAACGCCGGGGATGTGCCGAGGCTGCACTGTAATGCTTTCCAAAGGTGTGCATGTTAAAGTCGTGGCAGGAACCCAGAGGGACCACAGCACATCATGAAAGCTCTTTTTTTACTTCTGCTCTGTGCAAAAATGATCATTAAAAAAAATTAACACAGTGTACCAAACCTCAGAAAAGTCCGTGTTCTATCGTATTATATAAATATCTCTCTTTCATAATGGTAAACTTTGGATGACATGTAATGAAACACGGAGGAATTAAACACCACGCTTCCACCGTTTCAGGCACAGTGCTAATCTTCATGCCATTTTTAACAGCAAGATTTCACATTGCGTGATGAGATGCACAAAGTGTGTACAGAACTTTCAAAAGCAAATAGCTAATGCTTAAAAGGAAAATGATCTCTTAGAATAAATATGGTTTACATACCTTCCAGTCATAACAGATTGGAAAAAACCTCATACATTTATATAAGCAGTCACGTGTTTATTATTTTACTTTATTATTATTACTTTATTATTATTATTAAAAATAGATCATTATTTTGTTGGATCACACATTCTTACCTGTAATAACTGTGATGCATGTACATCATATATTGAGGTATAACCATAGACCATTAGGATCTTGAGTGATTATGAACGGAATGTTATAATGTGATAGTTGTTGGTTCGTGTCCCACAGAGGGCGGTCCTGTTGTGCCCTTGGGTGAGGTGCGTGACCTCACTTCCGGTAGAGCATCACACTGAACTAATGCCGTGGGCTAAGCCGTTTAAGTTTGTCTATTTACAGGTGTGAGCAGAGTGTGTAAATATGTCATAGTGTGTGAGTAACGTCACGGCTTTGCTCAGAGGGTACGTGATAATGACAAACGGGTCCATCGTCACGCTAGACAGGCAGGAGGCAGTGCTGTACACGCCTCAGATTTACATTCACGTCTATCCTGTTCAGATATAGGTCACATGCCTTCATATTTTAAGGACAGATCAGAGTGAAATTCGTCTCTATTCCACACTGACGCAATCTCTGCCACCGGCCTCTTTTTGGCAGGGGAGTTAAAGCCAGAAGATGTTTTCCTCTCTCTTCGAGATATCACACGCCAATTAAAGCTTTCTCCAGAGGGAAGAGGCGACGAGCCCTAGTCACCGCAGAAGAAGGGAGATAAACCGGCAGATTTCTGGATTGGGGACAACCGGTAACCGGTGGTGCTGCACCTCCCAGAGCGATGAGGATGAGCGTAAGACTTGCTCTGCTCCGATTGGCAGCCTGAAGCTCTTCTACCAAGATCTCCCCCCCCCCCCTCCCGCCTTGACTGGCGATGGGGTTCCGTTTTTAATTTCAGTTTATTACCCAGGAGGGCACGTCTGCCCAGCGGAGAGAATTCGGGAAGCGGTTGGCAGATAGACCAGCTCCCTGTGGTGGACGCGTGCTGCCAGACCAACCGTCCCGCACAGGAGGATCTACTCCAGCGAGACCCCCACCCTCGGTTTCAGAAAACATCCAGAAATAAATCACTTTCTAACTCTACAGGGGAACATGAGAAAGAATGACCTACGCCTGGAGTGTATAACGGATTGGGGCTTAAGATTTAGCCTCCTCTGGTGAGGGCTAAGCGATCAATAAGCAGCCATCTTTAATCAAGGCTCATGTAATTGCCACTATTGGGGAAGTAAAGCCAGTCCCGCGGAGGGAGGTCAATCCGGCCGATGTATCAGATCAGGCTGTGCTGCTATACTCTGGTACCTGTGAAGTTAGGCTGTGCAGAGAAGCTCCTGAATTTGGAAAGCTTGCCTGACGACAGGCCACAATCAGAAACTACACTCGGAAAAGCAGGGTAACTTCAGGCATGAACCTAATAAAACGCTGAAACAGGAAAGTCACAGGCACCAAGGCACAGTACTTCCCAATAAGTTTCCAATATGATTAGTCTACTTCAACCGTGAAGTGGATCTGAGGGGAAAGATTAGCAAGAGGTTAGTCTTTAAGTTAAGGTTGGAGGGTGCTGGGAGGTTAATGAGTGGCATCTCATTGTATGCTAGTCACTGCGCAACCTTAGCAACGTATACATGTTACTAACATAAATACAGATTAATCATTTGCACAGGATAAAAGTTCTGTTCTGGAATGTCAACGGACATTCTGTGATTCTTAAAAACTGTTTCAAAAACTAATCCATCCATCCATACATACATCTTCCAAATCCTACTGGGTCGTGGGGAGTCCGGAGCTTATCCTGGAAGCTACGACCACAAGGTGGGGAACAACCCAGGACGGGGGGGGCAGCCCATCGCAGGGCACACTCACACACCATTCACTCTCACATGCACTCCTATGGGCAATTTAGTAACTCCAATTAGCCTTAGCATGTCTTTGGACTGTGGGGAGAAACCGGAGTACCCAGAGGAAACCCCACAACGACATGGGGAGAACATGCAAACTCCGCACACATGTGACCCAGGCGGAGACTCGAACCCGGGTCTCAGAGGTGTGAGGCGACAGTGCGAACCACTGCACCACCATGCCACCCCACTACATAATCAGCCCTAAAAGTACTATTTGCCAGACTGCACTCTTTGCTAAAAATAGCCGCGATGCGGCTGATAAGGAAGAATATCAGCCCCCCACCCCCTGCTCTACCAGTCAGCTTTGGCAGCTAATATGTCGGGATGACATGCACATGCTCCGCTTACAGCTGACTCCAGATGCCATGAGGCCGCCTCGCTTATATAAACTACCGGCTGTTATTAGTGAGCTGTCACTGAGGCAGCTGAGAGGCCCTGTTAAAGCCTCACCCGCCCCCCCCCCGGGCAGGTCCCACCACCCAAGTCCTGTTCCTCCCGGCTCAACCCGAAGGACTTGACAGTGAAGGGGGCGCCATGTCAGCAGCCGGGGCCTAAGGAGGTCACTGGGGAGACGCCCACCGGTCTGCATGACACGCAGAATAAGAGGGCCCCACCCCTCGAGGTTACATACCGCAGGCTGTTGCCAGGACATTCGGCAAAAGTCCCAAAGTATCAGAGGAGCATCACACCCTCAAGATCTCAGCTTACACTCCTTCACCCTCTCACCCTCTCTTTCTTTCTCTCTGTCTGGCTCACTGGCCCTTTTCCTCTGTCACTTCATCTGTTTCGCCAAAGCTTAGCTTCGTGTGATAACAGTTTCCATGGTTACTCCAGATGACGCGGATAATTGCAGCTTGCCAATACGGCCGATGCCTTTTTGCACCACTCTGCAGTCACGTTTGAAGTTCCCATCAAAAGTAAATCATAGCAGTTTATGTGAGATTTTTGTCTCCGTGGCAGCAATAATGCACTTTACATAAAATTCCTAAATGTTTTAGGATTCAGATTTTAAAAGCATTAATTATTACCAATTTTCTCTAGATTGCATCACTCTCCTTCTACTGTTCACAAAAACTGCCTTCAGCCTGACTTCAACTTGGAAAATGCGATTCGCTTCGTCACAGTGAAAAGCGCGGTGTTGTGGTCCAGCCATACTTTCTAAATGGAGGACCTCTCTAAATCAGGACGAATGATTCATCAGGCAGGACCCACAGGAGGAAATGGCGGACTCATCTCTGAGCTGCGTGAGAGCACAGCGCGGCTACATAACCTAATACCCTTCACGTGCGGCCGGGCATCTGCGGTTAGCTTAAAGGATTCCAGGCACATCGGGTCCGTTAGAGACACAAATAATGAAAATGAGACCACCCGCGACCAACGTGCTCTGTTTGTTGATACGCCTCACATCTTCGACCTCAGACAGAACGGCCGGACTTCTGTGAACCCGGCCGGTCGCTGTCGTCTTTGTGCGTTCTTCTGAAATGTCCGTTTGTTGAAAAGAGATGTCAAGTTTGACAAGGGCTTTAGAAAGTAACCAGTGAATGAGAATGTGATGCAGAGCACAGCCTTCCACTCAGTGTTCTTCAGTACCTCAGATGATGTCTCACGCATACCTTTAAAAATACACACACACAAATACATATACAAACAGGTTTGTAAGTATATCTTTGTGGGGAGTCTCCATTCTCTTGTATGGGAAAAACCCTAATTACAACATGATGCCCTTAACCTCTACCCAGCCTTAACCTTAACCATAAGTATCCAAACAAAGTTCAAGGCTTCTAGAATTTTTACTTTTTTTTATTTAATTCAGAGATCTTTGTGAGAACCTGAAAAATGGTCCCTACAACTTCAAAATAACAGGTTTTTATTACATTGAGGGGAACATTTGGTCCCCACAATGTAATATAAACATAATCCACACACATACAGTCACTTACACGTATAGTCGGGTATACCTGTCCTTATGGGGCCCGCTCATTCATTTCTATGGGAAAAATGCTAATGCTAACTATGACAAATTTAACCCCTAACCAGCCCTAACCACAACCATAAGTAACCAAGCAAAATACAAGAGTTTTTGTATTTTTAATGTTTTCATTGCAGTCACAGATTTTTAGTAAATTGAGTTTCTGGTCGGTTTCCTCCGGGTACTCCAGTTTCCCCCCACAGTCCAAAAACATGCTGAGGCTAGTTGGAGTTGCTAAATTGCCCATAGGTGTGCATGTGTGAGTGAATGGTGTGTGAGTGTGCCCTGCGATGGGCTGGCCC
>JAODJX010000129.1:16043366-16061429 GCA_026776945.1 Isichthys henryi | reverse complement strand
AGACAACATAGCTCCTGGGATCACTGTAACACGCAAACCCCTCCACCACGATAAGGTGTCGGCTCCAGGAGGGGTGTGGAATTCATATGGAATTAAATACTACAAGTACTATATGCTAACACTGTGTGATAATAATATAATAACCCCATTAACATATGAAATGACTTCAATTTCTGCTGTATTGTTTGCTTCCATTGGCTGTACACACATTACATACTTACAGGTGATGATTTCATTCATTCACATTCGACACAGCATTACCTGTTAGTGCCACGCTTGCCGGAGTTTGAGAAAAGCTGGCAGACCACAATGGTCCCCCTGTGAACGTCAGCCTCGCGGGCATCAGGCCCCCCGGGGAGCGCTGGCCGGCTCTTTCCACACGCGAGACGGAGAGGATGTGTCTAATAGAGCGAGTAAAAGGATTTCCTGAGCAGTGGCCATCATCTACACTGGGGAGGGATGGCTGGCCGCCTTTGCCCCACCATCCTTTGTTTGCTTTTCCACCTGACCTGCAGGGAACATGCAGAGCTGCTATCTGGGCTTGGATCTCATCACCCACTGGAGATGCTGGGATCCATGAGGTTCAGCATAGCCCCCGCAAGCAATGATGTACGACTGGTATTTGCATGAGAATCTTTCCACTGCTTTAAGTGGGGGTGGGTGGGGGCATCATAGCCCCAAACCTTTCAGGGTGTAGAGGGACTACATAGGGAAGCACTCAAGCTGCTGTTTTTGACAAATTATGACTTTTTAAATAATCCTGAGTACAGATTTAAGGCCATTTGAAGTGGGTTGTTTTTATACTTGTATGTATTCACTAACAGGAAGCTGTTGTTTTTTTCCATAGGTGGACCCAGACAGACAGCCTTTCATTTTGGAGAGGCACCATTCCGTTCAGCTGCCTTCATTGTATGTGTACACACACACACACACACACACACACACACACACGTTTGCAGGGACCGCCCATTCAATTCTATGGGTATAACCCTAATCCCAGCAATGACACCCTTAACTCCCACCCAGCCCTAACCTGAACCATTAGTAACCAAACAAAACACCAGACTTTGGCGTTCTTTTGTTTTTTGATTGCAGTCACACATTTTTTATAAAATTTTGTTTCCCCCCTGTGGGAAATGGCAGGTTTCTATCATATTCTGAGGACATTTAATACAATGTAATATATTCATAACCCACACATGCACAACACAACAAACACACACACACACACACACACACACACTAGATACAGATCGCGTCCTGGGAGCGCGCTGCCGTCCGTGCCTGTGCATGTGAGCTGAACGTGTGGGTGTGTGAGAAAGCGAAAGCTTCAGTAAAAGACACCTTTTGTTCCCATGATCAATAATTTATTTTTCTACACCTCCGCAGTTGTCACTTAGCTTGTAATCACAACCAAGCCAAGTTCTCGGTTTTCCCGTGATCCATTATAAAGAAGGCTTGAAGTTAACACAATGCGGACGGCAAAGCCAGAGGCACCATTACATTACGTTACGCAAGCCAATCATCTGGGGCCCTTTCTCTCCTTTCACCTTTTCTTACGCTGCAGTCTGCCGCCTTATTGCACGCGGCTCAGTGTGTTGACCAATCGTCTTTATAAACAACTGCGTATTGTCTGTGTTGTGGGGCCAGAGAATCAAACGTGCAACCTGAGCCCAAAAGCTCATTCATCCATGACTCTAGGTTCTTATCTGTGTGCAGGCAGAATGGAGATGAAGCCATATTAGGTTGGACTTAAGCATCTTCAACTATCAATTAGGTGTTATATATATCACCCTGGGTTCCCATGACCGGAGGCCGTATTTTCCTGCTAATTTCCGCGGCTTGGTGCAAGTGCGGTAATCTTAGACGGCCAGGCAGCATAAAAAAACGCTGTTAAGTGAAACAAGCCCCCCCCCCCACCAAGGCCGTGGCATGTGTGCAGATCATGGCCATTTTCAGGAAAGGGAATCTCTCTTTGATGACAACGTGACTGGGAAGCCACAGGAAATCACGCGGAGCACCGTTAAGCAGCCACGCCGTCTACCGCAGGACGGGAACCACCCTCCCTGGCTGTTTCATCAGCCGATGAGGTCAGAGGAGAGACCCTCCCCTGTCCTGCTGGAGGGGGAGCGTATAAACAAACATGGATAGGAGCCATTTATAAACTCCCGCCATCTAAAGCAGGATAGGGGGGCACCAGGAATGAAGAGCTGACAACAGGCACCTTGAACCCTGGGGTCGCCATGACGCTGAACTGAGCTACTTGAATCCTCTGTATAATAAAAGCATCTTTCAAATGAAGCTTCATATACCCAGGTGTACAAGTACATTACCTTGTTTTTTTTCCAGGTACCTCACCTGGCTCTTCTTTGAAGAGATACACATGCATACAGATATGAAAGTGACACTTGGGTTCTGAGCACATGGTCAGCCATTTATACTACACCCTGCGCACTTATTTTACTTTAAAGATCTAGCTTGAAGGCCTAGGGTAGGCTAATCTGCTGAGCATGGGATTCAAGCCAATGACCCTCTGATCATAGGTACCCACTGAAACATACCCCACCCCTGAAGGAAAAACGCCACCTCAGATGGAACTTGAACCCACAAGCCCTGGCTTAGGAAACCAGGGCTTTAGCCATTGGGCCACTCATCCATCTATACAGCTGAACATAATCAAACAAATTGTTATGGAGAGAGCCTTCATTATTGGATACTTAATAGCTGCATTTTATTTTTTTTTGTTATTTTGGTTATTATAGGGATGCATGCCACAGCAGGAACAACCATGACTGAGGACTAAGTAATAGAGGAGGTTATTTAGGCCTACTCTGGGTTATTTAGGCCTACTTTGGGTTCACCTCAGTAGGCCATGGCCATCATTCTTGTGTGTATTAAATGATCTCCGGCACATCATGAGTCGTTGTCGTCAGCAGGAATACAGACTATGAGCTTGTACTGTATGTTTTTCCGCATCCAGCTCGAGAAGCAGAGGTGGCAAGCCGGGCCTCCCTGTCGACGTTCTCCCTCAGCCCTTCACTCCGGAGATTCGCTTTTATCCACATTCTGGCCATTATGAGAAGCAGAAACACGGGGCTCGCTGACTAACTTCAAACATTTCAGTGACGCCCATCCTATGAGATTCTCTCTTCATTTATCAACCGCCAAGCAAAACATCCCCAACCCACCAGAGGTAGAAATGTGTCTGTGCGTGTGAGAAAGTGAACTGGTGTGTGCGTGTCCAGTATGTGTGATATTGGAGGGACATGAGTGCAGAGGTGGGTAATTCAGGTCCAAAGTCCAGACCAAGATTTTGTTTCATCCAAACAGTTGAGTCCTCTGTGACTGTGACTCTTTATACTTAACTGGATGGTTGAAACAAAATCTTGCTCTGGACTTTTACTCTCTGGATCTGGCCTACCCACCTCTGCATGACTGTGAGATATAAATCAGTCTGTGAAACAGATGTATACTTTCACTAGAGATGGGAAATTCAGGTCTAGAGGGTAAAAGTCCAACCTGTTGAGTCCTCTGTGACTGTGACTCTTTATATTCAACTGGTTGGTTGAAACAAAATCTTGGCCTGGACTTTTACTCTCTGGACCTGAATTACTCAGACACACTGCCTACTTCAGTCACTCTATGGGGCCTTGCAGAGCTACAGCTAGATCTGTTTGCCTGTATCTTTGATAACATACGATGCCCCCCATGGGGTCTACAGCATCCCAAACGTGGTGAAAGGCTTCGTCTCTCTTATGGGATCATAGCATAGTATTTCCTCCACATATCCCATGGAGTACAGTACAGCTGATAGGCTGTTGCACAGGAGATCTTAGCTGAGAAGAACCTGAGTAGAGAGATCCTCACATGTGACCCACTGGTTTTGGATTTGCTTGTTTAATCTACCACAGAATCCAACATCTTTGTAATAATATAATATAAAATCAAGTTCCAAGACAGAAGTTTGTCATAGTGCATTTTGGCTACATTTTTTTCTGCAGTTTGACAATTTGAAAGTTGCACAGTTGTCCGACATACCGCAGCAATGGTGTCACTCCTCCCAAAGGGAGATTGGCTGTATCAGTCGAGTGCCAAACTTAGCCTGATATGCCATCACCGTGGCGCGCTTATTGTCACATTGCCTCCCTATCAGCCTTCTTTCAGCAGTGTTTTGAAAGAGCCCTCCCCTCTTGGCCCCCTCCTCATCCCTCCTCTTTCACTTCTCACCCCTCCTCATCCCTCCTCATCCCCTCCACACACCTCCTCATCCCATGCTCATCCACTCCTTGTCTCTTCTTGTCTTCCCCTCACTCCCTCCTCATCCCTTCCTAATCCCTCCTTGTCCCCTCTTCACCTCCTCCTCATCCCCTACTCACCTCCTCCTCACCGGTCCTCACCCCTCCTCATCCCTCCTTGCCCCCTCCTCACCCCCTTCTTACCCCTCCTTGCCTCCTCTTCACTCTTGACCGCCGGTGTCAGACAGCATGTTACTAAGACGTGTTGGCACTGGCCCCAGCTTGTTACACCTCCCCTCTTCCCTAGCAGCAGATGTTCCTAAGCACCCAGAGACCAGCCAGGAGGCCACAACTCTATGGCCCTCCTCTACATGCCGAGTTAAAAATACGTACTCAGTGAACTCAGTGACACTTAACGCTGAGCAAAACTTCATCATTACTTATTTAGTGCAGCTCAATGTAAGGGGCCTCCCTACTGCCTTCTGAAGGGATCATGGTTAGGGTTAGGGTTAGGGTTCAGCGTTATGGATTGGGTTTAGGGTTAGGGTTAAGGGTGCCCTTTCTTATGAATATTCTTAGCCACATGACTTGTTTATTGTAAATTACGGTTGCCATCATGCAGTGTCTGAAGCAGGATCAGTATATATTCATTTAAATTCAATCCATTGTTTTAACCTCTTTCAGGGAACCGAAATACTACGTCTCAAAGTCACTTGTCTGCTGATGCTCTTGGCAGCTTGATACGCCAGATCAAAGGACAAGTGGGCAGTTACTTAAACTGCAGGTTCCAGTCACTACCCACCAGTGTTAAGGACACAGATTAGCAGCATAAGGTACATTCATTAGCTGATGCGTTATTATAGGTCCGAGTGTAATTCTGAATGTGACTTTGTGTTTTCCTTATGTAAACATAGCAAAGATCAGGGGATTGATTTCTAATTAATTTAAAAATGCTTGAGTCATATCAGTAAAGCGATGAGAGACCTTATAAAGCGAAATTGCTGGGAATATTACAAACAGGCTTTTATAAGGGCGCGTCTTAAGTTCATGTCAGAGCCAGTTGTTTAACTGTTCTGTTAAAGTGCGTTTCGGTCTGGCCCCTTTAAATGGTGTCAGGGGGGACTTTATGTGATATACTGGCATGCCAGTTCAGACCTTTCGCGTCTTTTCTCTTCTTCACTCACACAGCTCGAGTGTCCCTCGCAGAAAGAATCATCTGTTTCTAATCTCGCACCCTATTCCCATGGAAAGCCCTGTAACTAATGCACTCAATTATTCATCTCACCAAGATACTGGCAGCATTGTGTGGCGCACACAGCAAAGCACACCGGATGCCGGGACTCCAGGAGGTGTAGATACAGCCATTCTTGACGTCGCCTCCATATTAACCAGTTTTCTTCAGCTCAACTGAGTCCATTCATTTAAACGCCTTAACATGTCAGCAAGGACTGCATTGGCAAATGGGTGCATTGTTCCTGCGCGAAATCAGACGGTCCGGGGCAAGGAATTTGAAAACTAAATATCAAAAATACCATCAAAAATGAGAAGCAAGCAAGTAGTTTTGTGGTGCTTCATTTCCGTAGATAAATAGTGGCAAATGCCTTCGTTCCTAGTTGAAGCACTTTTAATTAGTGGGAAAGTCTGAACTGTTTTTCTTGACTGTATACCCATACAGCTACAAATCTCATTAGTATGTAGCTGTAAATGTTTGCTTTGCATGCAGTTTGAGAAATAGGTCAGGGTTCCCCTTTTGATCAAGGAACTGAGATTAGTTCCCTGAACATTTTATTCTGGCATCATCCTGCATCAAACCTTTGCCCCAATACACGGGCCTCAGCTTTTCTGTTCCCCTCTCGTTTAGTGAGCAACATTTCTGGCTCTTAGCATCCGTATCAAAGTGTAGCTCATGCATGCACAGAACATGAGGCTTGACTGGTCGATAGCCGTTGATTTTCATCCGCCCTACGCCGCGTTCAGGAAACCTGTTTACGTGAACAGCACTTGTCCTGTTTTTTCCAAAGACTTGTCAAAGCACGGTGTTATCAGCTGGTTTATTGTACGCCTCCGTGATTGCTGGCACACGGGTCAGAGTGCGGTTTGCGGGGGAGGGGGATTAAAAAGGTGTAGGGCAGGACTTCGGTTCGCACCGTCTGTCATCGGGGCTCTCCTGGATACATGCGGGCTGCCTTAGTCCCGAACGCGCTTTAAACAAGGACCCACAGGAGAGAGACTCACGCTTGATGGTTTTCTGATTTAGCTACAGTAACCTGAACTGCGTGGGGCGTGAGACTGTGCAGCAAAGAGGCAGGGCGGGGGGTCATGCACATGGCCTGAGGTGACCCACCACTGATTTCAGTGTCTCGTCCAGGAGAGAGTCGGAGCTAATCGCTGCGGACGTATCTCTGCCATGATCTGTTGCTGTTTGAGCCCCTCATCCCATTTGTCTTTCAAAAACAAACACACTCCCGCATCCTCAGATCATGAGAATACTATCCGCTCTGGGAAAACCATTTTCTAACCCTGATGAAAGACCATTTCACTTTTCAAAGTGATTCTGAATTTGGGTTGATCGTCGATATGGAGGAGAGATAGAAATAACATCAATTTCTATTTAAAAATAAAACACAGGGACAAGAAAATGCTTAGCATGAGTATGTTGGTAAAAAAAAAAACAGGAAGCTTCAGTGTATTAAGCAGGAATAAAACTATAGATTCAAAAAGTTTCTTTTTTGACAAGATGTGGATGGCAGGACATGCGGGGAGCTGGAAAGGTTTGATTGTAAGGGCACCTCCCGTATTTTGTGGCATTTTCTGCCACCGTAGGACACATAACGGCATGTCATAAAGGCATTTGAATTGTAAATGACACACAGCGCGTCGTTGCTCAGGGAGCTGCAGGCGTGCTTTGTGAAAAGGCAGCCAGCCACCCGCACCGCCAGTCTTTGTGTGCTTCCTGGGCCTCACCACTGCACACGGGCGACACGCTCACGCACATTGTCTGTGCCGAAGGATGCTGGGTCTCCAGCACCCTGGTAGAATTATTCACAGGCGAGCTATTAATGGGGGGGGGGGGGTGACCAGGCCAAAATTCGGCTACTTTGACAATTCACTTGTCACAACGTGAAACTTTGTAATCTGATCTCTCAGATGCCACAACATTTTCAAATAGTTTAATAATATTTTGCATCAGTGATTAGGTATTTCGGAGTTGTTTTTATGAGATTTAACATTTTTAATTAACTGGAATCAGCGATAAAGCTGTGAAGATTATGCATTTTGCACTGATAGCTTAGTGAGAGCCATTGTGCACAGATGATAATTACTGACAGTGCAGGGAAACAATCTCCACTAACATTAAAATCAGAAAAATCATCTTATTATGGTTCATTCTTACATATTTCAAAGGAAACCGTTTGCTTGTTTGTTTGGTGTTTCCAGATGATAAATATAATATTTGTTCAGAGTTTAAATGAGGTGCATCCATCTTCCCACTGCTTATCCTGCTCAGGGTCACTGGGGCCGGGAGTCTGTCCCATGCAGCAAGGGCACATGACTGGGGGACACCCTGTATGGGATGCCAGTCTATCCCAGGGCACGGAGCAGGGGGACACCCTGAATGGGATGCCAGTCTACCCAGGGCACGGAGCCGGGGGACACCCTGAATGGGATGCCAGTCTATCCCAAGGCACACGGCTGGGGGACACCCTGCATGGGATGCCAGTCTATCCCTGGGCACGGAGGCGGGGGACACCCTGCTTGACTGGTGTCCCATCCAATGAATACCCTGCCTGACTGGTGTCCCATCCAGTGAATACCCTGCCTGACTGGTGTCCCATCCAGTGAATACCCTGCCTGACTGAGGTCTCGGGCAGTCAATCCTTGGTGCCAGTTTCTAAGAGGGTGCAGACTTTCACTTTGCCATAAATAGGGGCACCGGCCGTGATGCTTGCCCAGACCGCCACATTGGCTAGGACCAGCCCTGCATCCAGTGAATACCCTGTTGGATGGGTGCCCCATTCAATGAATGGCCTGCCTTATTAGCAATTATGGTTAGATGTCCTGAAAAGAGTATGATACAATCCTGGAATAACTTACTGTGCTCCATGACGACTATCCCTGTTCAAAATAACTTTTATCATGTGTTAAACGTATTTCACATGGCAACACTTTTAAAAATCACCATCAACATCTACTTTTTTCTTTTTGTATTTGACATCATAAATTTTACCTCGCGATGTGTGATGAAGCCCTGCTGTGCTCTGGCCTCCTGCCATCCTGTGCTCATCACCACCCGCTTCCAGTTAAGATACGTCAGGGAGACATGTGGGCCATGTGGGAATCTCTGCTCATTGGAGAGCTGCTGCTATGTGACGTGGTATCATTTTCTGATAAAGGCAACAGTATTGACATGGCACTTATTAATTTAGACATTTTGCTATTTTTCACCATGATATGAGACAAGGAGCACAGCCAAACGTTCAGTGCAGGACCCCAGTGAGACTATGCCAGGAAACACAGGCCCCAAGGCTGGGCTGTTGATGTATAATATGCTGGGCCGGATTATTGCTCAAAATACAAGTATATGTCCATTTGGTGTCCTTGTTTTACTGTGTACATTTTTCATTCTATGTTTTATTCCTTCAGATAAGTTTGCACAATGAGAACCCATCCCATAATACCCCCGGGGCATATGGACACAGACGTAGGACACAGACACACCCAGTGGCCCCGTGCTGAGTCACATGGCATCCAGCAGGTAGCATCCAGGCGCCGTCTTTGGTGACAGATGAAGCAGATCGTGAAGGTCGGCCACGTTGCAGAGAGGCAGCGAGATGAGAGCTGTCAGTGTCACGTGCGTGTCAACCAAAACGCCACAATCTCACCCAACCCTGCTGTAGCTTCAGTTTGCGCTCGGAGCAAAGCAATACCCCTTCGACAGAACAACCCAGAAACCTCAGACCCCACCAACATGATACACGAGTGCCAGCAGTGTCCGTTGATGGAGGTATTCAAGGTTCTTATAGCAGGAAACTCAACACATTTTAAAACTGTATAATGATCCCCTCATGGATTTAACATCTACACCCTCCAGCACCACATACACATAAACCATACAAACTCAGATCGGAGCACGATTCTTAGGCTTTCACGTTCTGTTCTGTACGGGTAAAAGCAACAGGGTGGGTTTTTTTTTTCAAACTAAGAAAGTGATGAGTTTTCATGGTTTCTGTGAGTAACAACAGCTATAATCTGGCTTATGGAAATACAGCCGCATACAATATGATTATGAATTACAGCAAAAGCCTGCATAAATCATAAAAAAATACCCAGAGGTTTTGCTAGAACACGTGTTTTTCGTATTTTTACGAATATTCGCTACGAAATGGAATAGCGCAAAACGTGTTGCTCTTCTCTTACGGGTAGTACGGTAGCGAATTCCACTGCGTTTTTAAAGGAAGTCTCCGGCAATTAGTGGAGTGAGTAAAGAGAGTCGGACGGTGCGCGTCCTCCCAATGACACGCTGAGATAAGTCCTGTTCTCGTCTGTGGCGCTTCCTCTGCCATCTGCGACTGTTACAAACATGGGATTTGAGCTGGATCGCTTCAAGGGTGCGGTGGACCCAGATTTTAAATGCAACTTGTGCAACAAAGTTTTGGAGGATCCGCTGACTACTCCGTGCGGTCACGTCTTCTGCGCCGCCTGCGTGCTGCCTTGGGTCGTTCAGCAGAGCAGCTGCCCCGTCAAGTGCCAAAGGATCTCCACCAAGGAACTGAACCACGTCCTGCCACTGCGGAACCTCATTCTCAAGCTGGACATAAAGTGTGACAACCATGCCAGAGGCTGCGAGAAAGTGGTGAAGCTGCAACATCTTGCGGAGCACGCCGAGATGTGCGATTACTCGCCCGCTAAGTGCAGGAATAAGGGATGCAGCGAAGTGCTGAACCTGAAGGACATGGACTCCCACATGCGGGAGAGCTGCGACTACAGAGCCGTGGGCATCTGCGAGAAGGGCTGCGGCTTGATGCTGACCCACAGGGAGCAGCGATCGGACGGCCACTGCTGCCTGAAAGCGCTTAAAGTCAGCAACGGGGCGCTTCAGGCCAAAGTGCTGAGTCTGGACAAGGAGGTGAAGAAGCAGGCGCTGAGGTCCAGCAAAAGGGAGAAGGCGCTGGTAGCGCAGCTCTCCGCCGTGCACAACGAGCTGCAGATGACAGCGCTGAAGTACCAGAAGAAGTTCACCGAGTACAGTGCCAGGATCGCCTCCCTCACCAAGAGCCTGTCTCCCCCCTATAAGGTGAGAGGGAGCCCCAGCCATTAAAGATGGATGTTTAGCACCCCCTTTTAAACCCGGCGTTAAAGCAAAAAAAAAAAAAAAAATCGCATTTAAACTTTTTTTTTTTTTAATTTATTGACAGTGTACTTAGAACACTAGAAACCCCGAGTCGCCCCCCGCCACGATTTTTTCTCTTTTAAAGATGCTTACTAAGTAACCTCAACGCGGACTTTTTCTTTAACCAGCCTTGAAGTCTCCTGTGGTCGTTACTTAAGTTGTTTAATGGGATTTCCAATGCTGGAAGGTTCTGGAAGGGCTGTTGGGTGGTCAGGAGATTTTTTTTTTCCTCTTTCTCCTCCACTCCTCATCTTTTCTGGAAGCATGTCTGTCAGCTGCAGTTTGGGCCAGCTGGCACTTTTGGGGAGGGGGGGGGCAAATATTTACCACTTCTCTGCACACACCAGCGCCCGCACCACCATTCACCTTTCCTCACCAAAACTCTGCCACTTTCTCACACTCATGTGACGCTACATCACCATCTTACCCCACTTTCACATTTAACTACGCATCACCATAAGGTATTTCTCCTATACAAAATTACATAAAAGAATAAAATGGGGCTAGACAGGAAAGTGTTATTTAATATATAAATACACCATGTCTGCAGATTCTGATCTGATAGGCTGCTGTTCTCCAAAGTCTGGCCGGAATATCCCTGAAGAGCATAATGACATTTCAGTGTGTGATTCACGTCATGTTCTGTTCTTCGCTCCATCGTTCTGTTGTTTGCACATTTAGAGCATTTAGTCTGTTTTGTTGCAGTGGGCTGAAAGTGAGGCAGTAAATATTCTAGTAATAATCACCCAGGGAGCCATTGGTAGAAACGTTCTCAAGCTCAGAAGCTTTACACAGACTACAATGGGGTGTGTGTGTGTTTCTGTGAAATTCCGTGTAGCCTCACTCTCCTGCTGAGCGTAGCTTTAGCTGTATGTGATGAAGCGGATTTCTGTGACACCATAAATGGTTACTGGAAAGCATCTGCATGACTGTTACTGGACTGTGGCTGTGAACTTGAGGACAGAAGGGACCCCCGGCGCCGTTAGGGTACCTGGGTAACTTTTTAACTCTTAAAAGTAACTCTTTAACACGCCGATGAATTCAAGTAATAGCAGGCAGGACCTGCTGCGTTAATGTCTCCCAGGATGCAATGCTTCACTTGAGCTGCTGAACGAGAGCGGCTCGAAGTTCTACCTTAATGGCGGGGAGCGTCTCTGAGAATTCCTGACCTGTTTATCACATTTGCTATTTACCCGTACACACACCCCCTCCCCCCAGATAATTCTCATGGAAACCATCCCCTGTCACAAGATATGGCACAAAGTCTCCTTTCATCACAAATGTACCTCGCCAGTGAAGGGTTCTGTTTTGAGCTCTGCTCTCATTTAGATGTTTAAAGCTGATTATTTAGGAACAGCTGTGTGGGTTGGTTTATTTGAATCCTTTGTCTGCAGGATCCTGGTCTTTGTAAGATACAGGTGATGGACTGACATGTATGATAGTTATCTTCTGGTAGTTACCATCTACCGTAACGTTTTAGGCTGTTTTTCTGTTGCATGTTTAATTGTCCTTTGGCTCTTAATTCATTATACGCTGTTATACCGGTAATGGCCCAGTGGGTAAGCACTCCACTGCACTTGTTGTATGTAGCCAGTAAAACTTCTTGAATCCCAAATCTCGTGACCACACTGTAGCCAGCAAGCAGAACAATTACCCTGCTTGCTATGCATTTCGCACTGAACTCGGTGGTTTCTCAAAGAGGCCTTATTTAAATGGTTTGGCTCAATGACCATTTGACTCATAACAGGACAGGCTGCGTTTCAGCCTAATTAGGGTGGGGCGCGTTTTCCAAAGTGAAACGTGGTGTACGGAAGAACGTAGCAGTCCTTATACATATCTTTGTTTTCCTGGAAAGCATTTATGAGGGAATGATTTCTTAAATTAGCCTGTAAAAAAAAAGGAAACGACAGCCGAAAAAAAAAAAAAAATCGTTATGTAGATGGGGTATTTGCCTAGGGGGAGGAGTTTTCAAAGTTTTTCTTTTTTCAAATTTAGTCGAGCAGTATGAATAGGATTTGTTTGGCGGGAGCTTTAGTGAATATGTGGCAGAGTCAGATTGAAAGATACAAGTGGAATTAGCGCTTAGAGACAGGCGATCCACCGGCCACCACAGGGTCCTGATGCGGTTAAACGCAGGTCCCCCACACTCAGGGCAGCCAGGTCACGTGTGAATATACGCTTGGGCGATTATGTCCTTGTGCACTCCTGCTGGCGTCTCAAAAACAGTTCAAGCCTCCATTGAATTGGTGTCACGTTCCCTCATCACCATCGCTGCTGGAAGCAGGGTATTGTGGGTATGAGACGGCTCCTAGCCTCAATTTCATTGCCTTGTGTCACTTATCACCGAAGGGTGTGACTGACCGTGATATGAGGGGCCCCGTTTTGTTGCCTGATATTCATTGGTTGCTTATTACTTCACTTTTAAAAATCTGTATTTTATTGGTTAGTGAGATCTGCAGTATTCGTTTCACCCTCCACCAACTCGGCGTACTGCAAACGTTTCCTTAAAATCTTCTATGTTGTTGTGAAACAGCGAATCATTTTTGTTTTCAACTTGCGATTAAAGAGGACAGAGACGTTTGAAGATGTTGGGTCTCGAATTTAAGTTGCACGTTTCAAAAGGACCAATGCAAACAAAATGTTTCACTGTGCCTTCAGAGATGATTACAGTACGGATACAGATGAGTAACAAAGAAATGAGTGTGTGCTACACAGCAAAGGCTTAAGACACAAAGTTACGTCTTGGAATAGTTTACACAAAGTAGCTACGTTATTTAAGGGGCTCTCCTCCAGTTCAGACTCCAGCTGGTATTCTGGTCCCTAACTGGGGATGAAAATTAGGATCGTTCTCTGTTTCCAGTTTCCACCAGAACTATATATTTGTTATTTTATTCCCGACTTCGTCTGTTGGTCCCCTAACAGGCAGCGACGGCCTCCACACTCAGTCAGATGAGCTGGCCAGCATGCACTTCAGCATACCATTGATGCCATTTTTATATATAGTCATGGTACAGTATGACTTACATGGAGTGACAGCTGACATGCCCCCCCCCCCCCCCCACATCGGGAGAATGGAGACAGAGCGCTGACAGAAGCCTCTTCTGCGGCCTCGCTGCTCCCTGCTTTCCTGCCAGCCTCACGCCTGCCGTCTACGCCGCGCTGTTCTCTGCTGTGATTGGCTGTGAGCGCAGGGCATCCCGTCTGACCCCCGTTACAGTATTGCTACCCCTGTCCCTCTTACCGTTTACCCTCTTTCCGTTTGCAGGGGGGAGAGACCATCAGCATCAAAGCCATCTTGCATCGGGAATCAGGGTCCCTGGGATTCAATATCGTCGGCGGTGGCAGACCCTGTGGGGTAGGTGAATGGTGAACGTGTTCTGCCACAGCTTTGTAATCTCCATCAGAGAGGGTTAGGATCACTCCCAGCGGGGTTAGGGTTATTCTTGTAGGGTTGGGTTAGGGCAGTGGTATTCAAACTGTGGGGCACGCCCCCCTGGTGGGGAATGAAGGAATTGTTGAGGTGGGGGGGGTGTGCCGGTCAGAGGGAAAAGAAAAACAGGGAAAGAGGTTTGAGGTGGGGGTTGACCTGTTTTGAAATGTCAACCTTTAGAAATATTAAAAATAATATGAGGACATTATGTGCCTGTGCATATTATATGACACTCAAATTAAAATAATTGAAATGACAGGTGCCAGGTCAGTGTGTGTGTGTGCGTGTGTGTGTGGGTGGGAGAACTGATATATCAGCCCTGGGGGGGGCATGTCAAAAAACAAGTCTGAACACCACTGGGTTAGGGTTATTCTCCTAGGCGTGTGTAAGGGCAGGGGTGTCCCAAATCCGGCTCCCAACCAATTACAGCCCGAGCAGGGATTTTAAAAGGCCCACAGCTTGTCTCTTTAACTCTATTATATTCGAACCGCCAAATGAAAATAAGTTTAACAAAGCTAAACTAATGTGCTCATTAATGAAAGCAGCAGACGTATAGGATCACACGCGCTACTCTAATACTACTCTAATACTACTCTAATATTACTTTCTTACAAGCTGTCAGTGAGTAACATTAATGACTTACTACGGCTTTAGTACAGAAGCAATGTGAAATGGATAGTGAGGGTCGTCACTTCCTAGAGCGGTGGAAATTTGATTGTTTTTTTCACCAAAAGAATTTTGTCTGATCTGCCAAGAGACTGTCGCAGTCATGAAAATCTTTAAGGTGAAACAACGTTACGAAACTTAGCATGCAGTGTTATCCGAGATTCTCCGGCAGCCAATGAGTAGGCAAAGTGAAACAACTCAAAACTCTTCTGTCCTCGCAGCGATGAACCAAGGAGTCAGAAGAAAAATGATGTAGCAAAACTAATCGCTAAACATGCAAAACCCTTATGCGAGGGTGTGTTTATTAGCGATTGTGTAACGAAGACGGCTGGAAACATCTGCCCCGAAAAGAAGCAAGAGTTTACACATGTTTTCCTTGCTCGTAACACTATTACACGGAGATCTGAGCAAATGTTTTCAGACATCAGAAGACAAGTGAGGGAAAGAGGGTTCGACTTTTCTTTGGCCTGTGATGAAAGCAGGAATACAACAGACAATGTCCAGGTGCTCATTTTTCTGAGCGGAATTGATGACAACATGAAAATTACAGAGGGACTAATTAACCTCAGAAATCTTAAGGGCCACACAAGAGTTGTGGGTTTATTTCAGTGCATATCTTCTTCAATTCGGGGGGGATAATACCATGGAATATCTGAGTGTGGGGGGGATGATACTGTTAACATCCTCAGCTTGATTCACCAAATCCTGTGCGCAATGCGATCACGTTGTGACACCAGTGATGAAGACCAGTGATTTAATTTCCGCAGAAGCCCAGTACCACTGCCAGCTACGACAGCTTCTTTCCGACATAGAGGCTGAGTCTGGAGGTGTAATTTACCACAAAGACGTTAGATGGCTCAGCCTGGGGACTGCACTGCACGTTTTTTTCCTCAGAGGGAGAGGGCACTTTTTGGCCGAAAATGGTCAAGTAAGGTGAGAACCTGCCTGGCTGGCAGAGTTGGCAATTTTTGTAGACATGGCTAAGCATCTGAATGTGATAAATGTCGGCATGCAATGGAAAGATATAGCGGTGAGTCAGCTATATGCACTTGGCCGTGTGGCTCGGCCTCTGTGATCGGAAGGTCGCCAGTTGGAGCCCAACCTCTGCAGCTCACAGGTCTGTGGGCCCTTGGGCACGGCCCCTAACCCCCAGCTCAATGGCTGCCATGGAGTCACCTCTCAGAATATGAGCCCAACGCCTCCCATTTCCATGCGCTGTGAGAAGTAATGTATTGTTATCTACAGAACGTAGGTGGGCAGGTTAGAAACATGCAGCACCTCTTTCATCTCCCTCTGCTGAGTTTAATGGGCGTTTTAAAGGTTTCATTGCGCTCAGTAAGCTGCCTCTATCGCCTCTCTTCTCTATGAATCCCAGTAATGCTCAGTATCAGCTGTCGCTGGAGCTGATTGACCTGCCGCGACAACAAGCTGCGCAGCCGACATCAGCATCTCTCTCTATCTGACTTTTCTCAGCAGCTGGATAAAGAGAAATTCCCTGCGTTGTGAGCAATTGGAGGAGGCGGGACCAAGATATCTAATTCATTGGCCCCGCCTCCTCTAGTTGGTTAGACCCACCTCCTCTACCATGGGGTTGGGTTAGGGTTATTCTCATGGGGTTGGGTTATGGTTATTCTCAGAGGGTTGGGTTAGGGTTATTCTCATGGGGTTGTGTTAGGGTTATTCTCATGGGGTTGTGTTAGGGTTATTCTCATGGGGTTGGGTTAGGGTTATTCTCATGGGGTTGGGTTAGGGTTATTCTCAGAGGGTTGGGTTAGGGTTATTCTCAGAGGGTTGGGTTAGGGTTATCCTCAGAGGGTTGGGTTATGGTTATTCTCATGGGGTTGGGTTATGGTTATTCTCATGGGGTTGGGTTATGGTTATTCTTATAGCCTAATCAGAGCAATCTTCTCACCAGTCCTGTACACAGTGTTATATATAGACAGCATAAATCAAGACTTTATTGGCCTGGCACTTAGCTTTGGCTTAGTGGATTTGGTTTTTCAGATTAAAGGCTATAATTATCTTCTATGGTGTTGAATTAAAGATTGCAACTCTGGCCACAGCCCGTCCCAGTGCCTTGGAGGGAGCTCCTTGGTATCAGCAGGGATCTTTGTGAAACCCATGTTTTCTTGGTGTTACTTTCCCTGTGAGAATGCCGTCCCTTTTCCCGCTTCTGCCAGTGAGAGCTGTGTACCTCAGTAACTGGCCAAACCCCAAACCTTGTGAAGCTGAAGGAACTTCTGACTTTGACGCTTTGCAATACCCAGGTTCAGAAATGGTGCATGGGGTCATGAAATGTCTTCCAACCACAATCAGCTGATCATCTCACGTCCTTCTAAGATTCATCTGTGGTGTTTACCTCATTGGGAGGGAGCGACCACTGGGGTGTCGGGGTGTAATTTGCTGTTTTCTCCTTTGACACAGGCAGAGGCACATGAAACTTTTACAAGAACAAAACTACCAAATAACCACGGCTTTTTAAGCTTATAAATTTTAATTCCTGTCGTTGTGGATTTGCGATCATTCCAGTTCTTTTTACAGAGTTGTTTACCAGGTTGGATCTGCAGATCTGATATTTTTGGGGGTTCTTTCTAACATTTCATGACTTTGTAAGCAGATGTTCCTCCTGACATAAAAGCAAAGAGAATTATCAGAATTACAGAGAGTGACACTGGGTGACTGCCGCCCTGCTTTCTGCTGATCGGCTGGACTGGGTGTTGGACGTCCTCATTCTTCAGCTGAAGGGGCCAAGTTGTCGGCAGCCTTTAAGGTGTTCGCCAGACCATGTTGTGACATTCTTGATGCACTGAAGGCATGTTAGGAAAAGAGCCGTGTTTTGGGGGTAGGGCTGGAGGGGGGACGCCAACCTGAAAGTCCGATCGTGTCTTCTGAGGTTTACAGACAAGTGCACAAAGGAGTGTTTTACATTAGGTCGTGGGGTTGGTTCAGACAGCGCGGTGGGGAAAAGTCAGATGTGGATGGAGAAATGCAGGAGAGAGTGAGTTCTGGGACTGGAGGGTGCTGAGAAGGCCCCAGTAGGGCCAACTGGCTGGAGAGAGTGAGTTCTGGGACAGGGGGGTGCTGAGAGGGCCGCGGTAGGGCTGATCGGCTGCAGAGAGTGAGTTTTGGGGCTGGAGGGTGCTGAGAGGGCCGCGGTAGGGCTGATCGGCTGGAGAGAGTGAGTTTTGGGGCAGGAGGGTGCTGAGAGGGCCGCGGTAGGGCCGATTGGCTGGAGAGAGTGAGTTTTGGGGCAGGAGGGTGCTGAGAGGGCCCCGGTAGGGCCGATGGGCTGGAGAGAGTGATGGTTGGGGCGGGGGGGGGCGGAGAGGGCCGGGTGAGGG
>JAODJX010000129.1:16026551-16040752 GCA_026776945.1 Isichthys henryi | reverse complement strand
CCCCCCCCCCCCCCCCCCCCCCCCCCCCCCCCCCCCCCCCCCCCCCCCCCCCCCCCCCCCCCCCCCCCCCCTCTCAAGTTGATGCCCCCGGCTTGTCCCTGTGTTCAGTGCTGTGTTCAGTCAGCAGGTTCTCCAGGCCTGCTGGCCTTTTCTGCCACATTCCCAGCGTTGGGAGGCTTCCTGAGTCCCCAGGGAGGGGCCCAGAGCCCATGTGTGTCTGCAT
Source organism: Isichthys henryi (assembly GCA_026776945.1). NCBI lineage: Eukaryota > Metazoa > Chordata > Actinopteri > Osteoglossiformes > Mormyridae > Isichthys > Isichthys henryi. The sequence goes on along the minus strand of JAODJX010000129.1, from coordinate 16,040,529 downwards.
AGGTGCCATGCCTCATCGAGTGAGGTCAAGTAGGAGAAAGTGCTGTGTATCAGATGGTTAGCGTGTCCTGCCTGTGATTGGTTAGTTTCTGCTGCATGCTTTACCTCATAGAGTCCCTGCTTTGCAGATGAGTCATGTATGTATAACGAGAAGCTGATGAAGGATCAGATCTGGTACTGCAGGTGTGGGAGATTCAGATCACACACTAACCGTTGTCATAGCCTTTAGCGAGACCGTAACCTGTCTTTTTTAATAGATTGGATTTCTGCAAAGTTCATGCTTTACAGATAACATACAAAAGCTGGAAAACCAGAAAGGAAAAAGGAATCTTCAAAAGTTCCTTTGGAGGAACTTGTCTTGAGCGTGTTTCTGGCTAAAGGGTCCTGCAGGGCTGTTCTGCGTTAGCACAGGCCTACATGCAGACCCGTACACTACCTCAGCAGAACAGAACCACAGGGTTCTGGCTGCTTCACTTCTGCGGTGTTGCGATTCGGGCTAAATCGATGAGTGAGGGAATGAATGGCTCTTTGTCCTCTAGAGAGAGTCCCTCATTAAACCCAAGGAGGCGTTTGGATTTCCACTCACCGAAAATCTGATGATTTTTTTTTCTTTTCAGGGCTCGAAATCCTTGGGCGTGTTTACACATACGCTCTGGGTGACCTTCGCGTGTGGAATCAAAGGAAAGTTTATTTTACCTCAGGCTCTGTGTGTTTGTTTTTAAAGAAGAACAGCTGTACTAATGTAGGGATCTACAAAATCAACTTCTTTGGGAGCCTTAACTGTTCGGCTACTTAAATGGTAGCACCGGTGAAACGTTATCACAGACAACAAAGAGCATTTAAGTGATTTTTGTACTGTGGGTTGTGGGGTGTGGGGGGCTCAAGGCTGGGGTGTGCCCAGGATTGGATACCACATATAAGCACACAAAAAATGCAATTTAAAGACATCAGTTGGCCTAACTGCACCTCACTGTAACCATACAGAAAACCCCACCGCCACACGGAGAGAACTGGCACACTTACGGGATTCGAACCCCCAACCTTTCAGGTATGAGTGAAGAGCACTACCCCCCCCACATTTGTGAGAATAACCACTCCCCCATAGCCTGACACCTGTGCTTCTGCCATGGTGACAGAGCTGGGTGTCAGTGACGAGGCTGCGGTGGGTTTTTCCGTCTCGACAAACCGATGAAACCGACGTAACATTCGCCTTGCGATGCCTGAGCGGTTACCTTTCGTTAACAGCTGTTTTAATACACAAATGGAGAGTTAAGCGCCATAGGGACTCCCATGTTTGATTCGTAACATAACATCAGCAAACGTAACCTATCATTAAAGTTCACTCTGCTGAGATGTTAACCACTATAATTTTATGTCAGGACGTCCTCTGTGTACAGCTAGCGGCAGACGATTGACGAAAAGATGATTTCCTTAGTATCGCTGAGGCAAAGCGAAGGAACAGTGTGATCTGGGGCCTGAGAGTGAAGGGGTGAAGAAAGGGAGCGGGAGGAGCACGGATGGGAAAAGGAGGCTGTGGATTAGTGTAGCTACATTCACGAGAGTTACGGAAGAGGTTTATGATGCCATTTAGCAAGCTGCTGAAAATATTGACCATAATACTTAATTAGGTTCCTTTTATTAGGTTAATTATTGCTTATTTTCTGGGGTCAAGAGTGGAAGATGTTATAAATCGCAGGAACTTTTAAGTCTTATAATTGCGTCTTTATTCAGAAATTAAGACTGCGCCATGATCAACAAATTCACTGTGACTGAAATCAGACCAACACTAATCTATAGACCGACTGCGGTGAATTCTGGCACATATACGGTGTAAAAACTAAAAAAAAAAAATTAAAATTAAAACCCGAATGTAGAAAGGTGTGTCGAGATGTAAATTGAACAAGTTTAAGGAATACTTGTCGCCTTGATTGTTTAGATTTAAATCTAACACAGCCCCGCTGATAGTGAGAGAAGACACGGGTGTCACCCCAGGGCGTCTAGAGAGTCAGGACAGTCACCGGGAAATGATGCCGTTGTTGTGAAATCTTGGTAAATACCGGCAAACTGCCAAGACATGGTAGCTTGCATGCTGAAGTAAAGTTTAGCGCGCCATATAGCTGTGACTGCAGTTCCCAAGCCCGCAACCTGATCCTACCGCAAGTACGGGACTCCCAGCGTGCTAGCCTAGCGGCCCAAACCCCCGGCGCCCCAACTGGAGGCTGTGGATGGGCGCTGATAGTGGGAGGGAGGGAGGCAGGTTACGGGTTTGCATGTTGACAAGCGCTAATTCCTTTTGAATTGAGCCTAGCAGCGTCGCCCCTCCCCGCCGCCTACACCGCGGGGGGACCCTGTATAATGATATGCTGTGTGCTTTTTTTATGTGTTTTGCTGCCCCCCCCCCCCCCTGCTAAATTCCTGCTAAAATAATTTCCAAGTAAGCAGCTCCATAACACTAGGCCGTCTCCAGGTTTCTCTATGGTGCAACACGCTGGTGCTGGAGTGGGGCTGGACCCCGATGGAGGGTCACTAACAGGACATGCGCTCCTGCCTATGTTCCCTGCTGGGTTTCACCTTCTACCTTGTCCAAGCGATTGGCTTTTGCTTTTTGTTGTTCTCAGGTTCTGCTGGGAAGGGATCTTTGTGTCCCGTTCTGAGATCCCGTGCCGACTCCTATTCCCGATTTTATTAAGTGTCACCGGGCACGCTGCTTCCGGCAGCTCATGTGACTCAACTTCCCAGCTCTGTAAGGACAGAATTGGCAGTGATTCCTGCACGAGGATCACATGCTGATGAAATTGCCGGTGGGGGAAAGTGGCCCATTGTGAGCGGCTTTATTGGATTTCATCCTGCATGCAGGATGGCCTCCTTGGGCTTGGCTGCACGGAACATTCCGGAATCACTTGGGCGACATGGACTCGAGCGGGTGAGCTGGTTTTCGGTAGCGGTGACTAACAGCTGGTGTGGGATCTGATGCCGTGGAGGATTGCAGAGGCCATGACTTTGTCGGGGTGCGTCACAGCCGGTAACGCCTGCTTGGCTCGCCTCGCCTTAGCCCCCATGTGTGACACATTCTCACTGACACCCCATCGTCAAAGCCTGTCGCAGATGGGTACCGTCCAGTGAGGTGATCGGGGCCACGGACTCTCAGGTTTCATGCCCCCTGTGTCCCCTTAATTAACTCTCTCAATTAAGCACTAATAGGCTGATTAACAGACCCTTGGCTGTGATATATAATGACCTGCCGTTTCCTGGCCCCCTCCTTCCCCCCACCCGGCTCGGTAATTTATCCAGCCATTAATCACTTCGCCACCCCCCCCACCCCGGTATGACGGTGCAGTCCCACTCACCGCCGCCACGCTCAATCTCCGGCAGGCCACGAATTCCCAGGCTGCGTCGCTTAGCTGGTGCAATCTTTGTCTATTATTTATTTATTATTAATAAGAGACACGGTTTATAGACGCCAAATCAATTACAGGAGCCAAGAGCAGGCAGTATACTCTTGGTGTTATGAATTAGCTAATAACATCAAGGTGTGGCCGTTTATTTGTGCAGGGGCCACTTGTTTGCTGAAAGGTTGTTTGTCACAGAGCTATATATATTTAGACACACACACACGCACGCACACACACACACACACACGCATGCACGCACGCGTAGGAGCCTGTGTGTTTATGTGTATGTACTGAGAGAGTTTAGGCATGTGGTTTTGTAACAGTTATTACATGTTTTTATTAGTGCGCTATTTGTGGAACTGACTTCCCTGTGATTAAAGTAGGAACTTAAGTTAATTTCATTGGGATTTTTATGAAGATATTACACGTGTGCGACAAACTGAGGCACATCCGGCTTTAATTAGCCCGTTGCTGCTAATTTGCCTGGAGTCTGTGGTTGCAGTCATTTCCTTTTGGGGTCACCTTTAAGCAAATCTGGCCAGGAAGCATCTTGTTTAGTGATATTTTATGGAGTGTAACAGACTGTCCTGGTCGCTGTACTTCTGCTGTTGTTGCCTGCAGCTCAGCATTAAGAGGGGAAATAGCTGCTCTTGGCCCGTCACCATGCGTCGTCACATACAGGCTGGGGCAGCTTCTGCAGGGTAGAAGCTGAGGACATACAAGCTCCTCACACAATGACAGCAGCATTTGCATCCTCAACCCTGGATGCGTGAGGCTGCAATCATGCAAACTGGTTCACGTCACCGTCCTAAAATTCCACTTTAATCTCCCAGTCTGATGGTCATTCCCTTAAACATGGGTTACGGGTTATGGTCGGGCAGCCCAGTGGACATCAGGCAGTGTGTGTATTTTAATCCGCAGTTTAATAAGGTTGTGCAAACATGTTCCCGTTAACATTATGACTCAGGGTACAGCTGACTCAAAGGATAAGATTGGCCAACACGGGTGAGACCATCAGCTGGGGGTTTGGGGGGGGGGGGTCACTATCAGGATGGCAGTGAAGATGCTTTAACCCACTGACTAGAGTGTTGGAGCCGGGCTTCAGGTCTGTCCCCCCCCGGCATGATTAAAGCCCTTGGTTCTGCCACGCTCTCTTGCATTTTGCTGTGGAATCGGGGTGCTGTGATATTCCGGCAGGGAATGTGCTTCCAGCATTTTTGACGGAATAGCTCGGCTGCGATCCTCGCCAGCATCGAGGATGAATTATTCCCACAATCCTCTGCTTCTCTTGCCGGCTACCTAATTAATCCGAGTGGATTAACCCCTTCTGTCCCAGCCGGTCATTTCAGTGGGGCTGGCTGGAGTTATTGCTGTCATGAGCAACCAGGAGATGGTTTAGCGCGAGGGCTTGTTGTCTTCAGTGCGAAGCAGTACACGATAAATCCAGTTTTTAGTCGGAACATTGGTCAGGGTCTTAAAGATCTTTAAAAAAGTAATAGCAGCCACTATATATTATACGTTTATTAGGAGGTATTTAGTTCCATGTCATTTCATTCAGAAAGCAGCTCGGTCATTAGTGTGCTTTATTAGCATCTGATAATGTGCTTTTTGGTTACGCTGTAGGATTTGTGTTACTGCTCCCTACATTTTGGCCACATTTTTGAGATGAGGAGCACACTACCCTCAGCTGCGACAGTGGAATGGAGATCAAATATATGCGAAGCTCTCATGGAGACTCATGCAGCCAGCGGAGCGAAAACAAAACGTGAAACCTGATAGGCCGAGCTCTGGCTTCCCGCGAACTGCCCCGGACCGCCGGCCTCGTCGCCGCCTTGGTCCACTGCTGGGAGCTTCAAAGGGGGGCCCGCATCGGCCCGCTGAGGTGAGGCCAATATAGCTGAACAGCCTACCGGGCTGCAGCTCGTTTGATTGGTCGAGCTGCTGCGGGCTGCAGTGCTGCGGCTCCTTTGATTGGCCGAGCCACTGCGGGCTGCCACGTGACCGCCGCCTTCCGAGAGCCAGACAATGTTGACATGCTTTTCAGGGAAAGCTGATCAAAGTGGATGGCATCTGTAAGATATGAGGGCTAGTTAACGGAATTAATTATCACTAAGGCTATTGTGCTCAGGTTACTACCTTCCCTGCTGTAAAAATGTCAGCTTGGCTGTATCTCAGGGGTGACAGAAGCTGATTGTTCAGACCCCTGAAATTTCACCATTAACCACCGAACTGTGACGACATACCAAGCTGACGTACTCATAGATTGTAATGGTGCCTGAAATGTTACCCTCATATACACTACATTTACAATTTATTTGTCTAACAGATGCTGTTGTCCAAAGTAATCTACAGTTCAGAGAGCAGGTTCAGCCAGGTTCAGTCCCTGGAACCGTTGGGCTTAAGAGCCACGTTCAACGGTGAAATCACTCTGACTACCCAGGGATTTCAACCAGCTGTATAATATTCACACACACACACCCTTGTGTAATAGTATAATCAATTTGCTTGATCTCTGTTAAGAACCGGGCAAAGCCAAAATCAATAGCAGTGTGTGTATTACTTACTTGGTTGACAACAAGCCGTCAGTCAATTTGGCAAAGCTGGTAATGCCTCCACACCGCACAGGGCATCGTTCACACAAAGTACCAGCCCCCTGAACCACGGGGTCACTGGTGATGCCGGAAGCTTCCGGGAGCGGGGCTGACCTCCGCGGCCGAGCGCGTCACGTGCCGGGCCTGACAGGCAACATTAAACAAACCTCCTCACATCTGCGGCCGGCGTCAGGTTACCGAACCGGCTGGTTGGACAACAGCTGCTCCTTTATGAAGTGTTTGGGGACCCCCTGCCCCCCTCCCATGCTCCTGTCTTCTCTGTGGCCTGTCCCTCAGGTGCCTCACAATGTCACCGTCAATCCAGTGTCACCCGGTCTGATGCCTGCATCAGACTACAGTCAGACTAATGCATGAGTACCAGGCTATATCACCACACTCAGGGGTGGGGGCTGGGGGCAGGAATCCATGACCTCCGAGTGTGAGCACCGGATTGCAGCACGGACCCCACACACCTGCCCGAGCGGCACTGGGAGGTAACAGCAGGGCTCAGGCGGTTTGTGACTGCACCCTTCCTGTCTCTCACTCGAACCTGGGACCCTGAAAAGGTGGGGGTGGGTCACACAGTCAACAAGGCCTGCTGTGCTATATCAGGCCAGCAGCTGCTCTCTTGCAACCAAGGCATGCTGGGATGCCGGCCTTTGCTTCGGGGCTCGACCCGCCAAACACAAAGCCTGTATTTTTGGTCCTCAGTCCCCCTTTCAGCTCAGACAGGAGTTTGTTTAACGTTTTTTTCTTCTTCAACGGAAAAGAAAAAGTGAATGAATAAGTGCTTCCTGACTGTGTGCTGACCCCACCCCCCCCCACTTCCCAGTGAAACAATGGTGCCGTGAAGCTGCGTACGGCCACCACACGTGACCTGGCGTCTCGCACTGCGGCAGCTGGCTGGGGTCCCCAGTGTCGTGTGCCCGTCCCCCAAATTCCCTGACAGGGGGCAGTGTAATCCGAGCCCCCCCACAGCTGTCCCACCCAAACATCCAGGCGCGTTTTTATCTGATTCTGGAGGCCCGTGGAGACGGCTGGCCTGCTCTGGACCCAGGCAGTGTCTGAGGCGTCAGCGGAGGGGCCCGATTCTGCCCTCAGCCGGGTTTAAAGAGGAGCGATGAGGCTTTACAAAGAGGCGAATGTATTTTTTATCTGCATATTTCCATAGTTGGATTAATCCTTTTACGTATATTATGCTAATTCATTCCGTTAAATTACTTTCAGTTCCAATAAATTTGAATATTTTTGCCCCAGTGGAATATTTTCGGAGCTCCTTGCTTTGTGTGAAGCCACGGAAATGTGAAGCACATGTTCGCCTGCGTCCGCGACTGCGAGGTATGCGTGCGGAGGGGGGGATAGGCCCCCTGTCGCCCGGCTTCACCTCGGCGCCCGTATGCTCTGGGATCGCGGCCGCCCGGACACACCCTTCCCTCCCAGGCCGACACGCCAAAGCCCCCCGTCCTCCGAAAAACACACGCCTCTTTCATCTGGGGAAAACGGATCGTGCTGCAGACGGCGATGCCATCCATAGGGAATGTTCCGGGCGGCCGATAATTCCACATTCCAGGAATTTTCTCAGCTTTTCCCTTTTTTTCGTTCCCTGGTACTTCTAGAGAACAGCTTGAGGTTTCCTCGTCCTCTCCGGCAGCAGACTTATGATTTTGTGTATTTCTTTATTTAAATTCTCATTTGGTCTGTAACCATAGACATCAGACATTAATTTGTCTCAAAGCAATTGTAAGACTTTTTTTTGTTACCTATTTGTAACAACTATTGTTAGAAACCAGTGTTTTCCTGTGTTACGGTACCTCCCCCAGTATACCTATGGAGGATTGGCCCGCTGGGGCCCTAGATGTCATTCATTTGCATGTCAGACCCGTGATCACATGACCTCGTTAGCCTGACTTCACCGCCCCATCTGCGATGTTTGGCTGCGTCTCAGAGGTCAAGCAGCGGCCGGCAATCTGGCTGAGGTGCTTTAACGCAAAGCAAACCCAGCCAATGCTCTTTCTGTTGGAATATCTTCAGAGGGACACCCATCGCTGGCTGACTGATGGCGTCCACACGTCCCGTGACCCCCCTCGGGACGTTTGCTCCCAAGCACTATCAGTCACACAGCCGTGAGCTTCAGTCAATATTTATACAAGCCTGTATATCTTCTGAGGGCCAGCAGGCCTCCTGTCCGATGAGCTGCTTAGGTCTGACCCCTCTCTGACCCCAGTGTCAGGAGCTGGAAGAAGGGTGTGATACCGGGTGCTGACAGTGGGGGGCGCCATCCTCGTATCTGCTGTCCACCCTCCCCCTTTCTTCAATCAACCCACAGTGTGCCATGCTGAATAAAAGAGGTTAAAAGCATGACCGGTGGTTAATAGACCTGACCTTCACTTAGGCCGGTTTAGCTCCACCCCCTTACGACGCTCCCGCCATGGTACCCGGTTTGATATCATTGTCTTATGAGAGATTGAAAAAAGACATTGAAAAAGAGATTGAAAAAAATTGGATTCATTTTTATTAACTTTATTTACAATTAAAACAAATGTCTGTTTTAAAAATCAAATTTTAAAGTTTCTTTTTTATAATCAGCAGTTTCCAAACCCGAAAGAAATCATAGAGTTGATTGGCATCAACAGTAATGTGCAGTTGAATGAAATATAAAGCGCAGAATGGAGATTCACTCGTTTGTAAAACCAGCGTGTTGGACTGAACAGTAGGTGGTACCACCGAGAATTCTGCATCCTTTGTGGTGGGGTTAACATACAAACACACCACCAGGTGAAGGCTGTCTACCGGGTCCCAGTTTTGAAGAGTCCTTTCCGGCTTTCCCCAGTGACCCATCTCATCCCAGGGTCGCTTTCAAACCACGTGCATATCGTCAGAAAAATAACAGAATGTAATAGTTGGGGTGCAGTGTCAGTGACAGAAAGCCACCCGGCACCTGGGCTTTGATAAGGTCCCCCGTCGAGCACAGCATCGCGCCCTGCTGTTCCTCTCCTGCCCCCCCTGCTGAGGTTTGGGGCGTGACTGCGGTCTGTGTGCCTACGCTTCTTTAATTGCTTAACTCAGATTTATAAGGGAATTCTCCCTAAATCATTTTTATTAGATTTTTTCTTTTCTCATCACCAGGGGGGTTTCGTACACACCCAATGGAAACCGTGTTACAGTACAGAGAAGAGAAGTAGCTCTTTGTTTCATGAAAAATGTCACCTTCTGATGTCAGACTTTGTTTCGGAAGTCTGTGGAGAGTAGGAAGTCAGCGTCACCTCTGTGTTTTCTGATTTCCCTATCAGCATTGATGTGAATCCTTGTGTGGGTGCCCCGCACGCTCTGCTGCGTTTTAAATTCTGCATTTACACATAAAAACGCCTATTTAACAATAACATAACATTTGCTGTGTATTAAGCATTTACATACTTGGAGGTGAATTAAACTCCCTGAAGTCCATGATTTTCCTCAGATCATCAGATCTGCATTTTCACGTGGCGACGTGTTTCAGTAACTGAGTGTGAATTCTCTCAGCAGATAAGCCAAATGAGTCTCTTTCTCTTGCATTACCATAGCGGATTAGCATGTTTACCATGTTCATTTGTGAAATAAGCCCCTACTGCTTTCCTATTCTGACTGACTCCTCCGGATCCTGAGATTTCACAATGAAATGCTCTGAAACAGGACACTCTTCACTTTTTACGTAACAGCTCCACTTAAGCTCTCATATTCCTGATCTCCTTCTGCAGCTGTGAGTTTAGGGTGTTCAGTGTTGCTAAAACCATGTTTCCGGACTGCGACGTGTGTATTGACGGAGAAGTTCCTCTGAATCTGTTTCCTACACTCCTCTAAATTGTTGGTGCCATGCAGAGACTTGTTTGCGTGATTGTGAAAAGACTGTGAAACTGTATTACCCTACCTGTTACAAAGCCCATACTTCATGAAATATATTTCATTAGGTGCAGATTACTCCCTTGATAATGCATTTTGAAGGTTTCAGTGAGGTGTTGTTCAGAGCTTCTGAGTGTGGTTCTTCTCAGAGAGCAGATGTTCCTGCAGGATGGTTTGCGGACAGTGAGGACGCAGATTCTAGCCCACTAATGAAGGCAGAGATGCATTGCACTAAAGGTTGTATTGCAGTTTGACCTACACTAGTGAGCTGCGCTGCTGTGAGCAGTTATACTTGTGTGCTGGTGTGTCTGTGTCACTCAGCAATCACTCCGTCAAAATGCTAGGAGATACATAGTGTAGGATGTTGCATTTATTGTCTTCCCACCCTGTGATATGTTCAGCTGTTGAATTGAGAAACTGAAACAGGGAAAAAGAAACAAACATTTAACGAAGTATCCATTTATCGAGTCCTTGTTATATTTGTGCTGCTCCAAACATCTCGTAAACCATATTTGGAAAAATGTCAAGCTACAAAATCACTTTTTTTAACCATTTTCTCTTCTAACGTTAGAGTCTGTGCGAGTTCTACTTTATTTAGTCTTATGATGTACAAATAAACTTAATAGTGGTAAGTGAATGTGATGCTCTCAGTGTTTTTTAGGCCTGTTGTTTCGGTGGATTATTTACTGCGAGATATTAATAGTGCTACAGTAATATACAACAATAACATGTGGTATGTACACTTTCTTCGCTCCCATTAAAAAAAAAAAAGTGGACCAATCATATTTCTTGCGGTTTGCGTCGCTGTGACGTGCCTGGGGAGGAGCACCTCTGGCTTCGCTGGCAGGTCTACAGCTGCACTGTACTTAGTGTCGATTTGGGGCCGGATTGTAAATCAGCTTTGTGCGGGGTCATCGGGAGCCGGGAACAGACTCCTGCTGGGGCCCCTGATTGGCTGCTCTGTCGCGCGGGACAGGAGCGCTCTCAGATTAGCGGCCACACCGGCGTCTCTGATCCCATGCCCTCCGTGGCCCCTTTCAGAAGCCAGGTTGCTTTACCTTTCACAGCTGACTGATCCTACCCCCTTACTGACCCCCCCACACCACGCTGAGCTGGGAGCATGGAGCCACGTGACTCTCTAACTCAATTAGCCTCTTTTTGTTTGGGGGCCGCTGTTTATATCTCCCCCCCCCCCCGTAACAGTGCATTCCTGAGATTTAGCTCTAGCGGCAGGGTAGCGGCACCATACCTGGAAGCCGGACAACGCTGAGATTAGATTTCGGCGTGATGGCGATGCTCCCCGTGGGGAATCACATCAAAGGTGTTTCACTGAGGACACGCCCGCATTCGGGCGCTAGGCTGGCATGAGCGAACGTCTGGGCACATGCTGTAAACCCGGCTAGAGACCTGCAGCCAGTCAGAGATGGGGACTGCCGCTGTTACCGAGGGCAACAGGCCGTTATATTAACGCATCTCAGCATGTTCCCAGTACGAAGCAGAGATTGGCCCCGGGGAGCCACTTTCAGGGGCATTTGTCTCAGTGGTAAACTTCTTTCTTCTCCTCTCCTGGCAACAGCACTGACCTGCACTCCTCCCCACTGCATTCTGTCCCTCTGCTGTCTTCTCCTCCAGTCTCCTCACATATGGAATCCTCTCCATAAGTTTGCTTTCCTCTCCTCTGCCCTCCTTGCTCTTGCCTCCACTATCCTCTCATGTTCTATCCTTCCTTATGCTTCCCTCTGCCTCTTCTCCTCTTCTCTTATCTCGTCTCCTGCTCTATTGTCCTCTGCTCTCCTTTCCTCCTCTATTCTCATCTTCTCCTTTCCTCCTCTATTCTCTGCTCTCTTCTCCTCTCCACCTCTCTCCTCTGCTCTCCTTTCCTCCTCTATCCTCTTCTGCTTTCCTGGCGTCTGTTCTCCTCATTTCCATCTGCGTTCGGCCAGCGATCCAAGCTGCCGTATTTATTTATGGAGCACTTTAAATTTTCTCAGGACTCCAGCTTAACTTTGAAGTTCCACCCAGAAGGTAAATCGTCGACCTGCCAATCAGCAGGCAGGAAAGATGAAGCCACATTTAACCATTTCCTCGTCCTCACCAGCTGTAGCATCAGCACGTGAACGGCGCTGAACGGTTGATTACATGTTGAGATTGACCCTTTATAGTGACTGTAAGAAAAGGCTTTGGAGAGCCGGGACTCAGATGGGAAGTAAGGACATGGCCTCCCTCTCTGGACAATGATTGGATATTGTGCTTAAATATGTAGCATCAAAGTTTTGCATAAAAACCTCAATGCACATTTCTGTCCAGTCATTATGCTGTAATTTCGTGCATAATTGCACACAGTGAATAGCTATGTTACATCATTGTGAAACTACACAGAAAGAGTTTCTGTGGTGTGGGTTTAGGATTTATCTGCCGTAATCTAGATGTATCGGGTGCATTATGATCCTGAGCACAGCAAAGCTTTGGGTGACATTCAGGGTGCAAAGCTCTTCTGTCCCACGGTCTTGGGTAATCCAGGCTCGGTAGACCCCCTTCCTGGAACCCAAAAACATCTGTACAGAGAAGGCTTGGGGCTGACCATTCTTGGAACCCAAAAACATCTGTACAGAGAAGGCTGGGGGCTGACCAGGCCTGGAGCCCTGCCTCCTTGTGCATGGGAGGCCCTGAATTCTAGTCTTGGTCACCTCCCAACCTTCTCTGTACAGATGTTTTGGGTTCCAGGCCTGGTCAATCCCCAGCCTTCTCTGCACAGATGTTTACGTTACGTTACTTTAACGTATGAGAGCAGACTTATGGAGAGGATTCGCCCCCCGCCTTTTGCACATGGATTCCCCTTGATTCCAGTCTGCGATATTTTCCTGCCTGCTGTACACAGATTGTTCTAGGTTCTAGGCCCAGGTACCCCCTACCTTTTGGGCTCAGATGGTTCTTGGTTCTGGTCCCAGTGGGGCCCCTGCCTTCTGTGCTGGCTCCCAGTTCCCATATAGAGCCGGCCACATAGAGCGCCATCACACCACTATGTAATCTGCCTTGCTTTGGTATTTCTGTACACTTTATCCTCTATACTTTTTGCGATTTCTATATTCCCCTGTAGGTTGCTATACACAGCTGTGTGGGATACCTCTGCACAGTACTTCTGAATCATCCCTTGTTCTATTGTATCTCTACACATGGCCTTTCTATCTCACCTTACTAAAGCGTGGAATTTCTGTTTCCCAGCATTCAGTCACTGTCCTGTCTAGGCTGTGTTTATTCTGTATTACTATGTATGTCTAGCTCTTCGCTGCACCCACGTAACGCAGTTTGATTGCGCTGCTCTTTTTTGTCTCCCTTCTCCGCTGCAGCTCGCATGGCTAAGCGCATGTTGAACAGACTGTATTCTGTCCTCTCCTCCCACGCTGCGGCGCATTCGTATTGCGACGCTCTCTGTCTTACTTCAGACAGATTCCGTCCGGCTGTTAATTACTCTGCGCTGTGATGGAGATCAAAGCAGCGTTTCTGAATGCGCCATGATTGTTATGTATGATCGTGTACGCATGTTTGTTATACACGGAGTACATAAATGAACAGTCTTCAAACTTGAGACCGTCTTAATTCTGCAAACTGTACAGGGAGTGCCTTTTGGGGGGAGGGGGGGCCTGGAGCCTTAAGTTTGTTTCCTCTTTGACTTAAATGAGTCGAGATGCGGGGCTTGTTTGATTTGCAAGCGGCCCTTTAAAGACCTGGCCTGCAAATTTGCTTCCTGTCGGCATGCTTGGCTTATAATTGCAATAATTTGCCACATAAAGGAGGAGGGGGCGACAGGACGGGCCGCGATTGGCGGCAGGGCCCGGTTCTGTCCCGCACGCAGACAGACATCCCAACTGCTGTTAGCGGGGCTTGTAAGTACGTCAGTCTCCGAGCCGCTTAATCGCAGACATCAGACGCTCCGTTGGCACGATGACTCATTTTAACGCTGGAATCTGAATGTCTTGAGAAAGTGCCATTCCTGCCCCCCCCCCCCCCCAGTCTTTTTTGCCAGTTTCACGTCCTTTGATGGTCTTACATATTATCTCTTAATCAGTGACTGAGAAGGAGAAACCAGGGTGGGGGTTCAGGAGCGCGCCACACTTGGGTC
>JAODJX010000129.1:15967563-16014890 GCA_026776945.1 Isichthys henryi | reverse complement strand
AGTCAGGTATTCCCTGTATAGCAGACTGACCCATATATAAGGAGAGTCAGGTATTCCCTGTGTAGCAGACTGGCCCGAATATAAGGGGAGTCAGGTATTCCCTGTGTAGCAGACTGACCCAAATATAAGGGGAGTCAGGTATTCCCTGTGTAGCAGACTGACCCGTATATAAGGAGAGTCAGGTATTCTCTGTTTAGCAGACTGACCCATATATAAGGAGAGTCAGCTATTCCCTGTTTATCAGACTGACCCGTATATAAGGAGAGTCAGGTATTCCCTGTATATCCCTGTGTTCCTTCAGACAGATGAGGTCATGCTCTGGAGAAGATTGAACAATGAGGGCAGGGCATAGACCCCACTGCGGCAGTTGCTCCTAATACCCGATTATTTACAGTAGTAGCTACTATGAGCCATCACACCTCACACACTGCCACCCCCTCTGCTGGTTACAGGCGCAGATATATTATGTAGACATGAGCAGATATGTGCAGCCATACGTAGATATTTGCAGACACTCACAGATACATGCAGACATGTGCAGACATGAGCAGATACATGCAGACATCCGCAACTTCCATAGTCTTCTTTATGGGGGCGTCCACACTGACTTCTCAGGTCACATTCGCAAACTTGCACAGACACGTGTGACTTCCGCACTGCCCTCTTTGTGGAGGTGTCCCACTGACTCCCCTTTCATGTAAATAACTAACAAACAACCCAATCTCAGAAACAGAGGTAAGCTGATAGCAAACATAACCTTTCTGTGCGTGTTACGTTTTTCCAGAATAAGTTCTTTTTTAGAAAAACATGTTCTTGCTGGGATGTCCTTGCCATACTTTCTGGACAGTTTGCATTTCAATCTATCAGACCCTACACTCAATTTAATATATCGATTAAAACATAAAATCTTAAGCTGACTGGCTTCTATAAATTGCCTGAAGTGGCCTCTGTCAGACTGTGCCCTTGCTTTGAGTCCTGTGTTTCCTGGGGTAAGCTTCTGGTCCCACTGTGACTCTGACCAGGATTAGATGATAGATGGATGAATAGAATAGATATTTTTACACACAGACATGTTACAAAAAGTAAAGAAGGGTTTAATTGATTGATTGACTCATTGAATGATTGATAAACAAACAAACTCTGCTATTCTAACGGTCGGAAATTATTCCCTGGACTGTTAAACATGGTGATGGAGTGGTACTTTTGGAAAATACGGTCTACAGCTGGGCGATACGGCCAAAAATGTTACGGGGATAAAAATGTTCATATAGGTCAATATCGATAATTATCGTGATTAATGTCAAGCCATTGTTTCTCTCCAGTTTAAAGGATGATTTTAACTAGGGAAAATTGAAGAAACCAGATGGTTAATCGTGGTTATAAACTTTTCTTTATCGTCAGAAGGTAACAAACACTTGCCAAATAGTAATGAAGGCCAAAATGACTCTTCCGGAACAGTTTGCTATATTTCCCACTAGATGGAGCTTTCTGTTGAAAAAAGGGCTCAAAGTATCTGAAAATGAAACCGAAAGCACCACATGTACCAAACAGCATTCTGCATTTCACAAGTCCGAGATAGAAGACGAACAGGTTATTTGAGGCATCCCTGAAAAACATCGCTGTTGGCATTCCTATGCTTTCTTTATTCTCTGTGGATTATTACTGTCGGGATTTCTCATGGACTGAATTTTACTGTGGACTTTTCTTCTGGATTTCGCTGGATAACCCTTATTGAACGCATTGCTTTGGACTTACCCACTCTCCCGGCAAGTTGCCTTGTTGTTTTGACGGTTTAGTATGTTGTCTGCCTACCTGCCCTATGGAATTCTGGTAGGGGTAGGGTTATGACTACAGGTATAGGTATGGTTAGGGTTAGAGTTGGTCATGATCAATTATCTGACCTTCACTGCATTCTATAAATAAAGACCCTGTAGATGATTATATGTCTATAATGGGAGATTTAATAGGTCAGTTGATCCCTGTACATAAGGTAGTATTCTTCCACATTAAAGTCTGATACCTCAGAATAACATGCCAGCTACCAACATTTGTTTACTAATATCAGCTGGAGAAAGTCATTTATTCAACTTTCAAGGTTACATCGTTAATTCTGAGCCTCACAGATCCAAAATGTGCGATGTCATTGGCGTGGCCATGGAAACGAGCCCCTGGTATCCTGAAGCCAAAACTTATTTGCGGGGAAGATTCATGGACTGAGCACTCTGCTCCACTCAGCACACAGTGGTAAAGCCAATGACTGCGTATCTACAGAGACTATGAGTTTGATTGAGTCTACCAAAGAGAATCCAGAAATTTGTAGTGTCATGTGTGTCATGGACATGTCCACAGTCAGACAGGAGAAGCAAGTCATTCATGATTCTGACAAAGGCTGTTTCAGTCTTAAGATTCTCTCTGGAACCAGACAAAAACCCATCGTAGCTCTCAGCATGAAACTGGATCCGTCATCAAGCACAGCTCAGCTTAGAACTCTTTAGTGAGGCTTCTTTGTAGTTGACCTTAAAGACATAGTAATATATCCCAACGATAATGATATCTTTATAATGTCTAATGGAGGGGTTTCACCCTGGTATTAGTTCTGGACATAAGTAGATGATGTAGAATATGTTACTGATGTGGTGTGTGAAGAGCAAATGTGTGAAAATGCTGAGTGTGTGTAGAAGTAGTTGCCAGTTGTGATGTAAATCTGCCGACAAACCTTGGACCTTCTCTCTGATATTCAAACTTGCTGTCAATGAAATCCATGAAGTCATCGCTTTTATATAGTGTTTAATCATTATTTACTGTGCAATTAGCGCTTAGCTGTTAGAATTTTTTAACGCGTCATCCATATTACTCTGAACTAAATTGGATAAGTCTTTGGACTTAGTCCTGAGCACTTTATACGCCTTAATAGGCTCTTTCCAGGGCAGATTAAATGCTTCTAATTTAAGGTTGTGTCAAGTGCATCGCGTTTGTTGAGAAGTATGGTAATTTTACCAAGTGGGACGTTATTACAGTTTACCTTATGAGTGCCAAGATGGTCACTGAAGATTGGTTACACATTCATTACTTAGTTCCTCAGTTTTACTTCCTGTAGTATTGTGCTCCTTGAAAGATTATTTGTCATAAGGGAGACCTTCAAAAGAACAAGAATTAATATACTCTTCCAGTTACCAAAATGTTGTTTTGTAATTTGACTGTTTCTGCTTTGTCAAGGACACACTGTCTCTGTGATACCCAATCAACAAACGCTGCCAGATGTCTATAGACGACTGTAAATCTGCTGTCAGGCTTAAAATTCCTAGCTTGGGAAGCAGAATACCATGAAAGATGGACACCATCTCTGTTCAGAAGACCAACAATACATCACAGTTATTTGTAAAGCCTTTATTTGGTTCAGGGAAGCAGCTTTTCATTGGTAAACTACTTTATTTTCCACAATTGCTTAAAACAGGATTGGGAGGGGTTATCACTATCACTATTTTTTAGCCGTTGTATTCGTGGATGTAAAATTAAATGCGATATGTTCTAAGTCAGAAATTGGTAATTCGATAACAGTAAACTGGCATTTACATACCTTCAACTACCTTCAGATTTCATTTAGGTTCGGTCACTCTGATGCACTCAGTCTTCTCTGATGCATCTGGGTGCTGATTGCCAGTTTTAAGTAGACATTTTTAAGTTGAGAGTCACCAATCATCAAGCTTTAAAATCTTTTCAGCAGATATGTCCCAAACTGGGATAATCAGTTGAAATTGTTGATGAAGGACTTCTTGGCTGTTCCTTGCATCTACGTTACCCATATAGCCTGGCAAATTTGCTCTGAAAGCTCTCCCGGACGTCAGCTGCGGGATGGGCTATCTGCTGCATCTATGTAGACCATCTGCTGCATTTGTTGAATGAGCCTCCATTAAGAAAAGAAACTTCCCGGGATTTGACGCACTGTCAGGATATGTTGGGATTGCCAGGCGATTTCAGTGGTCTCCTTGATTATTTGATGGAGTGTGAGATCCAGATCTCAGTTACTCTTGCGGGTAGAAGCACAAAGCAAAAACCTGACTTAACCAACTTGGAATATTTTGCCGAAGTCTAATTTTACTTTGCGAGGACATTTTATTGAAAAGAAACCGCATGCATGCATGTGCTGCAGATGAGGTTATTTGAGTGGTTGATTCTTGACTTGCACAAGCTGACAGAACGATCACGTGACTGCAGCCTTACAGCCATCATCCGGCATGAGCTGTTTACTTTTGGCCCTCTGCATTTGGCCTCTGTCATGAGGCTCTGCTGGGCTTAATCCTGGGGGCCGCCATTCCCCCGCACACGCCCAGGGCTGTACCACCACTCACCACTTGGGGGGAGTCGGAGAGAAAAACCGACCCATTTATTTTGCTGCTGACACACACCCACGTCTTATTGAACACACTAGCCAGTAAAATGCAGCCTTACCTCCCAGTTTGATTGCAAAACCATCTGTGTGTGTCAAGGCTCCTTGCTGAATGGAAATCAGTGAATGGCTGAACCACTTCAGAAATCCACTACCATTGGCAGAGGGGTTTGGGGGGTTTCTAGGGGGGATGTGTTTGTTTACAGGCAGGAAGCTGGGATGTTGGACAAGAAGGAGGTGGATATTTGTTCCAGTTGGGGTTAGGAGGTGTAGTGCTGGCCCCCAAGTCCAGGTGCTTCCTGTCAGTCTCTGTGGAAGGGCTCGCTACCTCCATGATGCACTCACTGACCTGCAAGTTAAATGCTGCTGCTGTTCCGTCTCCCCAGAGAGCGGAGCGAAGTGCCTGCTTTTCTCTCCCTCAGTCTATCGCTCTCTCTTTCTCTTGTATCCGCAGACTGTAAACGAAACATTGGTCACAAGCATTCTGCATAAGCCTAAGAAATCTTCTGCTCATTAATTCATTCATTTGCTTGGTTACTAGCTTATCTGTATAAATTTGTTTGTCTTTATTTGTTCGAATTGTTATTGCACTGCAGGCAGATTGTGGCCCAATATGCTGGTAAGAAGCTCAAACCCGACACAGCGGATGCACGTCGTTTAGGCTCTGTAATGGGCCCTGCTTCTCATTTCAGGATAAGACAGGGGGTCTTCATCAACACCAAGAACGCAAAGATCCTAATTGTGTTCTTGACAAGAACAGTCTAGCTAACTTGCCTCCCAAGAACGAACGTGGGGCCTAGTGAATCACGGGATTGGTCTCGTTTGGCAAGGATGGAACTGCAACTGACTTGGATTAGCACTTCCAGGATTATACTCATTATTATAAAAAAAAACTGTATTACTTGCCAACAGAGTTTTTAGAGTGATGGTATTCATAGCTGGGTTCTAGTGAACCAGTATCAGAATGGATTCACTGATGAAAGTTAGCACTTATGTAAGTCACTCTGACTGAGGGCGTCTGCCAAATGCAGTAAATGTATCCTTGATATTTGGGGCAGGGCAGGAACGAGATCAGGGGAGTTTTACCATCCTCTGTACTTCTGTTCTTGAATATTGAAAATGGTCTTCAGCAATGGATGATGACGCAACTCAGGCATGTGAGAACACAAGAATAGTCAAGTGTGCATATTGAGAAATTCCCAGTGTCTCCTGCTAAAGAGCACAGGGACCAGCTGGCATCACATCCTGCCACTTCTTGAAACAAAAAAGAGAAGACTGAAGGCTTTATGTTTCCATACCCTGTGTATATATGTACTGGGGGAAGTCTGCAAGGCGCCCGCCCTGCCAACACCGTAAAATATTTATATGGGTTCTGAAAAAAAATTCATTTTTTGTGTCACTGAAGCTATTTCCACTTTAATTTCCCCCCTTGATGTTTTAATAATGGAAGGTTTAGAGGGTATAACTTCATCTGAGGGAAAGTCACAGGATGGCCGGCATACTGCGCAATCAAGGCCGAAAATGTAGTTTTTAAAATAGCGCAATCTGGGGACATGGAGCCTCCTAGTGGCTCCAAATTTAATTGCTGTTTTTTTTTTTTGCTGTAATGCTTGTAGCTTGGTTTTACAGTCCTTATAAATGATTGCCTGCATTCGATAAACATTAATGTAAATAGCTGGAAAATGAGGATTTTATGAAGAAAATTTGTTTTGTGTTAGTTTGGTGTTACGTACTGTCGCGCCTTTCTGGAGCTTTGCTTGTCGCTTAGTATTTCGTGTTTGCATTTAATGGAGCCCGTTATTTAGTATTTAGTGTTATTATCAGTCACCGTGCTCAGTCACCTTGCTCAGTCACCGTGCTCAGTTTAGAGTAGCTTATCATTGATATTAGATCTTCTTCAGTTTTAGCTTTTAAATCTGCACTTAAAACTCACCTGTTTTCAGCATTTGTGGAGACTTAAATGTACTACAGAGCAGGCTGTGTATCTGTGTTTTATGTTGGTCTTATGCCCTGATACCATGCTGTGATTTTATGATCTATGCGGAGCACTTTGGTCAGCAAGGGCTGTTGTTAAAGTGTTATGTAAATGAAGTTGACTTGGCTTCAACTGACTGCTTTTTCAAAAAAAGGAAGTAAAGCATATACTGTACACCAGGGCTGTTCTCCCGACAATCCCCCACGCCCCCCTTCACTTGGTTACAGGGCGAGGTTGCGCTTCTCTGGACCACATTCTCATGTTGGGGCAGCTGGCAGGCTTTTCGGAAAGTGCCAGACAGGCATCCCGTTCCACCAGAAGCCAGCCGTTGTCTGCTTATTGCTGCAGGTAGCATAAGCCCGTCTGTCTGGGGGGGGGGGGGAGCCTGTGACTGCGGACTGTGTAGTTTCAGCATGCAGAGCCCGGGACGGGATCCACCTCTCGCGAAGGTGCTCTCTCCCCCAGTAAAATTCGTGGTCTCCCTGAGAAAACCACACAGCCTTCCATGGCCCCGTGATTTATGTTTGGGCAACGGAGCTGCACTGGATACTGTCCCATAACCGCACTTGCACGGTCTTAACCATCTTTCAGTCTTTATTACTCAGCATCTTTAAATAACATCTTTTCCTCAACACAGATGTCACTTTTGGGTGAACGCTAACTAAATGAAATTGTCGTAGCAATAAAAATTGCATGTTAGATAATTTGATATGTATTATACTATATTTGCTGGCCTTGGCGGCAGAGAGGGGGCCGGGAAGCAGGGGGTGGAGGGTAATGAGGAGCAGAGAGAGAGAGGAGAGTGAGGCGGGCGCAGGACACGGCGAGGAGGGAAAGCAGGACGCCAACTGGGGAGATGTAGGGCAGTCAGAGAGGCTAACGGCGGAGTAGCAACTCTTTCCGGCGCTCATGAGTGTCTCTCAATACTAGGAACGCCTTGGCTAGAGCGGTCTGGCTAACTTGCCTCCCTGGAACGAACTTTGGGTGCGGTGAATCATGGGATTGGTCTCATTTGGTGGGGATTCAGCTGAAGTATCATTGATATTTGGGGTGGGGCAAGAACATCATCTGGGATCTTTACCATCCCCTGTACTGCTGTTCTTGAGTTTTGAAGCTGGTCTTCAGCAATGGAAGATGATGTAAGACAGGTACATGAGAATACGAGTACAATCAAGTAGGCATATTGAGCAACACCTCGTGCGAAATCACTTCCTGAAGATAGTTGTATGAATTCTCAGTTTGGTCAGAATTTTGAGAGCAAGATCCCTTTCTCATCCCTAACAACCCTCTACCTCAGAATACGTTTAACTGCCAAAGAATAGGGTGGAAGAGTGTATTTGTTACATGATTATGGATGCGTGGGAAGGATATTATAGGATGGCACACTAAATATATAGCAGCACGCTAAATATATAAGTTAATTATATCAGATTATTTTCTCACTGGTTGTTGCTTATTTGAAGTCCGTTATTTCTGCTAAGCCTTAATTCTGTTAACTGCAGTAATAATGTCTGCCAATGGGTGGCAGTATAATACCAGAAACGCTAATCAGCTTCTTAACCTGCAAACTGAAAGATTGAATCATATCTTCCTAAAGCATTTATCCAGCACAGGCTCACACTGTAGTCTGTCTCTGGAAGCACAGGGCAGGGGGCCACTCTGGAAAGGATGCCAGTCCATCACACGGTGGCCAATTTAGAGTCACCAGTACATAAAGATGACTTTTAAACTTCAGTGTCGCACAGCTGGAGGTGTTTCCATGGTCCAGCACTGTACTACGGTGTAGCTTCTTCATTTCCGAACGTTTTTGCACACATTTAATAGAATGAATTGACACAGTGCACAATGGATACTTTCACGAGGAAAAGTCCAGATGTGTTTTTTTTCCCCCAGATTAAAACTTTATTGTTAGAGGCTACGGTGCTGTTCTTAATGAGCTGAAACTTCTGACAAGTCACAGACTCTGATCCCAGGCTCCCTGTTCATGTGTCCATAGTTAGCTGTTTTCACTCCTGCATACATGTGTAGGGATAGATACTCATTCATACGTTCCAGCTTAAGTTAAGGTTGTCACAGCTAGACAGTTTCTGGAAGGATGGACATTATTGTTTTATTTCCCGGCCCTGTCTTCCACGGCTCCGAGCTGTCGTTCCTGCTCCGTTAAAAGTGCGCGCCACTCGTGTTCCAGTACGGAATGGAAGTCAGGAGGAACGGGACGCACCGTGGCACCGTCACGCCGCTCTGCGGCCTCAGTGTCACGCAACGCTTCTGCTTCAGACGCTAAGCCAATTAGCAAGGAGCTTATGAAGCCTCCGATTACAGCGGCCCCATTTCTCAACGGAACCGTTTTTGAAGAGATCTGGCCGTTCGTACCGTGGGGGGAATCTCAGACCTCAGCTCAGGAGTTACCAAGGCCCAAATGAGATGTTCAGCGCTCCTATATCATCTGTAGAGAAGAACCAAAGATCACATGAGCAACATCAGCGAGGGACACACGTTCTCTGTGGTTCAGGCTGAGTTTGTCACTGGGCACCAGTTTGTTCTCACCACTTGGATGTGAGAGGCTGCCATTCCAGTCGCTAGGACTCAGGCCCTCAGGTCCTCAGGCCTTCATGCCCTCAGGCCTTCATGCCCTCAGGCCCTCAGGTCCTCAGGCCTTCATGCCCTCAGGCCTTCATGCCCTCATGCCCTCAGGCCTTCATGCCCTGCTCCATCTTCTGTTGGTGTCTCTCCACAGACCCCAATGATCTCATTATCAGAGTGTGTGCAGAACAGCAGTGTTAATGCACATGATCTGCACAATCATTGCACATCAGAAGTGGCATTATGGTTCACAGAGTCTGCTAATCGCAGCCCCTCCCGCCTCACCCCCCTAGTCGGTTTGCTTAATGCAGATTGCCGCTCTGTTATTTAATTGGAGCCTTCATTGAGAGTGGGTGTAGCAGGGAAATGAGTCAGAAAGTGGAAAAAGCTATCTGTCAAGTCAGGCTCACCTGTTTGGGAAGAAATGGTTGATCTGCATCACGTCGATGGCTTAGAAGTTCCCTGCCATGTCTTTCACAGCACTTTTGAAAAATTCATAATCATAAAATAGTATTCAGCAATTTTATAGAAATCCTTTACTTCCCTTTTGCAAGAACGGTCCAGTTCTGAAGAGGTTTTAGGTAAGCAACTTTTCTGCAGGAAGAAGAAACGTACTAATTAAGTACATTTTTGTAGGATGAAATAAGGTTCTCAAGCTCTCACACCAATACTGAAACCGTGCAAGACTTGATTGGCACTTAATGGTCCCTCACATTTGTCATCGATCAATAAGAATGGATTTTTTTTCAGTGGTGGGGAACAATCATCGATTTCTCTCATTAGCAAGATTGTGGAATATTTACATCGAGTGAGCGGAGAGTGGAGGGCAAACGTGCACAGGGCAGGGATTTGCCAGGGACTGTGTGCCATCAGCCGGTAGTGGACTTGTCGGTATTTTCGCTCACATGCGTGTCTCCAAGCAGAGTTTGTATTAAAGCTGAGGGCTGTTTGTGTACTCAGCATTTGTGGAATGATTGTCCAGGGGGTGATCCAGAAAGCAGGCTTTCTCTTCTACATAGGTACCTTATATGGGTTGTCCAATAGGAATGTCACTTACCTCTTTTCCTACTAGACAATTTTCCTGTTGGCTTAAGTTATCCAGCTACCTGTGAAATCCTGCTTTATGGAAAACCCCCTTGGAATAGCAGGACATACCAAGGTTGTGGCCCAGAATCATGTGCTATTTGCTGTGTGAGTGTAACACCGGCCCCCAAGGGTAGACCCTGTGACCAGCAGGACCCCTCACCCCGGTCTGTCTCAGAGATGCCTCCCAAAAAGCCGGAAGGTCGCCATGCCCCGGCTCTGAGTGACAGGTACAGGGTGACGGCCAAGGCCCCAGGAGGCACTTCAGGATCGCCGCTGTCACTCATCCTTTGCCACGGGACAATGGAGGGCACCCAAAGCGTGCTGCTGCTTTGTCCCTTTATTGAATTACAGTGGAGGATGTCCTTTCACGCCCCGTGGGGTCATTCAAAACATGTCGCAATGAGCCTGGGATGCCAGGAGGCAGAGCAATGCACTCTGGGGAATGTAAGGTGACCACCAGCAAGCGATCAAAGTACCAGCTGACATGACCGTGAGAAAGGGAGAATGGGAGGAAGGGAGAACGGGAGAATGCGGTTTGTGGTTTGAAGTTGTCTCTCATATGAGACTTAAACCCAACTATTAGACGATTATAGCCAAGACTGCTGGCCTTAGACTTACTCCAGACATCATCTCTGCTGAAGTCACAGGCCTTCATCCATCCATCCATCCATCCATCCATCCATCCATCTATTTATCTATTTTCTAGCCACTTATACTAATCAGGAGCCGCTGGGCTGTGTGCGGTAGAGCAGGGAACATGGCACGTTCACTCGCACTCTTTCATGTTGTCATACCATCCCCCGCTGGTGCTAATGGAGACCAAAATAATACAAAGGGGCCATTTCAAGCTGTTTGGAGCATAAATAAAGGAGGACCCCCCAGCCCCCGCCGAGAGCAGCATTCATCTATATAATTATACAGCAAAAACCTTCCAGTGGTCCTGGCTCTTTTAAAGCCTTCTGAGTGTAGGTCTGATTGGCTTATAGCTTTAATTTTCTAATTGCTGTTTGGGGTCATTAACAGAGTCAAAGATGTGTCTGGGTAAAATGGCAGAAGCTAATTTAGAAAGACGTCAGGTTGACCTTCTGTCCATCTGCGTGAAGGTAACCTGCCCTCAGCTATCTGTGGGACTCTGGACCGTGTTTAACGGTGAAGATTTTCTTACATTCCTCTCTCACGCTCTGTCAGGCTGCTACACATCAGTCTTCTTCATGAGCGACAATAAAACTTTAAATTATCACCCAAAAAAATATCACCCAAAAAAACCCCACAATATTCAGTATTCTGATGTTCTTGGTAAAAATAAGTGCATTCTGAGCGACTTTACTGTATTTTCTCATCTGAATGTCGCATGCCAATTGTCCAGTATGAACTAGCACGCCAATCTGGGTCGCACTCCCAACAAGCTTCCATTAGGAGAAAGAAACATGCCTGTGAGATTGTTTTTTTTTTCCTTTTCCTTCTTTGATCACGTAACTCATCTCGTTCAAAGGTACTTGCTTACCTGGCTTCTTTGCCTTGTCACTCCAACTCCTCTCTCTGTCCCTCAGTGGCAGAGGCTGTCCTCTTTGTCTGGGTGGGGCGGTCAATGGACGCTTATCCCAGCCATCTTTTCTTTGATATTACTCACCCCACCCCCGTATCCCCTGCCCGGCGTTGTCCTCTGTAATGACAGCATGTGTGGCACAGTCCCGTGCAAATGAACTTTCAATTGGAGGAAAATTACAGGCCTCCATCCCCCTCGCTCCCAAAATGCTTGCTCCTGGAAAGGCTGAGAGAGAGATGTGTGGGGCTTGTTATCTTCAAACAAACATGCCGTCTTCCGCTGATGCCGTGCTGCTGAAAATAGCACTTAAGGGCTAATGTGTTTTGCCTAATAATACGGCTCACGTTGTACTGTACACATCTTAATCATCAAGCCTTTACTTTGTGTCCATTTTCTCATTTTGGGAGCTGGCCGACATTTCTAAAACTATACACACACGGAGTTATCACATGGAAATAGACACGCACCCTGGTTCTCCTAACAAAGTACAGCTGTTAAGTTCCATTGTTATTCACATACACACTACAAATTAATGAGATCAGGACTTTGTCAGAATAGCTGTCTGAGATCGATGAGAAAAATAATACACAGTAAAAAATGTGCACCTCAGCTGAATGTGTGTCTTTGCAGTCTTCAAAGCCTGTGAATGTGAATTCAGGGTTTGTCAGGTCCCTCATCCATGTAACCCTTTTTGTGTGCTTAAGCATGGGGAAGTTCAGCGTTCAAAGCTGAATAATACCGACTGTTACAAATTTATTTTTCATCGGCGCTAAACGGATTAGCCTCCTTCTCACAGTGCTCAGGAGCCCGGGGGCAAGCAGAAGGGAAGTCATGATGAATTGGACTTTGATGCGCCTGAGGATGGTTATTGAAGTTTCTTATCGCCGTAATGAGCTTTGCATTGTCTTAGGCAGATCTGTCCTGGGCAGGAGTGCGGTGAAGGTGAGGGAGCAGATGGCTAGCAGACAACTGGGATGGTTCTGTTGGTTCTGATGGGTCTGCCTCCATGTCACCAGAACCCTGCTACACACACAGACAAACAGCCCACTCACTTGGGAGTCAAAAATGCTTCTCGTTGCCGCTTTCTACTGGCACAGGCATGTCTTGCCTAAGCAGGTCATGGTACCTGAATGACAGACCCTCAGGTTAGCAAGGGGAGCTTCATGGCCTCTATGGTGGGTTTTTCTACTCACTGTGTCTCCAGGAGCCCAAGATGACTTCTAAGGGGTTCTGTATAATTTCCAGCAAAATGGAGGAAATCTCAGACCTCAAGAGACAGCCTGTTAGTCATTTTATACCTTATATAAATGAGTAATCATAGTCCGGAGTACTCTGCCCGAGTATTCTGAGTACTCTGCCAGAGTATTCTGTGGATTGTCAAAGGCATCAAAAGGCAAGGGAGGGTCTGGTTATTAATCCATGGTTACTATAGGCACGGTGCTTACCTCTTTAATCATGTGTTTGGCTTCCTGTGATTCTCTCTTTATTGTCTAATTGCATGTTTCCAGTTGCAATGAAAATGAGCAGCATTAGACTGTAGATTTTTCATTGTCCTCCAAATATCCACCCAAAGTTGATTTTCTCTAATTCACTTTCAGAGGACAATCTTTACGTTCTCTTTCAGGTGACAGTGTCATCCATCCATCCATCCATCTACACACCCACCCACCTAATCACTCACCTGTTAGACCAATGACCACCAATACCCCACCTGCATGCTCTCATTTCCAAAGGTGCTGTGATGTAGTGAGGTGCATTCTGGGTAAATGGGGAGGGCCCCAGTAAGTCAGGCCGAGACACTCTCGGCATTAAGTCTGGTGATGGTGGCCCCATCAGAGGTGATTGAATTACATCAGCCGCTCCTAATCGAATTGTCTGGTGGTGTGAGCACACTGTCAGTGCCGTGAGCACACCGTCGGTGCCGGGAGCATCGTGACAAGACAAGCAGGGGTGGATTAACATCTTGGGGCCCTGGGCTGCAGTCAGCATGGACATGCAGGTGTTGCCAATTTAACGACTTTTCTAATTCTCCCGAAGTGGGGAACTGGTGTGCGCTGGGACCCCAGGCTGTAGCACCCGAGTGAATCTGCCCCTGAGGACAGATCTAGGGGGCAGATGCCACCACGGGGTGCCCGGTCCCCAAGCTGGCACGTGCCAGCACAGATGTAACTTGACCCCGGTAATATCCAGCCTATTAACTCTGTTGACAAGCGACATGAGTTACCTGCAGGTGGAATGTCATGGCATTTAGATAATGAAGCGTAAATATTTTTTTGTGGCTTTATGGACGTGTACCTATCTACCTTGTGTTGTAGCAAAGGTTAGGTGAGGGCTTTAGCTTTGCCCTATTATGTCTCCTAATTCCACTTTCAGCCATTAACAGGCTGGCAGTCAGCCAACACCAAAGACATATTAAGTCTGTCAGGAGATCCCTGGCGTCCATTTAATGCAGACACGTTCATTAGCGGTCACTGTCGCCACTAATTTATTCATATTTAAATCCATCTTTATGCTTTATGTCACGTCTCGCTTCCTCTGTCATCACAGCCTGTCTGGAAGTCATTCGTCTGTTACGTTTATCCATCGGTCTCCGAACGAAATGCGTTGTTTTCCCACACGGCACACAGTGCCGAGTTTACTTCTCAAACACAGATGTACCCAGTACACCGGAATGTAATATTGTCAGATTTACGGTGTTAAGCTGCAATCGATCGCATTCTGCCACCACGGCAGCGCAAGAGATCAGATAAGCACATTTTTCTGTTCTCTATCCACGCTAGGAGAGTCATTTATAAAAACGTGTGTGTGCGATGCGTATGGTGCATTGTGGGGATCAAATGTGATGAAAACCTGTTGTTTTGATATTGCGGGGACTACCTTTTTGGTCCCCACAAGGGGAAACTCAATTTTATAAAGATCTGTGACTGCGATCAAAAAACTAAAAATGCCTTTGTTTGGTTACTTGTGGTTAAGGTTAGGGCTGGGTGGGGGTTAAGGTCGTCATTGGTAGGATTTTCCCCATAGAATTCAGTGGATACAAAAAGTATGTGTGTGTGTATCTGTGCATGCGTGCGTGTTCAGCGTGCATGTGCATGTGTATGTGTGTGTTTGTGAATGTGTTCATGTATGTGTGTGTATGCAGTGTTATGCATGTGTGTGTGTGTGTGTGTGTGTGTGTGCCCGTGTGGTACAGTATGTGCTTCCATGTGTGTGTGTGCATATGTGTGTATGCAGTGTGTGCGTGCGTGCATGCATGTGTGTGTGTGTGTGTCTGTGTGTGTATGTGTGTATGCAGTGTGATGCGTGCGCGTGTGTGTGTGTCTGTGTCTGCGTGTGTGTGTGCCCGTATGGTACAGTATGTGCTTCCATGTGTCTGTCTGTCTGTCTGTCTGTCTGTCTGTGAGAGCTTTAACATGCCACACACCTTTTTCCTCCCCTAATCACATGAGGGCTCCCCGCTAAGCACACCGCCAGCCGCGCCACGTGTTTATTGGGTCGCGCTCCCCGGCACACACATCTGTTCTGCTCCGCCGTCCCATGCGGACATGACGCATGAGCTCCCGAGTACTCCGAGGGCCCCCCCCCCTTCTGCAGATGGGCTCGTTAATGTGTTTAAGTGACAGATACGGCATTATTAGTCTCTTCCCCCCAATTAAACCGTTATAGCCGTTGTCATTTTTCTCCCCTTGCTTAATTCCCATGGCCTGCGTGTCTGTTGCTCTCTGTGTAAATACAGGCTCATACGCGACAGCTGCCTGGTGCACTATACGCAAAGTGGGACCCACAGCCGCCACCCAGCGCCGAACCCCCACCCGCCTGCTCCCTATAGAGAGGTAGCAGCAGTGACCCCATCAGACCATTATGGTGGTTGAATGGACTGAGTCTCCACCCCTGTCCTATCACAGATGTCCCCTGTGAATCTCCCACACAGTCATGTCCACATTCTCCATAGATCAAGGTGACCCACAGCAGGGATCAGAGACCCAGGGATGATGGCAGTGACTCACCAGGGAAGGTGGGGAGGCAGCCAGAGATTCACATCACACAGCCTAACCCCATATCACTCACTCACCTGGTGCTCAGCTTGTGCGAACTTGGGGACCCAGTTCAGCCTCATTCAGTTTTGCTGCCACGGTTCGCCCAAACAGTCACTTGATTGGCTCCGCCCCCTTAAGTGTGAAACCTGAGACATTCCTACATTACAAACCGTACAATAATAAAACTCAGCTCCCTGACATTTTCCCCACTGGGGGGGGGGTCACCATTCATTAACACCTTATGACAGCCGGCCTGGCAGGGAGATTTAAGGGTTAGAAACACAGCCTCCATTCAGAGGTGCTAAATTCCTTCCTTGTATGAAGGCAGCTCTTTAATACCAGCTAAACCTCAGTGAGATAAAACTGCGCTGTTGGTGTCCATCTAAAGAACATTAAATGTGTATGTCTGCTTTCTGAAATTCATTCGGTGTCGTTAAAGGACAGAAACAGAACGGGGTCTGAGCCCCTGTGAGGCTGAGCAGGCGGCTTTTCTCGCTCATAGACACATGCACACACATGTCGGGTAAACGTATCTTTATGGGGACCGCTCATTCATTTCTATGGGAAAAATGCTAACGCTAACTATGACAACCTTAACCCCTCACCCTGCCCTAACCATAACCATAAGTAACCAAGGAAAATACAAGATTTTTTGCATTTTTAGTTTTTTCATTGCAGTCAGAGATTTTTATTAAAATCAAAGTGGTCCCCATAAGGGAATAGAACAGGTATCCATCCCGATGTGGGGACATTGTTTCCCTATAAGGTCAGGTATACCTGAGTCTACCGCTGGGGAGAGCAGGCCGGTTCAGTGCTAGTGGCGTGTGGAATGCCCAGTCGAGCCAGTAAAAGCTGAGGGGCACGCGGGAGGGTGCCCACTTATATCATGCTGTCCAGTTATGTGGTGTTTTGTTAGAGGACGGCCACAACGAATGGCTGAGTTTTTCCTTGTCAATGACTATTGAGCTAGGATGCATGATATTTACAAAATGTGTCCCTAGACTATAAAGCGAGGGACTTCACTGAATATGTGTTTGACATGCTGTGAGGGAAACGGCGGAAACCTCACTGATCTATGAGCAGTGAATATCTGGGGTGACGTCATGCGGAGAGTCCGAGGCAGGTTATCCAAGCATCCAAGCGTGGCTTCTGTCAAATTCAATATGACTCAAATGTCAGTTGATAATCTCAGGGTACATCTCCTCTCCAGTCGTAATTGACACGTGGAGTGACATCACTCAGGGTCAGCGATTCCCCCCTCCTGCCCAATGTGTGCAGGGGCTGGGGGGGTCCCCAAACAGACCAGGGCTGAGTAGATATCACATGAGAACAAGCTTAGCTGACTGGTCTCTGTGAGTTTGGGCTGCGCGAGAAGATTGCCTCTGATTGCCGGAAAAGCTCAAAGGACCGCTTACAAAATGGATACATCACTCCTTATTACGAACTCTCTGTGCACATAGCCTGTGATCTGCCCAACAAGGAAATGCTGGGACACTTGAGAATACGTGTGAAATGTTTATTTCTCTGTGTAATATTTGAATTTCTAATTCATCATGGTCCTCAATGAAACACTATCCACAGCCTGTTTATAATGTCAATACCATTGTCGTTTTGGGTCTTATGACCAACAAATGTAAAGTTTTCCTGAACAAAGGATGACAGCAAACAGTCGGCGAGCGTGCTGACCACATAAAGCCCATGTCCCACTGGCACCAGCGAGGTGATGATTTCTAATTACTGAAACTTCATCTGGCTGCAGTGGACAATTTGGAGCAGCCCTTCATGAATATTCAATGGTAGGGAGGGGAAATACTCATTAATATTCATGAGCAAGAATATATAAGCGGGTGGGTGACACCGGGAGTTTGAATGAAGCGGAGAGGGGAGATGAGAGAGAGAGAGAAAGAGAGAGAGAGAGAGCGGGAGGCTGGGAGAGGGAGAGCAGTAAGCGAGAGGCCAGTTGAGTGTGCGCGTCCGTGGGGTCTGGGGGTGCTACAGCCAGCAGCTTCCATGTGAGCCTGCCCCCTAAAACAAGCCGTGCATTTCTGCTACAAGGGAACCCCAGCAAGCAAGTGCTCTGGGGTGCCCCCCCATGTTCAGCGCCTGGAGAGGGCAGCACCACAACGGCACAGCGACGCTCTTCAGATATGGGATGCAGCCTGTGCACCCTCCGCAAGCCGGATGAGCAGTACAAACTGCTCTATGAAGTCTGTCAGGTAACGGGCCGTGGGACGTGGACTGCAGTGGGGCACATGTCACTCCAAAGAGCAGACTAGAGAGTTTCGACAGATCTGGCAGGGGGGCCTTCGCTAAGCTCTGCCTCTTACTTTCTGCATGGAATTAAATTCTGCTAACAGGTGTAAAATCAGCAGGCCCACGGTCTGCAGTTTGCCCAGCTGGGTAGTGAGCTGAGGACTGTTCCTCTGGATGGGGCGTCATGGTGGAGTCACATGCTGCAGGGACTAGAAGACAGGCGGTAGCTTCAGCCGTACACGGGGAAGTTGGTCAGGGGGTCAGTCCTGTATTTAGATTAGGGTACCGAAATACAGTTTAACATCTAATCAGAAGTGCAGAGAGTAGCAAGTGCAATAAGTGCAGTATGAACAATTTGTACAGTTAAGAGAGTATGTACAGAGGTGGGAATAGTTATGTACAGATTATGTACAAATAATTTAAGTGAGCAGATAAGGGCGGTGTAAATTATGGGGATAAATTAGCATTAGTAATATACAGATATACATATATTATGTATTGCTATACAGAAGTACAAATATTCAGATGTACTATGGACAAGTATACAGATGAATCTGCAGTGTCCTGAGGTTTCTGTCTCACATCTGGCCACTTGTGTAGCATGCTTTCGTTTTTTTGATCTCGTAGGGATTCACATGGATAATCGTCCACAGCTATCAGACTGACTATCAGAATCCACTGCAGTTAAAGATGAAAGGGACTTTAGGCTAAATGAATGGTTTCCAGTTTCATTTCAGTATATGATGTTTGGGGGTGTGCACTTTGGTTAGGGTTAGGGTTGTGGCTATGTGGATTTGTGTGTGTGCTTTGCCTGTTAAAGAGACAGCATTAAAAGAGAAGTACTTTTATTATGAAATACTTCAGTTGACCCTTCACTTCATACTAATCCACAGCCATGTGCCGTGTGTCCGCAGATGAAGCATGACATCTGTGTGTTATCTTGTGAATGTAACATTTGATTTGTATTAGAAACCAGAAAATCCTTTACTGTTGTCCTTTACTGTTATCCTTTGACATAATTCTGGAAGACTAAGCAGAAGATACTTTTTTGGCTGCTTGATTCCTGGTCTGCGAAGCGTCGATGTTCAGAGGTGAATCCCTATGCCAGGAGAATGGGCACTCTGTGACGGACCCCTTTTTCTGGCCCTCCCACCCCTTTACCACCAAACAGCAGTGGGTCTTTCTGAGTTACTTTAACTCCTCATCATAGACTCGCCGTCTCTGGGTTAAAGACTAAAAACGGAATGTAACACGTGTGCAGCAGGATCTCATTCGCCGCTGCTGACAGAGGGCTGAGTCTCTCCAGCAGGGTGGATGTCAGCTGCTGTGCTTTACGGGCCCGGCGTCGCACTACTGTGCTGGGCAATTTAAAGGGGCTTAATGAGCAGGCGTTGTGTACAGTGCAGTCATTAGCGCAGCAGAGGGGGAGCCCGCATTCCCCCTTCCTCACACATGAGTCCATTGTTGCCACGGCAAAGCACCGTGCTCTGATCACGCGTGTTCTGTCAAAATGACATAAAAGGTCTGCCCTGTTTTTTGACCGGGGCATGTTTTGAATGGCCAGATGGGTTGTGCATCTCTCCACACCCTACTCACGATTGGGGACAGGAGAGCATCAAAGGGCTCCTCATCCCATCCTCTCTTCTCATTTTTCTTTCCTTGACAAGTGTTGGACGGGAGCCAGGGGAGAGCGAGACCCATTGTCTGCTGCCTCTCCCGCTATCTGTCAGTTACCGCTGATTGGCGGGCTGTTAACCGACAGAAGCATGCTGGCCACTTTGTGCCACCCTCTCCTGCTGCTAGGATCATGAATCCAACCAGACAGGGAGAATCAAGGAAAACAGAGACTCTGCTGTATTACCAGGATCGCCAGGCAGGGGGAGTCGGGGTAGAGAGAGAAGCTGCTGTACTGCCAGGATCACTAACCTGACAAGGCAGGGGGAGTCAGGGTAGAGAGACTCTGCTCTACTGCCAGGATCACTAACCCGACCAGGCAGGGGGAGTCGGGGTAGAGAGACTCTGCTCTACTGCCAGGATCACTAACCCGACCAGGCCGGGGGAGTCGGGGAAGAGAGAGACTCTCCCCTTCAGTTAATATAAACTTTCTCGCTTGCTATTAAGACCAGACCGGTGCACAGAGATGGGATTGACACAGACACGACGATGGTGATTTGACTTGTGTCATCATGAATCAGAAGCAAGAATGTCATTGTTTCTTGGTCTTAAAGTCATTATGTTGTCTGTTTCTTAAATTAAAGGTTGGATTTGATTCGTCATAAGTTTCATACTTTGACCAAAATGAGAGTTGAGCATTAATATTTGTTTTTCATTGAAACTGATTCCAGTTTTCCTTGCAAAGGCAAACATGAGTTTATTTGAAGTAGCCTTGAAAAGCTATGAGATTAGATTCTGTGTGCCCTCTGCAGAAATCGATCCCTCTGTTTGGAAGCCTTAGGGTCATCGAGGTAGCTTGAGCGGTCACAGTTTGGCAGGGTTTCCTCTGTTGCGAGAACAAAATGTTGATCCTTTGTCCATTATAAATGATCTATTTTAATTAAGAGGATAACGAGGTCTCTGTGCTTTTTGTTGTTTGCCGTGGTAGCTCCGTGAAAATGCTCTGCCAGCATTGGTGCTGTGCACCACTAAAATGGCACCGACAAAAAAGGTTCCCACTGGCCAGGAATGCGACCATCTCTTGGGCTTAGGCTCAATGTCCCAGGAACACGCTGCTCTGCTGATTTGCATGGAGATGTTTTAAACATGAGGGTAACCTGCCGTTGTTACTTGAAGTTCTACATTATGCCAGGTCTGTGGCCTACCCAAACCTCTGCTTATCATTTTACTACCTGCTTGTGCTCACAACTAGATGTTGTTGGACATTGTTGTCAGGAGAACAGTTGGTCTACTTCCTGGTCCCTACTTTTATTGAGACCAAGTCCTGCCCTTGAGGACCTTCAGACAGTCCAGGTTTTTGCTCCTTCCCAGCCCCCTGCCAGACAAAATGTCTGTGTGTCCTTGAGGTCCGGATTGGGAAACACTGCCCTACACCATTTTTTCCATCCAGAAAAATTCAACTTAGTCTTGCTGATAGCATGGAATAAGATGTTTCTCCCTCCGGTAAGAAGATGGCCTATCAGAACACAGGCTTCATCTTAGATCTTGGTAGAATGAATTACACTTAAATTAATACATTTCAGATGGTAGAGTGAATCACAGGAAGGCATTTGGTCTGTCAAAACCAAAGAAGACAAGGCCATTCAGATTTCTGCTAGGAGGACTCGACCCTGGGGTCTCTCCATTCAACTTCGTTGATGCCCCAGCTTGATAGCTGGAAGGTATAGCCACATGCAGAGATAAAACCCCACCATCTCTTCACCAAACCACCCCTGGACAGGCAACCTCTTGAGATCCCTGAGAGAAAGATCAAGGGGTGCTCCTAATCACCCCGCAATGTGTCAGTGTGCATTCTGAGAAGAAGAAGCAATTTCAACCAAAGTGTGCTCTTCTGGAGTGTCATTACTAAATATGCTTTGGTAGTTTGGGCTTTGTAATGGAAGGACACACAATCACAGACTACAGGCGATTTTGAGACACCAAATCAACTGAGGGATTGTTTTTAGACTGTGAGAGTAACCAGGAGTACCCAGAGCAAACTGCTCCACATGTGCAGAGCCAGAGATGGAAATCAAACCCACAACCCCAAAGGTGTGAGGCTCCAGTGCAACGATGAGGAAAAGGACAGAACAGGGCGGTCAGCACTGGGGCACCGGCAGCCCCCACTTGACTGTGGAGCAGGCAGGACCTAATGGGGCTTGACAGAGGCATTCTGTGAGGACAAAGCGTCTCATGCTGGGGAGGGCATCGAGCGGGACGCGGACCCTGCCCTGTGTGCCAGCACATCTGCTTAACACTGCGGCAGGTGGGTGGGGCATGGGCGGCTTTCTGACCTCGGGAAGCAGCCATCGACAGGCAGAGAGGGATCGTCTCATTTTATCCGGGTGGAGGGGTGGCGTCTGGGGAGAGTCCAGCTCTGATACGGGATAGCCTGCATTGATGGGGGCTCCTCCCTCACACCTGCTTTGCTCCCCACCCTGGAATTTTCTTTGGCAAACATGCAGAGCCCGAATTAGAGAAGCTCCTGAACCTCCCCAGACACTCCATCCATCTTCCATAACCTCTTATGCCGTATTTGTATACTGTAGTCAGTCGCTTACATCTGACAGTAACCCTGAATCCTGTTCAAATTCCTCTAATTTAGCATGAATTTCGAACTCTTGCAAGACAGATGTAACTGTTACATAACTGTTCGCAAATCACATTGTGCATTCACTGTTTAGAAACCAGTGTGGACGCCAACAGTGGATCGTGGCTAAAGTAACACAAAGAAACCAGAGTTTTTCAAAAATCATGCAATCACAAAGCATCCTGCTTGTGATGGTAGAGCAAATCTTTTATGAAAGGCTTGTTCTCAAGATGAAACTATCTTCCATACCTGTTTGTTCCTGGAGCCGCTGCTCATGCAGGTACTGTCACTATGACCCAAGGTGCCAGTCCGCGGTGGGCTCACAGGCCCGATGGGTGGTACCCTATGTTTGTGGTGCACTTGAAGCAATCGATAGGACCGGATGGGTGGGTTTGAGAGAGGTTAACAGGTTCTGAAGGTTTTGAATTATGGCATTCTTTCCTGGGGGGTGCCCCTATGACTGGTGGAGGGAGATTGGACAACCCGGTTCAGGAGACCACAGTACCAGCACAAATGGAGGGTTACAGACTCTACAACTTGTCAACCCAACGTCTCTGTCTTGGTGTCCATCTAAACTCCGACCCCCCCAGAGAAAGTGTACCTCACCCGCCGAAAGCGAGCAGGAACAGCCCAATCCATAACTTTGAATGGAGCTTTTAAATTCACCAGTTCAGCAGGGTGAGAGCAGGATTATTGGGTCAGGAAGCTCATTCCTGCCTTGCTGGAGCAAAGCGCTGTTGACAGCTGCCGTTTTCACTCAGGTAGCTGTGTGATTGCTAATCACCTCACCTTTAAGCTCTATTCTAGTCAGATCCGTATGCAAGAGGTGTTAATGTTCATGCAGTGTATATTGAGAGGACTATCACACTTGTATTCTTTCAGTGAACACCTGAAGTACTTCTTACTGAGAAGACGCAAGCCTGTGGGAAGTAATAGGGGCATTTGTATCGATTTCCTGTGCCTGACAGCAGTGCCCTACGCTTGAACAAGATTAGCAGCTGCCGAATAATGAAATCCTTTTCGCAGCCGTCCGCGCTTGTTAGTTGCTCCTGTTCTGTTGGGCTATCTTCAGACAGCACTTCTCAGTGAATGAGGAACCTTCTGCAAAGTGGCTTTGCGAGCTGGGAAACTGTTTCCTTTTAGTGTGAATGAAGTGAAGCGTTTATGTGGAGAGCACTCTTTACGGGGCTCAGTTGTGTTTGAATGGTTAAATGTGAAATAAAAGAAGGATTAAATTTGGCTCTGAGCAGAACTGACCGCCGTTTAGAGTCCACCAATCACGGCAGCCATCCAGGCGTCGGGAAGTAAGCTGTCAGGCCTCCGCGTCTCATATCAAGCGGCGTTCCTCCCCGTCTGTCCCTAATGTCCCTTTCTCTCCTTGCAGACTTTAAAGCTCTTGCTTAAGAGGTGTATTGGACCATAAAGGATGCTTCATAGAGGGCTTGCGAGAGCCACGGCGCTCTCACAAGGGCAGTTTTGTAAGCCGCCTTGGTTGGTGAGATCACTGCTCAGCGAATTTCCAAAGCTTTGGCGCCTCTGGAGTGGGTCAGGGAAGGGTTTCCGCTCCAAAGCTCAGGTTACCTCACGGAGCAGACGATGGGAAGGTACCATCATTCACACCGGAAGAGCCACTATGTCAGTTCTACAATAGTCCTGTGTCAGATAAATAAAGATTCCTGTGCCGGGCTGGCTGGCTGGCTGGGTGGGTGGGTTAGGACTCTCTCTGTGCTTGTGGTCAGAAGGCTGTTGGCAGATTGATGTCATATTCCGGCCCCTTAACCCTAATTGCTCCAGCGACTGTGTGACCCCACTCTCTCAATTGTACATCAGTTTGGACAAAAGAAACGTCCAAGTATGTAATGTTTAGTGTGTTTCGCTTGGAAGCTCTTGTGTCTCCATGCAGGTTTCATGTATCTCATGGCTATTCTCTGCACTCTGTGATAAGCAGTTAAGCCTCCTGTAGGGGCTCCCGGTTTAGCTGTGAGAAGTACTTTCCCCAGCCTGACATGTCAGCCTTCCTCAGGAGGCAGTCAGCGGTCGCATGAGGGCAGCTGCAGGGTGGAGCCGCAATCAGCAGCATTTGCATTCTGAGGGTGGCCAGGATTACACCCCACACTTCAGATCTGCTCATTACCACCGGCACAGTGGCTGCAGTTTTCACCACTGGAGTGAGCTGTAGAGTGAGCTGTGTGGTGAACTCTGACGGGGATGACCTGGAGGTGGGGTGGGGGAGCTGGGGTGAGTGAAGTACACCCCTCCTCCACCTCTGCTCTGTCTATGAACAGAGCTTTTTCTTCTGCTCTTGAGCAGGAATCCACATTTATGGGCATGGCGATCTAGACTTGGTACCTTAATGAAATCCACCAGTGGGGCTGTTTCATAGGTACTCAGGAAGGACATCACCACTCGGTGGAGCAATCATTACCAGTAAAAGCCCACAGCTGAGGATGGATGGATGGATGGATGAATCTGGATGGATGGATGGATTTATTAATCCTGAAGGAAATTTATGACATTTAAAGCACATTTCTGTGCCTGACGGACCCCCTCCTTGCTCTGCCCTTGTAAGGTAGCCTGTGGTATCTGCAGCTGCTGGACCAGACTCAGGCGCACGGTGATAAATTCATCTGGTCGAAGCCTTCAATCCAGTTTCATTTAGTTTGAGTCTTTGTAGTAAATTCACTGTCGCGCTACAGAATTTTACATGCTCTGTTGTACGTACAGTACAAAATGTAAGATCTTCAAAAATCAATTGCATCACTTTGATTAAGCAAACCAGATGTGTATTTTTATGAAGAATACCACATTAATAGGCTAATTCTTACGCTGGAGGGCAGTGGTGGGGGACCTGATCCATGGAGGTGGGTACGGCTTTTTGGGATGGCCTCTTAAACAGCCAATAATAAACCAGTGCTTCTCAACTCCAGTCCTGGGGAACCGCTGTTATTGGCTATTGAGAGGCCATCCCAAAAACCCACACCGGCCTTCCATGGATAAGGTTCCCCACCCCTGCTGTAGGGTTAATCAGTTCCTAACCCTATCCTTTTCACTCACTTGCAGAAAGTAAAACTGTCAAATTATCCTACCTCCTCTAAGGTTATATATATGTTTCAAGTCAATTTTCTGTATTTAAAACACAGGCATTTATAACGGGTGTACTGTCTGTCTCACGGGAATTATATTCCAAATTATTAGCATGTGACTGAAAGTCCCCACCACTTCTGTTCCCATTTCTTATTAAATCAGTTACCTTTGTGTCATACAGACCCCTCAAGCAAACAGTGCAAGAGAAAAAAGAATTACAGCAATGTGTCCCAATCTGGTCCTCGGGGACCTGCTGGTCGGGAGCTGGAAGGGAGCAAAAACATAGACTGAGGATCAGATTGGGAAACACTGGATTACAGTGTTATAATGCGTGTTGTTCATTGTTCTCTCCCAAGGCTGGCCAGCATTTGATGGTGTTGGAGATCATCCTCAGCGGTCTGCATCACCCCCGTTGTGACCATTTGAGCCTGGCACTTTTGTTTTGCGGTCGACACCTCTGAGACTCTGTGCCCTTTCAGGTCACCGTGGGCCGTTTGTAGATCAGAATGTGGTTTAACAGATTACTCCCACTGGGCTGCGGCAAAAGACTGACACTGTAGTGTAACTTACAGTAGAAGCTGATCTTTTCCTTTCTTTGTACAGCTGTCAGGATTTTGAATTCACTTCTGTCATTTTGAGATCCTGGGTCCGGTTGCACGAAACACCTTAAGTTCTCCCCTTAAGTTTGACACTTAAGGTTTAATTTCTCCTTAGCTAAGGGATTTATTTAAGGGTGCTGCACAGAACCCCTTAAAAGGTTAAGGGATTTACAACATCGAAAGACGATTTACAGCAGTAAAACTGTCCCGTTTCCATGGAGACCGTTCATACGCTTGCACTTGTGCCTGCTTGTGATACCCGTTATCGCCTCACAAGTAAAAAAAAATTGGAGAAAAGAAGACAAGAAAGCCAAATTGGTCAGAGGAGGAAAAGATTATACTTTTGGAGGAATACAATAAAAGAAAGAACATACTGAAAAGTAAATTTGATCCGCAAACACAAGGAAATTGCAATGAAAATTAATTCAAGAAGTCTGGTGAAAAGGTCCATCCAAGAGGTCTAAAAAATTACAACTTAACTGTTCTGGCCAAAGATGAGATCACTAATAACAGGAGAGAATGCGACATAACTGGTAAGATAACTCTTACCAGTTAAGGTTAACTTACAACTTCAGATAGGTTAAATGACTAACAAGTTAAATGACTTGAGGGAACTGTTAACATTGGTCTATGTTCCTGACAGTGAAATATATCTTTATACATAAGTTACTCATCTTCTTTCAACAAGTTATTACACATTAAAGCATTTAAGGTATAGATATAAAGTAGACTGTAAGGGTGGGTAACGTTATAGGCTATGGTTAGTTAGCGAGCTCGGCTGAACGTGAAACAGGCTTAACATTCTATGACACTCGCGTTTAGACTCCAACCTAATGTGCAAGGAAATAAATAATTCATTACCAGAATTTATTCGATACAAAATGTCATTTTCAAGGTGGAGGTCCACCGACAAAACCTCTTTCAAATGAGGCAGTGATGGTAGCGGACATGAATGACACTGCACACCTTTGACTTGTGGACATGAAATACATCGTCTGTTACAGCCTGGAAGGAGCCTGTAGCACAAACCCGCAGAGCAAACATTAACTGCATTGCAGCTGGGGGAGCAGAGCTTCAGATTGTGTGGTGATCCAACTGCAGGCGGTCGGACAAATTTATAAGGCAAAGTCAAATGCTTATCGCTCAGTGTATCTAAGGGTTTCTCCCGGTCACGAAACACTCTTATTGGGATGCCTTAATTTTCGTTCTTTATTATCATAAACTTGGCCATGTTACAGTTAAAGTACGGTTAGAGGTACCTTTATTTTTTTTCCCTTAGTTTGGTTGCTAAGGTCTTTTGTGCAACCGTTAAGGGATCCCTTAAGTATAAGACAAAAATAAGGAGAAAAATGTTAATACTTAAGAGAAAATTTTAAGGAAACCTTAAGGAGCAGACTTAAGGGTGTTCTGTGCAGCCGACTTTATTTTAAGGAGACCTTAACTCAGACTTTAAGGAAAATCTTAACTTAAGGTGTTTCATGCAACCGGCCCCAGGTTCTCATGCTGACTTGCATTTTGCGATGTGAATTTCTGGTGCAAGTGTTAAGTTGGTTCTCCTATTCGTTGAGTTTTGAGGTTTCTGAAGTTGAACCCATTTTTGATGATCCAATTATCCTTTAGGCTGGGATTAGCTGTAATCCCTTTTTTGGTTATTAGTGAGCATATAACCTGCTCCAAGCTGCAAAGTGCAATTTCCTTTCCTCCTTCAGCATGTTCTGTTAATGTTGATACTGTATCGGCAAAGACTGAATCACACCAGTGACCAAGTCAGAAGACCCTCAGTCCTGCCCCTAATTTACGAAGCCGTATCCGTATTTTTAAAATGCAATGAATATAAATGACTATAAGCATCAGACTCTAAATTCTGCAGCAGATGTAATGATTGAGTTGGTGGCACTGAAAATCCTGCTGGGTAACTTAATAATTATCACTCAGAGGGTCCTACAGCAGAAATGATGGAAACACAGCCAGAGGAGACGGTCCATGGAAATAACACTGTTTTCGGGTTCCTGACCTTCATCCTTGTGTGGCCTGCATGAGTGTGTGTGCACGTGTGTTTGTGCGTCTGTGTGTGTGAACAGATTCAACAAATTGTGTTGGAACACCAAGAAGTGGAAGGTTGGGATTAGGGTTAAGATTAGGGTTAGGGTTAGGATTAGGATTAGGAAGTGTAAATCAACAGGGACCCCTTGTTCTCAGTGTGTAGAACAGGTATGAGCGTCCCTGCACTAAAGTCAACGGCACTTGAAATTTTAATCTTAAGAAGTCACAGCAGAGCATTTCTGAACAGCTTGCGAGTTGGAATAGGGCACTTTGTTCAGCTGGTCTTGTGCTGAGCATCTCAGAGAATCACACGGAAGAGCCGAGTGACTTAATTAGATTCCTCCCTGTAACATAGTGTCTGGCCTTCAACAGATTAATCTTTGCAGGTTAACACGCAGAACTCAGACGATTTCCAAGGGGGAGCCACATTTCAGCAGCGACGAATTACTTAGCTAAATGAGGGCATCTCATTTTGGTTTGTCTAACGACCTTTATTAATCACAGTCAGGCTCAGTCTAATTAACGTCCCATTCTGCTTAGCCTTGCTTTGACCCTGTAAACGAGGGAGAGGCATTTACAGGTTATCATACATCACCGCTAGAATTTAATATCCCTGTCCGCTAGAAGTTAATAGGATAGTGCAACTGCAAGAGGTCTTGTGATTTTTTGTCTTTTTTGCCAGTTTAAAGATGGTTTTAGTTCAGCACCATTACGGAGTGGAACAGCCAGTTACCAGCCTCTCTCATCCGAGCTGAGAAGCTCACCTGGAGCTGTGGATCATGATAGCTACACACGGGGGTGTCGTTAAAGATTTGGGACTCCATGAAAACATGTCATATCGGCCCCCAACCCAGACCATTCATATTATGTTCCAATTGTTTTTGGCCCCGGGAGGCCCATTGAATTGTCATAACTGCCCCCCCACACCTTTACGGCACTCCTGTCTACACAAACAGTACAGTACACAGGCGTTTAGTGCCTGTTTGTGGTAGTGTTACCCCATCTTGCTCTCTGTGATGCATAGACACACATACATGTGAGATCAAGCTTGGGGGTAACGGCGCAGGGTCAGCCAGCATGCAGGGCCCCTGGAGCTGGGGGTTAGGGGCCTTGCTTAGGGGCCCACAGACATCTGATTATTCTGCTAAGGCCGGGGCTTGAACCAGCACCCTTCTGATCACAGGCACAGTGGCTTAGTCTGCTGAGCCACTCACAGCATTCACCCTTCTTGCTTGGCTCATACATATACATGGTGCTGTTCCCTGTGTGAGCTTTAGGGGGCAGCGTTTCAATCGTATCTGGGATCCTGAAGGGGAGTCACAGCTCAAGGTCCTCCAAAGGCACCCAGTCGTCTACATGCACAGTCTCACCTGGGATTAATGAATAATTCCACGTGCCTCCTGAATAATGAAAGCTACAGGGAGGCTGTCATCTTCTCTGCGTTTTGTGCCGAGCAGCTCACTGCCCCCCGTCTTTTCATTAATGTGCTTCCTGTGATGTACAGCCATTTGAAATGCAGAGTGTCAGAGGCGGCGATAACGGGGGAAAGAACAGTGTAAAATTTTATAGAGGTCAGCACGAGGGCTGTGTGCTTTAAGGACACCTTCCACTGTCAGCTCTGACCTTTCCAACATGGCCGTCTCGCTCAGAGCAGCAGAACGAGCTTTTTTTGAAACCTCTTTTTTTTTTAGGGCTTACACATCAGCTGAGGCGTCACAGTCGACTATAATTTGTTCACAGAGCAACCTGCATACAATAAACTTTTAATGCAACGTGTCAGCATGGCTGGCTTGTTGGTGTCTGTGTGTGGGGCCACGTCCCAAAGGGGTTTATGAGACATTTGAATGTGGGACACTCTTCATACCTACCCCACCCTACCCTGGTCCCAGCGCCCCTCCCTGGTCCCATCACTCCTCCCTGGTCTTATCACCACTCCTCCCTGGTCTTATCACCACTCCCTGGTTCCAGTGCTCCTCCCTGGTCCTGTCCCTCCCTGGTCCCAGCGCCCCTCCCTGGTCCCAGCGCCCCTCCCTGGTCCTGCTCCTGCCTGGTCCCAGTGCCCCTCCCTGGTCCTGTCCCTTCCTGGTCCCAGCGCCCCTCCCTGGTCCCAGCGCTCCTCCCTGGCCCCACCCATGTCACCTGCTAACCACTTGCTTCTCCTCTCCCCCTTCCAGGTCAATGGGAAGGACCTGTCTAAAGCCTCCCATGAGCAGGCGGTAGAGGCCTTCCGCACTGCCAGCGAGCCTATTGTGGTACAGGTGCTGCGTCGCGCTCCACGTCCCAAGGCCGTGGTCCCGCCCCCGGATGCCCAGGTGGCAGACAGCAGCACGCAGACGGATATCACCTTCCAGCACATCATGGCCCTCAGCAAGCAGCCGGCAGGCTCACCGGTGGGGGTGTTGGAACAGTATCTGCTGCCAGAGGAGTGAGTAACTCCACCTGTACATCCTCGTGTGGTATCCACAAGTGGTTGAAAGCTCACAAATTAACCGTCCAGTGAACATGTTAATCACAGCACTGCTCTTGGGTTGTTAGTTCAAATCCCATATCCTCTGTGTTTGCATGTTCTCTTTGAGTGTTTCCTCCTGCAGATCAAAGACATGCATTTAGCTTAATTTGTGTCTTAGAGCTGCCCGTAGCATATGACTGTGTCCAGGATGAGGGTGTATAGTACCCCTGCCCTGTGCTGCCTGTGTAGCATATGACTGTGTCCAGGGTGAGGGTGTATAGTACCCCTGCCCTGTGCTGACTGGGATGGGGGCCAGACCCTTCATGACTAAAGCGGTGGAGTAACTGCTTATCATTCATAATGTCTGTTATGTCCGAAACAGAAGAAAGTGAGGGACAAAATTATCCTGTTATAACCAGAGGAGAATATGTAAATTAAGAAGAACCATGCATGCTGTGAATTGTAGTTGATAAG
This sequence comes from Isichthys henryi, assembly GCA_026776945.1. Lineage (NCBI taxonomy): Eukaryota > Metazoa > Chordata > Actinopteri > Osteoglossiformes > Mormyridae > Isichthys > Isichthys henryi. The sequence continues at coordinate 15,984,131 of JAODJX010000129.1, read as the reverse complement.
AACATAAGAACTATACAAATGAGAGGAGGCCATTCGGCCCATCAAGCTCGCTTGAGGAGAACTCCACTAATAGCTCAGAGTTGTTAAAATCTTATCTAACTCTGATTTAAAGGAACCCAAGGATTCAGCTTGCACTACGTTATCAGGAAGACCATTCCATACTCTGACTACGCGCTGAGTAAAGAAGATAGTTTGTATAGTTTTTGTAGTATTTGATAGTAGCTGATTTGAATACCTGCAGTCGTTTGCCAGTCGCTGTATAAGTTGAGTGTCCCCAGAAATGTTAGAACTGCTAATGTCTGCATAGTGAGTGACATTTTGAAATGTAGAAATTTATGCTAATACACGTTTATATAGTTAGCCTAATGATCGAGTTGTTGGTAATAATAAGACTTGGGTACTATAAGAAATAGATGAGTGGGAATTAGATTGTAAAGAATCTTCCATCTCCTTGCTCGGCCCGGGTCCCTCCCGGGTGCCAGTTAGCAGCTTGGCGCCTTGGAGGTGCCGGTACTCCGCTCTGTCGCATCCCATCGGGTGCTAATGAGAGCGCTTCTCTATACCCATCTGCCAGTCGGCCAGCTCTGCCACAGGCACTGTATTCTCTAGACGGGCAGGAGGCCGTCAGGCAGGAATGGCACAGCTCAACTGAGGAAGAACGCTTCACACTGTGGGCTGCTTGGGGTCGCAGCCTCAGCAGGGGTATAAATATCCCTTTAAATATCCCCAAGCACATAGGGATATAGCCATATCACATGCTTTTTTTGGAGATACAACACAGACTCTCCTCTTCAAGGTATTTTTGGTTGGATATCCACTAAATCGTTATTGTTGTTGTTTGTTTTTGGTTGGTACATTAAAGTACAATGTTTGCCATGAATGAATCACGGTCTTCAGATGTGGCTTCTCCTTCCGAAATTAAGAAGCTGCAGGGGTGCCCATGGAGCTGGGGGTTAGGGTTTCGCTCAAGGGCCCACGGACCATGTGACCGTTTTTGCAAAGCCGGTCTCATGCTGGCAACCTTCCCATAATGGTTACAGAGGCTTAACCTGGCATTGTGAGCATTGGATATGTGGATATTGGAAAAGTGCTTCAAACGTGGAATATGTGTGCGAATATGAATTTTGACTGTGTGCATTTGAATACGAAGCCCCCGGGAGGGGACCTTTGGCATATTAAATACTGAAAGTCACACGGCAGAGGGAATTACTCACAGTAAACCAGGGGCAGGTCCACATCTATCCAGCTGGATTTATGGGTAATAAAAGACTCTTTACATGTAGGACTTGTAACATTGTCTTAAACGAGCCTTTAAATATCGTCTCTAATTTATGCCCTGTGATGTTCCATTGTTTTTCCAGACACTCGCCGAGGCATGAATTCTTCGACCCCGGTGACTTCCTTGAAGGCATGCGACAGGAAATGGATCGAGAGGAGCTGGAGTATGAGGTAACGTTTCCCAGGCTCGCTGCGGATATGACCATCCAGAGCATGGCATGCAGGCCCAACGTTCCAGGCTCCTCCATCGCTGTGTGGAGGCTGCGATCCGCAGTCCAATCAGATTGCTTGTTTGTTCTGCACGCTGAGCAGATGCTAGACGGTAACATCATTATTTATTACTGGCAAAGACTAATACGTCTTTCTCTGGTGCACTGGCTGCTCCTCAACACGGATCATACAAAGAAGATAATGATTCGGCTGGGATAATGGAAGACTGATGACTTTCATAATGTATATTACTGCTGCCTACGTTGGGCTATAATATCGCAGTAAAATAAAAAATGATGAGGTCACCCGTTACAACGGGTCTCGTCTACGATATTAATCGCCTAAACTTTCACAGGCAGACGGCTGAGGGCAGCGAGGTGAAAGGTCACCCAGGCAGCTGAATGCAAGACTAGCTCCCCTCAGCTAGGCAGTAGGCCAAGGTGCCTCTTCACAGAGATCTCTGGAGACAAAGGTCAATTGTTCGATCAACAAAAGGACCTCAAAGTCACATGGATGCTTTGTTGGGCTTGATACACATTCTGTGTTACCCCTCTGATGTCCGCTTTCTGTAGCCGAAGTCCTAAATTGGAGCAGGGTGTTGCTTTCTTTGAGGTGTTTGCTGTCCAGGTAATAAGGATTCACATCAAAGCGTGTCCCAGCTCTCCTGATTACATGGAACTTCTGCAGGCTTTGCCAGAAAGTGCCTTATTTTTGAAGACGGGCCCAGTTAAATGACCGTAATGCCATGTGATTTCCCCCAAATGCAAGCCTTTTATGTAGGATTTCCAACGGCGCTGGAGTGAGCATAAACAACATGTGATGAGCCCCTCCCCCAGGACAGAGGGAGCGCCGTATCTGTTTCACCATCTGATAGATTACAGGTGTCGAGCGCGAAAAGTGAGACACGGCTGCTTGGCAGATGTTTCCCCAAGATCGGAATAAATTTTTCATATTTCATTCTGTCTCAGTTGGCTCTGCTATCGATTGTTCAGCGTTTCCAGTTGTCCTGTGTGACAGTCACTTCTCATTGTTTACAACAAAACACTATGGCAGTTCTGCGTGAAGTATATCTGTCTATCTCACCCCAAAGATTGCTGGTATCGCTGAGTCCTTTTGCCCCATAAAATAAATACTATAATACAGAGAAGTTTTATATTTTATTCTGCTGTCTCTTTTCAGGAAGTGGATTTGTACAGATTAAATAGCCAGGACAAGTTGGGACTGACCGTTTGCTACAGGACTGACGATGAAGATGAAACCGGGATCTATGTGAGCGAGGTAGGTGTCCCGAGAGCTAGCAGCTCACAGAGTGTAAAGAAAAATGTTTAGGAATGTATTTAACACTAAAATGTATATAGTGAAAGGGATTTAGACACAGACTGCCTTATCTGCAGCTTGATATATTGATATATTGCGGTCAAGGACAGGAAGTAAAAAGAACGGGATAAAATTTGTTTTTGGAGCTGGTTATCGTTTCATTGCTGCCGGCTTTTCAATGAAGCACTTCTTTTAAATTTGTTTTTGAGACCCGGCTTGTTTACCTCCTATCCAGTCCATGTTTTTGTCATTCATCGTGCATCGGCTTCCAGAAATGAGAAACTGCCTCATGGGTGTTTGTCCTTTCAAACAGCGATAGCATATTTTTTCCTGAGTCATACGGCCTGGTTAGTTTAGGTGACATTATAATCTGTCCTGCAGCATTTCCTCATCTGTAGGAAACATCATCCACTTTGATGTGATTTTATTGTCTTGAGTATAAGTGGGTGTGTTTTTTTTTTTTTTCTTTCTTTAGATTGATCCAAACAGCATTGCTGCGAAAGACGGCAGGATCCAGGAAGGAGACCGCATCATCCAGGTATACTCACCTTAAGGTTCCCCACCTGCTGGCGGGGCAGGGTATCGTTATTCATACAGCTGCCCTGAGGGTCTTTTGTCCTGCTCCCAGATCAATGGTGTGGAGATCCAGAACCGAGAGGAGGCCGTGGCACTGCTGACCAGTGAGGAGAACAAGAACGTGTGTCTTTTGGTGGCCCGGCCAGAGATCCAGGTGAGAATTCAGGATAAGGTAACAGGATGGTCCGAGACCAGCCAGACAGGACTCTGTGTTAGTGACGTCACTCAGCAGCGTACAGAGGTCTGCCAGGTAGGAGGTGGGCCTGTGTATCACTAATCAAACACAGGTTATTTTAGTATATTCAGGTGAGGCCCACTGTACCAGTCTGCATAACAATAAACTGAAAGTCATTATGCAGAAGGTATTTCTAGTCATTGATACCTGTGATCAGAGAAAATACTGCAATTGATGTTAAGAAGTAGAGAAGTAGATTTTCATTATTCTAACTGACCTTGATGATTGGACCTCATCTTAATTATATCCCAAGTGCAATACTGTGCAAAAGCCTTAAGCAGTCAAAGAGAAGGCACAAGACTATATCTGGGTAGTAAGTCTATATTTGCTGGGAAAGAAACACAATTTAACATTAGAACATGTGCAAATTAACAGTCACATGAGAAAAAAATTCTTCTGTTCTTCAAAAAGTTCCTGTTGTCTTGCTGGAGGGCTAGAAGAACACTGCTTTCCTCAGGGGCAGCCAGCTATTTCATGTATGTGTTACATATCACTACCAACTCAGTTAATTAATTTGTTTAGTTAAATGACTCCGTGAGACACTGATTAGCTATTCAAGGTGGGATAGGCAGTTTTAGGAGTTTTTTTATATCTATATTGAGTTTTTACACTAGAGCATTGAAACATGTAGAGAAACAAGAAGGATATAGCAGCTTTAGTCCCAGTCATTCATTGCTAACAAAGCTGACAGCTAATCAGTGCTCCAGACCCTTAACTCTGTCTGACAGATAGATAGATTGATTTGATTGACAGATAGATAGATAGATAGATAGATAGATAGATAGATAGATAGATAGATAGATAGATAGATAGATAGATAGATAGATAGGCAGGCAGGCAGGCAGGCAGGCAGGCAGGCAGGTTTGATAGACAGATAGATAGACAGATAGATAGACAGATAGATAGACTGATTGATTGACTGATTGATTGACTGATTGATTGACTGATTGACTGATTGATTGATTGATTGATTGATTGATTGATTGATTGATTGATTGATAGATTGATTGATAGATTGATTGATAGATTGATAGATAGATAGATTTGATTTACACTCCAGAGGAAGTAAATTGCATTTATCAGGTTGTACTTACTCAAAGGTCTGAGTAAAAAATAAAATGCATTTTAAGCCTTTTTTAAAAAACCGGAACAGATGGAGAACAACTAATATTCGTCAGCAAGCCACTCCACAGACTGGGCGCAATAGCTGTCAGAGCCCCGTTACCATTTGATTTCAGCCAGGTTCATGGGGGGTCTGTAAGTAGACTGGAACATGGGAAATTCTACAATGTATGAAGGGGTCTGTCCGTTAAGTGCTTTAAAAACAAAAAGTAAACTCTTAAACGTAATGGTAAAATGAACTGGGAGCCAGTGAAGAGATGCTAAACCTGGTTTAATTTGTTCCCTCTTCTTAGTGCCTCAGCACTATGTACCAACTGGAGAGGAGCTAATGAAGATTAAAGATGCCTACATATATGGCGTTATGGCGTTAAATATTTCAAACGTGAGGAAATTTAGGCATAGATAAGTTGGAAAAAAGAAAGGATGTTCTTAATTTTCAACATAAACTCTGTTGTTTCAATTGAGACTTATCTGCTTGTCAAATCTGAGATCAGCATCAAAGATCACCCCCAGTTTCCTGCCCTGGGGTGTCACATATGTGGATAGCTGACCCAGGTGTTGCATGACAGATGTGGTGCCCGCCAAAGGGCCAAAAAGAATGCATATATTCTACAGGCTGGTGAAAAGTATCAAAGTCAGCAATGAGATGCCAGTGGGCTGAAAATGATCTTCTCTGCCTTGCCCCCCCTGCCCCTCCACCCCGTTTCCAGCTGGACGAAGGATGGATGGATGATGACAGGAACGATTTCCTGGATGACCTACACATGGACATGTTGGAACAGCAGCACCATCAGGCAATGCAGTTCACAGCCAGCATGCTCCATCAGGTAAGCTAATCCATCCCAGAGCAAGTGAGTGACATGGACAGGTAGCTCCCAGCCTACTCCCCCAGGTAAGCTAATCCATCACAGGATAACTGAGCAACATGGACATGGTGCTCCTAGTATGTTCCATCAGGTAAGCTAATCCATCATAAAGCAACTGAGTAACATGGACATGTCGCTCCCAGCATGCTCCATCAGCTAATCCATCACAGAGCAACTGAGTAACATGGACATGTCACTCCCAGCATGCTCCATCAGGCAAGTCAGATCTAACTCACTAAAGCAGCCATATATGCTCCTTTAAATTGTGCCCAATGTCCACACATGTAATGGAATAAAAGGTTTTGAATTTAATGGGTCATTGTAACCCAGCTGCAGTGTAACCGGAGAAGCTTTCGCCCAGGTTATGATGGGCACTACCCTTGTTCCTGTTTTTCAGAAGAAGCGTGAAGAAGACGGTGGGACCACAGATACGGCGACCCTCCTGTCCAATCAGCATGAGAAGGACAGCGGGGTGGGCCGCACGGACGAGAGTACGCGCAACGATGAGAGCTCAGAGCAGGAGAACCTGGCTGACGACCAGACCACCTCATCCAACACACTGGGCAGCCGCAAACAACTCGCCTACAGTCAGGACACGCTGGGCAGCGGGGACACGCCCTTCAGCAACGAGTCCTTCATCTCCGCCGACTATGCCGATACTGACTTCCTGGGCATTCCTGCCGACGAGTGTGAGCGCTTCCGGGAGCTCCTGGAGCTGAAGTGCCGAGCACGGAGCGGCAGGCAGACCGGTCCGTACCAGCCCGGTGCCGACCCAGAGGGTGTGGACAAGGAGCTGGAGTTGCTCAATGAGGAGTTGCGTAGCATTGAGCTGGAGTGCCTGAGCATCGCCAGGTCGCATCGCATGCAGCAGTTACGTGAGCCCTGGCGTGAGCCGTGGATGCTACACAACAGTGGCTTCCGCAACTACAACACCAGCATCGACGCTCGGCGCCACGAGCTCTCAGACATCACCGAGCTGCCCGAGAAGTCGGACAAGGACAGCTCCAGTGCCTACAACACGGGTGAGAGTTGCCGCAGCACACCGCTCACACTTGAGCTGTCACCTGACAACTCGCTGCGCCGCGGCGCCGAACCACGGGGGCCAGGCAGCCGCACGTCCAGGCCGCTGCTGTCTCCCGTCCGCGAAGCCGGTCCAGCCCGGACTCGGCGGTCCCTCTCCCCTAAAGAAGCTGAAGCTAGCACGCAACCAGAGGTTAGAGAGCGCCGACCGGCTAAGGGTCCCATGGCGCCGCACTCCCCGTACAAACACGCCCACATTCCAGCCCATGCCCAGCACTACCAGAGCTACATGCAGCTGATCCAGCAGAAGTCAGCCGTGGAGTACGCCCAGAGCCAGGTGAGCCTGCTGAGCGCATGCAGGGACGCCATGGCGGGGGCAGGAGGCGGAGGAGGAGGTGTTGGGGAGTCGGACCCCAAGACCGAGTGGAAGGTGAAGATCCGCAGCGATGGGACACGCTACATCACCAAGCGCCCCGTGCGCGACCGGCTACTCCGTGAACGGGCCCTGCGCATCCGCGAGGAGCGAAGCGGCATGACCACGGACGATGACGCCGCCAGCGAGATGAAGATGGGCCGCTATTGGAGCAAGGAGGAGCGCAAGCAGCATGCCGTGCGTGCGAAGGAGCAGCGGCAGAGGAGGGAGCTTATGAAGCAAAGCCGGCTGGACGTCCCACGCGGTGGGGAGCCGGGCGCCGCCGAGGACAAGAAGGAGTTGAGCATCATCGAGCTGAGCCACCGCAAGATGATGAAGAAGAGGAGCAAGAAGATCTTCGATAACTGGATGACTATTCAGGAGCTGCTCACCCACGGCACCAAGTCTCCGGACGGAACAAGAGTCTACAACTCCCTGCTGTCTGTCACGACCGTTTAGGCGGGCAGCCCCAGTGACGTGCTGTAAATAGGACTCTACCGCTTGGGGTAGAAATTCCTGCCTCGTTCAATGTGGCAACTTTGTAAATACGAAATGGGAGGAGGAGCGTATTCTGAAGGAACTCGAAAGGGCTGCGTTGTGGCGTTTTCATTTCTGAAGGTAATGCTAACAACAAAAGGATTTCACAGGCTTTCAGTAATCTTTGTACCTTTGTACCGGTTGTTCTCAAAGATATGTATAAGCAAAAAACAAGACAAAAAAAATGCTGTTACAACTTCTTTTGCCTTTGAAAGGTTTCGCGACTGTGGAATGGCCATCTGCTTTGAGTAACCAGCACCAAAACATCGTTTTTTTTTTTTTGTTTGTTTTTCAAACGAGTATCATTAATCAGTATTTTATTGTTTATGCATATGTTTTGTTTATTGAATATGAAATGCTATTTAGCTTCGGAGTTAAAGCAGAGTCCTTTTTTGGAAAAATATTTCCCAAAAAAAAACAGCCTTTCTGGTTTGTATGAAACATTCCAGAATAAAGGAAGTTGTTTCATTCTGCAGCTTGCTCTGGCCCTCTCCGACTGCCAGAACATAAACCATTTGTGCATGGACAGAGGCGGCCTAACATCTGTCTCCTGTCTGTTAAAGTCCAAACATTTATCCATGCATCTGTTAGACATCATGTAGCATTTTTGGAGCTCAAATTTTTCACTTAGAAAACAATCTGTTGTCCTGTAAAATGAGAATAAATTATTTAATGTTGTCGAAATGTTGTTAGCTTTTTTTCAACGCTATTGACAGCATTTAAAGTTGACTAACTGGTTGATTGTACTGAGCAAAACATGCAGTATCCAGAGAATATTATTAACAAAGCTAGGGAAATTTTATCTCCCTATAATATAGCTGAAATATTCTCCGAAGAACATATATTGCATGATGCAATCAAACTTTTAAAGTGGTTTTTAACTGAAAGGTTACCAGTGAAATCAGCAACCTCGTCTGTGCCCGTGTATAAATATTAAGATATTTTAATGCGTTCTGGTGAGTATTCACTCAGTTATGGATGATCCAGCACCTCAGTATTGTAGAACATCCGACACAGAGGTTCTTACCCATTACACATCTCACGGTTCCGGTGTGATCTGTACTAAACCCAAGTTCAATTTCAAGTTATTTACAGCACTGTAAAGCACAGCTGTATTACAGTTCCGCTTACTTCTGAAGAATACGCTGTAATTCGTCCCCTTCCCATCATAAAGATCTGCACTCGTAGGATTGCTGCATGACGACCATGTTCTAGTTATGCCTCCCATGAGAGAGCTGATGTCATTCTGCAAGCTCAGCAATGGCCCTGAGGATGTCTGCGCCCACTCTGAATACTGCTGCTGTGTGTGAAGTCATGCCTGACACACGGATCGACGGAGATCCCCTGCATGTTTCTGCTGACCAGCAACCTGCTCTGCTCTCTTTGTTAAGCCACGTAATCTAAGACACACAGCTGTCTCCATTTTACACAACATATATACAGTACAAAGACAGCCACACTTAGCCAATGTTCAATCACACCGCACAGCAAATTCCCGAAACGGAGGAAGCAAAGCCATATTTGTGCTGTGACGACACCGTATCTAACTTGCCTGTGTTAAGGAAGCGTTTCCTTAGTCCCAGCCTTTCACCAGCAACTCTGCACACACACACACATGCTAATCTTGCTTCAACACAAAGGTTTTCTCCATTTTTACGGTTTCGCATTTTAGATATTGCTTAAGTCTAGATTCATAATTAATTTTACTGCTTAATATACTTGTGAGGATACTGTCACCTCTATATACTGTCAGCATGAATCCTGGGGATTTTTATGTACACAGTATGCACATACAGTAAACTTATTTGGGTGGTGGGGAGGCAGGAACATATGGCTTTGTTATTCGTTGTAAAGCGAAACACATTTCTGAATGTCTTTGCATGGACCCACCATCTGGTAATAATACCCAGCCAGTTTCCCATTTGCTCACTTACATGCTTCAGAAAGCTCACTTGGTTAAAATTAAAAAACAGCACATGTACTTAACTAGGAAAATACCACAAAGCAAATAATGATTTCTAGTTTTTGAGGTAGGGGCTACTTTGTTTAATCTCCATGTAACGTGTTTGTGATAAATGAGAGCCAAAGAAGCAAGAGTAATTGCTTGATTTGTTGAATACATTAATTATATTTTGGATAATACTGTACATCTTATAATGAATACATTTCCATATTGTAGAACATTTTAGAAAATAGTTTGAACAAAGAAATGAAATGCACGTTTCTAAACACATTGACAAATTTATTATATATTGCCCAAACACCAAGCATTAAGTCAGTAGTGCACTAGAAACATATTATGAGTGGTACTTTAACATCCGCACCATGACCCCACGGATAAGTAACTTGTAAGAGACACTTGACTTGAGATTGAGATTGGGTGTTATATGGGAGGTGGCTTGAATGGAAGTTGCTTTTATGTTATGTTCTTATTATTTCAATATTAGTTTAAATACTAGAACTTGTGGCCATAGGTGTAAATTAGCGGGAGAACATTTTAAAATGGATTTGAGAAAACACTTCTTTACGCAACATGTTGTTAGAGCAGTGGTTCTCAAACTCGGTCCTCGGACCCCACTGCCCTGCTTCTTTTCCAGCTATCCCTGCCCTACACACAAGTCCCAGCCGTCTTTCAGCTTCTGATTGACTGAACACACCTGATCCAGGTAATCAGCAGTGTGTGGGGCAGGGATAGCTGGAAAACAAGCAGGATAGTGGGTCCCGAGGACCGAGCTTGAGAACCACTGGGTTAGAGTATGGAATAGTCTCCCTGTTAGAGTACAAGCTAAAAACCTGGGTTCCTTTAAATCTGAGCTAAATAAGATTTTAACAACTCTGAGCTATTAGTTAAATTCTCCCCAAAAGTTCTGATAGGATGCTCCTTGACCTGTCTTTCACAGTGAGCTGACCCAACTCTGGCCCGGCTGACAGGCAGGATTGGGGCAAAGTCTTATCGTAGCATTAGAGATTGGGCCAGGGATTCTGCGTTTGAGGTGCCATTAGGGAAAGGCTCAGGCTGGTGTTAGAATCAAGGCTAGCATCAGGATTAATGGTAGAATTAACGATACATTTTAGGTTATGGTTAGGGTTGATTTTAGTTAAGAATAGGTTTAGCTGTTACATTATTATATTTGTGTTGAATCTACTATTAGGATTGGTGTGAGGGTTTGAGAGGATTGACTTTAGGGTTAATTTTAGGTTTTGGTTCAGTGATGGCTTTAGGATTACAGGTAGGCATTCATATCCCGCCAGTTACTAGATCATCACACCATCATCTAAAGGAATGAACCTTTATGTGATGCATGTGATGACATGAAAAAACTGGGCCACAAAAACTGAGGGAAAGATCAAACTAATCTCTCAGAATTATACGGGGAGGGTGGGGCCCCAGGAATTGATTGCCAAGCCCTCGTGGTTTGTTATTTGCTCTGTGTACCGCGTCGTTATCTCCCACTTACAAGTGTGTACACAGTATCCTCTCCCGGCATAATTCATACGGAGGGTGCGAGCTGCCTTCTGAAAAAGCAATCAATTACATTCCAGTACGACCCTGCTTCCACAGCTTGTCCGATTAGCATAATCACTCTGGTTAAATAACGGAGATTAAACACGGAGACAGAGGTGCTTTATCTAGGCGGCTACCTTTAAAAGTCCCCAAAGTGATAAAAGAAAGGAGTCTCTCAGCATGATAGATGGCCAAGCACACAGAGGAAATGAGTGGCTCCTATAGGACGACGGAGACCTGCATTCTGTTGCCATAGTTTCACTTCATTAGCCTTTCACACCGGGGAAACAACAGCATTACCCAAACCAGGAATAAACCACAAGTCTTCAGGGCATATAGCTGTTTTTGTGAAAGATCCTACAATGTGTATTTGGGTGCTTTTTATTTTTTGTTCATTTTTTGTGCTGTTGTGAGGTTTCATTTATTTAGGCAAAGTAATAGAACATCAGTGATCAAAATGATGATCACCCAGTATAAGACTGGCGCGTGGAAAATTCATGCTCCTCAGGCAGACGAATGGAAGCAGGTGAGACAGTGATGACGGTTCCTGATGCAGTGTCTGAGTGTGGCCATAATTCCCCCGTGCACTCGTGCAATGGCACTTTTCATTGGCAATGGATCACACTAATGTTACCACAAGGACACATCTGATCAATCACAGAATGGTTTTGGGGAAATAGCTCACATTTAAAAAAACGGTGACTGATAATGACGTAAAGCCAGACACAGCTGGAAACATTCATACAGCACTTTGTCATGTAGTGTGACATACACTCACACTTCAGTTGTCTTAACAACTTAACGATCCTGGCCCAATTATGTTGTCGTCATCCTTGCGCAACTTTTTGTGTTGAAAAAAACATAGGAAGGAAAGCGTGTTCACACAGCAGGATGGAAATTCACAAGCAATGTTCTTATTTTGTGGCTTATTTGAAGTCGTTTTGGGCACCGTGATACGCAGATTTACCAAGGATGCAACGTAGCAATTTCTATTTATTCATGCTGCACCAAGAAAAAGATACTCCCACCTTGTACCAAATGTCTGAGTTTGTGCCAACCAATGTTACACGGGATTAACGATACCGAAAAGGTACGGCATTTAAAAGCATCGATTGAAAATGACCTTCTCGATCATATGGCAGAAGGAGGATAGCGCATAATGGATGAGGATTCAAATTAAGAGAGAAACCATCAGTTGTGTGGAAGCACTTCACATTAAAAGAATGAAAATGCAGTCATCTTTCAGTATTGCAAACCAGAACTTAAATATCAGCATAGAATGACTGCAGTTCAACTACATCTATGGAGGCAGATAGAACTTATCTACTGACAGAGCCTGTTAGTAAGTTGGTTGTGTTGCAGTTAGCTATACCAACAGATACAAAGCACGTTCCACAAATCATTTGCTTTTGATCAATAACCTCTCATTGCTAGATGAACGTCTTTTTGCTATCAGTGCTTGTTCGCTTTTCTCTTTTTCGCTCATTTTTGTTGAATTCCTCACAATTGTGCTGCAATGTCTATGAATCGCACAGGAAGGAGGAGAACGATGATTACGATGAGTGCATGGAAAGCTCAAGCAAATGCGGCAAACTTTAAACTGTTTTTGGACCTACGGTATATATACTAAATAATGTTGAAAAGAGACACCAAACCTTTCTGATCTTTGTTCTCTATGACCGATGATGACGATTCATCCAGTAATCATTTATATATAATATAATAAATACCAGCTGATTATAAGTATCATTGGGGACAGTGGAAGGAAATTCACGAATCCACCAAAAGCCACAGGAAGAACATGCCAACTCCACACACGCCATGCGGGCACAGCACTGCCCACTGCGATACTTTTGCTTAATGAGAACCTTCAGTGCCAGGTTGTGGTCAAGCATAGACTTCTTAGGTGTAAAACCAGCCTGCTCTGGTCGCTGGTAGGCGAGTAATAATCACAGATGACCCTGGCAAGGACCTTATCCAGCACTGAGAACAGTATTATCCCCCTGTAGTTGCCACAATCCAGGCCATCACCCTTCCCTTTCCAGACGAGGATTACAAGTCTCATATTCCAGTCAGTTAGAATGATGCCCAATGCCTGATTGGTTGCAATGTCAGGAGGACAGCCTTACCACCAGCCTGGAGAAGTTCACCCCGGATACCACAGATCCCTGCGGCCTTCCCTGCCGCCAGCTGACACCCAAGAAGTGCCTTAGCCTGAATGTCATAATACGATCGTTGACGAGTGACATCAGACATCATAGGGAGAAGCCGATCTGCCACAGCAACAGTTACTCACTGAGTATGGCAGCCATCAGTGTGACCAGACCAGAAGTAGGTATACCCACTTACAGAGATCCCCTATCTGCGTAACTCAGAGAGTGACGCCACCGTAATGAGGAGTTAACGAAGCTCCCCCAACAGAAGAGGGAGACGGTCATCCTGTCACAGAAACAAAACATCCTTACGTGCCTACCCAGGTGGCCCGCCCCAAACTGGGAGCCAAGTGGCGCTGTTAAAAAAGTAAAAAGCTGATATATCATCCCATTTACAGTAAAAGGAGGAGTGTTGAGTGGCTCGGCAGGCTAAGCCTCTGTGCCTGTGATCAGAAGGGCTCCAGTCTAGCCTCAGCAGAATAGTCACATGTTTGTGGGCCCTTGGGAAAAACACTTAGCCTTCAGCTCCATGCCTTCCATAGGTGGCTGCCCTTCACTGATTCCCCAAGCCTGCTCTCATCTGTCGGTGTTTCAAGGAGGGCAGGATGAAGAAGGTGATAAGAGAAACTCCCCCACTGGGATCAGTAAGGTATCATTCATTCTATCCATCCTGTCTCATTATACATACGATCGATCAATATATTTGAACTGATAAGACAACAAATATGGCAGACAGGAAATGGAAAAAAGAGACTTTACAGTGTCTGATTCCCCATCTTGTACAAATCACAATGTGCTGTAGATTCGACGCTGCCTGCATCTCTTCAGGCTTCTGCTTCTGAACATCATCTTTTGTCTCATTACCAAGTACGTGGCAATCAGATATCTGTGCCACAACATGTAAATCTGCTTTTGATAAGGTTTCTGTATTTATTTTGCCCTGAATTTTATATTCAGATGGCGAAGCGTAAACATTTATTCTCAGCCTCTTCTTGCATGTTATTTGCCCCAAACTGATGGATCTTCTCTTGCAAGAAATTAATATAATGCCCAGAATCACAGGCTTTGGCCCCAGGTCAGTAAGTTCATTACTTCTACTTTATCTAAATCTCGGTAGAGTCAGTCATTATTATCTCATGAGTAACAGCAAACCTGATGAAATCGAGTGGATGTGTGATACATAGTAGCCACAAAGCGGTTAAACTAGCCATATCACAGAGACCTTTTACTACTATAAACTCATAATAAGTATTTATGGAGGCTGATTGGACCACTGACAGCCACGACTAACTGCTGTTCAGCAGGTCATAATAAAGGCCCAGTAGTTGAAATAGGTAACGCTCTAGTTCCAGAACATAAAAAGTCATTTATGAAACAATTTTTCCACAATATTCACAACAGCAACCAGAATATAATTGTCATGCCCAGCTCGTACGATCCTCGTGTGTGCCACGCCCCCTGATTATCCACGTGTGCTTCCCTGATCGTGCCCAGCTGTGTCCACTTATTTTCGCCCTGTTCCATCTATTTCAGTCCATGTCTTGCCTTTGTTCCTGGTCTGTCATTGATGTTAGTTGACGTCCGATGTTTCCTGTTCCCTGCTTTCCCCGATTAAACCCCCGTATTCTGCCTGCCTTGCCTGCTTCCTGCCTGTCTGCCTGCCCGTGAGATCACCCGTTCACTGAGCGATCGCAGCAGATCGTGACAATAATCAAGACAAAGTCATTTTTTATAAGCAGCATAAGTAAAATATTATTACATACACCGATTAGCCACGGCATTAAAACCACCTGCCTAATAGATGTGTAGGTTCTCATAGTGCCACCAAAACAGCTCTGATCCGTCGAGGCATGGACTCCACAACACCTCTGAAGGTGTCTTCTGGTATCTACCACCAAAACATTAGCAGCAGATCCTTTAATTCCTGTAAGTTGCAAGGAGGGGGCCTCTATGGATCGGGCTTTCTTGTCCAACACATTGTCAGGATTAGCCTCTGTCCTGCCCCTTCAGTATGTCCATTACCTGTTTGGCCAGCAGGTGTCGCTGGCCATCCTGTTTCCTTCACTCTTAGTGTTTCCCTCTTTGTCTGGCTGCTGTGTGGCTTAATAGGCTCAGTGCTCTGTTGTTGTCACGGTTCACATTTTTGTCACGGGTTCGAGCCCAGCCTCAGCATGTTTCTGTTTTCTCATTTTTTGTTCCTGTTTTGTTCCTGCATTGGGAGTATTTTGGCATAGTTCCTTGTTTTGTACCTTTAAGAAATTTACAAACGAGAGGAGGGCATTCGGCACATCAAGCTTGTTTGGGGAGAATTTAACTAAATAGCTCAGAGTTGTTAAAATCTTATCTAGCTCTGATTTAAAGGAACCCAGGGTTTTTAGCTTGCGCTACACTAACAGGAAGACTATTCCATACTCTAACTACACGCTATGTAAAGTGTAAGTGTTTTCTTAAATTCTCCCACTAATTTCCACCTATGGCCACGAGTTCTAGTATTTAAACTACTATTAAAGTAGCCATTTGGCTGAACAGCATCCAGACCTATTAGAATCTCATATACCTGGATCATGTCCCCCCCCCCTTATTCTCCTTTGCTAAACAGATTCAGATCAGCTAACCTCTCCTCATAAGACATTCCTCTAAGACTAGGAATCATTCTCATAGCCCTACGTTGCACCCTTTCCAAAGCAGCAATGTCCTTATTAAGGTATGGTGACCAAACCTGCACACAATATTCTAGGTGTCTTACCAAGGAATTGTATAATCTTTGCATCACCTCCCTTGACTTAAACTCCACACACCTAGTGATGTAACCCAACATCCTATTGGCCTTTTTAATTCCTTCCCCACACTGGCGAGAATGGGACATGGAAGCATCCACTTACACACCGAGATCTTTCTCATAATCAGCTACCTTTATTTCAGTGGAACCCATAAAACATCTGTACTTTCTAGTGTTTCCTAGTGTTTGAACCTTTAGTTACATAAGTTATAACCCTCACCTGTATCCTACTCCCATTCCTAGTGTTTGGCTAATTGTTTTGGTCTACACCTGCCCCTCATGTAATCCTCATTATCTGTGTATTTTAGTTGGTCATTGTGTGTTTGCTATGGTTATTCCTATGTTGCTCTCTGCCTTAGTTTTTGGCGGTTACCGACTTTATTTGTTTGATCCATTGTGGTCTGTTTGTTTCTTGTGTACTTTGAGGCTTAATAAGTTGCCATTTTGCGAGCTGCAGTGTGGATCATCTATCCTTTATCTTGCCCATTGCAAGCACATATCCCACAGATGCTCTTTTGGATTGTGGTCTGGGGAATTTGGAGGCGAAGTCAGCACCTT
>JAODJX010000129.1:15952467-15962915 GCA_026776945.1 Isichthys henryi | reverse complement strand
TGTGAGTGTGCCCTGCGATGGGCTGGCCTGGGTTGTTCCCTGCCTCGTGCCCATTG
Organism: Isichthys henryi; assembly: GCA_026776945.1. Taxonomy (NCBI): domain Eukaryota; kingdom Metazoa; phylum Chordata; class Actinopteri; order Osteoglossiformes; family Mormyridae; genus Isichthys; species Isichthys henryi. The sequence goes on along the minus strand of JAODJX010000129.1, from coordinate 15,962,859 downwards.
CTTCCGGGATAGGCTCCGGACTCCCCGCAACCCGGTAAGGATAAGCGGTTTGGAAAAAGGATGGATGGATGTGCAACGACTAAGCTATGCTGGCAGAAGAATTATGTGTCATTTTTTCACCTTTACTAATAAGTTGTTGTTTACTGGTTTTTTTAATTTTATTATTCTCACAGTGGCTTTCAAATAGAAGAGTTCATATGTGACATTGATTTGCCAGTTGTTTACAGTAGGACAGTAACTGCACCAAACTGAAGTAAAACACTCGATTTAGGTGGGGAAAAAAATTATATGTAGATGTACAGATGTCACCTTTATGCTTTAATCATACTTCAAATGCCATTTATATATTCTGCCAAAAGCAAATATTAATGATAAATACATTAATAATGGAAAAAAATGACTTATATGTTCTGTATTTCTTGTAAGGGATAGTAACAAACATTTGCAGAATTGGAATAGAGAAGAATATTTCAGGCATAGTGATCGTAAACAATTACCATTCCCTAATCTTTACCCTAATAGTAGGAGAATGGCGTTACTGCAGCACTATGTGAGCTGGTATGTCCCCCTCTCTCTATATGCGCCTCAGTGATCATCTATCACCTGTAAGCTCACATGACAAGGAAGCCGTAGATGAAATGTCCATGTGGACTGGATGGCGAGAGGACACTGCTCCTCATTCTTTTGCGTCATCATTGATTTATTTGATTATTTGTGTGTTTTTAGTCACATTTGCTTCATAGTGGTTACAAGCATCTACAACACGGCTTAAAGTAACTTGTCCTTTGGGAAAGGCTGGAGTCCTTCCTTTCAGCACCATGTATATGGGTTACACTGCACTTGACGGGGAACAAATACTTAGTAGTAACTCATTTGCTACTAAAGAACAAATCATGAACAAGTATAGTCGCTAATTGAGATAAATGATGCCTCGTGATTCATTGATGAATTAACATGAGATCAATATATAAGATTTAGTTTGTGGTTAATTTTTTTTCTCCTTACTTGGGAGTTTTTGGTTCCTCTCCTCCGTTGCTATCTGATTTTCTTTCTTTAATTTCTTTCCTTCCTTTTTCCCGTTCTCTATTAATCTCTCTAATGATGTTTTATGTATCGCAACGCATCCATGTAAAGCGCTTTGAGATGACTCTGTTGTGAAAGGGGCTATATAAAAATAAATTGAATTGAACGGAACTGAATTAAGGATGCAAAGCTGGCTTTCCTCTGGTTAACCTTTAAACTTTTCATTGACGTGTTAAGTTCAAAGGTCATCTGGCCGAGACATAATTCTTGGTAGCCTTGACCTGTGCGAGGAGTCTCCAGAATGGGAGCTTCCCACAGTGGCCCATCACCTTATATTCTTGCATGCAGGGACTGTTTCTGTTACACTCTGAGCATGTTGTGTTTGCATTTCCCTCAAAAATACTGCCTGCATGTTGTTAACCTGATGCATTGTGACTGTGTTTCTTGGACCTAACATCAAACGAATTGTCTGCATCCTTTGGAAAAAGTTTCTTTGCACATTAGCATCTGTATATATTTGTGCAGAGAAGATAAAACATATTTTTACAGACGCTCTCAAAATATGTATGAGAATAAGCTTTTTTTTAATCCAAAGTACCTCTATAATATAGAGGAGATCTCTCATTGGCCATATTATAAATATGATATATTTATATATATATATCTCCAACCATTAAAACATGAAGGCCATCTGAAACAACGGTGCCCTTTGTGTGTCATGAAAAGGGAGAAGGGAGTGTTTCAAAGGGTTTGCGTTGAGCACTCAAAGTTCCAAATGAATGAAGATGTGGGCTTTTAATGGAGCTGCGAGCTCTACAGCGACCTCTTTAAATAAGCAGGATTCAGGAGAGCTGCCCTTCTGCTGATTGCATGTCATAGCTGGAAATGCCCATCAGTGCTGCAGCATGTTAGCCTTCTCAGCTGAGTGCACAGTAAAAGGTCCACTGGCAACACACAGTCTGTAAAATAAAAGTCCTGATAGAAGCTTGATTTTTTAAAATATTGCGGGCGTGACTTATTATTTGGGTAATAATGATGATGGTGCTGATGACATCAGCATTCACTTCCCCCCAAAGTAGCTAGTTAACCAATTTATACATTAAATTAGCAGATTATTCATTCATTCATCTGTCTCCTTTACCACTTGCCCTCTGCAGGGTCAGAGGTCAGGCTACACAGTACTGCATCACAATAATATGTTGCATATTATTTTGTTATATGTTACAAAAGTAATAATCACCAGGGGTTTAGATGAAGGAACATACACAAGGTAAAAAGACATTGGTGGTGTGACAGTACTTTCTGCAGTTTAAAGTCCGACATGTTAATTAAACATAAAGATACGCAAATGCATACAGATTACTAACTTTTGGGTACCTTAACATGCCTTTCATGAATATTTTAGGCAAACTATTGACCTGCTTATGAAATTGTGGGCTTAAGTAAACGTCCATGCAGATGTTTATGTCCGTCATGTGATGCACTGGTCATTATTGCTCAGCTGCCAAATAATCTCTATGTGGTATCGTGCAGGTCTAATCAGGGGGGTCCGGAGTCTATCCCAGAAGCTACAGGCACAAGGCCGGGAATAACCCAGGATGGGGCACCAACCCATCGCAGGGCACAATCACACACCATTCACTCACAGCTGCACTATTTAAAAGTTAACTAGGCATATGTGTTTGCAATTTGCTATTTGCCTCACTTTCCAGATCACTTTGGGCAAAAGCATTTGCAAAATAAATTAAAAGTAAACATAAATTACCAGTAAGGGAAAAGGAATAAGGTACCTGTACTTCCAAATCCTGTCATGCAGTGTTCCTCTATCCAGTCCTCGGGGACCCACAGACAGTTCACATTTTGCTCCTTCCCAGCCACCAGTAGGGAGCGAAAATATGGACTCTCCAGCAGGGACCTGAGAGAGAGAAAAAACATGGACCGTCTGGGGGTCCCCGAGAACCGGGTTAGGAAACACTGCATGAAATGCCTTCTGTTAGCCTGATGGGGAAAAAGAAGGAGGGTCCAGCTGAGAAGCCTTGAGGGCCAACAGAGGAATGTATTTATGTTTGTGTCTCCACTGCATCTCAGAAGCATCCGGTAGACCTTTGGATCCTGTCATTTGTGAGATCCATGAAGAGTTCAGAGGGTTTCAGATGCCGTCAGATAACCCATACTGGCTCTTTAGTTCCTGATCTATGCCCATCCGGTGGATATAAAGGGAACACAAGCCTGAATGAGAGCCTGCTTCCGAAACGCAGGAAACCGAATGATGATGTTGTTAATCCGCACGGCCTGATTTCACAGACCTTCACAGACCTCGGAAATAACTGCATTAACACAGACTGCCGGTATTTAATGCAAGGGGTCTTCACAGAGTGAGGCCGTCAGGGCACGAAAGGGGGGCCGACAGCTCCCGTCCAACAGGGAAATGCAGACTGGGGTGCAGAGCCAGGCCTTACTGACCGCTTTTATCCACCAGCAATCAATTTCAAAACTCTTACCATAAATAACCTTAAAGATTACATTAAACCAGAGGAAATGTCCCGTGTTTAAAGCCCAACTCTATTCATACTAATCTTTTTTGAGTTTTATAAGCACTTGATTTGTAATATCTAAAATTTCTTTCTTAATGAGTTTGCAGTACATGGGGCCCAGTAAGATTTATAGTAACTATTTCCCCAGCTGGTGACAGTGTGAAGGAGAGACAGCCTCCCACTGTGAAGGAGAGACAGCCTCCCACTGTGAAGGAGAGACAGCCTCCCACTGTGAAGGAGTGACAGCCTCCCACTGTGAAGGCCAGTAAAGTCCAAATTCAAATGTTACTCTCTGATTCCAAGTCTCCCTTATCCAGTTATCGCCTCTCCCCACGATTGCCTCGTGTCTCTCACCCCGGACACACTACAAAAGAAGAATCTGTCTGCAAAACAAAAGCTGATGCTCAGTGAAATCCTACACAGTACAGTGAAAGCTACAATAACTATCTTTGCCCCTGGAAAATGAGTATTATATATAAAGATTGCCTCTACTTGGCATTGTGGGATTCTGAGTCACGGCGTGTTGTGGGAGTACAAAGCAGGAGGACATTTGTTCTGAATGGATATAAATTAAAAACAAATATGAGTCATAATGAACTACCTACACTGCACTTTCCCTCTGCTCACACGAACTGTGTCCCGGATTATGAATCTTTGTAAAATTGCCCCAGAGAGTCTCAATGGAGGTATTTTATTGACCATTAGAGCTTACAACAGCTCCAACATGATGATGTAAGACTGGACAGAGCAGCACCTTGAGAGGAAAATGTTCAGCATTACATTCTCAAACATGTCAGATAAGTCACAATCGATCAGCGAACAAAGGGTTTATCTGTCGTTCTTGAATTCCCTGTGCACCATAATATATTTGCAATTACCTGAAGCTTTTACTGACATTTCTTAATGTGCTGATGTAAGAACAGTCGGGTGAGGTACCCTTCCCTTGGATGCTTGATGCAGGTCATCCCTGCTCTTTATTATATCCTGCGGTTTAATCTTTGGGCCGTGGAGCCCAAGCCCAGGAAATAGCGGCCAGCCGGGTCCCACCACCTCACCCTTGCATTGCTCACAAAGAGTCCAATCAATAGTCACAATCGCATGCTTTGAGGAACTGCTTGTAGCTGTCAGTGGATGGATCTAGGGCTGGGGGGCTGCAGTTTATTTCCATTATCTTAATTGTTCTTCTCAGACCAGTGCAATTACCGCTCTGAGCTAAATATAACCCTAAATATCTATGACCAGCGGCTACTTCATTAAGTCCCCCTACTAAGTGCCCCCCCCCAGGGCAGAGGAAACGCCCCTGGATGATGCTTTTAGTCACACCACAGTCTGTAAACTCCAGGCCCTGGAGTGTGTGAGAATCCCAGGAATATGGCTGTTTCAGAGTCTCTAGGCCGACCGTGTCTGACCAGGAGAATCAGCTGATCACAGCTTGATTCTGTCACAGTGGGGTGGGGGGGGGGTCATATTCTCTAAGCGATTCCCAACGTGTTGTGAGTGATCCAGTTCAGGTGATCCAGGGAGCTGTTGGGCCAGAATAGTTCATCGTTAAGCCCCCTCTACCAGCCTCCACCAGCCTCCCCCATCTGGGCAGACCCTCATGAGGGGCATTGGGCATGCTTCATTTATCTAATTCAGTAAAGTAACGTCAAACCAAACCGCCCCACAGCAAGTGAGATAATGTGGTTTCCCCGCTGTAACCACAGTGCTCTCTACATGTGAGAGCAGAGCACCCCCACCCAGCTGGGCCAATAACATGAATCCTCCCCTAAAATGCAAGCAAGGCAACCCAGTAGTTGATTGCGTATGATTACATCAACAGGCGATGCGACGACTTCACTCCGGTGATGATGCCGCAGGTGCTGGGTCTCAAATTAGGCCATTATTACGGCCCCCACCCCCCAGTCACTATGTTTGTTGCATACAGCAGAGAGCAGGAAAAGCCCCTAAAAGCTTTGCCAGTGTAATTGCAAAATACGGGGGGGGGTCTCACTTATAGCATTTTGAATTCAGAATGTGCTGCTGCAGTGCTGGTCACTGATGACTAAGCCCTGCATCCATCATCATGAATCTGTGTAGCCAGTGGCTGTAAGGACAGTTTGCTTCTCACTAACCCAGAGTTAAAGCAAAGGTGGCAGCTCTGCCTTTATGAGTCGAGTTGCACTCTTGCCCAACCTGGATTTATTTTTCACTTCATGGGAAAGCACAGTTAACCATTACAACAAGACACCGTCACCTGAAAGCACATATTTAGGGATGCAAGATCAAACGGTAAGCAGTAATCAGGATTTCCTCCCACAGTCAAAAAGCTAGGAGCTGGTTGTTTTTAGATTGCCCATTGTGTGTGTGTGTGTGTGTGTGTGTGTGTGTGTGTGTGTGTGTGTGTGTCTGTGTGTCTGTGTGTGTGTGTGGTCCAGGCATACCTTACCTTGCATTAATACTAGTCTTTCGCAGATAAATGGATGAGCCTGTCCTCAGGCCCCAAGCTTCACTGTATCCAGATCTCAAAGGAGAGAAGATGGGTTATGTGAAAAGAATCATTCCCATGGACTCGTACAAATGGCAAATGAAGCATTGTTTCACTTTATCATTGGGTAAGTCATGGCTCACTTGGCCTAGTCTCTCTCAGCTTTCTCCAGAAGCTGAGAAAAGCTCGCTTATTTTTTGGGTCTTGAACATTTTCTACTTCGGGGCCCTACGCTTTTGTGCAACTTAAACCCGTACTGATTTCTTTCTGCCACTTCCTTCTCTGTCATAGAACTAATGCAACTGAAAAAGTTGAGCCTCTTTTTCTCCTTAAAATAGTCGCTGAGATTGAAATGTGAAGGTGAAATCGCTCTTTATATAGAAAATCTACATTCTGTGACATCACTGACCAGTCGAATGATGTCATCTGCCATTCCATTTAGGAATTTAATTCTGTTGTGATATCACAAAGGGCCCCCCAGATAAGGCATCTGGTATTTCATTCTTTATTCCAGTGCAAGGTTGCTGATTGGTTTTAAAAATATTAAAGCATCAAAAATACATGTGTGTGTGTGTGTGTACGGGGGGGGGTTGCATAGATCACATTTGGGGACCAGAATGTCTCCAAAGTGCGGTAAAACATGAACCTTCCATACTTTTGGGGACACTTCTTCAGGTCCCCATTTGGAAAACCTCAATTTCATAAAAATCTATGAATGCAATCAAAATAGTAAAAGTGCCAAAAGTCTTGTATTTTGGTTGGGTACTTATGGTTAAGATCTACAGTGGTTATGGGCCCAGATAAAGCCTCAGCTCAGTTCCTATGTCCTCTGAGTAATCGAGTTTTCTCCAATGAATCAAAAGTATGTTGTCCATAATATTTGGCCACAATAAATCGCCCTTATGAAATGTGTGCGCCCTCTGAGGGACTGGTATCCTGTGCCCATAATTGAAGAGCGAATTTCCAAAACCCAATCGATGGGATCTTTCAAGACAATTTCAGAGGAGCTCAATTTTGGAAATTTAACAAAAGTTCTTTGTTGGATTTCACGAGGACTTAGTGAGTTTTGGTTCTCAATACCTGTCAGGATCAGTCCCTGCCCTGCCATTTCCCTGCCTGGCCAGTAGGTGTTGCTGGTCTCCCCTTTCTTAGTGCTTGAGACCTTTTGTGATTATGAAACACCTGAACCTTGTTAGTCCTATGCCCCAGTGTTTGAGTTGTTAATGACCCGCACCTGTGCCTTATTGCCCCTAGTCTTTAGTCTTTGCTTTTATTGTTATGGCTCACAACTGTGCCTTGTTTGGCTCTTGTTTTCTCTGTGTAAATATATGTCAGCTCATGCCTTTTGCTGCTGTTGTTCATTGTTTCCTGTGTGGTGTTTGTATGTGTTACCCGCTTGTCTTACTGTGATTGTAGTAGATTTGCATGCGTATTCCCTCCCCTGCCTTCCCTCTTAAACCTTTTTCAAGAACCAGAATAATTTTTAACCTTTTTCAAATTTGTCACATTTCCTCCAGTAGCCTAGGAGGTGAGAGCCTTTCTCCACCACTATTTATCCCTGCAGGAACTCGACCTGATTATAGTTCCTTGGAGGTAGTTCCTGAAAGCTGTTTCAGTGCCCACTCTTGACTAGGTAGTTTTGCTAGACCAAGAACTATTGGGTCAAGCATATAGCAATAAGCTTTGCTGACTGGTTGAATACAAGCACAAGCACTAACCTGGAAGTGACACAGAAATGCCGGAAAAAGAAATAGATGTGCTGAAGCAAAAATTGAGCAGATGTGATTATTTCTGCTGCTTGATTACATTAAATGCATTGATGAATACCTTTACTGCTCGTATCTCTGTAATTCTGCATCAGAAAATTTGATCAATAACTGACATACTTCTGTCTAATAGGAGAAACTTACCTGCACTTATTAGCAGAATAAGGTTACGATCGATTTGCTGGCCAGACTAAATAATAAATTATGAACATTTCGCAGACTTGTGGTGAGTGATCATCAAACCTGATTCTTCCTTTTAAACGAATGGTCAAAAAAAATACCACACACACTCATTTCAATATATATATATATAACAAAAAAATCCTCAGACTCCTGAGTGCCTTTGATAAAACTTCAGCATAACAAAGCAGCCTGCTTTTCTGTAGAGCTCAGCGATATATGAGGTGAAGAAGCGTGTGTCTGTGGTGAGGAATTTAAATCGGTACGACTTTCAGACGATGACATCTGACACTATCCTGAATCTCTGGTGAATGGTGAAGTGGTTCGGTTTAAGATACTCAAACTCACTCCAAGCCATCATTTCAAACATGTGATCCATATCCACACATGTACCAACCGTGTTTATAAGGTCAGTTCAGGCTATGTTTGTGTCTCAGTCACGGGTTTTTGAATCGGAAAGCCCCCCTAATACTATAGGAAAATGAAACACCGCCCCCTGTTGGATAATGCAAAGGTTGCGGGGTGAGTGTGACAATGCCACAGCGCTAGACTCTTGACAATAAACAGAGTACAAATGAAACCATATTTCCTAAATGAGGATCCTAAGCATTTGCTCAGCAGAGAAAAGTAAAAAAAAAATCACATCAAAGAAGTTCTTTCTAAAAATAATTTTTAAAAGTCTGTTCAGTACAAAGCATCACTTCCAGGCCTGTCTTTGCAAAAACCATACTTAGTGCTTTCATGATGAAAAAGACATGAGAACAAACTGTGGAGTCTTTCTGGACCTTAAAGAAATACAGAGACACGAAGAAAACACCACTTTCCACATAAATGGATCAGAGCAGTTGCTTGGAGAGCCCATACATTTAAATTCCCCTAACTCATCCATCCATCCATCCATCCATCCATCCATCCATCCATCCATCCATCCATCCATCTCACATATCTCTTTCTGCAGTACAAAAACTCTAAGCATGCAATTCATCCGTGCATCTTGTGACAAACTATCCTGGTTTGATGTCTTGGATGGGGGGGTTTAGGGGGGAGCACAAGGCTGGGGAAGACCCCAAATTTCTGTCAACATGGACAAGTCAACATGATAACTTGAAATACTGTATTTTCCAACAGCAGCTCATCTATCTGTAATTCTGTCGAGACAGTGGGTGTATTTAAATTGTAGGAATGGTTTAGATAATTCACTTGACTGGCATCCCCTGGATGCTGAAGGAAATTAAGTTGATAGAAATTTATGGGGGACATAATCAGACAGCGATCAGTCTGACGGTGAACTGGGGAGTCACCCAGACAGTGTTTTATTTCAGTGATTTGCAATGAAGCAAATCAAACAGAAAGTATATACAGAAATGGCCTCTATTTCAAAGTCAGTTCGAAAGACCCCTGCCACCCCCAACACGACAAAGGGGGATTCATATACGTTGGTTTAGTCGCAAAATTATACTTGTAGTGGTCACTCTGGGAGGACTCTAATGGAAGTTACTGTAACCTCTGTCTGCATGGATGTTTTGTGAGGAAGAGCAGAATGACTGTCTGAAACAGCACAGTTTAATCCTGCTGTATTCTGAAGTTACCTTTCAGCTTGCGCTACATGCTACCAACATTAGAGGTGATAATGAGATATCAATGTCTGAAGTTTCTATGTGAGCAGTTTCTATCAAAACTACAGCAAATCCCTATAACTTGGGATGCAAAGCCTCACTTCGAGAAGTATAGTACATAAACCGTAAGAATAATGAGGAAATTAGGCATGGCTTCTGTTTGAAGCGCTTTCTGTAATTACATCAAGACTTAGGTTGGGAATAATTAACTTGATTGGTCATGCAGCAAAGGCACAGACACACCACAGATCCTGAAGAGTATCCAGCAGGCTGGACAGAAACTGCTAGTTCAGATCATTGCCATGTCTCAAATTGAAAGAGGGGAGATATGTCTGCCTGTGTCCTGGCTATGACGTGACATGGTTGACGTGACATGGTCCTGGTTTGATGTGACATGGTTGATGTGACATGGTCCTGGCTATGATGTGACATGGTTGATGTGACATGGTCCTGGTTTGTCGTGACATGGTTGATGTGACACGGCGCTGGCTATGATGTGACATGGATGATGTGACACGGTCCTGGCTATGATGTGACATGGTTGATGTGACACGGCCCTGGCTGTGATGTGACATGGTTGATGTGACATGGTCCTGGTTTGTCGTGACATGGTTGATGTGACACGGCGCTGGTTATGATGTGACATGGTTGATGTGACATGGTCCTGGTTTGTCGTGACATGGTTGATGTGACACGGCCCTGGCTATGATGTGACATGGTTGATGTGACACGGCGCTGGCTATGATGTGACATGGATGATGTGACACGGTCCTGGCTATGATGTGACATGGTTGATGTGACACGGC
>JAODJX010000129.1:15938445-15952367 GCA_026776945.1 Isichthys henryi | reverse complement strand
TGGCTATGATGTGACATGGATGATGTGACACGGCGCTGGCTATGATGTGACATGGATGATGTGACACGGTCCTGGCTATGATGTGACATGGATGATGTGACACGGCGCTGGCTATGATGTGACATGGACGATGTGACACGGTCCTGGCTATGATGTGACATGGATGATGTGACACGGCGCTGGCTATGATGTGACATGGATGATGTGACACGGTCCTGGCTTTGGATGTGCAAATGCTGCAAATAAGCCACTCTGCCCTGAGCCCCATTTCTGCCAAAACACTCATATAACCTAGGAAAGACAAAAAGGAAAAGTCATGACCTGGCCTCTCCATAAACAGGAAACACGTTCAGAGACAGGTTAGCGGTTTGCAATTAGCCACGGGCAGAAATTTGATTTTAATTCTAGCTGTGGCTCAAAACAAAATGCTAGCAGCTTAACAATGACGTCATGCAAGTGAATAAAATAAAAAAATACAGCAGTCTCCTCATTTCCTTATCTTCTAGGCCACTCACTCTCTGAAAACAGACCGCACACAGAACCAGCAAATCGAAAAGAGAAATGACCTTCTTATGTCACCATTGAGTCTGCAAGATAATAGTTTTACTCCTTACAGTGAGGCCCTAACAAGTGGCTGGAAATGGCCATTTTGTTCTGTTTATCCACTTGTAATAAATTCCCCTGTGGTCGGAGACTACTGTGGGGGCATGTTTGTGAGGGAGCTAGGCCATTCCTGCCAGCCTCGCGGAGCATTCAGTACCACATGGGCCGAACCCTGTCAATACCCATGCTATGCCACAGGAAAGAGTTCGACTCACTTCTTGTCAGAGATGAAATTTGTGGCATGTGAGCAACAGAATCAAACAGGCTTAAAGAAGAAGAAAAGCACAAATCTCGCAAGTAGCAACTGCAAAATGGGTCAAAAAGGATCAAAGGTTTTAACTCTTAAGAGGGACAAAGTCTAAACCAATAATCTTAATACTCCCCGGCACGTCTGGAGAAGCAGGCAAGTGAAAAGTCCACCTGAAATATTTAGCCACTATGTTCAGACTAATTACTGTACTGTGATTCTAAGGGGCAGATCCAATTAGCTGGTGTTTGATTTAAAGTCCGCCCCTATTCCCTGGTGAAAAAGTTATTTCCTTTGAGATTCATGTCACAGACTAGAGTTTAACTCTGCCTGCTGGTGAGCTCACAACCCAGATTTGCACATTTTATTTCCTTGGAGAGCATTGACTAATTTAAAACAAAATTAACCACTAGTGCTCTTCACTGTCCTCAAGTACACCGACGTGAAGTCATGTGTAGTCGAGATCTTTGGTGATGTGTGAAACGCGCACACACGCAACTCATTATCACAAACACCAGGCAACCAGCATTTGTCATCACGGTCACCAGATGTCACGCCAAAGGCATCCAAGATGTCACATTGCCATTAAGCACCCAGTAAGACAGCATCCATTATGTGGGGGAAGGAGGAGGTCATGCACCCCTAGGGGGCAGCAGAGAGTGGCTCAAATCACTACCCGTCAACCTCGAGTGTCAAGTTGGTTGCAGTGTAAACCTGAGGACTCACCATTATGCACTTGAACGTAAAGATTACCTGAAATTATGAGCTGCACCCATTCGGCACATTCATAAGCAACAGTTAAAATACAAGCTGTGTTCAAATACAAGCTGTAAGCCAGTTAGACACTTGCCTGAATACATATTAATGTTACCATTCATACTATAATACAATAAATTCGTAATAAATATAATAAAGTCATAACAGGCGATAGAGCTCAAGACTGAAAACATCGCAATGAACTCAGGTCAAGCAGAGTATGACAGTGAGGGAAAGCGCCACCTATGAGATACACATGTTATATAGGGAAGGGGAGATAGAGAGAACCTCCATCGCAATCTGGGGAAAATAAGAATGATTCCGTTAGGATGGGGCCAGCCATACCTTCCTAAAGTTTTAACTAACTGTACATTTTTAATTTACACATCAAACATGTTTAGAAGGGGACTGTGGATGTCTGAGGACCAAGAGAGTTCAGTGGGATCAAAAATAAGGTGACATACAGCTGATACTTATGGTGTAATACAGGCAGATTTAGAGTATTACTAGCAATACTCTTGGTGACCGGTATTACTAACATTACTCTTGGTGAGCAGTATTACTAGCATTACTCTTGGTGAGTAGTATTACTAGCATTATTCTTGGTGAGCGGTATTACTAGTATTACTCTTGGTGAGCGGTATTACTAGCATTTCTCTTGGTGAGCAGTATTATTAGTATCACTCTTGAGACCACAAATGCAGAGATGTGGCCACAAGCAGACACAGAGTCTGAAATCGGAAGACCAGAGTGAAATTGGGGGACCAGCAACAGCATATTTAAGCACAAAAAATCTGAAATTGAGGAAACATAAATACGATAACAGCACAGTGCACCACTTATCGACGAAGCAGCTTCCTGAAATTTGGCCCCAGTAGGTGCTGAGGGGCAGCATGTCAGAGAGATCTTCTGCTTTCTTCAGGGGCCCACAGACGGACCTTAGTGTCCTTGCACCTTCTCCATCTCTGTCTGAGCAACTCACACAAGCGCTGGATGCTAAAAGGAAAAGCACGTGAGAAATGTAATGTCGGAATATGCGAAGGAAATAAGTAAAACTATAACATGTATTAATACCAAATTCTCATTTAAAATACAATACGAACGTGAAGCCTTATTATGCAGTTAAATGCCTTTTTCACGTCAGTAGATGGCGATATTGTGTTGATACACGTCAGTTTTGTAACCAAGCTGAAGCCTGCCAGTCACACGTCACTTTTTCTGGATTTTTCTGGTTTTTAATTCCCACAGCATTAAATCAATTTGGCCTCGCAAATCCAAAAAAACTAATATAAATAATCAACAATAAAAATAACATTTAGTTCCAGGCTTCTAAGAAAGACCCCCCCAAAGGTATGTTATCCTTCCCAATACGAACTGTTGATTTAATGAATTTCTGCCTGGGAACAATAATGAACACATTCATTTCTCTCTGTCTAGAAAATGACACAGAATTATTAACTTACTACAATAAATTGAAAATCTTCTGACAAAAATGTGACACAAAATCGCACCCTGACAAGGTACAAACTCAAAACTATCCTGTTTTTAAAGATGGGGCAACACAGATGGCTAGAACATCACTGCGGTTTGGAAGGCGGCGCTCACTGAATTAATATGTCAAAAGAGAAACAGGTACCAGCGCAAAGTTCTCCACGAGATTCGTGTAATTAAAGATACAGCCTACAGCTCAATGTAATATGGCACTGTCACCAGGTATTTACAGAGGAACACACTATTTTAGAATCGAAAATTGAACAAGTGTGGGTCTATGATTCCACTCTTCTGGTAATTATATTCACCTGTATGCCTCCTAGTGATTGATGCATTCATTTTCTGATTAAACTTTCAGTTTTGAAGAGATACCTGAGGGGTATTTTGTAGAAAATGCTCGGATTTAACATATAAGCAGGAGCAGGCTAACTTCTCCAGGAACCCGAGGGACAGAGACACATAGACGTACGCATCATGCACACACACACAGACATACAGTGAAGGACAGGCAGACACATAGGCGTACGCACAGTACACACACACACACACACACACAGACATACAGTGAGGGACAGAGACACATAGACATATGCACAGTACACACACACAGACATACAGTGAGGTACAGAGACATATAGACATATGCACAGTACACACACACACACAGACAGACATACAGTGCGGGACAGAGACACATAGACATATGCACAGTACACACACACACACACACACACACACACACACAGACAAACAGACATACAGTGAGGGACAGAGACACATAGACATATGCACAGTACACACACACAGACATACAGTGAGGGACAGACAGACACATAATAATAATACATACATACATACACACATATATACATACATGCACACATATATACATACATACACACATATATACATACATGCACACACATATACATACATGCACACATATAGGTGCACACCAGCCTCTGGGTTTCACACCATGGGACGACCCCTGTCATTCCCCACTCATTCATCTCTCCTGTCCTGGCAACCTGACACAGGAACTGAGCCAGAAGTGGCCACATATTACATCAGCGACATCCATGACCGCGGCGCTTCCTCCCCCCATGCTTTGACACCCCCCGGTATTATGCCACGCTTGCATTTGTGTAGTAGTGCGTTGAGGGCATCATTGGCCTGGAAAATAAGATCATGATGAGAGCCTGATCCTATTAAATGGCCTGACAGTCCTTGGCATGTTCTGTTTCTATTGTTTTATCCATCCCCTTTTCATATAAATAATGTATATACAGTATATATATACACACACACATTCTTACAAAAAATTGGTATTGATTAAGTGACTTCTGGAAGAAACAGGTTGAGGGGGAATCTTAGAAGATCGTGCCCGACATCGAGGGCCGAGAAGAGGCACGGCAGACGTGCGAGGCGTTCCTAGGCAACAGCGAAGGGGAGCCTTCGGCGAGGCGGCCTGCCATAGCCGATGGGTCTTCAGGGAAATGCAGACGGCGCGAGGCCCGCGAGCGTCAAAGCCAGTAGAAAGGCGGCGGTTCGGTCAGCTGTCGATGATATGGGAACCGCGTGAGCTGCAGGGGCGCTAATGAGAGGCCTCAGGGGTGCGGAGAAAATGAAATGCTTATGGGCTGCGGGCGAGGAGAGAGGGGATGAGGAGGAAGAGACCGAGCATGCAGTCATTTAAAAAGAAAGAAAAGAAAGAAGATACTGAATGAATGTTTGTGTTCGACGAAATACGTAATCGAAAAAAAGTGAATCGCTGGTTCACTTTCATAAATAATGACAAGAAAAAAACTAAACAAGGTCTGCTTTGTTAAAAAGTATGTGAAAGTTTCCTGGCGGATAAAGATTCTCTAAAAATGTGTAGTGTGGCAAAAACAAAAACTTTCATACTCAGTTGAGCTTCCATGCATATTTATTAGAAATTTGTCATGCAGAAAAAAAACAAAAACAATTATAAAAGAAGAATTTTTTTTACACACAATGCTCTCCTTGGGAGCTGTAAACCGTAAGTGCTTTTCTTTATTGAAAATGAGAGTAAACATCACATACTTCAATAAAGCCAATTTTGAGACACATTTTCCAGCACTGAGCTCCCGGGCTGCCGACCTGCGTCTCTCGGCTTTTTGGAACCGCAGGCATCTCTGTGTCCACAAGTGACCTAAAGACTGCGATTATAGACGAGAGAGTTTCTGCAATTCTCCAGCTCCTCAGAGAAATGATTTATGGAAACTGCAATGGAATTGCAGTTATATTTTTTAGCTGCATCTCGTGACAATTCCTTCCATCGTGAAAGTGATATAGTAAACGACATATTGTACGAGGTGTAACAGACACCCTCTCACAATGTTATTCGACTGTACAAAGATTTCACACACAAATAACACAGCGGGTTTCTCACAGACTATTACTGCTGAGGCTGCCTCACACATGTGCTCACACAACCTCGGCAAAAATGAAGGACATTCATAAGTTTATTTTAATACGGCTCTTGGCATTTAGCCACCCTGTCGGCTGATGAAAACCTCACGTTTGCTGCCGCGAGGACGGTCTGTGGCACGAAAGACACGAGACTGTTATCCCAGCACTCAGGAAAAGTCTCTCTTCTGATGGGCTCGACCGACCTTGAACATAAGTGTAGTTTTTCCACCAAGCGGACATTAACGTTGCAAGATTAATCTTAGCCTCAGCGAGGCGGAGAGGAACCTCAGCTGAAATCTCTTAAGAGGCCTCGGTGTTACTGGAGACTCTGGCTGTAGGTCCCCTTAAGCCGCATTCTGACAGGAAAGCCCTTCCTCAGTACACACACCATAACACCCCAGCGACACTTTCAGTGGGAAATCCCTTAAAATCCTTCCAGTATTTATGAGGTGCGACGCGGGCGAATATCACTGCTAGTTCCTCTTCTTCCTGTTCTGCACGCTGCTCTTAATAAATTAGAAGCATGTGTTTAATACCTCCTTCACCAATTTGGCCTGCGAACTGGAGCTTGAACCATCTACGAAGGATTGATAAGATTCAGGATCAGGATATTTGGCCCGAAATACACTCGGTCACGCAACGTCAATATTTTCGCTCAAATTTCAGAAGGAATAAATGTTCAGAGGATGCCTGAAATAACAGAAGCCAAATCCATAAGAAGGTCAGCGCTGAAAGAGTATAAGGCAGCACTGCAGCTAAGGCTAAGAGTCACACCGCAGCTGAAATCCTACAGATCACACGTCCTCCAGGAAGGTGAGCATACCGGTTCTGAAACAATCAACACCTTCATACTTTAACATTTTTTTTTAAATAACTGCATTTTGGTTTACTTGTACATTTCTGTAAGAACCATAATTACTGGCATCCTTTCCAGTTTCCTCTGCTGCTACGAAGCCAAGGAAGAACTTCTTTGACATTGTCAGGAAGTGTATCTGTAAACAGACATCAAGCCCCGCCCACAGCCCACTGTGTGGTATCGTCAACACTGAAGGGCTGAGATCTCACTGCCCGTCCTGGAGAACAGCAGAGCAGGAGGAGAAGCAGCTTGTCAGCAGTCAGGCATCTCTCTCTCTCTCTCTCTCTCTCTCTCCATGTTTCCTTTTTGGATAGTTGCAGTTGAAGTTGAAGTTCCTTCTTTTCGTCGCCGTTAACCTCGGATGTCCTCAAAAGACTCCTTTTATCCGAGGACATCAGGGGTGCTGCGGTCTCATGTGACGGATGACTCTCCGCTCGTACGCAGTCCTCATCGTCTTCTCCACCTGTTTGAGGAACACTTGGGGTA
This sequence comes from Isichthys henryi, assembly GCA_026776945.1. NCBI lineage: Eukaryota > Metazoa > Chordata > Actinopteri > Osteoglossiformes > Mormyridae > Isichthys > Isichthys henryi. The sequence goes on along the minus strand of JAODJX010000129.1, from coordinate 15,945,495 downwards.
TGCGGCCACAGAGCGTGTTGACCGTGTCCAGGAACTTCATCTGCAGTGGGTATAACAGCGACTGGAACAAATTGTCCTCAAACGGATACTGAAACAAAAACAAGACAATGTCACACAAAATTTCTGAAGGAAACTCTCCTCAATCAAAAACATTTTCTCATATTGCAGCCCTGGCTTCAGCGAACCCTATTACTGCTTTCGTTTCTGACAATAGTGGCATTTCGTCTGTAGGGCGTGAGAGCTTACGTTGTGTATGGCGTCATATACAGCCCTGAAGGCAGGCTGCTTGTCGTCGTGGTACACGCCCCGGTTGCCATGGAGAATAGACACCCCCTCTCCTTCAGCCCCTTTGCAGTTGCTGCCGTACATGCAGTGGTCCGGCCGGTAGTTCCACTGGCAGGGGAACATGTAGAGGCACTCTGGGAAAAGTCAGAGGGGTCAGCTTAAGGCCGATATCACACGTCAGACCCCTGACAGCATGAACAACAGCTAATGTTAGCATTACACTGCTGAGAGCCAAATTTCAATTAACCAACAGCAATACAGAAAAAAAAACAATCCACAAAGGACTGTCAATTACCCGTGTAAATTATGCATGAGTAATGAATTTTCTGGTCTACAGGTACAGGACTGTTACTTTGATTAGTCAGTTATTTGTTAAGAATGCCCGACAGGTCAGGCATGTTAATTGGAATTTACCCCCTAATTTAAAAATCACTTAAATAATTAGACTGTTTTCCACAACAGGAAAAAAAAAATACAGAACTCCAGGAGAGGCAGGACAGAATGAAAAATGGGATTGTGATTTAATTTAACCAACACACTTCAGGCCTGTTTTTCCAGGCATTCCGGTTTTTCTGATCTATTTTGGCACAGTCCAAGGGAACTGGACACACTGGGGGAAGCAGACTATGACCCTGGACCACATTGGCAGTACAGACAATGGATGGATGGTCATTTGACGAAGTATGTCGGTAACTATATGATTTATCGCTGGAACCGCCAGGCTTTTTTTCCACCTCCTTCAGCGGCCAGCAGGACGTACTTTGCCCTATCGCACCTTTCGTTCTCGCTAACGGGTATCGTGTTAGCAACATGCTAAAATGATGGGACAGTCAGTAACACTCACAGGTACAGAGTCACTGTCACCCCAAAGGAGCCGTAAAACCTGAGTGTATTATGGGTTTACGTCATATGGTTTTGTGCTCATTGATGTAAGTATTAAGATTGTGGAATTAATCTAAGTCCCAAAAATATAAGCCTTGTTTTAACATAAATACCGAAAGAACTGATCACTTCAATCACTTTTACAAATGGAAAGGGGCAGTAAAGGTATAAAAACTGTTTTTTCATATTTGTTTTATAATTGTTAGAGCAACATCGCAGATGGAATGACAAGCCACGTGACAGGCCGAAAACAGTGCATTTTAAATAAAAATGTAATTAAGTGTCTGGGTTTATTTGTATTAAAAATGACATTATACAGTTTATACAAACATGAAATCCAACATTTTATGAAATACATACTGCATTTGAAAATGTTCAGCTTCAGTACAGTGCAGCCACTCTCTTAGGAACGTTACGGCTTTTTGGTTTAGAGTTTAAGGTCAGATTGGCTGGTATTATTAACACTAACGGAACATTAGCGCAAACAGAAGGGCTGCATACGGCGAAGTACGTCTCGCTTGGAGGTTAAAGGAGTTTGATGTGCGTTGGTGTGGGAAACGTTGGTTTAGTTTTAAAGGCTGAAAAGGTAGAGGTGTGTTTAAGGTACATTTTCCCTGTGAAAAGCAAACTGCGGAAGGGCAGAACTGCTGGTGGGCTCAGGTCTACCTGGATTGTAATGAAAGATGATGTTCAGGAGGTCCTGGTCACCCCACGTGATGTGATTCTTGTACTTCTGGTACAGGGGGTGAAGCAGGTCCTCCCAGGACAGACCTCCAGACATCATGCTGTTCTGTAGGACAGAGAAGTCCGGTCCAATCAGGCATAACCAGCCAGGCTTATCCTTCATATATAAAGGTCCTTGGGGGGTCCCGCGGGGGGGGGGGGGGGGGGGGGGGCGTTCACGCCACAAGAGAGTCCCCAAGAGAAGTGCTCTCCAACACCCCTTCCAAGGACTCCAAAAAGGGTGGGAATTCTGAACTGTCACTTGGCGTATAAGCGCAAACAACAATCATGACCCGTCCCCCCACCTGAAGGAGAAGGGAGGCTACCCTCTCGTCCACTGCTGGAAAACCCCAATGTAGAGGTGCCCAGCCAGGGGGCAATAAGTATGCCCACGAGCAACTCCAGAGTGGAGGAGGGTCCAACCCCATTCAAAGAGACTGGTTCCAGAACCCAAGCCATGCATCGAGGTGAGCCAGACTATATCTAGTCAGAACTTCACAATCTCGCGCACCAGCTCAGGCTCCTTCCCCATCAGAGAGGTGACATTCCATGTCCCTAGAGCCAGCTTCTGTAGCCGAGAATCGGAACACTAAGGCTTCAGGACAGAGCAGCCACTCTATTAGGAAGATTACAGCTTTTTGGTTGATGGTGATAGATTCGCTGCTGTTACAGTGATCCCCCGCTATACCGCGGTTCAGCTATCGGGCCCCCACTAAATCGCACATTTTTCAGCAACGCACCATAGTTCTCTGCATATCACGTACCTTGCTTGTGGTCCGATTGTTTTCCTTTCGTTTTAAGCCCTGAGATGGCTCCCAAGCATCCTGCATCTTCTAAGACTTCTGGTACTAGTTAGCCTAGTGACTAGTGACAGAGGAAGGCCTTGACCATTCAGGAGAAAGTAAAACTCCTGGATATGCTTCGGGAAGGAAAGCGTTACGTGGACGTCGCTCACCATTATTAAAATGTTAATTTTTTACATATTCCATTACGTATACGGAGAGAAAGAGAGAGATGTGTGTGTATATATACATACATACACACACACACACACACACTATTATTATTATTATTATTATGTTACTCATATCCTTAGCCTGACATCCACATATATATGTTGTTTTAATAAGTTTACGTGTGTTTAAAGTCTGTGGGAGGGGTATTTTAAGGCCTAAACTATAAAAAAAATGTTTATTTATATAGTCTTTCTATATCACGAATTTTCACCTATCGCTGATGAGTTAACACTAATGGCACATTAGCGCAAACAAAAGGGCTGCATACGTGAAGTACGTAAGGTTAAAGGAGTTTAATGTTCATTTGAGTGCCAAATGGCAGTTGTGGTGTTTATGGGCTTTATCAGGCCATTTCGCACAGATCGGCACAGAGCAGGACTCCCCGTAAATGGCTTTGCGAGGCCAGACTCTGTGGAGGCCACGGATCTGTAATCCAGCCTCAGGTTAGCAGCTAGTGACATGCTTGATTTTATCCACACTCAGACCTAAACCAGAATAAACGATTTATAGATTTTTTTTCTGCCCCCACATCTTTCTGGTGCAATCGATTGAAATGTTGCAAATCCAGGCGGCAAAGGGCCCCCCCATCCACAGGCCAGTTGGCACCTTCTGGAAGGAATTAATTTCCTCGGCGTCTGAAGAGACTCTATTGACAGCAAGCAGAGTGGAACGGCAGCGAGTCCCTTGCAGTCATGTGAGATATAAGGTCACGCCTCAGCCCACAGAAACACGAAGGCCGGGGCCTCAAAGGAACGATCTGCTAAAAACGGACGATCTGTCTTAGGGAAAATGGCGGCATTTGATTATCTACTGGGATGATGGTGCACTGTGTGTGCTTATCTTACCTTCCTGTGTGTGTGTGTGTGTGCGTGTGTGTGTGTGTGTGTGTGTGTGTGACCTATGCTACATCCCATAACATGCGACAATCATTCACTTTCTACCATTAACTTTTTCAGTCCCAGAGCATTTTACTTGCTAAGTTAACAAGACAAAAATACCCTGTAAAACCTATGCTGAGGTATTGCATGATTACTGAAACAAAAAGGAGAATGTAGGTGAGTAGCTACATTTACATGCCTTTGCAGAATCATGGTCAGTATGATGCCAGCGAGCTGCAAGCTCATCTCTCTGTACAGGAGCTTACTTCCTGCCTCAGGACTAATCATAGGGGCCGGAAAATGGCCTTACTGAGCTCCTGGAGCCTCCTCAGCTGGACCAGCCCCAGGTGGGACTCGCTGTCGCCCTCCCCAGAGCTGTAGTACAGGTTGGATTCCTCCAGGGTGAACCAGCCAACCCTCCAGAAGTTAAGGTCATGACCCTCTTTGAAGTAGAGGCGCCCAATCAGCTCGTAGTCTTTGTCCCGCAAGTGGGCCACGGGCAGAGGGATGAAGCACTGAGGGGTACAGAAGGAAGAGGAAGGAGTGAAGTAATAAAGAGTATGGCTTAAGAACAGGGAAAGAATATGATGGGCAAGATCGAGCTAGCGGAGGGTCAACTAAAACTAAATGTATATGCAGCTACTGTAGTGTCTATGACAACAATGCAGGGACGGACCATCAAAAGACTCATTAATCCCAGTAGCTCCAGTAGTCCAACAAGACCGGGCACCCCACTGAACATCAGGCTGTCAGCCAGATCACTAAAATAAAAAATAAATAACAACTCCCAGCAGGGGAGAACAGGCAGCAGAGGCAGGGAGGAGGTGCACGTGTGGCCTACCTTGGCCAGAGCCTGCACCCACTGCCTGCGCGTCTCTGACGTCTCAGTGCCAAATGTGAAGATGCGCTCTGTCATCAGATATGCTTCGAAGGTGAAGGCAGCCTTGCAGCTGGGGACCAGATCCAGAAATAACAACAACGGTGTTACAGCACATAATTTTACAGTATAAGGTGTTACAGCACCCACATTTATAAGGTGTCACAGCACACACACATATCTACGGGGTGTTACAGCACACACATTTATAAGGTGTTACAGCACAGACATCTATGGGGTGTTACAGCACACACATCTATGGGGTGTTACAGCACACACATTTATAAGGTGTTACAGCACACACACCTACGGGGTGTTACAGCACACACACATCTATGGGGTGTTACAGCACACACACCTACGGGGTGTTACAGCACACACACATTTATAAGGTGTTAGAGCACACACATTTATAAGGTGTCACAGCACACACATCTATGGGGTGTTACAGCACACACACATCTATGAGCAGTTACAGCACACACATCCATGGGGTGTTACAGCACACACACATTTATAAGGTGTTACAGTACACACATCTACCGGGTGTTACAGCACATACACCTATGGGGTGTTACAGCACACACACATTTATAAGGTGCTACAGCACACACACATTTATAAGGTGTTACAGTACACAGATCTACCGGGTGTTACACACACACACACACACACATCTACGGGGTGTTATAGCACACATATCTATGGGATGTTACAGCATACACATTGATTACTGTTTACATTTTCTATAGTGCACAAATCATGCTTCTCGCATGATTCTAAAATATCAGCATGAAAACAAAATAAGAAGTACGGTTAGCCCTATATTTAAAAATAATACCAAGCTAATAAATTAACGAAAAAAAAGCAAATGTCAAATGTAAGTTCCTGTGCATGCCTACAAAGTGGAGTCATGATTTAGCTTGTAATCTTCTGTGAGGCAGTGACACTGTAGCATGTGGAAAATAAGGATTAATGTAAGTAAGAAATTCTGTGTCTTTCATTTTCCAGAAAATTCAGCCATCCGATATTGCCGGACACTAGAGCTTTTACTGTAAATTTTGACAAACCCGGTGTAAACACACAAGAGCTACTTTTATTTTCATCCCTTCCTAAAGGAGACAGGGCAGCTTTGGTGAAGGATCACAGGAAGCTTTAAAAGGAGTCACAGTGGACAAATCGGCAAGGGCCATTCATGCAAGAGCATGTTCGCATGATGCCCCGCTGCACAGAGGCCCCCGAGGACCCTCGTTAGGCCAAGCCCTTAGGGAGTGAGGCAGACACAGGGATAGAAATCCTCCACATCAGAGTCTGCAGGGACCTAAACCCAAAATATGCCTCTCTATTAGGGACTTGTAGGGGCTGTTCTGTTGCGCTGTGTAACTGTGAGGGCCATTCCAAAACCCCCAACTCGCTTTCCATCAAGCAGCTCATGGATGATTTTTACAGATGTTTAGGATCTTTGCCTAACTTCAGAAGCCATCTACTTCTCAGCTTCTTCTTTTTTCTCAAGTCACACCTTTGGTGATTATGGCCAAATAGCTGAATCTCTGCTTCATCAGTCCATGGCACTTGTTTCCAAAAGGCCTTCAGCTTTTGTAGATGCTGTCTCACATTCCTCAAATACAGAATTGTGTGATGAGGTCGCAGGTTAGACTTCCTCCTGATGACTCTTCCATGCAGATGGTGGTTGTTGACACTGTGATGCACCATGGAACAGGGCACCACCATTCCTGCGTTTGCCAAACCTTCATGCAGGTCCTGCAATGTGGTTCTTCCTTTCCCTTTCTGGCCAACATATATGGGTTTCTGGGTCTTCTAGATCATGCCTTGACTTCCCCAGTTCTCCTTAACTGCCATTTCTTGAGCACATCACGGACAGCAGAAACTGGGAGCTGGAAGCGCATCTTGGCCTTAACTTGCATTGTAGGCATCAATTATCTTCATTTTCAGGTCATCACTCAGCTGCATAGAAGAGCCCGTGGTTGTCGAGCCCAATGTTTGAAGTGGCAGGGAACTTATTAAGCTTTGCAACTGTCAACAGGTGACAACATGGCGACTAAAACCTAATGAGGCGATTAAGGCCAGGAGCTAGGCAAAAAAAATCATCATCAGGGGACAAGTGGAAAAGTGCCCAAAATTTTGCTAATGCCACAGCTAGTATTTTATTTTTTTATTTTTATATTGATGTTCATGTAATAAAAAGTAACTGTGCATTATTATGTGTAAGTATGATGTTATTTAGCCCAATGTTTCCTACAGTAGTTTTTTGCTACTTTTCACTTATATAATTGACTAAATATGTAATTTGGTGGGGCGGCATGGTGGTGCAGTGGTTAGCACTGTCGCCTCACACCTCTGGGACCCGGGTTCAAATCCCCGCCTGGGT
>JAODJX010000129.1:15911086-15932850 GCA_026776945.1 Isichthys henryi | reverse complement strand
CCCCCCCCCCCCCCCCCCCCCCCCCCCCCCCCCCCCCCCCCCCCCCCCCCCCCCCCCCCCCCCCCCCCCGCCAGACTCTTATATTTCAGACACATAAACTCGAATTCCAGAGAATTCCTGAAAGGGAAGCGAATCGATCATAATACCATAATAATACCATAATAATAATATGCTACTGTTTGCATATTATTATTTATTCAATATCTCATAACCTTGTTCAAGGAGATTGATGTTCACTGGTACTTGAAGGGAAATTATGAAAGTAGATATTATTAGATATTGACTAAATAATCAACTCGGCAAACTTGGATTGCCATGTGGGAGTATTCCGACTTAATTAATAGACCTAATCAATCCTACTTCACTAAATTAATGCAAATCATACGAGTCCCGGGAGATGACGCTTACCTGTGCTCAAGGTCACCGCATTTAAACTCGTCACGAAAACAGAACTTTGGCGAGACGCTGGAGGGGCCACATGGAGCCCGGCGCGCTCAGGATGAGAGCCCAGCATCGCAATTTGCACGAAGTTATGGATACATTAATGATCAGACCAGTCCACACATAAAATAACTGTATCACAATAACTATGTTCCAATTCTACAATTCTACATGTGAGTTTATTGGCAACCCAATTCAATTCTGATGCGTCTGACAGAATGCTTCATCTAATATGTTATTATGACGTTATATTTATAGGATGTTAATCATTTTCATATAGCATTTCGAATGAATATATATAACTTTGGTATAGTTTTGTCATTAAACATACTAGAATACAAAGTACGTATTTAAAAGGCGGCCAGTGATTCATGAAAATTGTATCTAATGCAGGTAAGAAAAACCTTGCATGAATGACAATAATGTTATCATCTTCAAACTGCACATTGCTCAATTTTGTTCTCAAAATGTCCTTGCGGGAAAAGGTATTGATTTTCGATGGACGGCAGCGAAGTAATAATGACCATTAATGGTCACGGAAAGACACGTTGCAACTTTAAAAGAGGGATGCAGCGTGTTCCACATTTACCCTGAAAATATTTAATGCAGCAGTTATCAGATATATCTCTGTTACGTGTCTGTTCAGAAGTAAAAACCCTTACTATGGTGCGATCGTTTGCTTATACCCCTGAATGCAATTCTGCATGATCATAAGTCCGGAGGCGTCCGGAATGAAACGGGAACTGGCACAGATTAAATCACTTCAGCACAAACCAGCCAGCCAGTTGATGCCAAGAAGAGGAGTAAAAAAATCTTACCTAAGCCCCCCATTTTCACTGGCTCTGTTCGCGGCTCTGCCGTCCTTTCGGATTGGGCGCAGCTGCTTTTCTGAGACTGGAAGCACTTCATCAGCTTTTTTTGTCAACCTTACAGAAACCTGGTTTCCAAGTCCGGGGAAAGCTGGGAAGTAGTTATCCTTCCTAACTTCTTTCAAATGAGGCTCATCCGCACCATTCCCCACCAAAAAGTACAAAAGTAGTAAAACTCCAAAGCATAAGACGATCACCAAGATCTTGCAATAAGTTCTCATCGTGAAAAAGTCTCCTGGGTACGTGGAACAACATCGGATTCCTCCCTCATGACTGTGGGTAGGAAATTAAAGCCATACTTGACATTTCATGATTACTTCTCTCCAGTTGCATTGTGCAAAGGATGATATACAGCGAGGACGGTGAACATCCACGTAAAATTACTCAGAGGAGGAGGGTCTTATAGTGACTACCGTAATTCTCCTAAGAGGGCGGCACAAACATGTTGCCGTGGAAAAGCTAAATGGGCCGACATAATGAAAATAATATGCTCATAGGCCCATTGATCTAATGATGATGATGATGGTGATGATGAATAATGTTGTTGTTATTGTACTCATCTCACCTGGGTTGGTGGAATGTCGTATGTAAAATATAAGTGATTAATTATACATTTGCCTTGTGCCATACAATCCTCAGACTATTAATCTCATATTTTCTATAGTAGATTTGTAGAACCAGAGGCGCAGTGACAGGACAGGCGGCCAGTCAGTGTCCGGGGGCCCTGAGCTGGGAGGGCAGCCCCCGCGACTGGTTACATGGTACATTGTGACAACCGGTCTGCTTTATGTATGTATTCAGTTTTTCACAAAAGTGAAAATAATTAAGTCTTGTGTTTATTAAATTGTCTTTGTTGATATTATTAATTTACCCTTCACCGTAAAAAATGTAATAAATTTTACTGTACCTAGAATCGCCTCCGTGTACTAGGAAGGTGATCAGTAGGTTGCCGGTTCATGTCCCGCGGCCGGCAGAGTGATTTCGCCGTTGGGCCCCTGTGGGAGAGGCCCTTATGCCCAGTTACTCCAGCGAATGACTGGCCTGCCGTACGTCGCATTGGATGAAGGCGTCTGCTGGATACGTTTACGTGTCGAGTTGTTATGAACACGTGGTACCTCTACGTCTTTATTTCTCGTTTGTTTTTTTTTCTATGTAAAGCTGGATCAATCAGTGTTACTATGATTCTTTGTAGAGCAACATGAAATATCTGTATCATAATGACTAAAATGCTTTGTTCTTATGTTATGACTTAAATAAAATAAGATTTGATCTAGTGTGGTTCCCAGGTATTAATATGCATAATTTGTCGAGCTTTCATTTATTAATTTTATTTTATTGCTTAATTTAACAGGGACAGTTGGTAGTTAGTAACTGTCCCAGAGTTAGCTAAAAGCTAAATTTCATCTGCAGTCTGCTTTACTGATCCCGACTTACAGGTCGAAGTGACGGTTATATAAGGGTAAAGCAAAGGTCGGCGGTACTGCATACAGCGGTTAATACGGTAGGAAAATGGCGGTTCCTGTAAAGCATGTGCGGCGTGGATGACGGAGGAGGCTGCCGGAGCGTTGCCTTGTGGCTGTGTGAACCGTAAGCGACGTTACAGCGATCTTTAAAATACTGTTAATATGGTGACCAGACTTGACATGGCTTCCCGGTTGCAGTGTTGCTGCTTTTATAGTTGCTGTTTCATACGCATGTACTGTCTAGCTTGTTAGCGGAGTAGCAGAACCAGGCTTTGCGATTAACTGCCTTGATATCTCGTTACAATAATTATTATCTGGCCCTAGAAGCCGAGCTGGATGTGCGGTTTAGTTTTTTGTTAAATAAGTTTGGTGGGCTTCGACTGAGTAGGTTGTTTGAATAACACGGAGCCCAGCGTGACACTCGATAACGGTATTTTCAATTTCGGTTTCGTTTTCTTAATAAAGCGCGACTCTTCCGTATTTCTGTTTTACACGCTTTGGCTTGTCATGTTTGCTTGTCTGTGTTAGCAGTATGAAAGGTAGCCGTGTACAGCACTGGGTGTAAACTGTACAATAACCTGCTTATCTCGTGGTGGATGTCATTGTATCTTTACTGATATTATAAAGTGTCAGATAGGAAAGGCTGTGAATCGGGAAGCGAGCTGAAAATCAGCTGGGATGAAGGAATGTGAGCAAAGTTATGAAATTGTACTGTTAATTTTAATAAGTTATGAATTTCCTAAAGTGTGAAAAAGTAGTTACTTTGGATAGGTGATTTATAACTGTCTAATCTAGTACTATTCGGGCAAGAATGTTCGGTGACCCCTTTGTTAAAAAAATAGTATCATACAAAAATGTATGTGGCGCACTGGTTATTTTTTTCATCCTGGTCTATGTGGTAGCAGTGGGTCTGCTACACCTCTGCCTCTGTCCCCGATTCCAGCTGATTTGGCTTTGGCTGAGGCTGTGTCACTGCAGCAGTGAAGCACTGCTGCAAAGAGCCATAGCTGAAAGCAGCTGGTACCATTTAACGTCCAGTTGTGTTTATTGCCGGGGGTGTTCCGTTTGAATGAGGAAATCAAATGTAGCTCACGTCACATGCAGTGCTGGGTTGAGTTTTGACAGATTTGAAGTAGTTTGACAAGTAAGAAGGATGTTGTGCGCAGGCTTTCTGGCTGAGAGATTACAATAGTTGTATGTTTTGTTATGAGGTCTAGTTATTTAAATGGAAATCTTCTTACTCTAGAGAAGTCGATAAATGGCCAATGTTTTCTGTCCGTCCATCCGTCCGTCCAATAAGGAGTGAAATCAGTTGTGTGGAAGCATGACTGCAGTGCACATGCATTTGGGTTTGACGGAGTCGCCTAACACCGCGAGGTTACCCATAGATACGTGCCATTTAGCCTCGGAGTAGCCTAGCTTGTCTCTGTCATCGCTTTGACTTAAAACTAAGAACTTATCTATAAATGGAGTCTCTCAAGTAAGTTGGTGGTGTTGCCGTCGTGCCAACAGACAGTGTAATCAGACGAATCACTTGTTTGCTCAGTATCTTCTGTATAGAATCCAAAATATTTCCATGCAGTGATAGTTAGTTTTTTTTTTTTTCGTAAGCCATGCCTGTCTGCTTTTCTCGTTCATCTTTGTAATTTTTTTGTACAAGGCGTCATACTGTCTACGCGTAAGTCCAACGGCAAGAACAAGAATGTTTGTGATTGGCTTGAGAGCGCATGCCGAGCTCATGTAAACGCTGCAGCAGTCATGCCTCGCTTAACCATGTGGATATGCTAGGAGAAATGCCTCTTTAGGCGATTTCGTCATTGTCCGAACATCAGAGTGTACTTGCACAACCCTAGATGGTATAGCCTACTGCATACCTATTATGGTATAGCCTAAGTGACGAGGAAAAGTACAGTGTAGTAAATACAAAACCAGTAATGTTTATTATCGTTATCGAGTATTACGGACTGTCCATAATGGTGTGAGCTATAGTTCTACACGACTGCCAGCACAGTGGGTTGGTTCACACTCGCATGACCACAACCACACGAGTAATGTGTCGCTGGCCAATAAGAATTTCTCAGCTGTATTACAACGTCATGGGACCACCGTTGTATATGTAGTCTGCTGTTGACCAAAACGTCTATATGTGCCACATAACTGTAGTAACTAATGTAGAAATTTTGAAAAGAAACCATTATTATACTTGCAAAGTTTTTTTTTTTTTTTATTTTGTATGACCGTAAAAAAAAATGTTTTTTCTCAACTTACTGATGGTCTCAACTTGGGCTGCACAATATCACATCGTGATTATAAGATGCACGCCTAGTGATCACCAGGGCTGACCAGCATAAACATTCACACAGATTCCGTCTTTTCGGTACTATATGGAAGTTTACTTACCCCTACAATTTGGTAAGCAGATCTAAAATATTAATAGGATGCGCATTATGGCTCTCGAATGTTAGTAATCTGTATAAATTTGGTGTATCCTTATGTTTAATAAACATCTCGGACTTTAAACTACAGAAAGTATCGCCACACCACCGTCGTCCTTTTACCTTGTTTATCCACAATATCTCCTCTTTTAAAAGATGTTGCGGCTGCTTATTTGTCCATTTCTTCACTGCCACTTAAGTGTTTATTGTTACCATGATTTAGCAAAACGGTAGCGTGAGGTGTGCACTGCTAACCGAATTTAATACGCATAAGTCTCCTCCTGGGTTATTCCTTACCTTATGCCCGTAGTTGGTGTGGTGTGTAAACATTTGCTCAATCATCAAATTATTGACAGCAATATTGTTTTGTAGCAAATCTCTGGGCTCCTGAATTCAGTTCAGTGAACCTTTAAAGTTTTATTAAGACAGGGGTGGCCAATCTTATCCACAAAGGGCCAGTGTGTACGCAGGTTTTTGGGATAACCTTTAGGTCAGCTGTTCAAACCCAGGTGTGAGGACTATTCAGCCAATCAGCCCTCTAATTAGGGAGTTGCAGCGAAAACCCGCAAAACACACCGGCCCTTTGCGGATAAGATTGGCCACCCCTGTATTAAGATATTGACTGTATTACTGATATTTACTATTTGCTGTTAAGTTGACTCTTGCGGACCTGGACCCTTCTATGGCTGTCTTTCAGATCACTAACATCATGATCACCCCGACTTTCGAGCTGAGCCAGGATTCCGATTTCCTGCTCCTGAGTATCCGGGTTCCCTACACCAGGGCAGCTGAGTTTGACCTCTACATCGACGGAGAAGATTTCAAATTCTACGCCAAGCCCTACTTCCTAAGGCAAGTGGCCTGCCTTGTTCATAGACATGTGTAATGCTTCCAAGGGGCTGCACCTAGATGCCTAGTATAAGCAATAAAACTGTAAAGTTATCGCTGTTTGTGTGTGGCTTCCTCTGTGGTTTGTTTTGTCCGCTGTAAACAGGCCACCGGTGTGATAAGTGTTTACATCTTATCGGGTGAGAGCTCGTCCTTGTGTGTGCAGGGTGAGCTGCTAACCATGAGCTGGAAATGGTGTGCGTTGGCATGGGGCTTGGGCCTCAGCGCCATCCCTTAAGCCTCGGAGCAGATGAGAACTCCTGACTAACTCGCCCGTCTCACTGCAGATTGACGCTTCCCGGAAGAATCGTAGAGGATGGAAGAGAAAAGGCATCATTTGATATTGATAAAGGTGAGGAATGTCAGTTCAGTTTCGGCGTTTCTGTTTAACCGTGTGCAGTTTGAAAACATGGGCTTTTCCCTGTGATTGCCTTGCCGCACTTTGCTCTGCATTGCTGGTTCAGGCTATGTTTGAGAGAGTGCAGCATAGTGTAAAATGTTCATCAGAATGTGTGATAATAGTGCAACAGTGTATCCACGAAATGGACAGATCGGAATGAATGTAGATGGGCACAGTGTGTCTGTCAGTGTGGCTCTGTTTTTCTGGCTGTGTGTCTGTGTGTGTGTGTGTGTGTGTGTGTGGCTCTTGCACGGCCTGCAGGTTGAAGCCATTCCTATTTCCACTGTTAAAGGATCTTATGCTTTGGTACCGTTTGCTAAATGGTAGGAGAACAAAGGTCCAGAAGAACAAATGGTTTCATGTATACTGTATCTTTTTTGGAGTTTGTTTTTGAGGAAAAAATTCTTTAATATTATAATAAATAATGCGCTTCCCCAAAGACGTGCAGCTCCGCCAGCAGAAGGTCAGGCTTCTGGATCTTCTAGGGGTACCTGGTAAACGCAAGTAATCCCTAAATGCGTGGTGCGGCCCGATGCCTGACACAGCAATGATGGCTTCCCGTTCCTCTGCGCTGATTGGCTGCGTGTTCAGGTTAGATGACGAGGCGACGTTTGCGGTCCTGGGTCCCTGGTGTATATTTCACACTCACTAAAAACCTTGTCAGACTAAATTACACACGGATGTGTCTCCCATTTAGTGCTATTAATTGGTGAGTGTCAGAATAAATCTCCTTTTTCAATAGAGCAGCTTGTTTCTCGCGAATCTGTCTGTATTTCCACTGCGGAGGAAAAACATTGTTCTCGACGTTTTCGGAATTCTGATGATATAATTGTATACAAATGCGACGGATATCTGTAATTAGCCTGAAATAGGAAGGGAGCATGCTTTCCTTGTTTATGAAATCTCAGTTGCACACTGTGTTGCTTATTAATGACATCCATTACGCTCGGATTATGGAGACGCTGCTAAATTGCGTTGAGCAGCTCCCTCTCGTCTTGCTAATACAACATACTCTGACATGCCAGATTTAAATAATTTAGCTGTACCTCAAGTAATGGCTGTCCCCGTTTACGCATGTAATTAGAAATCATTTAGACGCAGCCTGTGGGGCCGGCCGGCCCTCTTACACTCATGGCAGTCAGTGGCAAAACTCATTTTTAAGGTAAACACCCCAGCAGGCCCATGAAAATTTCATGAGGTTATTAAAATGCATGAGGGAGTGAGCCTGTTGTCTTCTGGAGTCGTTGCAGGCTAGAAGGATCGTAATCGCTTTTGAGTAGTCCTCACTTTTAAAGCATTTTCCAGTAAGCCGCTATGGAGTCAGATTCACATCACGAAATCCATTCGCCGGCATATGATTTAGCAAGAGAGCGGGAACAGGAGCAGCGGAACCCCAAGACTGGGCTGGGCTGGTCTGGGCTGGACTGGACTGGTGTGCATGCCAGTTTCCTGGGGGAAGACGCATCCTCGGGTCCCTTCTAACCTCCGCAGGTCTCCCCTTCAGCTGAATAAATGACCTGACTCATTTCAGTGATAAGCATCTAGCCTAGAATCTAACATTTGCAAGATGCTTAAAATGTGGCTAGTTTATCACTGTCTCAGATAAAAGTGTGCAGGTGAATATATCATAATGAAGGGAAAGACTCAAATGGGGTGAGAACACATTTTTTTTTATTTTATTATACGGAGACTCTAACTGCCAACTTACCTCCAAAACTCCCGCGCCACAGGCAGTGAATTTGGCTCTACTCTAGTTTAGCTAACCACCCTCATGGTGGGGACCCATTAACAATAGATTGGAGGGGCAGTCGCCTTGCATTACGTGACACGTAAAGCGGATGGTTAGCAGTTCTGGCAGAGCTAATATGTATGTGTGTGTGTTTCTCTTGCAATTAAATTGACACACGTAGCCATTTTCTGCTGCTTTATTCACTCATTATTTGCAAATTTTCAATTGTAGTTATTTCCTCACCTTCAGTATAATTATAAAAGGGAGTTCACTGCTATTATTACGTTTCTTGTATTTAGAACAAAATCCGGAATACATTCCTGCATTGAGCACCGCCATGCACTTTAAATGAGTCCGACCAGTTAACGTGTTGCTTCCTGAATTGTGATTTGGCTGTTGTGTTTGAGGTTATGTGTGGTGAAGGTGTCCTGAAGCGGAGGTTCGCGTTTCCATGACATTTTCAGCATCCTCAACTCAGATCGGTGACCACAACAGTGTGAAGCATCCAGTGAGGAGGGATGCCGTCGTGCCTCCGGAGTTGGCGAGGGCTGCTCGCGACATCTGGACCTTCCTCGGATGTTAGTGGAGCCTCTTGATCATGTCTGATGTGTCCATTCATCATGGTTCATCATCAACAACTTAAAGCCGTTGGCTCCTTTCAGAGCTTCTCCCAGTGTTGTTAGTTGTAATATGTTCAGCCTCCGACTTCCTGAAATCCATGACTGATTCCTTATCCTTGCTGACGTTCTGGCAGTAGAGGGTTTTCTGGCATCACTGTTCTGTAGGCAGATTCACTGTTGCTGGTGATAATCTCTGCAATAGGTGATATCATGGACTTGACAGTTTTGTAGTGTTTTCTGCCTGTCTGCATGTGACACCCTGGTTTGCTGCAGTGGAGTGGAGTGTATGTGAGTGGCATTAGTATGAAGATTAAAGCAGATTGAAGCTGCCCAAGATCACTTTCATATGTTCCATTACCCATCTTCCATGACAGTGAGGGTGAGTGGTGGTCATTTGAACTGTCCTCTCTGTTTTTCTTTTAGCCAAGATTTAAGTAGAAGCTATGGGCTTTCAGAATGTGTCCTGAGACTGACTAACTGCTTAGCCAGCATAAAATTTATCCAAAGTTTTTTCGCCTCCCTCTCTGAGATGGAGAAGTCAGTGTGTTCAGCTGGGGGTCTTTGTTTTCTAGTTGAAAGGCGTTATAAAAACTGGTAGGCTGCCTTAATTGGAGTGTAGTGACCAACCAGTGTGTTGGTGTATCTAATGGCATCATAGTTTGGGGTTGTGGACCCTGCCTCGTTGAATCTTGCCTCAGAATGAGCATTTTCACACTGGTGATAATGTCAAATCTCGAAGTCTGCCGCCCCAGTCGGCATTCCGTAGATCCACTGCTCCTGCCAGCACTTTGTAGGTCCCTCCGTAGGTCCACTGCTCCTCTGTGAATCTACTGCTCCTGCCGGCACTCTGTGGGTCAACTGCTCCTCTGTGGGTCCGCTGCTCCTGCTGGTGCTTCTTCGATCCGTTGCTCCCACCGGCGCTATGTCTGTCCACTGCTCCTTCATTGGTCCGCTGCTCCCGCCGGTGCCATGTCGGTCCGCTGCTCCCGCCAGCAATATGTCGGTCCGCTGCTCCTGGTGGCGCTCCATGGGTCCAATGCTCCCGCCAGCACTATGTCTGTCCACTGCTCCTGGTGGTGCTACATGGGTCCACTGCTCCCGCCAGTGCTGTGTCTGTCCACTGCTCCCGCCAGTGCTGTGTCTGTCCACTGCTCCTGGTGGTGCTCCATGGGTCCACTGCTCCCGCCAGTGCTGTGTCTCCACTGCTCCCGGTGGCGCTCCATGGGTCCGTTGCTCCTCCATCGGTGCACTGCTGCGGCTGGCGCTCCATTGGTGCACTGCTCCTGTTGGCTCTTCATTTTTCATGCCATCTACTCCTCAGGTCTCTTCACTCTTCGTGTCCCCAAGGAGTCACCAGGAGAGCACTTCGAGGGCCTGGACATGTTGACTAGTCTTCTGGCTCCCAAAGGCTCCAGATCAGCCAAGCCCCTCGTGGAAGAGATGGGTACCTAAAGTTTCCTGCTGTGGGCATTTATGTCTATTCAGCAATGTCTGAGCCCACCTTGAGGTCCTGTGTTGTTGCTGCAAGGTTTCAGGACATATTTGGGCAAAGAATCCCTTTTTATGGGCAGAAATGCTTTTCAGATACCTGTGATGGTGCTGCAGGCGGTGAAGAAGAAGAAGAGGATGAAGACTTTGACTGGCAGATGGAGCAGGAAGTGTATGTGGAGAGCTCAGAAGAGGAGCTCAGATCCCTCCAGAAATACGGATTTGGAAACCAAAGGTCCGGGGTGTTTACCAGGCTGCAGGTAATCCCTGGAGGTCCAGGCTCAGCGCTTGTTCTTAAACCCCCTTAGGCAATTGAGGTGAGATTTCCACAAATCCTGGGAGCTGAGTGGCCGATAGACTCCTTCAGTATGCTGTTTAACCTGACACGCGTCGCTGATTATCCAGCTGTGCGAATGACTAAGGCGTAAATTTTCATGTCGTTTGCTTTTCAGCTTGGCTTTCGCTAAGCAAATAGATTGTTTAAAGAAGTGTGAAATGTGTCTGCATTGGCTGCAGATGTTAAGACGTGGTAAACACTGTAGACAGGTTTATTGCAGTGGAATCTGTAACTTTATTATAAGGAAACACGCTCTGCTTTTTTGCAGAAGTCATTATTGTTTTGCATTAAATTCCTTAATGTTACTTATCGTGTCTCAGGAGTTAGAGGGTTAGGGTTAACAACGAGGACATTGCAGATCTTCAGTTTTCAACGTTACACGAACACAGTTTAGCTTCACATACATGGTGCATGTTATGTGCTTCCTAATATCGAGGTGGTTTGGACTGGCCTTGCATTTTTTTTTTTTTTTTTTTTTTTTATTTGCTATGACCATCTTGTTTTTGGGTCTCACTGCTCAGCTGGTGGGGAGGAGATGGTTCCCCGCCCATTTACAGCCTCCTTAGGCCACTGTCCCCCTCCCACCCATCTAGGAGGAGCTCGGTGACATCGTCGACGTGAAGAACCCAGATGCCAGCACAGCCACGGAGAGGCGGAAGAATCGCCTCGCAGCTGAAGACACCATTTTCTGCCAGGACCATTACCTGTGAGTCTGCGTGGCAGTCAGTTACCCGGCTCTAAGAGAGGCCTCGCTGCCTTCTCGCCCGTGCCAGTATTGCAGGCTAGCTAGAAGAATTGTGGCTAAACGCCATTCTTGTTCCTCGCAATACATCCGTTTCACATCCTCGCACTGCCTGTCCTCAGCGTCGACTTATTTGAAAATGAGGAAATCGAGAAGCTGGTTAAGTTTTGCCCATGGTGGAGCAAGTGTGGCCAAGATGGAGCGCAGGCGGATAGCAGCCAAGCAGGTGAGTGTGTCTCGTGTCAGTCCCCGCTGGGTACTGTTGTAAATCTCTTCCTGCTACTGCAAAGATGATGCTTCCATTCCTAATCCTAGGACAATAATGTTATTATTGTAATAGTTATTACTAATAATGATCATAGGTCTTCTGCCTTCCAAATTTTTCTGTTTATTCCAGAGGCCTTATTTATTGCTGCAAATCGTTTTATGTGAAGTCATTTCTTTTTCATGTCATGTAGTAGCAATTTTGGACCAGCAGGTGGCAGGTTATTGCTAAAAACATTATTCTGGTTTTATTTTCAAGAGTTCAGCTAGGGTGAGCTTATTAAAATATCGCCCCAGTCTTCACGTTTATGTTACGATATTAAAACTTGTTTTTCCACCATTAGGTCGCTGAATTTCCTCTCTCGCTGCTTATTCCAGGCCTCCCTCTATCTTTCTGTGTCTTCATCTAATGATAGTATCTGAAATCAATGTTGTTAACGGTGCGGTTTTTCTGTTTGTTTTTCATCTCCCCAATGAGGGTTTACCCGGCCTTGTCCTAGAGAGGCCCTGTGGTCATGTGATAATCCCGCTGGTACTCTGGGCTACCATCAACCGCATAAGGGGGTTTCTTGATTATTTCACCCCCCCAGACAAAAAAAGATCCCCTCAGGGTGGATGGCATGGGCTTGCCGTCCCAGTGGCTGAGCTGACAGATGGCCGTGCTTCTCAAGTTAACAGCTGAAACTTCTGCACGGCGCCTGCCTTGCTCCCAGGCTTCCCTCCCTCTCGGCGGTACCGCTGATGTCCTGCATCACAGTGACAGAGAAGGTCGGCCCCATGTCCCTCCGGGGGCCCCGGAGCCACAGCATGGCATCACGGGACACCATCTGCGGGCTGCCATTTTGGATCAAAAGGGCTGCTAATTTGTCGTGTAGCTGCTCAGCCGCAGATGGAACATCACGGGTGTGACCCATGACCGCGTCGGTGTTTGATGTTCGAAGGGAGGGTCTGCGTGTGACGAGCGGAGGCTTTCATCAGAGCCGGGATTCTGAGCAGACGACCGGTAGCCGGCGGGAGGAGAGAATGCACGTGCAGGTCGAGTGCCTGGGAATCAAAGTGTAGTTTTTCCTCTCATATAAGAGGCAACGTTCATCCTCAAGTAGAGAGAGATCCTGCTCAGTTGTGGACAAAGGAAAAGATGATCATTAATCCTTAGGGGCCTTGCTGGAGAGGTCAAAGGTCAGAAGTGTACATGAAGGGGGGAGGAAGGTAGGGGCCAGCCCCAGCTCAGTAAATGATGCAGCTTCCTACCCCCGCCTCCCACCCCGCGAGCTCACAAGGCCCTGGCAGCAAAAGGAATCCCTTTGTCTGATAGGTTCATGATTCTGTCGCTTTTCATGTTACAATCGATGCAAATCTGATTTATTAAGGTATCACTGCTCGTTCAGAAATCCCGCCCTGAAGCTTTGCTGCTTCAGCCCCCCTGCTTCTGGTCCTGGAGCCTCTGAGACTGTCAGGTATAACAGCGTAACAGTGACCCAGCTCCCATCACCATTCCTCTTGTAAATAGGTCACACGTGCACACAGGGGCGTTAGTGGGTCCTGCCCTCAGAGGGCGCCCTTCCTTGAGCCGAGTCAGGTGTGTCTGTCTTGCTCCGACCTGTCCGGTCCCTCCCCTGGAGCACACTGTCATCCCAGGGGCTGGTAACCCTTCTGTCCGGGACCAGATAACCTGCGTCAGCCCACCACTGGGAATGAAATAATTGCCGACTTGTTTGCTTCTCTGCTTTTGCGGCACATCTGTGCCCGTTATTTGATTCGCGGCAGTTTCTTGTTGGTTATTCTGCCAAAAAACGCTGATTGAGTCACTCCAGACCAGAGCTTTTTAATTGGATGTAATTCACATAATAAGGTGTAGGCCGTGAATTTAAGTGTGGGGGTGCTTCCTCCCCTCCTCCGCCCCCCACCCACCCACAAATAAATGCGGCTGCATCTGTCTGTCCTTTCGATTGTTCTTCTCGACTTCAGCATTCTGGCTGCTTATGAAGATCAGAGACATCCTGTCGCTCACGTAATTTGTCACTCTGATGGATTGAGTTTCCGTCCAGATGCCTTGGACTTGCAGCAGTGTTTTAGCTGCTCTCTCTAATAGCTCATGAAACCGTTGCGCTGCCCCCCTCCCCGCCCACCCCACAGAGCGCCGTGATCCCAATTAAACACCGCTCACTTATCGGATTCATAATTAAATCGTGAAATTAATTAGCGCAGAATCTCCCCGGCCTTGGTGGCACCGATTTAGCGCCGGCTTGTCGAAGACCTCATCGCCGTAACGTGACGCGGCACGCCTCTCGCCCCAGGGATCTTCACGGATGAGGAGCGGGACCAGCTGAGGAAGTTCACCAACCGCTCATACCTGCTGGACAAGAAGATGCTGCAGCATGTTTGGCTGGGCCTGGTGGACATCATCCTGGCATATGCGTATGACACGCGCGTCACTGAGGGAGAGCACTGCGTGAGTCTTCTCGAATGAATCCCATCTGCACACTTCCCTTCGTGTTCATTAAGAAACCTGCATACAGTATGTTGCTGTTTATATATTAATTAATTGTTGGCTCTTGGTTACCTGTAGCTAAAGAGACGAGCTGAGCTTTTTGACTTCCAGAGGATATAATAGTACTGGTTTATTCCTGAACGTGGGGAGAGTCTTTTCGCACATCTTAATCTCCATGAGGTACACAGACAGGTGGGAATAAATTTGGGGGTGGGGGTAGGGGGTCTCTCAGGGCAGGGTCATCTTGTGTCCAGCACTCTTGGAGCTTTTGGGGTTAAGGGCCTTATTTACGGGCCCAACAACAGCATCAGTCTGCAGGCCGTGGGATTTGAACCAGCGACCATCCTGTCATGGGGACAGAGGCCTAACCTGCTCCCTTGATATGACATTTCTGACTTCATGTTATTTACTCTGCCTTTTATATGTCAGTGGATTAACCAAATCAGCGTTTCCTTATCCTCACTCATGTGATGTCCATATTTCAACATGAGACCGGGATCCGGGGACGTTGGGGCAGGGGAAAGGGGCTCTAGTAGACATGCAGGACCAGAGTTGCTCATGTCACAGTACTGCAGCTGCTGTGTGAGTGAGTGTGACTGTTGGCATCAGAGAGTGGTTATAAGGGCCAGACTCTGCGGGGATCTCCACTCATTGGTGATCAAAGCAGTCTGGGATTGCCAGTCTCATACCCATTACTTGAAAGAAATTCCATCATATTTAAAAACATTATGTGATTGGCTTTTGATGAGGGCATTGCAGATGTAATTACAAACACTAAAGATGGTCTTTCGTAATTCTGTTGTGTTTCCATGAGAGTTCTGTGATTCTGCCCCCCCCCCCCCCCACAGGTGTTTGTAGTCAGAAGTGGGTAGTCAGAGAGTAGAAATCCAAAACCAAGATATTATTTCAACCAACCAGCTGAGTCCTCTGTGACTGTGACCCAGCTGTTTGGCTGAAACAAAATCTTGGTCTTGACTTTTACACTCTGGATCTAAATTACCCTCCTTTGCCGTGGTATTCAGGACACAACTCTTTGCTCTCTGTCTGAATCGATTTCATGTGACCCTTCGAGTTTTGTTAAATGGGCTGCACTTTGTCATACTTTAAAAAGAACGCCAACATTATCGACCCCAGTGATTGTGTGTTTTCACAGGTGGAATCAGCTTGGAACATCAGGAAGGTCAGCGGGACACTTTGCTGGCTTGAGGTATGAGACATGAGCCACCCCCACCTGGTGGGGGTGGAGGTCTGGGGGAAAGGAGTGTTTTGTTGAGAGGTGGCCTTGATGCATTGACTGCAGGTACAACAGTATGACTGGGCTGAATGTTCCTGTAATACGGTGTCTCCGTTTAGTGCAAGAGCCCTACTCTCTGCATCCAAGACTTCAAGCAGTTGTTTAGCCCAAGTGCTCTTTAGTGCCCCGAGTTAATTCATCTGCTGTGCAAGGCAGAGGGTGCCATTTACTTTGAGGGCATCCTGAATACAGGGACAGGCAATGTTGAATCTGATGTCAGTCACAGCCGATCTCCGGTGTTGACCTGCAGTGATCGCTTTCCCTTTGAGCTACAGCCAGTCGCCAGTGTGCCCTTTGGCCTGAGATTCTCCCCCCATCCCAGCCAAGCATGTTTCGCTGATGTCTCAAGTCTCTTACCATTCAGAGCGCAGTTGGAGGCTTTTAGCGTGTAAAAGCTACAGACTATGCGACGCACGGCCATGGGAGACAAGATATCATTACTGCTGTGAAGCAGTAAATGAGCCCCCTGGGGTTTGAACATTTCGGATGTGTTATTTATTTATTTTTTATGAACATGTAGAGCGGTAGTTCTGCTCTCTCAATGATGCCTAGTGTTCAGTCCTAATCCCCCCCCCCCGACCCTGTCAGGGACCGCCCCCTACCACCAGCTCGGCGTGCCCTAATTGCACCATCCTCTTTGTGCAGCTCTGCAGTCGCTCCTAACCTTAGAGAGGCTACCGGGCTCTTTTTTTTTTTTTTGGAACATATGAAACCAAATCAACTGTTTTTTATTGCTCCCACATTTCCACACATTTCTCAGCTATTGAATTCTTGGCTGTCCTCTGTCATTCTCTCATCCACCGAACTCCCATCGTGGTTTGATGCTGTCTAATGGCCCAGCTTCCCCCGTAGGCCAGCGCAGTAAGAATCCCAAAGCCGTTCCCGGCAGTTGAATAGTAATAAGAGGAGCTTCCTCAAAGGCGGCACAGGTGTGGGTCTTCACCTGGCTGGCAGATGGGGAGGTGGGGGTTGGGTTCAGTTCAGCCTTGAACTCAGAGGGGCTGTGGGGAGCTCTGGGCATCTCACCTTACACCTAGAAACGGGGGAGCTTTCCCAGCCCATCTCCTCCTCACAGAGCGTCTTGCTGTGTCTTATTAGATGTATTGCACTCTAAATGCACTGCCCCCCGGCCCTATCATTGTAGTTGCCTCCAACCAATATAAGAGGCAGCGGCCGAACTCTAATGATGGTGCTACTGGCACAGACCATAATAAGCCCCTCTCTACAGCAGGGGAGTCACCATCCTGTCAGAGTTTAGGATACTGTACACACTAAAAGACCATAGAGGCCTCATTACTAGGCTGGTGAAACTTAACCAGGAAGTTCTCAAATGGCGTCAACTTTCCCAGGATCTCGCTTTGTCTCCCGATGTTGGTGGAATGGGGGGTGGTGGCGCTTGAAGGTGGGAATCGCCCCAGAACAAATGTGGTGATTTAAAGACCACAGACTATTAAATACATGGTTCCAGGGGTGTTTAAGGTTTCCATCAGAATTTTCCTTCCATAAAAAGGAAATCGTTAGGAGTAATTAGCTTATAAATGACTGCAATTAGGCGGCCGCTTTGCCGGCATGTGCTTTGGCAGAGGGGGACCAGCTGGCTGAGAAGGTCAGCTTCAGCAGCGAGCCTGCAGTTTGGCTCCGTTCTCCTCAGAACTCGAGTCCCACTGCAGGCCGTTTTTCACCTTCATCATTGTGTAGTTAAATAGGTTTGAGGTGTCAGTTCAGTGTGGGTTCTGTGTCCTGTAACAGGTGTGTTTCTGGGTGTGTTTGTGTGTATATACCGTCCTTAAATGTTTTTCAGACCTACAGCACTCTGCAGGAAGTCTTGGTGTCTTTTGGACGAAGATGCCTGTGTTACCCGTTGTTCAGACACTTTGACCTCATCACCACAGTCATCCATGATGCCGCCTTAATATTCCAGTCAGGTTGGTGGGCCGTCTTCACCACTGTTGCTTTTGTATTTCCGAGGGTAGGGGGGGTCACGGGTTGAGCCCTGTCACAGTGTGATTTTGTGGAATTCTGTAGTTGGGGAAACCCAGGTGGATATCTCTCTGAGCTCTTTCACATCCTGTCATTCTCTCGATGTCTTCTCCATTGGATCCTGTCGCCTCTCGTAGAGAGTAGGCGGTGAGGCGTGGTCTCTCTTTTGGAGGTCGTGCCTCAAGTCTCCATGCGTAAGCTATAGAACCTGGGACCCAAGAAAAGAGGGTGCGTCAGTGTTAATCCCCAAAACTTACGAAGCGTCTTAACTCGCCAAGTCCCGGTTCGCTTGTTTAACTTGGTTTGGTTTCCCCAGAAATAATAAATCTAAAGTCAAATAAATGGAAAAACTATGAGCTTGATGTATCGCACTCGCTTGCCAGGTATAAATGCTCTGCTGGAAAATTTGTGAAAGTCATACTAGTAGCTTGAGGCTGTTCTGGCTCACAGAACCTGAAATGCCTGGTTTTTGTTTGTTTGTATATTTTTGCGGTTCTTTCCCTCTCCCTCCTGCTCCTCAGTGATATAACCAGCTCCGTGCATTTTGAATGCGAGCATATTTTATATTGCAGGCACGTAACTGGCATTTTTCTGTTTTATTTTTTAAATATAAACCATCACTGCTGCTCAGTACCGCCATCTTGCTGCGGTCATGGAATTTCACCTGGTGCTTGCACTCCGCACATGTCAGTCTGAGTGACGTAACCCTCTAGGAGACGTAAGTAAAATAAGTCCGTGATGATTGCCGGGAAGGTTCGACTGTATCGCCCCGCCAGCTTTTTTTATTCCCCCAGCGAGAACAGGGTGAGGGAATGGGGTTGGTTGGCTCTTCAAATGGCTCTTCAGAGAACTAAAATGCTTAAATCCGTTTCATGAATGCCTGGAATAAGGAAAATGTTGTGCCAAGACGTATTCTGTCCGCAGGCACTCGCTCCCTGTTAGGTTACCTTTTATTTAACCTGTTCCAGGAAGGGCTGAAAGACCGGCATGTTCCAGTTGATCGGCAGCACTTGTCAAACTGCGGAAAGGCCAGAACTGGAAATATTCGCATGTTTCCTTTTTCTCTTTCCTGAGGTGTTAATGTGCTATTGCCTGTTATTTAATTAGCGACATGCTCGTTATCAGAAACAGCGAAGGAGCATGACGGGAAGCCATTAGAGCTGCAGGGTGTGTGATTTGGGACTTTGGCTTTTTTTTCCCTGGTGGCTGGGGGGGGTGGGTATTCACACAATCAAGGGGGCTCTGAGCACAGACAGCCAGAGGTCGTAAAACTTCTGGGAAAAAACAGACTCTGATACCTAACTGGGGGAAGCTAGGACCAGGTAGAAGGCAGACTGCCCCCCCTCCCCCCATTATAAACGCAGTCTGATCTTAGGCAGGAATCTCAGCTGCATTTCAGTGTCATGACAGACCATCAGAACTGGCTCAATCCAGTACATGTTCTACATACTCTAGGCGACACTGATAAGTACTGGTACTGCACAGGTAATGACGTTTTTAATTAGCTTCAATCGGCAATAAAAACCAAACAGTGGAGTTTGTGCAAAAGTTGCTATCCCAAATGCCGCTGAATGCACAGTCCGTTGCAGGTTTCCCGTTCCCCTGCAGATCAGAGAGAGGTCTGCACCACGTGCAGCATGACGGTCAACTGAGGGCTTTCCAGTAGCATTCAGAACAGGAAGGCAGGATTGTGAGAAGGACTGTTTACTTTGATATATGTGAGCGGTATGTTATCTTAATGTCAAAACCGCGCAGTTGGAGGCTTCGCAGTGTAAATATGCTCAGGATGTGTGCTGTAAGATTATCCTCCTGGCAGCAATGCAACACGTTTGAATGGCAGTAAATGAAAAGCCTCTTAAGGCCTAGATTAGCATCTCTGTGTCTTATTAGGCACTAAGCCTTAGACAATTATACCAGGAGGCTTTCCAGGAACGAACTGGTGTCTCTGTTTTACGCCTCTAACACCAGTGGTCTTCATTCCATAAGGATCATTTGAGGTCATCCGCGGTCAGGTAGAACTTTCTCGGCTGTGCAGGGCTGCTTTAACGTTCTTCTCAGGACCTTATTGATTTTTCACGCAGGTTTGATTGTGTTATATAATATAGATCTAAATGGTACAAATGTGCTGCTAAGATTTTTACCAGATTTGATGTACCTGCAAATTATTATTTCTTAGTTCGCAAGGTTAGGAAGCTTTTACTTGACTCATAACAAAAGGAACGGTTACTTGGTAACCATGCAATATTTGTTCTTTCTATAGAGAAAGGACTCTTCTGGAATCCAAAAAAATATACAACTAGGAAAATTCCAAAAATGAAGCGATGTCAGAATGCTTAATTCGAGCATAATTCAATAAGAGCACAGCAGGGTGAACAAGGGCAGAACCCGGAGCGGATGTCGGCGACATCTCTGGGCCTGCGTCGCATTTACTGCGGGACGAAGAAGCGGCAAACGCGACCTCGTTTCTGTGCGAATTGGCGAGTAGCGTTTCCTCTGCCGCGCGGTGGATCACTGGCAGTTTGCATACGTGTGCCTGCAGTTGATGTCGATATGGAATACTTGAAGATTTGCTGACTAGTGTGAATGGGAACCTCAATGAGATCACAGCATGAACAGATGTGAGTCTCTTTTGTTTCACTCAGTGGTGTCACTAACAGCTGGTTATTCCTGAGAATTTCTTTCACGTAAACGGATCAGGTTGCATTTCCAGGGTTTGTTGCTGGAGCGCTCGCTCTTTGTCTTAAGAGCGTGAAAGCACTGGTGCAGAAATGACAGACTGTGCTTAATGATGCATTAGTGTGCTTTGTGTCCCTAAAAGCCTTGCCTTTCCTAAAAACCTTGGCGGAAATGTTATCAGAGGGTAAATTTTTGGCATTCAGATTATGATCGTTTGTTCACCTTGTTGGGATTCAACTCCTTTCACTTACCTGGTCAAGATGTCCAAGAGTCAAAATCTCTGAATGTATAGCATGTACTTCACAGCCGTTCATTCTTAAATCTGATGCAGACTTGGCCTCCTTAAATCTGGGTGCGTTCTCCCTGTTTGAAACCCCTGGCTACTTCCTACTCACTATCAACTCTTAATCACCAAGTACTCTTTGGATGGTACAGCGGCATTTATGCCTTAATGGTTCACACAATTTTTTCATCGCTCCTGATAATTTATCGTAGCATCGTGTGACCTCAGTATCGGTGTATGTGTCAGCATGCCCTTTAGGGTTCGCTGCTCTTCCCCTCAATCGTCCTCTGTGGGTAGCGCTGACCTCATCACAGCCCCAGATACGCGGCGAACAGGCCGTGCTTATCGCAGTACCAGCACGGTCACCGGCAACTTGGGACTCCCCCGAAAGCTTGCACCGCTCGGGGGAGGCAGGGTAAGGGTGATGATGGGAGTGGGACCAAGCTGGGTGCTCCTGGGGTTTCCAGTTTCCGTGGGCTGTAAAAGCTCCACTTCCAATGGGAACCAAATGTTTGCTCAGGGCTTTCCTCCAGCACAGGCTCCTCATCCAGTCTGTGTGGCCTGGAATGTCTCTGGTGGGACAGACGCCAGCGAAATCCATAGGCACTGTTCCGCTGTGCTGAGGGCCTTTGCTTGATGCCGTGGTTTTGGTGTGGAGACGTAAGCGTGGCCGGGGTGTCGTAAACCACAGTATCCTGGACACAGCCGCAGCGGTGTGCTGAAATTCCCTGTCCCGTTGCCCATTCTTGTAAATTCAAGTGTCAATGGGAATTTCACGCGTCGATTTAAAAAAAAAAAAAAAAAAAAAAAAATGTATTTATTACGGACACTCGCTGAGAGTTCGACCCAAAATGCAAGCTTGCGTTTTTTTTTTAGCTCACTCCATGACTTCTGCAGAAGGATGTGACACAGTGAGCTGTCACAATCGCACACCTCTCCCGACTGCCATTATTTTGGCTTAAATGACACTCTCCTGGTTGGCACCACGCTCAGCAACTTGGGTAACACTGTTTCGACACACCAGCACTACAGGGTCAACTCTGAGATCACACTTGTCAGCTTAAAAAAATGAGTGGTTAAAAATGGTTTCATTTCATTTCAAATGTCACCCATGAGCTCTTGAATTTTCCGTGTGTTTTCTGAACATGTTGATTATGAGAGTGTCTGACTGCGGGAGCTGGTTCACTGGGCCGTGTCAGACCCCCTGGATTATGATACTCATCTTAGTGGTCCCCTAGATCTAAGATGGTGTTGGGATTTAGAGTTAGCATGAGCTTATTGGGGGGTGGCATGGTGGTGCAGTGGTTAGCACTGTTGCCTCACACCTCTGGGACCCGGGTTCGAGTCTCCACCTGGGTCACGTG
>JAODJX010000129.1:15870560-15906148 GCA_026776945.1 Isichthys henryi | reverse complement strand
AGAGAAATCGTCGTAGTTTGGCAATGTTACGCAGCTGCAGGAAGCACACTTTCGATACTGAGTCCACATGAGATTTGAATGAGAGGCTTGTGTCTAAGATGATGCCCAGATTGCGTGCTGTGCTGTTGAGGGAAAAGTTCAGCCCCTCGGAATGGAGTATAGTTAGTCTTGGTTGTCCCCTTAGTCAGATACGTCTCAGTGATTCTCATCTGTATGACTGTAAGGCTGTATTCCTGAATATAATTACTCATTCCAGTACCCCCCTACCCCAGGCCGCACAGGGCCGGGGTACTCCCTGGATCGGTACCAGCCTAGGGTACTTTCCCGCTACGCTAATGCAATCCCCAGAAGCCCTTTGGTATCCAGTCAGCGTGTCACACTGACAGCAGAAGTTCCAGTGCCTGCTAGACCTTGGTGCTATTTAGAAATTTCACATCGTTGGCATTGGGCAGGGGATCCAGGCTTGGGGGGGGTTCATTAAGACCCCCAGTATGCGTCATCCCCTCACCTAGGGCCATGGCTCATGCATAAGCCCCTGCTAAGACATGGCTTATAGAGGCACTGCTTCCATGCACCTTTCTATAAGTGTAAAGAGGAGATCAGTTTACACTTATAGAAATTTTACGTCAAGACAAAAAGATCAGACTTGGGGGTAACGGCGCTGCTGGGCGATGCGGCGGAAGCATTGCTGAAGGTACCCGTGAAGGTGTGATGTGCTGTAACATGTGGTGGGCTTTCCCTGCTATACTCTCATTGGCGTCTGCCAACCAGGAGCGTCAGGGAGACCGACTGGCACTAGGAAGCATCCGCCGGTGTACAGGTGGTATTTATCGGTATCTTGACAGCTGCCCTCACCACATCCTTTTGATTGCTGTGAAAGACTCCAAAAGATGTTAGGAGCCCACCATCTTTAAATCCCCATCTCAAAGGTAGCAGAAGCGGCTAAACATTGTAACAGTTCCAGTAACGTATTTTTTATGTCCTCATTTCCTCTGGGTTGGATGGTCTTTTGATGGTCACGTTCACATCCTCCCCCAGAACAGCAGTCCTATCTTGCTGGGACTGTGTGGGTCCCCTCGCTGAGCAAGGCCTGTGACGGTTGCCATGTCCCCCGCACCACCTCCTCCACCCTGCAGGAGGCGAGTGACCTCATTGCCTCCATCCACGCCTCTAGAAAGTGGACACTGCCAAATGCTGGCTGTCCACCGGCCAGCTAGTCATTCCAGGAGCTCGTGGGCAGAGCGCACCATCTGAAATGATTTCCACATTGCCGGCCTTCCCTTTGGGGCCAGACGACCTGCCGTTAGCTAGCGTTGGTCCTGCACATGGAAATATGGTGTCGTGACCAAGTGAAACCCTTGAGCACCAATTGAACCATTGGCTGTAATTGTTTACATCCCAACCTGTGCTGGTTTTTGTTTAATTGTGAGCCCCTGGGTGGAGGCTGGAGGGTGTAAAACAGTGAGGCAGAGTTTATCGGCTGAGTGTCCAGTGGCTTTGGAAGACAGGCTCATGCAGCCCACATGCATGAATGCTTCTGTTACCTGGGATTCTTTGACTTTCCCAAGTCCCTCCCACTCTGATATAAAAAAGGCGGGGCACAGCTCTAAGGCCTGATTGGCTTACATCATGTACTAATCCCTCCCCAATCCAGTCAAAAATAAATGACTCTCCTACTGTGGAGGGAGCAGAGAAACATGCAGTGCATGCGCTCAAGGATGCCTTCCAGACATGAGGTGAATTCTGGGAATCTTTGGAATGCTGGTCCCCACCCCCGGGGGGGAAATGGAGGACTCCCTGAAGGCACCGCAGCATCCGTCCTGTGTGCTTCTCTCCTCTGGTACCACTGGATAGCGAGTATAGCTAAGGAAACAGAACATGGCTCTTCTTACTGTCATTGTGTGGGAAGGTGGCAAAACAAGACTGGGTGTGTGTTTGGGGGAGGGGGGGGTGGCCACTAGGAGTGGCCACTTAAGGAACCTGGATAATGAGCAGCTTTTGTGCTGTACTCAGGGCCTTAATATCCTGGTGGGAAAGTGATTTGAGACTTCCTCTCAGCGAGGAGAGCCCTCCCGTGAGGATGTGGGGCACAAAGACCCCCCCCCCCCCCCAAGGCGCACAGTGATCACGCCCGTCTCTCAGATTTATCTCCCGCCCCCACACTTCGCTTTGTTTGGAGTGTGGGAATGCCAAGAGCCGTGTGGGGTCTGCCCAAAACAGCGGAGGGCTTCGCTGATGTCTGTGAATTTGCATCTCTGTTGAGAACCAAGCAATCTGCTGGTGGTGTCCCGTCCTCCTTTTTTTGAGGTGGGGTGGGGGGGGGTGTGTAGGGTAATTCCACCACACTCTATTCGCCCTCTCGGCGACTGTGCGTTGGGAATGGGGGGGCTCGTGAATTGGCCCATTGGGAAGGTGTAACCCCTAGAGGGATATACCAAGATCAAACCGCATCCAGAATTTTTGTTCCTCTGCAGACAGACTGAGGAGACTATCCAGCTGAGCGAGTAACTCAAACTCCCCAAGGTCCAATAAAAATACGGGCCAGAGCTCGCCTGCTAATTATGTGCAGCGATCAGCTGTGGCCTTCTCCTACCAGGCCTAAAGACAGCCTGCAGCGAGGGCACACGTAAAAGCCCCGTCCACCAAGAAGCTATAATGCACTGCGTGGCGTTGAGTAGACTCTTAGGTGTTCAGCTGGGGTCATTTCACTCTTCGGGATGGTTCACTGTCTCGCCGGAGAGTTAATAATGTGCCATTTTCGCCTGTCCATGAGATTTGGCATGTGATTAGTATGGAGGCTGCTACAGCGGCATGCCTTGTCACAGATTGAAATGAGTTCTCCTTCAGGCTCCTCCTTTGGTGTCTAAAGTAGGTAATGAGCTCTGAACGTGGCCGCTGGCGCCTACACTGACATGACAGGTCCACAACTCCCCAGCCTACTCAGAAAAGGCACATTCTGTGTGTTCGGGCTGGTGTACCCTGTCAGCTTGCTCGAGGCTTGGGTCACTGGGGACACGCATGAGTTTGAGAAGATTAGGACAAGGAGCTCCCTCTGACCTGACACAGGATGCCTGATGTCTGCCGTCATGGGAGCCCGTCCTCATAGCTTTCAGTGTAACTATCACGGAGCACACAATTGCACGATGAACTCTTTAGTGATAGCTGTTTTCTGGAAAATAGCAAGTACAAGATCAGAAGGCCTGAATGTGACAGCCGAATCTCAGCGTCCCAACGTCTGCTAAGGGTCTGGCCGTCAAGCCGTGCTCACATGTTCCTTCATCTCCCGGCAGGTCCAAGAAGGTAGTGGCCCTGGCAGAGCCACTACTCAAGGTATCACTGACGAAGGAGGACATGGAACTGGAGCTTGATCTTCTGGAGAAGGTGGCAATGGAGGGAGAAAGTCAGGAGGAGGAGAGCGATGAGGGGGAGGAAGACGATGAGACAGAGGAGGAGGAGGAAGATGAGAAAGAGGTCCTGGGATTGGAGGGAAGTTCTTCCCAGTCACACGTTGAGGGACAGCTCAGCAGTGACAGCACCTCCTTGTCACCAAAGAGCGACCATCTCTGCCTGAAAGAGGAGGGACCCATGGTCCCCAGCCAGAAACTCATCCAGGAGCTCTTGGAAACCGTGGAGGTGGGATTAAGGGTCTCGGAGCCCGGTGACTGTGAGGCGAGTGCAGCAGACGATGTGGGCACCCCTCAGAGGACCACCCTGGAAGTGCGTCCGCGCAAACATCCTCTGCTGATTGTGTCCACTGCCAGAGAGGACGACGGCGTCGGGTCGGGGCCCAGCGGCCTGTAAACGCCTGTCATACAGGTGCCACCGATATGGAGTGATGACTGACCCTCAAGAAGCTTGTCACCCGCTCTACTTGGCTACTGTAAATCCTGCTACCTCCCGTTTCCATAGAGTAGCAAGTGGAGTCTTTGCCATAGTCTTCGAGTTTTATCGAAGGAAAATATATAAACTGAGAAGCCCGAGACTTGAACCAAGCCTCAGCATGTTTGACTAGCCTTCTTGGAATGTTCATGTTTCATAGGAATTCAAATTAATTTCTTTTTTTGTTGTAATTAGTGTTTTGGAATCTCTTCATCTATTTCTGCATCTTATGGTAACTGTCGGAAATTAATATCAGCTGAAAGCCTGATCATTGTTTCTCCAAAGCCTGAATTAATCATTGTTCATGAGACAGTTGTGCTAATTCTTGTTCCCTGTTGGTTACGCATTTCAGCTGAATATTTTTCCTGAACTTTTGTACATCTCATGTGCATTTTTATATTGTTCTGTTGATTGGATCAAAATTAAAACCGGATTCCTGTTGTGATTAAGCATCTTTTGCCCTGAGAGGAACTGAAACTTAACAGAAAACAGTTTAATAAGTAGCTTCACCGCCTGTGTGATCATGCTGAAAGCGTTTATATGGTGGATCACGTGACTACCCCCCCTCCCCCCAGAAAACCGCTGTTGGCTGGTTTCATACCTCAGCCGAATGATCGTCGTGCCGCTTTCATGTCAGCGTGTCGGTTTGTGGTCATTGCTCTAGATCCCACATTTTTATTTTCACATTTCTTCACAAGCAGATGACCGAAGGCAGGCAGGTGATCCGCAAGCATCCGAAGCCGCCGCTCCGTTCTACTCTCAAGGCTTCACTATAATAAATTGATATGAAGTCTTTTATTTGCCATTTGCACAAGTATGAGTACAGGCACACTGGAATGCTTCACATCGCCGACCCCATCTTGCTCTCCATGAGACATACAGATACAGCTGGGAGACATCACAGCACAGGGTCAGCTGGCATGCAGTGCCCCGGGAGATGGGGGTTAAGGGCCTTGTTCAAGGGCCCACTACTCTAGGGACTTTGGGGCTTGAACCAACAACCTTCTGATGACAGGCACAGAGACTTAGCTCGTTGGGCCTCTCGGTGCTCCCTGTAGAGGCTTGTCCCCAAAGAGCGCCCACTACTGGACAGCCCTGAAGCGTTGCCCACCTTTTCCACAGCACTGCCTCAGGTCTGCATGCGCAGTGTCCTCTACATTTTCTTTCTGGGAGTCCTTTCTAATCAGAAAGCAGCGAGTAGAATCTGTGCAAGGGCTTCTAGGTGCCTGGGGTGGGTGGGTACCAGCCTGGCCTGGCACCACAGTTTCTGGCTGGCGGATCGCGTGAACAGGAACAGTGTCGCCACCCTTCACCGAGCCACCCAGAGATGACCTTCAGTTAGCCTCTGGTTATCGGTGTGCCATGGGGCTGCCATTAGCCACCATTCAATTAGAACTCGCCATGCTACTGGCAGTCCTTATATACTACTGCTTGGATGGTTTATTTATAGCATGCAGTAAGACTGCCTTTTTGTGTGTCTGTTCCCAGTAACTATGGACCTCCATTGCAGCTATGTGCTAATTGCCCACTTTCTGTATGCCGGCGTGTTTTAGCTGAGTGTAATGCTGGTATTGCTGCACTGTTCGTTTCTGTTTTCTGAAACCTGAGAGACGAAGCTGTGTGTCTCCCAGGAAGGAGCTGCATGGCATCCGAGGTGTCCGTTACGTCTCAGGGTCAGGCGAGCTCATTTGGAGACCTCACGCTCCCAGTTCTGTAAAGCAGTGTTTCTCAGACCGGTCCTCAGGGACCTGCCATACTGTCCACGATTCTGCTCCCTACCATCTCCCAGTAGGAGCAAAAATGCAAATTGTCTGGGAGGGAGCAAAATGTGGACCATCTAGGTGTTGGGAACACTGGTATATAGCAGAGGTTCCCAAAGCTTGAACTGTGGTCCCGATGCAGACCGAACCAGAATTTATTCCGGACAGTAATGAACCTTATGAACGTTAAAAGGCTTAATGTGGTTTGAAGCAGAAAATACAATGTAGAACCGCCAAATTTCACACACACATAACTTGTCATAATCCCCCCCCCCACACCACCCCTCCCCCGTGACAAAGAGTTGAAATGATTAGTGTACATTAAAATGCTAAAGAACTTTAAATAGTTCTGGACGTCGGACTTTGAACAAAAATCTGATGCATACCCTTGATGATAGACTGTAAAGTCCTCCTCCAGGATGAGCAGCACAGTGCAGATTCACCAAGCAAAGCCAGTAGGTTCTGGACTGGCATGAGACCCAGCGCGGCCACAGAAAGCCGCACTGGGTTTGTGCCTCGCAGTCTCCTTTGTTTCTGGACACATGCACTGATTAAGCCGCACCGCGTCCGCTTCTCATTTCTTTTCCGAAAGCAGCCGTTATGCTTCGCTGTCAGGAAATCTGCCAGAAAGAGCCCGTCTGTTACGGAAGTGTTTCGGATTTGCTATGGATTTTCGGTGTCTGGAATCGCATGAGGGCTGAAGTGGATTCGGACTGGATAATTGTTTATGACACTACTGCAGTTCCAAGCGCCCACCACAGTCACAGTGTCTTTCGGAATATATGTCTCATGCACTCTGGTGTCTGATTGTCCTTTGGGGGATGGGGAGGGATGTGGACCCTGGGAAATGGAAGGAGAGGAGTCACTGTGTCTGTGTCTGTGTGTCTACAGACTGTAATGTCCTACAGAGGGGACATGGCCCATTCTTTGAATGGAGCTTCTGCACCAGAGGAATGTCCCTCCACAGGTGGGCAGTGAAAATACATATTGTCCCCTGATTCACAGGTGCCTGTGCCCTATGGGCTTCTGATTGGCAGGTTTCTGAGCCCTACTCACCCATGATTGGTACGTGTCTGTGTCCAATCAGTTGCAGGTGTCTGTGACGTTCCAGTTTCTGATTGGCTGGTGTCTATGATGTTCCAGGTTCTCATTGGATGGTGTCTATGATGTTCCAGGTTCTCATTGACTGGTGTCTGTGATGTTCCAGGTTCTGATTGGCAGGTGTTTGTGTCCTCAGTAATATTGACACATACCCAGCTAGAAGGGAACTTTTGCCAGCCTTATGTAAGAATCTTCTCAAAGTTGGTACATTATTACCCAAACATACTTTTAATGTAATTAATTTGAAAATTTGAAAATTTTATTTTATAATAGTGCTGCCCTATATGGCCAAAACTATCCAGACATTGGTTTGTCCAGCATCTCACTCTGGATTGAAGGGTATTAATGTGAAGTTGGGTGACCCATTGTTGCTGTAATAGCCTCTGCTTCTCTGGGAGGGCTTCACAGAAGATGCCGGAACCTTGCTGGTGGGATCTGCTCCCATTCACATTGGCTGCTGAATGATCAGGTTTCCTTTCTGTCAGCCTGTGTGGCCAAAAGCGTTTCCCAGATATTCACACGTCCGCTTTCACTTCACTCCTACAGGACAGAAATGTAACGAAAA
Source organism: Isichthys henryi (assembly GCA_026776945.1). Lineage (NCBI taxonomy): Eukaryota > Metazoa > Chordata > Actinopteri > Osteoglossiformes > Mormyridae > Isichthys > Isichthys henryi. The sequence continues at coordinate 15,898,843 of JAODJX010000129.1, read as the reverse complement.
GTCACCAACCTCTCCTGCACAACGGCCACCCGTCCTGCTGATAATCCTTCTTGGGGGAGGCGTGTGTCTCTGTACTCGGCTACACACCCCCGTCAGTGATGGGCGTGGCTTAATTAGGCACTAATTAATAAGGGTGTTTGCATACTTTTGGCCATGTAGTGTATATGTGTATCCGGCCTCGAACCCTAGGCCTTTGAGGTGTGAAGTGACAGTGCTGTCAGCTGCTCTGTCCTGCCATGCCCTTTATTAGTATATATATTATTAGTCTTAGTTGTAGTAGCAGTTGTAGTAGTGGGATAACATTGTGGAAACATCAAGAAAACTGGACACTTGGAATGTTTCTATACCATAATTGTAATGTTTGGTAATGTTCCTAGAATTAAAAATTGTTATCTGGGTACCATATTATGGTCTTCCACTGAGGCCCCTCACCAATGACAGCAGCTTCATTTCCAGTTCTGAGACCAGGCGTCACGCGTTTTATCATGTAAGCTAAGCCACACTGATTTATTGAACCTATTTCGTTAATAAAAAAAAGCCATCATTCATTGGTTATGATTACATTTATATAAATAAAACTCTGTCTGCAGAATCTGGGCAGCTGCCTTATGTGGTGACATGTGTCTTTTTTGCAGTGTATCCTCACTGCCTTAAACTGGGGGTCCAGAGCCAGGGAAGGAACTCAGTGTTCCAGTACTAGTAAAGAAAAACCAAAAAAAAAAGCTCAGTCTCGACCATCGTCCCTGAAAGGCAAAGGGATTCCAGACTCTGAGAAGATTAATAGCCCTCCAGAAGGGTTGAATCAGTCTCCCTGGGGACCTGTTCCTCGAATGTATGTGCAAATATATTGGCTGCCTGGTGCCGCCCTGCTGGTCACTGTGCTGCACAGCGCTGGGGGGGTGGGGTGGTTACGGTCATCTCGCAAATTCTCTGCACTGCTGTTGGGCGGGGGAGCTCTTCCCTCTTCTCTACCTCCCTCATTTTTTTTTTTTTTTTACACATCAGTTCTCTTATCCAATCTCCAGATGCTGGTGCGCTCTGCTGGCAAAATGACGAGTGTCATGGTTTGTGGGGCAGTGGTGTTGCTTGTCAGGGATTCAATCATGTGGAGTTTGCAGGTGCCCCACGTGTTGTGCCTCTCAGGTGATTGGTGATGCAATGTGTGTGTGTACATGACCACCCCCTGCAGGGGAACAGCTTCGCACCAACATTGCCCTTTGCCTTTCACCTCCTGGGATAGCTCCTGGAACATGTCCAAGCATCGCTTGACAGGAGTGGCCAGCTGTGCTTTTGCTGTGTGATTATGACAGCAGACTGACGGACAGCGCCCTAGCGAAGGGTTAATCCGGCAAGTAAATCGTGCCGAGAATGACTTTGGGTCTGCAGTTTCCCTCCACGGGGCTGGAATGTTGTTTTCTCCGCACAGCCCGCTGCACACTGCATACATGTGTTTTAAATGAAGGCTCCGGTTAACATAATTTGACTGACTCTTCAGATGAAGAAAGCGGCCATTGTGCTGGGCTCGCTCTCCATCTGCCTCGCGCAGAGCCGCCCGTCGGCACGCTCTCCTGGGCGCACGCTGCCCAGGATTACCGCTGCGTGCTCGGCACTGGGAGGAGAGCGAAGCCATCGGATGGGTTTGATTTCGCTCAATTACAAGAACGATTTGATGTGAGAGCCGTGGGGGCTGTTTAGGACAGGCGCACTTCTCAGCATGGGCGAGATCCTGGCTGAAAGAACCGCGTGAGTCACCTGCGTTTAGCTGCCACCTGAATCCAATGTCACGAACATTGTCACTGGTGTTGACATCCCATACACGTCTACTCTACTGCAGCCTGACAGTAGATCTCCATCGCACGGTGACTAACACGCTGGCCACAGCCACATCGCCTGCTGCCTTTTCCCACCAAATTCTGAGTATGCGGCGACAGGCTCGCACTTCCCCACGCGCCGCAGGATGCCTCGAGACGTTCTCCGCTCACCTCGACCCTCCTCTTTCCTGCCAGGCTGGAATGAGAAATCCAGGACATGAATCATCGCAGAGTCACCGCATGACCAGGCAGACGCAAAAGAGGCCTGGAATCCGGCACTTCAGCTCGTGTCTTTCCACAGGCGGCTGTATGCGGAGCGACATCAAACGTGCAGCGTCTGAATGTACCACAGTATAGCCCACAATTACCCTCCCAGCTGTTTCAACAAATTATTACAGCCATCAGTCCTTTGGCTTCTGCTATTGAAACAGCTGATGACTAATTCCGTGCAGGTTCTTGATCCTCATGAAGGTACCTGTCCATTTCAGCATGTGTGGCTTGGATCGCCCAAGAGATCTCCATGATTTGAGGTTTACACCCAAAGCTTGCGGGCAAGTAGAGAGATACTGGATGGCCATTGTTCCATAGCATATGATCTGATTGTGATGGCACACTTTATTCACAATGCTCACTAATTCTTTGTGAAAGTGGCTGAATGATGTTTGCAAAACGCTCACAGTTTGTCTTCAGGAATATTCCTGCTCCGTGTTGCCCTGTCGTTTTTCCCTTTTCAGTGTCACAGGATCCACAGTGACCTCTCAGCGACCCCACTGGGGCCTCCTGGCAAACTTGACCTTTAGGTAGACGATGATAACGCCTGTTGATTATTAAATGAGCCTGTGTTTCCACCATCCCCTCCCAAAGCTCTTTTCCACAGGACTGCAGCGCACGGCTCAGCTTTTCAGGACCCCGCAGAGAAAAATCCTTTTAGCTGCTGGGGAGGGGAAAAAAAAAAAACAAACACAGAAACGGTCCCTCAAGCAGGTGAAGATTTTCTTATTGAGAGCTGAGAGTCTCCTCAGTGTTTAGCCCTCTGAACGAATCGGGGGTCCAGTTTCCCTCCATTGTATATTTAAAGGGTTTTCAAGGATCATTCCCTTGGTTTGTATCAAACTAGATTACTACCAAGAGCAGCTGGCTGTGGTTTTAGATGTACTGAATTTGTATGAATCACTGATTATCTACTCTGATATATTACATTTCTTGGCAGAGTCCCCAGGCACAATGATATGACACCTATCAACAATGTAATATGTTTATGGACCCATGTGGCGCTGCTTTGAATTTACACATAAACCCTGGTAAATAAAAGGTCTGTTTACATCAATCAGGTCTGAAGAACGTGACGTGTTTAAGCACTTAAGCTCTCAGTTTGGTCCAACACCCGACATCGATTTACTGTGCTTCTAAGTTCATGTGGGGCGTCGTTGCTGTTTAGCATGTAACGAGAGCAGAAAATTTGTGCTAAAGTGATTGGTTGATCACAAGACAATGTTTTCCTCGTGGTGCACAGGTTTCCTCCAGCAGTCCATACTGCTAGGCATCTTGGCATCCCTGATTTGGCGGTAGCGTGTGCCCTCCAGTTTGCATTTGCCCTGTGATGGACTGGCTTCCCAGAGTCAGTGGCCACTCCATGTGCTCTGGGTCTCCTGGGACTCTGCACCACAAAAACAGCTGGATGATTGCTGAATGGGTAGAAAACGGCACAGAGAGACCCCAAAGACAGTATGAAATCACGCAAAAGCATTTCTGATGGCAAAATCAGTCACTGTCTTCTCATACCATAGTCTCGCTGCAAAAGATACTTGTAATCTCTGGCAGACTCTTCATAAAATTGTGTTATTAATTGAAAAAAAAAGCAGTATTTTAATGAAAAGACCAACAGCAGCAGCAGCAGCACATACTGATGGATGGGCTGTCATAACTCGCTAAGTAATATCTGTTCCTCACACAGCGACTGCATCTCCATACCACTGAGCCTTGGCTCTATTCTCTGGGTATGGTGGCGATTTTGTGCCCTCTGTCCTCCTTGCTCCCGCCAGCTTGCTGCTCGCTGTGCATAGGAGGCTCCCTGGTAGCTAACAGGGACTGTTTGCCTGCTCCCTCGGCCCCGTTTGCCGTTACGGCCACTTAGTGACCAATGATTGTGCTGCAGACACTCACACCCGCTAGAAGATCTCTTTGAGCGCTAAAGCCCCTGTGCAGCCTGGGTGTAATTGGGCTAATCTCAGCATTAGAGGGATTTGCACTGGGGTTAAAGAACCACATTCCGCACTAATGCATCCCATTGCAGTGTGTGAAACTCTTACCAAACACCCAGCCTTGTCTGACATGAAATCAATGAGGCACACACTGAGCTTCTCTGGCCCTCCTCTGCAGGCTCCGCTTCGGCCCGGGCAGCTCCACACATCTGGTTAGTGTTAGGGTAACCCACGGATTTATTTGTCTCGGGATGGAGTGAAGGGCCCCAAACCGCGCCAGCCCTGCCCCCACCTCTTTGACACACACACAGACAAACACACACACACGTTGTTCCTGTGCTAGCTAAACTCAGACTGGGATAATCTGATAAACACAATATCCCTGCTGTGTGAAGCATATGGTTAACTTGACAGAGCAGGTTGCACCTGCATACCTGTACGCAGGTTACATCAGGACATCCCTCCAACAGGAACCTTTTTCCGGAATTTTGCGGATGACTGGAGCAGGATAGCGGAATGACTGAGCTGCCCAGATGCCAGGTATCAGCAAGAGGGAGGTGGGTAAAGCATCAGTGGGTGTTGGTGTGGCACGGTGAAAATGCAGCCAAAGCACCATCATGAAGCTGGCATTCACATGACCTCAAGTTTCAGCCAATGAGAATGGGAAAGTGGCACATACATGACCCCAAGATCCAGCCAATGAGAGCAGGAAGCTGGCATTCACATGATGCTGAGATCCAGCCAATTACAGTGGGAAGGCATTACATGGCATTTGCTGACAGCAAACAGACTGGAGAGGTCCAAACTTCCTTTTTGGACACACGAACATGAGGGTGAAACTCGTACTTCTAGCGCATTTGGACGTATATGTGAAAGCTCGCCATGCCGGTGAAGATGGCGAGGAACTGAAGGAAAGTAAGACTTTTCTTTTTTTATGCTTCTGAAAGGATGGTTGCACCCCATTTGACACCCTGAGCACATATTTTCCTGCTAAGATCCGGCCCACGACCTGCGAAGGGGCATAGCTGTTTGCATGGCGAACACTGAGAATAGCACAGGTTACACTAGCCGAGTTAGTGCCCGTCTGCTCGACTCCAGTCTATTTATAACAGGGGCAGGAGGAGACCAGTGCAGACGCTGGGCTCCTCTCTCGTCAGTGTCTTAATTGCCATGAGGTGACAGTTTTTGACTGTGTTTTACCCCCTTTGAGAGTAAGTCACGTTCGCTTTTTGGAAAGGGAAGCCTTCCAAGGAGAGCTAAGTTTTCACTGAGGATTTCCCATTCAATGGATTTATATGGAAGCAGTACGGGCTGTCTGTGGAATGTAGGTCCACTGAGTAACATGTGTACCCTTGAATCATGTTACCAGGGTAATGGTGTGTAAGTGATTCCTTGTTACTTCGTGTTGCTACCTCTGGAGTTGTTTCGTTGGACTCCAAGCATCCCACAAAGCTAGCGGTCAGTTACCTGTGTGTATCCCATCAATATCTGGTGCTTTATCATAGGCTGGCCTTGTCATCCACCTCCCAATGGACGTCATTAAGCGGAGCACGGTGCGGAAGCCGGACAGGCCGACGTGTGTTTGGCATTCTTACCCCTTATACTGATCACCCCTCCACAAGCATCATGTGTTGAAGGTGTGCTTAGCGTGCTCTGCTGTCCCCTAGCCAGTCATCTTTTGTCTCTGACAGGTCTATAAATAAGACTGGAGGGAATTACGTGCAGCCAGGGTGATTGACAGGCCTACCTTTGCAATGATGAGCATATGGGGTGGGGGGAACCTTTGTGTGTGCACGGTGAGCCTTGGATATGGGGATTGCTGAGGTGTGTTTGTTTACAGGCAGGTCTCCTGTAGCTGAACCTGAGGGAGGCAGTAGATGGGGGACTGGCAATGGATGGGGGACTGACGGAGGACAGGAGCCTGACAGTGGACAGGGGACGGGCAGAGGATGGGGGACTGATGGAGAACAGGAGACTTACAGTGGACAGGGGACTGGCAGTGGATGGGGGACTGACGGAGGACAGGAGCCTGACAGTGGACAGGGGACTGGCAGTGGATGGTGGACTGATGGAGGACGGGAGACTTACAGTGGACAGGGGACTGGCAGTGGATGGGGACTGATGGACGACGGGAGACTGACAGTGGACTGGCAGTGGATGGGGGACTGATGGAGAACAGGAGACTTGTAGTGGACAGGGGACTGATGGAGGACAGGAGACTTACATTGGATGGGGGACTGGCTGAAGATGGAAGACTGGCAGAGGATTGGGGACTGACAGAGGACAGGAGACTGATGGGGGACTGGCAGTGGATGGGGGACTGACGAAGGACAGGAGACTGACAGAGGACGGGGGACTGGCAGTCGAGAAGAGGACTGGAGGAGTACAGGGGACTGGCAGAGAACGGGAGACTGTTGGAGGACAGGAAACTGATGGAGGATGGGGGACTGACGGAGGATAGGGGACTGGCAGAGGACAGGAGACTGACAGAGGACAAGAGACTGATGAGGGACTGGCAGAGGATGGGGGACTGGCAATGGACAGTTTGCCGGCACCCAGGGTGTAACTGGATCACCAACCTGTCAGAGATCTTGGAATCCTGGGGAGCACAAGGACATCTGTGCAATGCAAGACCTAAACAACAATACTTAAAACTTTATCTACATTAAACAAATTCATGATTATTTGTGTTATATATTCAACGCACGTAGGCATAACCCTGAGTGCTGTACTTTGAAATGAACTTCACTGCCAGCACAGATTCAAGAATATAGCTACGTCCATTTATTTAGCAGCTGCTTTTACCTAAAGTGACTTAAAATTGAGGATGAGAGAGTAGCTTCAGCCAGCATCCCTGCAACAGTTTGGGTTAATGGCCCTGCTCAAAGGCCCAGTCGTGGGAGTATTACCCTGCCCGCAACAGGCTTTGAACCCCGACCTTCCCGATATGCGCACAGTGTCCAGTGCAGCTGACTCTCCTGGGGCCACATCTCCCAGGAATCCTGGCCATTACCAGCTGAGGCATTCTGACTGACTGGATGGTGTTTTCCGCTCCTCATCACCGCATTCTCCTGTCACGCTCAGTCGTCAGCATCCCCGACCGCCACCCGCCGCCAGGGTTTCCTGGGTGATTGCTCGTCAGCGTGCGTCTGTAGGCAGCAACAATAATGCCGATGCAGATTTTCAAAGGCATCGCAGTACCTTTGTTTCCTCACAGTTAAAGAGCATGTGACGCTGTGACAAAACCTTAAAGGGCCTGCGGCCTCTGCCTTGCTTCTTCTACAGGACATCGCCTGTCTCCTGTTCGCTAATGAAATCCTATCTGCGTATCTCACATGTCCCCCTGGGTCAGAAGGGCATAGAAGCACCGTCTTCTCATACTAGACTCCTCCTCCATCTGGTCTGGCTCCAATAGACTGATAGAAGGTAAGCCTGTGGATGGATGTGTCCACATGGATTGTGCCTCCTAAGCATGTTTCCTGTACTTTTCAGTATTTCCGAATCTGTAAGTAGTCAGCACACTGGTTGTTCTCACCCTCAGGACCTAATCTCTGTCACGCTCCGCCATCCCTTGTGGCACTTCGCCTGTCATGCTCGTTACACGTTCCCCGGACCACCTAAATCGCTGTGTAATGGAGTCTGAGGGTGACCGTAATCCAGTGTGAGGACTGCGCCAAGGTCATTCGCCCCATCTTCCGCCGAGGATGCTGTTTCTGGTTACTCAGTTGAGTCGAGCGACATATATCCGGTTCAGGCAAGGTGTGGGCGTGGGAGGGGGCCGTCTCCCCTGGGAGGAGCAGATTCCAAGGAGCGCTCACCTCCGTCAATAACAGAGGTCCCTACAGCCCGTTGTTGAGCGGCTACCTACCTGGCAGGAACCGGCGTAATGAGGAGATCCATAATTACGGTTATCCACATTATGCTTCTCACTCCAGCTGAATGCAAAAATCAGGTTAAAGGACTGATGGGAAAGTAAATTACAGCGAGGCTATGGGCTCAGTTATGAGTTATATTGACTGCACTGCGGCAACATTCGAGGGTCTACGACTGTCGCATCTCACCATAAACATTATCCATACTTGGCTGAAGCCTCTCCCCAGAGGCACTGATTTATATTTCAGTAGATTGTTTGCACTTGGGGAATTTACTATATAAGAACACTGGAGAACGCCGAATGCTCCCATCCAGTTGTTTTAATACTAAAGAAGGGCAGTGGACTTAACGGGGTGCCCACCAGTGCATCACTGGGGTTTCCAGCTCGTCCGCTGCCGCGTCTGTGAGCTTGAGCGATGATCTACGCACATTAGTTCCTCAGAAACCCACCGGGTTACATGCAGCTGGAGACAAGGCATCCGCAGAGCCTCAGTAAAGAGCAAGAGAGCCACATAAAATGAGAATTACGGTAAGCAGACTTTATCTGACAACAGGTGACATTATCCGAGATGGCATCGTATTTCATAAGTGGCGGCGAAGTATTCGGCGGAGTGCAGGATGATGATTTCAGACCTGAACGTACTGCTATGTCAGTCGCCAGGCAACAAGAGTATCTCCCCCGCCCCCTCAGCATGTGGCGGCCCCGTAGCTCGCGGTTTGTCATTTTCAGCGAAGTCTGCCTCCTGATCATATAGCACACAGGTTCCCCTCCAGTCTGTGACCCTAGCAAGCTGTACCACATGACGAGTAAAACATGCTAAAAACACGCTAAGGACGCACTAAAACTCACAGGTTTGCTCTCCTACCTTCTTTCTCTGCTTACTACTACACTCTCATCAACGTGTAAGCTGTGTGCACACACACACTGAGTGTGAGGATCGTGAACAGCCTGGCCAAACAGGAAAAGACAGGTAAGGTACCTCCCTGCTGGGACAGGAAGTGGTGTCCATCGATCTCTCCCAGGCTACTTACTCTCTCTTAGCAACAGTCTCCTGGGGGCTTGACCTCAGTTCAACCCCCCACACCCACCAACTACATCCCATTCATCTAGTGAAGACCGCCATTGAGATGCTAATAAAGTAACTCTGTATGTGTGAGCATGAAATTTAAAACGGATGACTGCTTATTAAAGGGTATTTATGCATGTAAAAATAGCACATATGAGATAAATCATATTTGAAGGTGGCATTACGCTACATAATGGGTGTATATGGTTACAGATAGAGTTCAAATTGGCTTAATAGTCGTCACCCACTTTGGGGGCAGCGACACTGAGCATGTGTCTTTCTGCTGTGATCCTGATCCAAGCGAGGCATTAGCCCCACCCACTGCCCCAGGCAACTTGCTGGTCCATGTTAACTGTCAAAGCAGACATCTGTCCTAGTCAAACACTCACACTTCAGTAGACAAGTAATCAGCAAACAACCAGGAGGAGCTTATCTGTGAGGTGGAGGGCTAGGCTGTGTGAAAAAGAGAGCCAGCCTCCAAGGAAGGAAAACATGGCCATAATCTCCCCGTGACAGAAGTGTGTGAGGAGCATCCTTTCACAGAAAGCCTCCGAGGTCCTCCGGGTGGTCCACTGTTTAGTCTTCACTGGTGGGGCAACATTTTATTGATCCCTGGAGCTCATCGGGAAACTTCTTGACAGATTTGAGTTACTCATCTGCTCCACCTGAATGTGAGGTTGGTTTTCTGGATTTTTTGTTTTCTTCCGCCTATAACTGGAGTGTTTACCTGGCTAAGTGTTAAGAAAGTGACAGAAGTAACAAATCATTAGTGGGATTGACTGCTGCCACCAGCATCAAGCTGCGGAAAAAGCAAGTGATAAAGAATTAAAGGGGATTTCAGATACTACGGGGATAGCAAGGATCTATTAAATATAACTGAGGAGTGTCATTGCCTTTAAAGAGAGAAAGAGAGACAATATGCTTACTCATAGCACCCTTATTCCAGCTGTCTTTGCTCACCTGCAGGCTGGTTTGTACATGGATATTTATTAACTGCATAGATGTTGTCATGGCGATATTACCTGGCAGAAACTGGTCCAGCATCCAGCTGAGTAAAACACACACTACAGCACATGCCAGAACCACTGCATTGGATTCATGTTGGACTGGACAGCAGCGAGATTCTGACTGTTCTGCATGTCAGCAGAACTTCATAAAGCATGAATGTCAATTCAAAGACCTTAAGAGGATTCTTGGTGCTTCATGGAGCAAACAGGAAAGCAGGGATATGCCTCTGGATACGAAAACTCCACGATCATGACTCGTGCAGCCTGGTACCGTTCTGACTACACCTTCATGGCTGAGTACAGTGCTCCAGTGTTTGCAGTGTGGCTCGGTACTTAACGAGGCGTCATGATTCACGCTTCTCCTCTCTCCATAGAGAAGGGGGGTGCACTCATCTTCAACCCCGGGGGCCTTGAGAAGACCTTGGTGTTGACTCAGCACACACCCACAGTGGGTGAGACGTGTGCTTTTGGGTGAACCAAGGCGACCTTGCTGAATGCAACTGCCACCGTTTCCGTGAGTGGCTTGCAGTTCGAGAGTAACTCAAATATGGCCTGTCTGGTAGCTCACTCCTATGTGGCCGGGGGGGGGGGGGGGAGGGGGTCAGGTCCTGCCTCCACCCGGTGTGTGTGAAGCTTGCTCCCTGTGTTCTTTGGGTACACCACTGACATGCAGTTAAATTAACTAGTGTCTCTATATTGCCCTTAGTGTGTCTTGCGATGGACTGACGTGCCCCATTCTGCAAGACTCCAGGCCCCCATGATGCCGACCGACATAAGCAGGACATCTTTTCTCAACTCTTAAAACTATAGCCCAAAGAAGCTTAACATTACCTACTCGCACACAAAAACGCGTTTTCCTAATAATTTTTCGCATCTGTTTTACAGTATTAATTTTCAAGTGCAGGTTTTCCAGACGTAACTTGAATGACAGATTTACAATGTCAGTTGTTCCATCTTCTCAGCTTGAAGAATGTTTGAACAAGGTCACCAAAAAAAATGTTATGCATGCATATTTTGTAGCACTTGTCAGTATGACAAGGATCGGTCCTTTGAGTATGCGGTGACCTCTACTTCAGACAGCACAGAAGAACATCACCACATGCTGCTTGCTGGGATCTAAACACTTCAGAGGTTGCATAAGTGAATGTTTGAAAGTATTATCTCTCAAAAGTGTCTGAGACCATTTCTAAGCATATTGGCACTTAAGGGATCTTCATATATCACTTCCTGTAAGAATTCTATACTCTTATTGACTCCATAAACGGTTTTTTGACTTCAAAGCTGTTTCTGGCCTAGACCTAATTGTCTAACCTTTATTTATATGTTGACATGTTAATTGAAATAAAATCATGATGATAAATCTTTCATTGGCTATTTGCACAGGTACATTGGAATTTGTCTCTTTGCTGACTCCCTCTTGCTCCCCCTAGTTTGGGGGTAACGGCACATAGAGAGCCAACATGCAGCATCCCTGGGGGCTAATGGCCTCACTCAAGGGCCCATATAAGTGCCGGTGATCTTCTGAACATGGACGCAGAGACTTAAGCCCACTCACCACTCATTCTGTACTTCATGTCACCACCAAGCCCCCCCAAAAAAATCCTTGTACTTTCTGCATTTGCAAAATAAAATGATTCTGAATCAGAGTATTCCATTTGTCCGTTTTCCGTGCTTCACCAGTGCAGTGTTTCTGCAGCTTGCGGACAACATGGGGAAGAGGACCCCCGTGCTGAGATTCCGGTCCACCGTAACATACATACACAGCGGGGGCCAACAGGCACACTACTGATCTGGGGAATAAACCCGAGCACACAGGAGGCGACTCACACAAACAGGCAACAAACCCACTTGACGCACAGGGTTGTGACAGGAAACAAACCCACAATGCTGGGTTGCTGCCCACCCTGCTGCCCACCGAGCCACCGCTCTGCTCATTTGTGAATTTTTCAATAACTATACATTCGGCTAAAAGACAGCGGTGCTCTAATGGGGATTCTACATAAATATCTTAACCTTATTACCTTACTGGAGCGTACTGTATTTAGTACAACTGGATTGCAGTCCATCCCCCTTCTGCCTGCCCATGCTGGTTGGGGTACCTTGGAGCTCATCCCGGGTAGCAAAGGGCAGAAGGCTGGGGTACACCCCGGATGAGATGCCACACACCACTGGCAATTTAGGGATGCCAATGAACCTGAACCGCAAAGGGAAACCACACACACATGCAAAGTCCACACACACATGCAAAGTCCACACACACATGCAAAGCCAAGACAGGATTTGAGCTGCCAATCCTGAAGGCACGAAGCAACAGTGCTGTTCACCAAGCCACCCCACAACAGGTCTACCCTTCAGTGTCTCCCAATCCGGTCCTCGAGGACCCACATCAGTCCACATTTTTGCTCCTTCCGAGCTCCCGGATGTGGGCTGGCTGGCAGGGAGCTCAGAGGATGCAAAAACATGGATGGACTGTGGGTCCCTGAGGACCAGATTGGAAAACACAGTGGTAACCAAGCTTGCAATTACAGTTGCAGTTTCACATTATAACCAAAAGACTAACTGTTCATCTTCATATATATGAGATTTAAAACCACACAGTTGGAATTCCACACAGCCCAAAAGTCTGACGATTCCCTTCAACACCAACTGCATCCTGGAATCTGAGGATGGCTATTTGCTGCACTGAAATTATTTAAATTTAGATATTCTAAATAGATGCCAAGCAGTAAAGAAAAGCTTTTCATAAATGAATGTTGGTGTTTATATCTCTGTTTTTCTATATTGATAACTATGGTTTTATTCCCAAATTCTTCCACTTGTCCATTTGTGAATCTAAAGCAAGATGCGGATCCTCCACATTACAGCGTTAGTGAACCCCAACCAGAAGAAATGTGCCAAAACTCAGACCATAGTCCTCAGGCCTGGTCCGTCAAGTAGCCAAATCTTAAATCTGTCTATCTTCTCTGCCAGTTCTATTAAGCGACATTCAACATTAAGGGACAATTACAGCGATATGAAATATTACAAACCCCTGGACAGATTATTGTAACCCCAATTAACACGCCAGTTTGCAGCTCCTGCGATTAACAAGAAGTCGCCTTCTGGCAATACGCGCATTACTTCTCCAACTACCAGTATCGATCCTCGAGCTTTAATCGATGTGTTTTAAAATATGTATACAAATAAATCCTTTAAACGTTTACTTGCAGCCCATTGTAAAAATAATTAATTAGAAAGATACACAAGAGAAAAGCGAAAATGAAAAAACCTGTTCATCGGCAGGACAACAATGGAGTCAAGCGATGAGGATGGTAAGACTTTCAGCTCTGTAAGACACGCACCCAGCTCCGAATACGAAAATAATCTAACTGTTGAACTTAACACTTCATAAAAGACAGACATTAGAGAACACTGTATATTTTAACCCATAATACATGACACAAACCATAGCTACCATTTTATGTACAAATGAATATAGGCTACGTGCCCAATATAATGTGCATTGTACACGCAATGTTAATGAACTAAATTCACATATAAATGCATTTCACACTTAGTGATGAGGGTTCGGGGAGAAAGCCCTCTACCATTGCAAGTTTGCAGAATTTAGGCTTAGGGAAACAAAACTCAGTTTCTAAATGTTCTCCATAAGGGCAACTTCAATTCAGTTTAAGTAATTATTATGTTTGAAAATTATGTTATTAAACATTTCCCTGAAAACCGTTTTTTTTTCTCACTTTGTGCACCTGCCAAATTGATGACCGGCCGGGAGACGCAGCGCCTTCATGCCGGCGGCACCCAAGGGCCGCGTGCTTCTCTGGCTTCGCGAGACAGCCGCTTCCGTTTTTTTTTCTCTCTCTCTCTCTCTTTCCCCTTTTTGCTTTCCGAGAATCGTTTTATCTTCTCATCGCTGTCACTGGAAATTTGCCGACTGGTTTTAGTTGCCGTAGCGGCGACCACCTTGTGGACCAGGGCGCTGGTCTGAACCTTTCCGGGAATTTATAATAAGAAGCACTTCGCTTTCCATGGGGACTGATTAATTGTTGGTTGATTTACCAAACGGGGAATTTACAAAACTTATTTGACTGTCCTCAAAAATAAAATTATAAAAGGCGGTAGCTGTGTAGACTTTTGTTTAGAAGACAATAAGAAGATTTCCAATTCTCGATGTCTAATCTTATCACATTTAATTGACTTTTAGATCATATTTATATGATCAAGTCTTTCTGACACTTAATATCTTTTTTTGTGTTGGTCTGGGAATCGGTAGCTGTCTTATTCTAAAGCAAACGCACCGCATCTGGACACGGACCTCTTTTTACTGGCTTGCAACTACAGCGTGCCATTTATTTTGAACCTCGCTCCAATGGAATATTAACATCAGCCACGAATTCGGGGCTCATTTGCCGAAAACGGACCCCCAGCCGCCGTCCCCAGGCGCACGTTACTCCGGCCCGACGCCCTCCTCCCTGCTATTATTCGGCAGCCTTTTAAAGGGAGGCGCAGCCTGATTGGACGCGCCGGGGTCACGTGGTGCCCGGCCGCCTGGTCCCGTCGATGTGAGCCGAGGCTGGCGGCGGTCTGGCGGCGCTCTGCTCCCGGTCGGCACGCTGCTCTTGTAACCACAAAAGCCTCGACCGTTTTTATTGAGGAGCCTTTTTTTTCCTTCCTGATCATGGGCGACAAGAAAAGCCCGACGAGGTACGGTAGCGAGCGGCTCACGCCGTGTTTGTCGGGAGTTTTCCGCATCGGGGGTGAGCCGTGTGTCAGTCCGGCTGATATTCGGATGCTTCTCGCGCTCGGTGCGCGTGCCAGGGCTGTGTGGCGCGGCCATGGCGGCTTGCCGCTCTCTCTCTCCCTCCCTCCGCACTCAGGCACGGCACTTTCAGACAAAGAGGGGAAAAGCGCACGGGAAACGCCTGTCCCTTTCGTCTCTCACCGAGATGCGGCTCTAACGGGCGCCCAGCTGCGGGAAGGCTTCGGGGGAGAGCTGGGGCGCAGAGGCAGTTTTTAGGTTTTCGGGGAGCGGGCGTATCTATCGCAGTCGAGCCCGAGTTAGTCCGGGTTAGCCTTGGTTAGTCCGGCTCTGCTAGCTCGCTATTATAAAGAGACGTCGGCGCGCTGCTAACAATCTCGCTAGCCATCAGCTGTAACCGGTCGCCCAGCTAGCTGGCGGCTCCCACTCCCCTCTTTCCTCCCGATCTCCTTCTCCGCCCTCTCCCCCCTTTCTCCGCCGACTCCCTCCCCTCAGCCTCTGGCGGTATCAGGCTCCGCTCTGACCCCTTTATCCCGTTGAATCTCTCCCCCTCAGGCCGAAAAGACAAGCCAAACCCTCGGCGGACGACGGCTTTTGGGACTGTAGCGTGTGCACCTTCAGGAACAGCGCCGAAGCGTTCAAGTGCAGCATCTGCGATGTGCGGAAGGGCACTTCCACCAGGTACGGCTCCCGGGGCTGCGGGGAGCGGCTTCGGCCCGCCTCCGCGCCTTGCCCTGCTCTCCCCTCCCCTCCCCTCCCTCCATCAGGTGTGACTTACTCCAGGTACCAGGCGCGCATCTATCGTTAGTTTTACTGGCCAATTATTGAGCTGTCGGGACTCCAGTACAAAACGGCCGGTATCCCGGCTTCGGTGCCTTTGGGGACATACAGGCGTCTTAACTCCTTGTTAATTAGTTACGTTTCTTTAGTGTGCACGACTTTCGATTTAACGACCTGTGAAACTCCAGCTGGAAATGTTGATAATGTGACTCCTTATCCCAAATGAAAGGTAATCTGGTTCAGTTTATATTGTGGTTATATATAAGTATTACTCCAACAGTATATTTGACTGCGTAGAAGTGGTTGGAAGATGGATGCAAAAATTCCAGCATACTGACCCACTGACAGCTCATTTCCACTACACATGTAAATTACCGGTGGTAGTTGAGGCTCCATGTTCATGTTGTTGACCTGCATCTCTCTGTCTAGGATGGTGGTGTTCACAGTGTGACTTTTTGTATCCCTGATTTTCTGCTGGACTAGATTTTATATGGCATTCCTCAGAAATGTTTATGGATGTGTAAAGTGATCTAAGACCTAAAGAAGCTCAGATGGTAGTCAGGTGTTCAGCACGTTTAACGGTCTGCATCTCCGCACTAAGAACTATATACAGTCACAGACTTTCTCTAGAGTGGCAGGCATCTAAAATTATCCACACATTTCATTTATGCTTTGAGAATGAAATCCCACTTAAACACCTTGGAGTTTCAGGTTCAAGGACTCCCAAGTGAGATGCAATTCCACTTTGGAATTGTGTACTTTTGTGTAGATTAACTGTTTTTAATTTTTTTTTTTCGTGACACCTGTAAGGCCTGCACTGTAAAGCCAATGTAACAATGTGCTGTCCGTTTTATGTAGTATTGATGTATGTGAGGCTTCTGTTTGTTTTGAAAATGCTTATTGTGCCCATGGTGGAATTCTGTAGACCGATGTATCTGCTGAAGGGAATAAGTGGAGGCTATAATGTTGTGAAATCTGCAGCCCGTCTTTGTGACTTTACTTCTTTAATTGTGGCGGTTTGATTTCTTTGACGAAACACTAATGCAATTATAAATACCCAGTATGATGGCAGATGGGAGCAGTGGCTGAATGAGTGAACAGCCAGGGGTATCGTGTGTGTGTGTGTGTGTGTGTGTGTGTGTGTGTGTGGTAGCTGAGGTAGCTGAGAGGAGCTCGGTGAGCATAATTTACTCGTATTTAGTTTACAAACTGCTTCAAAGGCTCAAATCAGCATGTACTGATACAAGTTAATTGTGACCCCGCTGAGGAATCCCCGAGAATTAACCTTCTCGGTTGCACTTTTAGAATGAGTGCTCACTGACGCAGTTGTCTGTGGGGGCAGGGGGTGCAGGTAGGTTTACGGTTTCTGAAAGGCTTGGTTTGTTTTCCTTATTGTGACGCCTGTATGAGGCAACTGACTGGGTTGTCCTCGCTCAGTTACTGTAACGATGGGAAGTTCTTACTGAGCTGTTTAGTCAGTTTTACCAGCGTTTGTTGGCACCTCTCCCATTTGCTTCTGCCTAGTTCATGCTGAAATAAACCCTTATTTCTTTGAAAACAGCCCTGATTCGCCTTCATTTACGTGTTCTGTTTCCTGATGTCAGAAGCTGGGATTTTGTGAAGTGTATGGCGGCTATGAAGTCATGATTATTAGTGTCAAACTCTTAGTGAAACTGGACCCTTGGAAGTGCTTTTGGTTTTTTTGATCATTGTCTGTTTAATGGAGTTCTTGGTTAACCTGAAACTTTCAGGTTAGTTCCATGAGTACACTTTCTGACACGTATGGACATTTTGGGATGAATTGTCATCATCACACTCTTATTTGGGTCTGTCTGCATGTGGTCACAGAATCCGGATAAATAAAAGCAAATTGAGCGGTAGCGGTTGGGATTCAAACCCTCCACGTTAGTCGCCCTTGACCCCACACTGAGTGCGCTACTCCTATGCAAAGTACTCGGGTCACAGTGGTGTCTGCGGAATCAAGGTCCTCAAACAGCGAAGGGTGTTTGTGCGGCTTAACATGTGTACACTGGAGCCGTCCTCCCCTTCGGACTCATGCAGCAGGTGATGTGTGGACTGCTCCATTGTGAGTGTCATATTTAGAGTTGGCTCAGACGCATGTTTTGAAAACAGCCCTCCGGCAGCCAAAAGCCAGTTATGCTGGCAGACACACAACAAGTTCTGGCTCTCCTTTATGGCTTGAGATATCGTCACTGGGGCTTTGTGGCTCTTGGGGGAAGAGATGTGCTTCAAAGTACTGCTGGCAGTGCAATGGGCTTCTAACAAGGGCCACCAGATCTCCACCTGTAAACCTGCATCTGTTAATCTAGGTAATTTTAGTGGGAACTGCTATAACCTTACTGCACGTCTTAAATATAGTATTTACTTACTGATAAAAGGGCAGCTTGATCTCTATGTAAACTATAGCATACAGCCCCCAATGTGGCATGCTGTCAGATAGGGAGAGGTCATTCTGGGTCATTTTAATTTTGTTGCTGAGGGAATTGTGTACAAAAACATTCTTTAACAAAGTCAATTCCATTTTAGGGGTAGGTCTAAAGTCCCTTTTATTTAATGTTGGACATAGTTACAGACAAATCAAGTAGAAAAGTGATTCTTACGTGCATTGTTGTGTTTTCAATGCACGTTAGTATTTGTATGTCTATTTAAATCTGAAGTTTTTTTAAACAGTAAATCTGTTGAGCTGTAACTTCATCCTGTACTAAGTCATAGGGAGCCAGCAGCTTAATTTCAGAAAGCACTGGGTACAAGGCAGGGGACACCCTGGAATTGGGATGTTCCCTCACATGACACCCAGTCACATGCTACGGGCACTTTAGAGGGACCAGGTAAGCGCATGTTTTGGGAGGAAACCTGCATGACCATGAGGAAAACATGCAAGTCTCGAGAAATCAAACCCACAACTCTGGAAGTATGAGACAGCGTGGCTAATCACTGAGCCAACATGCAGGTTTGACAGATTCATTTGCTTTAATGTACAAACATCTTAAGGGGTTCGTTCTTCACTTGCTGCTGTAATGACTAAAAGTCTAATAACGTTGAAGTTAGGAGTCTCTTCTCGGACAAAGTACTTAAACAGCTCAGGTATCTGTCTAGACCATTTCCTGATGATTATGTGAAGTTTACACTTTAATAGGTTGGGTGGAGAATTCTCCTTTTTAGTGGCATGCAGTTGATGTCCTACCATGTCATTCCAGCACTGTTGACAGGGGTGATGAGCTGGTGTTCTTTCATGAATCTGTGGGTTAGGTTTAGGATGGTGGATTAGAGTTGCGGTTAGGAATGTGGGTCAGGCCAAGCTGGATGCTTTTGGTTTGGCTGCATTAAATGTGAAAACTTGAAAACTGCTGTTCTCAAGATTTAGTTTTTCCATGTTTTAAAGTTCCATTTGTTTCAAAATTTTCAGAATATTTACGATAGTTTCTTCAGTGTTACATTTTGATGGGTGAGTCTTGGGATGAGAACTTAATACATTTCCTGTCTTCAGTCATAATTTTGCATATCTTGTCAAAATGTATGAAACAAAAATGGTTAAATGTTCTTTTGCTTTTCTTGGATTTCAATCTGAAACCCATTTAGACTGCAGCTTTAGCATTTTGAGCACATCTAACTGCAGTACTGCAAACAAAGGAAACTTTGTAATACTGATTTAAAAGAAAAAGTCGGGTTTTGATGCTGGGAGAATATAAAGCCTGACATCTTATTCTTTTTGTTGGATAAAAAAATGTATGCAAGTAGGAAACGTGGCTTGAAAAATCCCAGCTTCAGCTTTTATTGCTTTTGATTATTATTCCTGTATTTGTAATTGATTTTTATGCAGGTTTGTAGTATGTTTGGTATAGTGGGTTTTTTTTTTTATTATTATTTCTGATAAGGAGCTGTATTTTAATATAATTATTTCTTGCCTTGTAGTTCTATTCCCAATTTTTCTTTGTTTCTGGTGAACATTTTTCCTATTAATAGTGTTCCCAGGTTCGGTGATTCGAGGGTATTTATAATTTTGCCACGCGTTCCAAGGTTCAGTAGTGAGAACTTTAAACTTCTCGGGGCAGTATTTATTTTGGGAGACAGAAGGTATCAGACACAACCTAATACTGCCAGGAGTTCATGTTCTAAAAGAAATGTGCAATTTGAAGATAAGCTACCTCCATGTGCCATGATGATGATGTGAAATGGATGCATTACCGGTCTGTAAAGCTGTGAGCTTGTGTGATGGCTTAATTCACCCCAGCATTTACCGCATGGAAACCTCGCACAGGTATTGGATTGACATTGCCATGTTCTTCATGTTTGTTTGCTTGCTTAAGTATCTGGGAACTTAAAGCTAGGTGTCTGGGTTCAGCTTTCCGGGGCTCACAGGAGCAGAGTTGACATGTGATGTCTAGCAGTTCTGCCGCCTTCCATTTGGTTTTGCGCTTGAGACGGCGAGCACAGAAGATTTCACTGCGGTGCACAGATGGATGGAGCGGGAGGGCCGAGGCAGCGAGGGGAAGGGGGCGGGGTGACCGTGCACCAGAGCAGCATGGATGGTGGTGTGGGGGGAGCTGGGGGTGTCATATTGAGGTTGACAGTGTTGCACTGAGCTCACTTTATGCATCATCACCTGGTGGAGGTGGTGGCTCTGAGCTCACTGACCCCCCCCCCCCCCACCACACACACAACCACAGGGAGAGCTTCTCTGAAATGCCCCCCCACAGCTGACTGTCATTGACTGTACTTTGAGGAGGTGGAGAGGAGGAGTTTCCATGACTTCATGTGGTTGAGTTTATCAGCTGTTAAAGGGGAATTCTCCTGAAATTCGATAACTTTAACATACCGTCCCTCATGTTTACTGCACCAAAGAATACTCTAGTTTTTCTTTGCTGATTTTAACATAAGCATTTTATGTTTCCTGGTTTGAGCTTTGAGTATGTTGCCATGCACTGCTTTCTACATTTTATTAGCTTGAAGGATTCAAAGAAAACAAGTTTGCAAACCTTGGAAACCAGCGCATTTGGCTGACCAAGAAAATTTTTCCTCCAGTGCTGTAAAGAAGCTAGCACTTGTGGCTCAGTGGGAAGCACTCTTTCCTCACACATCCAGGGCTGGGGGAAGGGGAGGGGGGGAGTTGCATGGCCTTCTTGTATTATGTGGGTTTCCTCCCATGGTCCAAAGACATTGTTAGGTCTGGGGTCTCTCATAGTCTTAAGCCCTGTCATTTACTGGCATTCCCTTCAAGTTTTCCTGTGCCATGCGTTTTCTGGGATAGAGTCCCCTTCTACTGCAGCCAGTTGCCAGATAAGTGGATGTATGGATGGATGGATGTTTTGGTTACATTTTAAGTTGTTTCCCACGCTTCTTAACTCAGGATTTCCACATTCATTACTCGAGCTGCATCAGTAGTTTTAATCAGACATCTGCTGGTGAGATGTACTGTGTGCCTTCGTGTTGCTTTATGTAGTTCGCACCTCCTCTGGCCCTCAGATTGACCTTTAACAGTGGTTCTGTCCTCTGTCATGTCTGTGCCTCCCATCAAGAGAATACTGTATGCCTCAAGTGGGGAAAACTCAATGTTTCTTGAGCAAAATTTCCCGTCCCATTGATTATGCTGAGTGCGCGTGATTGAGTCCGGCTCTCCTTCGGCGTGCAGTGGTGTTGTCTCTGATTCTTGGAGTGACTCCAGAGCTATAGGGGGAGGGTTGAAGGATGGGAAAGCTGCTGTCAGGAATGTTTGACCACCCCGGCAGGCTGATTTTCGTGTATTCTTGGTCCTGTCAAAATGGCTGAGCGGTCTCACCTCCAATATCACTTGTATGTATCCGTCATACCGTACAGAAAAATATCACTTCTCCAATAAAATGGGTTTGCAGTCTGGTGGTACCTCTGCCTGTAAAATTGTTTAAAACCAATTAAATTATTTGTGGTGTGTGTTTTCTGTCTGTATTGTGGTGTTTTCTTTCTTAAGCCTTGCAAATTCATTACTGTGTCATTGTGGGAATTGGAACATCACTGTCCTGTACAGAATAGAAATGTTTCAAGGCAAGCAGGCCTTTGGGATTACAGGCATATCTCTGGGTTTCGATACATCCCGTTCAGTGGGTAGGGCATGAATATTTAATCTCCACCCTCAAACACAGTGGCTCTCCTAGTGCTGGAACCTCTGAATTCTATGGTCTGGAGGCAGAAAAAACAGTTCATCCCAAAATGCACCTTGACAGTCCCCATAAATGTAGGACTGTGCCCCACAAAATTTGGGTTTGACTGACTGTTTGAATGATGCCTTCAGTAACATTGATAACCCTCACAGATTCATTTCCTCCCTTATTTCACAAATGCTGGAAGCCAGTTAAGTGGTTGATGTCATAGAAATGGATAATGCTACCAGAATATTCCGGCGGACATATACCGGAAAGATGGGCTCTGTTCGCAGTGACTCTTATTTGCATAATTACCGTGACGGCAGCTGTTATGTCACCTGCTGCGTTGTATGTCCTTTAATGGACGGTGACATGTAGAGCTCTGGAGCCATTCGAGCCCCTCCTGTTTAAACGAGCCTGACTGCCAGCAGCGAAAAGGAGGCATTTCACGTTTGCCTCTTCTGAAGAGTCTCTGACTGTGAATAATCACCTGTCCTTCCAAACGCTCTCATAGAGAGCACGGTGTTAATTGAGGGTTCTTCTGCACCAGGTTTCACGCTGAAGTGTCTGAGTGTATAGTTCTGCTTTGCTTGTCTCTCTTCACTGCTCATTGTTTCGCATTTGTCATAATGCCTTCAGCACCCTAACTGCACAGCATGTGTTTTTTGTTTTGTTAATCTAAGCCAATCCTGTGGTAAATTCCCTGGAAAGTTGGTGGGGCTGAGGGGTTTGATGCGCGGATTGTGTCGGATTGGGTGCTCATTACGACGAGGTAATTCTGCAGTGGGAGTCATTGTACCACCTTGCCCAGAAGACCAGAATGGTGAATCTTCCAGGCTTTTTTCCAAGCTGAGTAGGTGAGCTCACTGAGCTCTCTTGGTGTCAGTTTGGTCAAGAAAGCTCCTGGATTGTATCTTCAGCGTGGCTGCGGCCTTAATTTCCTGGTAGATGTACCGTATATGAAAGTTACATGTACGTTCTCTAATGAAATAATGAGCAGGAAATTGCAGCTCTAACCCATCATCTGATTGTTTTCAGAGGGTTTGTTGCTTTAAACATGGTTTGCACACCTTAGAATTTACTTCTGCTGTAAAGCTTTATTCAGTGTTTTTCTCAACTGTACAACAGTAGAACCCCGGTGGTAAGGCTGGGCGATATGTCATCCTATATCTTGTATGGAAATAACATTGTTTATATCAGTATACTTTGTTGCTTTTAAAATTATACTCGTAGAGCCTGTCTGTCTCTTGCACAACTGCACCTGCCCTGCCCCTCTCCTTCACTCTCAAGTCTTGCATGCAGCAACAACATGGAGACAGACTCGGATATCCTAGTGACATGGAGCTGCTTCATGAAATAATATATGCCTGCAGTTTACGTTTGAGCCATTTTCTTTCATGCACGTGTACGGCCTTCTCTTAATAAAAGTGCCTGTGTGACATTGGGGACGCTTTGGTTCGGACTTGGAACTGTCTGTTATGAATTATGGGGAAAAATATCGAGATGTATATTGCTATTTGGCTAAAAAATATTGAGATATTTTTGAACCTTGTCGTCCAGCCCTACCGTGTCAGGATTCCATCCTGTAGTTGTAAGACTGCATACGGTTTGAAAGCTTGCTGGATGGTTTTTTTTATTGCTGTCAGCCCTTATAGCGAAAGTACTTCACTCAGACCACTGGGTCATAAGAACATAAGAACTATACAAACGAGAGGAGGCCATTCGCCCATCAAGCTTGCTTGGGGAGAACTTCACTAATAGCTCAGAGTTGTTAAAATCTTATCTAACTCTGATTTAAAGGAACCCAAGGATTCAGCTTGCACTACGTTATCAGGAAAACCATTCCATACTCTGACTACGCGCTGAGTAAAGAAGTGCTTCCTTAAATCCAGTTTGAAATGTTCTCCACCTATGGCCACGAGTTCGTGTATTTGAACTAATGCTGAAGTAACTGTTTGTTTGAACAGCATCCAAACCTGTTAGAATCTTATACCTGGATCATGGATCCATCCAAATAAATGGGGAGGTGGACAGACTAAAGGCTCCTATTTTGGTTGGCCAAGCCATATCTGCTGAGCAAATAGCTGCACTGTGATTTTCAAATATGGCATTTTGACAAGTGCTGTGTTTCTTTATCAGAACACTCAGCACCCCACATAAGCCAACACTGAGTGACTACCTTTTATTTCTGATTTCCAGTGACAAGTCTCAGACTTCTGGATGAGGGATTTCAAAGGAGGGGGGCAGGGGCCAAATCAGTCCCATTATCTCGTAGTCCCAGGTGATCTTTGTTGACAGTTCATCCTTCAGTGTGTCTAAATGATTTTTACTCAAGTTCCTTAACGGACTTGTTTCCAAGCAGTTTGTGCCTCTAACCTATTGCCAGTTATCTGTAGCACTGACTGACATGGGAGTCATGCATGTTTGTTTGCAAGATGGTATCTATGCTCCCAGATAATACCTGCAAACACTTATGTTCAGTTGATGATATCAAGCTCTTGGGTGGCTTTCAGTGTTTGAACGTAGGGGAAGTAGTAGGGAGGATTTCACAAAGATGAGCTACCACCTCCCTGGAGGTTTCCCTGGACAATGGGGCTTGATGTAACCATTAGCATTGTTACGATCTGCGCTACTAAGCGTGACTCCCAGGGAGGGGTTTGGGCCAAACCCTAGTGGTGTAAGAAGTCCCAACGGTGGGAGCACACCAACCGTGAATGACTGCGCTGCCCTCAGCCCCCACATTCTGCTACTCTGCCTTAAAGTGAGCCGTGCTCTGGTGTCTGAGACCTCTGTCTCTCACTGATTTTATTCGGGAGATTTGAGACACGGGGAATGTATGGACACAGATCTCAACTTCTGATACTGCTGAAAGGTGCTCTTTTTTTTTTTTTGTGATGCGGAATTTGATTCCGGAACAGCTCATTTAGGCCTTCAGGGGTTGGCCTGTAATCTTGCCATACTTCCAAGCCAGTTATCATGCTAATTGTACTGTTTTTTAGCCTCCTCCATCAGGTCCTTTGTTTCCAGCAGTTTTAAGAGCACAAGAGAACCTGTTTATGCTGTGACCTGGGAGGACCGGGGCTGAGAACCACTGCTCTGAACAGATGGTGTCATCAGCTGGTCTCTCCCCCGCCCTGTTGTCCACCGCCTCGTTACTGCCATTCCTAGCTTTTGGGCCAGAACATTGCCAGTATAGTGAACAAAATCTCCATAATACCAATTTGGGTGTGACATCAGATATCTTTACTTTAAATGGGCTTGTGTGCTAAATCGCTCTGCTTCATCTGGGAGATTGTGAAACTCATACCGTGGTAAAATGTTGTGTCCTCCACAGCCAAGGGTGTGGCTAACTTCTCACATTCTGACATTTAGAGAATGTGGAGCTGGGCCATTTTGCACTGAAATTATCTGTGTTCCCACACCTCATGTCCCTGACCCAAGACATGTGGGTATGTGGTCATAAGCTCACACTGGGCCAGAGTAAAGGGTGGTGTTGGTGGGTGGAGCAAGTGGCAGCCCAGCGAACTCCCGCCCCAAAGCACGACAGGTGCACAGGGTGCTGGGCAGCCGCTGGCCTTATCCGCAGTCTACCCTGGACGGGACATCGATTGGAACGGCAGGCAGGCACTGTGACATGATTGCTCATTATGAGACGATTGATTACCTTGTGATTGGCCAGCCTCCTGTGGGAAGCTGAGCTACTGAAGCCCATCAGTCAAACTGAGGCTGTGTTGGCGAGACTGGCTTGGTGACGGCAGAGTCCTCTGGCCAGGATGCAGATTTTTCACACTGATTAAGTGTCTGTCCTTGTATTAATACAATAATAATAACGGTTAAGGTTTCACATCTTCCTTTGTATCCTTCACTCATTTGGGTTGCTTTTGTATTTGGACTCATTTGCTTCATTGGGAAGCCGATTTTTCAGATCTTTGGAATCAAATGCTAACCGGCAGACTTAAACAAAACCTCACTGTCACATTTCTGTCTTACAAGAAGCAGCAGCTTCTCAAATTTCTGAAACCTGCTGAAACAAAGGTCAGCATTAAATCATGTTTTTTTATTTTATTGCAGAACTACAACCACTAACTTCAATAAAATCAAATGCATAAAACTTTGTGAAACGCGTAAGATATGAAGAATATTATGTGCTCCCTCCCTTATGTAGCACAGGTATCAAAAACAACCAGTGCAGCATTCAGTTTTTTTTTTTTTTTTAAAGTATGTATTTCGTCGGCTGTCTGTTTTTGAAGCCAAAGGCAAGCTTTGTGTGACTGTAAAAGTCAACAAATATTCCTGCAGTTTCACTTCAAGTATGCAGTGATAAAGTGTCTAGGCACTTCAGCAGTGATCTGAATAAATTAGTGCTTTTTTATGTCCAGATTATGGAAATAGTATAAATACATGTCTTTTGGGCGATTGCCCCCCCCTCCCTCCCCCCTGAAAAATTTTTTAGAAGGTGTTCTTTTCAGAGTGCTACATGACTAGAGTAATTAGACTGACTGAATGGTACCATCCTTCCTGATGCATTCTGTATGAAATAGAGCTGTACAAGATCCACCCAAGCGTGGAAACATGCTTTGTGCTATTCAGCAGCTTTTCGTTTGCACTGCTACCTGTGTACTTGTAGGCCTCGTTTCGGTGGTCAAAAGATTTTTGAAACCAGCAGTTCTTTACTCTTTGACCAGGTGTGCATGTGTGTAAGTGCCTGGCAATGTTTAACTTAACATGTATACTTCTCAATTGCAAGGGTGATCTCAATATTTATTTATTTTTTCTGGCCACGGTTTGGTCCTTTCAACCCTTCTGAGGGCACAGTAAACACGGATAAAGTATTTCTTTGATACTATGGTACAACAGTGAAATATTTCTGTCCTGTGGGAGAGTGGGATAGCCAAAATGACAAGGTTTAATGTGACTACTGTCGGGTTTGTGAAGGTGGTTTTCGGTTTCAGAAATGAAATTCTTTATTTTTACTAGTGCTTTTGTCCGGCCTCATCTACTGCTTTAATGTTTTGTCCAGCAGGTAGCATACTGGTTTTGACTGAAAGTTTGCATGCCCAAACTCTAGCTGTAATTATCCGGCTGTATATAGTGGGAGAGAATTTTACTTATCTGCTTCATTTTTGTAAATGTATTTAGTTTCTTTCTTTCTTGTCATTGTTTGGACATTTTGAAAGACCACTAGTGAAGGTGTGGTCACGTCAGCGGCGCACACAACTGCCCTTCGTCACAGCTCCTTGTGTCGATTCACTGATAGCCCCCGGCTGTGTTGAGTAAAGCACTGGTTCCCTGCACACTGCTGGCTGCCCTCCTGGCTCCTGTAGTGTGATTATTGGTGTGGAGCAGAGCGTGGCTCGCCTGAGAGCCTTCCAGCGCGTTCCGTTCAGCCTCTGTCACCACCACCAGCTGCTGCCAGATGTTTCCCATTACTCTCATAACACGCGCTGGCACACAGGGGTTGGGAGGGTGCTCTGCTGAGCCACTTTCATTACCGCTGAGGTTTTTGGGCCCTTCTGCTACAGTTTACAAAACAGTGTCAGGGTGGAGATTCACCGGGCGCGTGGTCAGCTACAGCCCCCTCGCTGATTCGCTTCAGTTGACCAGATGGATTCCTGGGAGCAGATGGGTCGTTTTGTTTGCAATTAGCCCTCAGCCGGAACCGAACCTCAGCCCACGCGCTGTGGTGTAGACTTTAGTCTCGGCGGACCCACAATGCTAAGCAGGCAGGATGGAGATGCCGCGTGTGGCGTGCCCTTTTCAGGCCTTGACAGCCCGCGCGGAAATCAGATTAGCTCACTTGAAGGACACGCTGCCGGTGCTCCCTGCCTGCCTCTCCCCCAGATGCACCTATTATGGGCCTGCAGTAATGAGATTAGCCAGCACAAAGGCCTGTGAGGCTGAGGACTCTTCAGTCAGAGCCGTCTTAAATGGTGGGGGGGCTTTAACCACTCGTGACCCGCGCCTCCCTATCTCTGACCACACCTCTTGTGTCCTGCCAGGAAACCCAGGATCAACTCCCAACTGGTAGCACAGCAGGTGGCCCAGCAGTACGCCAGCCCCCCACCACCCAAGAAGGAGAGGAGGGAGAGGGCCGAGAAGGAGCGGCCTGAGGTGGAGAGGGCGGAGCGTGTGCGTCCGGACGGCGAGCCACCCTCCGAAAAGGAGGCCCTCGAGAAGGAAAAGGAGAAGCCGGACCAGGAGAAGGACGTCAGCCCCACAGTCACACGGAAGCCCAGCAGCAAGAAGACCAAGTGAGGCTCTAGCTGCAGTAGATCCGCCAGTGGTGGGGCAGAGCTTTTCCCCCTCTTTCTCAGACGACTTTTTTTTTTCCTGTTCGCTACTTGCAGACCCAAGTCAGATATTCATCAAAGTCCACGCAGTGAAGTGAACAGCATCCAGTCTGGAAATTCGACAGCCAAGAGCAACGGTTCCTCACACGTTTCAAGGTAAGATTCCTCACCATGGCCCTTGCCATCGTGCTTCATGTGCTCTTCGTTAAGCTTGTGTGTCCCCCAACATAACGGATAATTAATCTTTGCTATGATCTCACCCTCGCAGGTTTATTTCAGCTGTAAAGGTGTGTGTGTGTGTGTGTGTGTGTGTGTGTGTGTGTGTGTGTGTGTGTGTGTGTGTGTGTGTGTGTGTGTGTGT
>JAODJX010000129.1:15815647-15826016 GCA_026776945.1 Isichthys henryi | reverse complement strand
AAATCTTCTTCTTAACCCGCCGGTTTTTTACTTTTCTTTTTTAACTCATTTCCCGGAAAAGTTCTTCTGGAAACGCGGTGGTCTTTTGGCCCCCCCCCCCCCCCCCGTGGGCTTCTCGTATCCTGTGTACGCAAACAGCCCCCGAGGTCCAGTGTAAAGCTACGAATGGACGCACACAAATAGCACTGACCTGGGTGCTAAAAACACACCAGCTTTTATTTGTTTGACTTCCTCATGATCTCAGCAGACTCGCTAGTGGTGGTGGGAGAGATGGATGTACACCGTAAAAATACATTTCCTAGGTTTAAATTTATCTATTTATTTATATATCTATTTTTATATGAGCACAGTCACTGCTGTTACTTCTGAGGCTCACTTGCTAATAATGCCGCCCCCCCACGTCCTTACCTTCCGACAGTAACACCCTCTCTCTTTGGGAGCTGGACTGTACCTCTGCCCTCCTGCCCTCTACAATCCCATAATGCCGCACTCTCTGTGTCGGAGCCACCGTGCGTGACTGTTAAGCTGCGTCTGACGCCGCGATGATGCCCTAATAACTGGCAAGTCCCAGGAGCCTGATGGGTCTTCAAAGTCACTGAGAGCAGCCATCCTAAAAGTACCCCCTGGGGAGGTACCCCTTCCTGAGTGGGATGATGATGTAACACTGCTGCTCCAGCAGGGGTCCCCCAGTCACATGACAGCACCGCTAGCAAATCGAACGGCTCTGACCTAACTGTGCTTCACCCTAACCAGCTAAAGTCATGTTATTCTGAACAAGAGCAATCAACCTTGAAGGTGTTCAAATGAAACAAAGTTACATTACAGTGCATCCACTGTTTATGCTCACTCAGTGCTTTCCTAGAAGTAACGCTGTACTGCTATTAGATAAGATAGTAAAAATGAGAAGCTCTCCGCTGAAGTCGGCTTGCAGGCCCTGAACGATGCCGGAGGGGTAAAAATGGAAACAGCAGCTCGTGGCCATACCTAACGCCCGCGTGGTGCTTGGCACATGCTGGAGGACAGACAAGAACTGGGCACGTTCCTCACGTGCTGCCTGGCATGCCAGTCGACCCGGGCATTTGGCACGGGAGAGCCACATGCACGCCTGCCACCTGATCCCGGAGGGTGACGTCAACTCTTTCTGAGCAAACCGAGAGGCTCGTGGATCCTGAGCACTGCATCCCACCGGACTGATACGGACCGGCTGTATCACTCTGAGCCTTCCACACAGCAGGACCTCCATTCCTTATCAGCGTCTCGCTTTAATTCATGTTTATAGACATAATGGTGGTCAGGGTCGGCTCAAGCACTGAGAAGGGTGTGCTAACAGAAGGCAAAAAAAAATGACTTTGGAAAATGAAGGGAACAAAAGGAAGGCTGGGGCACATCTTTACTACATCATCCATCCACCCGTCTGTCTGTCTGTCCGTACGTCCGTCCCTCAAGCACTTTTCCAGTACAGGGACGGATGAGATGGAAGCCTTTCCCATGAAGCACACGACGAGCGGCAGAGACACCTTACATGCCGGTCAAATTATTTAACATCTTTGTAAACTTGTCCTTATGTAAATCTATCTATTCAGTGCATGTCACAGGTTAGTGCAAACGTCTGAAGGGGAGCGACCCCATCATTGGAACATTCCCACTGGCTGTACGGATCATCAGAGGTCATGCTGATTCCCTCGTACATACTGAGGGGAGCTGGAGGCGGAGTTAGCAAATATTTGAGCCATGTGGAAACACTGTGTCGGCTAACGGACTGCCAGAAGGCCACGGCTTATGTGGGAGTTTCATCTTTATATAGCCATTAATAGCTACTCTACAAAGCCCCCCCCCCCCCCGACACACACTTACACATACACACACACACACACCCGTCCCAGGGAGCGATCTGGATGGCTGACAGGCTCACATGAGCACCATATCCCAACACGGGGACACACAGAACTAATAAGCCCATTCTGCACTGCAATCAAATCACTGCAGGCCCGCGTTCCTTATAACATGGAGCGACTCATTCTCCCCGGATCTCAGTCCATGGACTTAGCAATTTATTATTATGCTTAATACTGAATGCCTGAAAGTAGCTGTTCTCCCAAATGTTTCATCATTCCAGAGAGCATTTAACCTTTAACCACTGAGCGCACCATCAAAGGCTGAAAATGGTTTTTAAAAACATAATTATAATGTTCTAATACCTAAAACACACTTTTAGCCCATGTATCACATGACACAGATGCGTGAAGAGCAGGTAGTGCTTGCATGGCCTTTAACATTACAGTTTAAAGTAGCAGACAGAGTATTGAAAGGGAGGGGGTAAGTATACCGCGTGGGATGTTATGTAAACATGTTGGGGGGGGACACACACGATCGGCAGCCGCGGGGGGTAGCCTATTAAATTAAAAACCAGATTAAACTCACTCTGAATTGGCATCTGCCCACCACTCAACAACAAGATGCATCTCAAATTTTCCTTCACCATCTAAAAGGTGAGATATCACTCGCTATGCAATGGTCATCATATGGGAAACAGAGTCTTCAAAGGACACATAAATTCGATCCCGAGTAAATGAACTTAGCGCATTTTTCTTGGTGAGCAGTGCTACTCAAACAGTCATCCAATCACTTGTAATGATTTATTTTGAGTACAAACAATGCAAACATTTTTAACAGCACACAGGCCATTATAATATGAACTGTTTCATCATCAAAATTTTACATTATCTCAAGAGAATATGGAAAGAAACGTTTCAAATACATTTCCAAAATCCATACATTATATTAACTGGCACAAAAAGTGAAATTTGATTTGACTGTAAGTCTATCCACACAAAGGGCCGGACTTATCGAACATCAGCCAAACATTACTGTTTTCCCCACCAGCTGAGAAAAAAAAATAACGAAAGCAAAGATTTAGTCTTTAGCATTTACACCAACAATAAAACCCCTACACGGAAATGACGCACACTTTTGAGAGATACCTTTCTTATGAGATTATCATTTGGTGCTGTCACTGGGTAAATATATATATATGCATACAAATCTTTACAAAAACATGGTTTTCCCACGCCAGCTGCGCCCGGATTTCGGGCGAGCTATTGCAAGGAATTCTGTCAGAGCAATAACCCAGAGAAATTCAATGACGAAGAGTCAGGAAGAAACTTCACCATGACTAACGTTATTAAATAAATATAAAAAGAATGTATACTGCGTCCATAACTTCCATACCGCGAAAGAAAAATCCTCTAAAAGTGCTCCAGTAAAAGAAGTCCAGAGAGACACCACAGAAGGTTTAGATGACACAGTAGGGCTCCATGGGGGTCTGTGTGCTGAGACAGCATGGAAACCGCGTTCTGAAGCGCACCCTCAGTTCCTTGTTAAATATAAAGCATATAATAGGATTCACTGCCGCCTGCGCAAACGTCATCCAGACCGCCGCAGTCAGGTAGACCTGCGGTATGGTGCCGGCTTTCACGAACACTCTGAGATAACACGCCACGATGTAGGGAGCCCACAGCAGGAAAAAGCCCAGAGTGATCATGTAGAACATCTTGCCGATCCTCTTTTCCATTTTGAATTCATCCAAGACGAGAAGCCGCTTGCTGGGATTGTGCGACGCCTGCCTGATGCCTACCAGGGTCGGCGGCGTGGGCCCACGTCCGAACCCCGCGATCCAGTTAGCCGCCGCTTGCCCGGTGGCACCGGGTCCATGGAAAGTCCAGTTCTGGCTTATGGCCGGGACCAACTGGGCAGGCTTCATCTTGCGGTGGTCGTAAACGAAAAACAGCATCTTCACGTAAACAACGTGCGTGGTACCCACGATGACCACCAGCATTAACATGAAACCCAGCGTGTCGTTCGCCTTCACGTATCGGTGCTCAAAGATGCACTGCTCTTCCTCCCTTATGAATTTGTAGGTGCCCACGTCGAAGACTGGGGGGAACGCCATTGCAACAGAGAGGGTCCAAACCATGCAAATGACGGCCACGCAAGTCCAAAATGTCATCCGTTTAGAATAAAACCTGTGGTGTGCGATTGCCATATATCGGGTCACACTGATGCAGAAAAGCATAAAGGCTACGTGGAAACAGAAGAGCACCGCGATAAAGGCGATGATCTTGCAGCTTATTACGCTGTAGGTCCAGCTGGAGCCGCTGCTGATGGATACCATCACGAACGGAAAGCACACGACAGACCTCACTATATCTGCCAAGCACAAATCTAGAAGAAAGTAATAGGGAGCTCTGTGCAGACTTCTGTCTTTCAGTACCAGGAAGGATATCAGTAGGTTCCCCGCCAGGCTCATGCAGATGATCAGCCCCAGAGAAGCGAGCTTCACCGCAGATGCAGTGGCGGCGTAATTCTGCAGCGATGGAGCGCTTTGCCCCGGCTCGCTTGTATTCGCCATCCGTGCATCCACAATACGGCCAGCCTCACTCGGTCTCTATCAAGCCACATCAAGCAGACCCGGTTTCCCTTCGCCGATCACGTATCAGATGACATGGGAAATAAACTGCCAGTGTCTGAACGATAAGCGGACGCATGCTTCTCCTGTTAACGCGCACGGGCTGTCATTTAGATTTCAAGGAAAATTAAATTAAAGCTTCGCGAGAGAAGAAATGAAATGCGACGTTATTCGTAATCCTGGGCATCACTGCGGTGCACCTGACATTCATCTTACGAGGCGGTGAAGTCACCGTTTCTTTTCATTCTCCAAAATTGTCATATCTGCCTCCATATTCTCCCTGCGTCTACAAAAAACCAGAGGCACGACGAGACAGGGTATCCCCAATATACAAAATACTCGCTAAAAACAAAGACAATGCCGACATGTCCATTCCACTGGCAGCATGCTCCTTTGTGTTGGGAGAAAAAAATCTATAATTAGTCAGACCCCAAAGGCAGTTAATTATCAACATCCAAACTATTTATCTATGTTACAAGCAGGAATGTGTCCGAGCATCCAGAAACCATGACGCTACATTACATACACCCGCAGCCTTTCTGTTTTTTGCAGTTGTCAAAAAATGAACTTCCGGTAACAAGCCGAAGCCCCGCGACGTTAATGCGAAGCGGAGGCTGCGCGAGGCTGCACGCGAGATGGTAAATCCGATATGCGGAATCCCGGAGCGAAAGCCGTGAAAATGCATCGGCTCATCCTCCTTCTCCCGATAATCATTAAATGGCCTAACAAACGAAATATGTATACGCTACCACTGAATTAAATGATGCATGACTTCATGTTTGAAAAAAGCATCCTTGGTTTGTACACTTAATTATTTCATTTAGAGTACCCAGCGCGGACGGCCACGATCGCGCACCCTTCACTCTTTAAAGGCACAGAGTGGAATTGTTTCAGTCGTCGGGTTGCTTACACGCCCTCACTCTCACCCTCACCCAACCCAATCCAGGTCAGATTTATTATAATATAATTTCTAAAAAGTTCTGCTTTATTGATTACTTTTGGTTGCGAATAATAATATATTTAAAGTGATAGGTAGATGTTTTAACTCTCAGTCGCCAAAGTCGTAATTTTGTCCGAAAATGTTTTTATTGTTCGCTATATTTTTTACTATACATATGGCGTGAAATGTTAGGTCTTCTTTACACGTGTGGCATTGCTCAGCAACTGCCGTCATCCCTTACCGTTACAATATTTGTAAGTATTGTTATCAAACACCGATATCGGCAGCACGGTGGGTAGCAGGTGGTATAAATAACACACCCATCATTCTGTAATTTGTACGCGCCGGTGTTATGCGGGTTTCCTCTGGCGTTCTGCCATTTCTTCCTACTCTCCTAATACAAGTAGGCCTACTTTTAAGTTGCCCATAGTGTGTGTACCTTATGATGGACTGGCATCCCGTCCAGGGCGCCCCCTACCCTATGCGGATGGGGTAGGCGGCAGACTCACCCCGATCATTTACTGGATCTACCGAAAATAGATGAACTGATAGCACTTGGTTTGTCACATTTTATATGGCAATGGAAAAAAAATAATCTTCAAGGTATGATTTTGCAACTGTAAAACTGCAACACGTAACACGGTGGCAAACCCCGGTTTTGAGGGAACATTTTGCTTAATATTAAATATTTTGGCAATCAGGACTGACTGTCAGGATAAATGAAAAAGTGGGGCTATCGCAACTAGACCTTCAAGGCTACAGTCAGCAAGGGGCGATACCAGCTGTGGGTACATTATAAAGCAGTCAGGAGACGTTACACTTTGGCATAAACACACAGGCAGCTTATCTTAATTTCAGGTTAGCTCATAACCTCAGCAACAACGTTGCTATGTTTTTTGCGCTAATACAATCGGCCCCTGAAGGGAATCACCAAACACGGGGATTATCCATACCACCTAAGCATGTGGCTCAGTGGGCTAAATCACATCTGCGCGTGCTTAAGCAAGGCCCTTAACCCCCAGCTCCCTGGGTGCTGCCATGGGTGGCTGCCCTTCACAGCCAGCTGGTGGGGGTGTAATGAGAGTTCCCCATGGGAATCTATTATTATTACTGTTACCTCAGTGCCATGGGCTTAGGTAATACCTAAAAATGAATACACAATGGCCCTGAAATAAAATAACAGCAGCTCTGCCACCGCTTGCAGTAGGCCATACATGGGTTGCCCCTTCCAGGGACCACGTGACATGTAAACACTGTAACTGTATTATTAAATGGGAAATGTTTCTGGTAGATTCTGTGACATGAGTGGACCTGATCAGTCGCCCATACTGGAACTAACAGCTCCTGTGGTAATGTTGTGCTTTAATTTGAATTATGTAAAACAGTCTGTTGAAATCGGAACATAAGCACAATCTTAGCAGTTCTTGAAGCTCTGCTCCTGTTCACGGACCGTGGATTGTTAGCCAGAGAAAAATAGTACCGAAAAGTACCGAAACCCTTCAACTCTTACATTAGATTAATGTAAAGTAACAGGTCAAATAGCTTCCTGAAACGAATTTTATTAACAAAATAAAACAAAAATGTTTCAATGCACACCCTTTCACTTACACTGTAACAATGAAGTTTTTACAAAATGACTGTTTGCGAAAGTGTTGCACTGCATTCTTGCTTTAAGCTCCGTAACACCCCGGGCTCGGCGTCGCACCGCCCGTATGCGGCTCCGCGGTCTGACGCACTTCTGCGCTGCGGCCGGGCGGCGCTGACGCGGCAGCTTGACGGTCAGTCGCTCATCTCACGGTGAAGAGCAGGAGAGAGCCGGAGACATGGCGCTGTCTTCAGCCCCCGACCTGCAGACAGACGCAGAAGCACAGATCGACGCGGCAGACGAGCGAGAGGACGGCATCCACATTGACGAGAAGGAGCTCGAAAGCGCGACGAGTCGCGACAAAGACGGCAGGGCGCTGCCGCTGCACTCCGCCTGGACTTTCTGGCTCGATAGGTGCGGGAGCGTCCCCGGCCGCCGGATTTCAGCGCTCGAGATCGGAGGGCTTTTCGCGAAACTAGCCGAGGCTGCCGATCAAACGGGCGGTTACCGCTTAGCCGTGTTGCTAATCCTACGGCCTAGCCGGCCGACTTACCCACCTACCAATACCCAGGAACGCTCGCTGTGCTGAGCCAGCTAACCAGCGCGATTCCACCCTCCAGCGTTACCTAACCAGCAGCCGCGGTGCTTTTTGATTACTGTAGCCTATTTGTAACATTAATTGTAAGGGAGTCCGCTTGCTGCTTAATGCTGTTCTTAAGTAATACGGTAAAAGTCAGCTCGCTGCAGGACTAGTTATAGCAAGCGAACTAGATGTAGTAGATGCACTGGTGTCATTTGGTATCGCTGACTGGATGAGCGCATTCATTTCACTTCTGGTTTCAGTGACCAGCGCAGTGCGGCTCACTATTAATATGTTTTTTAAACACTTGCACGTTTAAGGGATTTTTGCAGGAAATGAGTTTCGCCCAAACTGCTGGCATCTTTGCATGGTCCCGGGCAGCTTTACATAAGCCGACCCCGCTGTTTGTTACACGGTGTAAATGAGGTTGATATTGATGCGGAATGTGGTAAATCAGCGCCGCTTTTTGCTGGATCCGGACTCTCTCTTGTCTTCTGGAGTCAGTTTGCGCAGATTGAGGTGAAGTTTTTCAACTCTATAGTTATTTCACTGGGCTGTTCACGGTCTAACACATTTTTTTGCAGTTGAACACTGCTGTGTATTGTATTATCTGTATCGGTCGTTTGAATGGTAGTGTTCGTATTTAATCATGTTTTTCGTTAGCCTCGGGTTTCATTTCGTGTAAAACTCTGCCCTCTGCTGTTCTTATTTCAATTAAGGTCATTTCATATTGTCACGTTTGTTTTCCTAGCCCAAACTTCTATAGAAACTGAAAGTGTACGAATTGCGGTATGTGGGTGGGATCCAGCAAAGGCAGGGGACCTTCGTCAGGCCCGTCCTGTCACCTGCTTGGCCTTTAAAAGTAGAAGCCGCTCTCTCACTATCTAAAAGAAACAGGGCCGTCTTTTCTATTTGTGTCTTTCTCCAAAGGTCATTGCCGGGAACGACGGCAGCCGAATGCGAGTCAAATTTGAAAAAGATCTACACTGTTCAGACTGTACAGGTAGGACACCACAGGAATTCAGGATTTCACTAATTTCAAAGCAAAAGCCTTCAATCAAGGCTTCAGCTGACAGTGTCTCCCTCTCTGCTTCTGTTTACTGCTTCCCCTCAGTCTTTTTGGAGTGTTTACAACAATATTCCTTCCGTGACGCGGCTTCCATTGAGATGCAGCTATCATCTGATGCGTGGAGAGAGGAGACCTCTCTGGTGAGTCTGCAGAACTGGTGCCTCCTGGCCAAGATGCTCAATAAATGTGTTTCAAACATGAGCGCTAAATGGAGTTATATTATTGGGGGTCTCTGGTCTGTGACTGGTCTGTGTCCTAAAGACGTTCAGGCTGTCGCTCAGCGTTAAGTAGCTGTAAGACTTGTCCAGGGCAAGACAGCGAACTGAATCTCGTGATTCAGGGAGGGGAGGAAGGAACTGGGAGTTTATTCGGAGGGGGGGTAGACTTGGGCTTAGCGGAGTGGTGCGGAGGTGAGCGTGACTGAAGGGTCAGAATTGGGTCTGAGTGTGTTTTCTGGGCCAGAGGAAAACTAGAGTCAGTGTTATCAGGCAAAGGAGTGAAGAGAGTGAATGTGCTTGTAATCTGCCTCTGCCTTACCCTGGGGGGGTCTATGCCCCCCCCCCCCGCCTCATGCCTGTCATGTGTATATACAACAATGATTATTTTTTAAAACCCATTTCACATTGTGGCCTGAAGCAAAGTTTAATCTCTGAGGCATTTCTCTCTTTCTGGGTGAGAAATGCCCAGAAATTTGCTGCAAGAGCTTTAGGATGTTTGCTGTAGGATACAGTTGACTTCTCAAGCTGTGGTAAATTCTCTGATGTGTTTAGAAAATGGCCTGTTATTCATTTTGACAATACAAAAAAAAATATTAATCTAAATACCCATCAGGCACCACAGTCGATTGTTCAGACACGACTATTTCAGCAGGTTTTTCTCTCCGAAATCATTCTGCTAAGTCCCGTGAGGTCATCAGTGACATTATCTGAACTACAGCTGGTTTTTACGTGAGTGATTGTGAGCCCCAGACAGTGATGCTGACTCAGCTTTAATAGCACTGGGCTTTTGCACGTTAATAGAGCTGATTGACTATGCTCATGCTGAGGACCACTCGGTCATAGGCTCTTAATCTTGAAACGACAGTCATCATATTACTCGTTTACTTAAAAACTCTACTTTTGCTCTCTGTAGGTGAAAGGGCAGCCACCCATAATGGCACCCAGGGATCTGGGGGGGTTAAGGGCCTCTCTCACAGGTGTTTTTTTTAAAAAAAATATCCATCCTCTGCTCATTTTAGGATGTTGTTAGTAATGGAACTAAACAGGGATGCTTTGCTCAGAAATAAGGAAATGTAGTAAAAATCCCCGTAACGATTTATGATCGTTAGAGTAGAGCAGGAATTTGAGAAAGGCTTTCAAATCTTCAGTGTTATGATTTCAAAGGTTTGCTGCATGTAGGGAAATATCTGTCAAGGCGACATTTAAATATGAGACCAGAGTGGATTATTATTATTATTTTGTTTCAGGGAAGAAGAGAGCAATGCCAAAGGAGGAGTGTGGAGGATAAAAGTGGCAAAAGAGAGCACGGTATGCCAGGAGTGCGCTGTGTTGTGCTTCCGGCTGGACGTCTGGCTGGGCTTGGGGTTGGGCGTCCGGCACGCTACGCTGGGCTTGGGGTCGGGCGTCCGGCTGGGCTTGGGGTCGGGCGTCCGGCTGGGCTTGGGGTCGGGCGTCCGGCTGGGCTTGGGGTCGGGCGTCCGGCACGCTACGCTGGGCTTGGGGTCGGGCGTC
>JAODJX010000129.1:15805172-15815386 GCA_026776945.1 Isichthys henryi | reverse complement strand
GTCCGGCACACTGCGCTGGGCTTGGGGTCGGGCGTCCAGCACGTCACTCTGGACTTCGGGCTTGGGGTCTGGCGTCCGGCACGCTGCACTGGGCTTGGGGTCGGGCGTCCGGCACGTTGCGCTGGGCTTGGGGTCGGGTGTCCGGCACGCTGGGCTTGGGGTCGGGCATCCGGCATGTTGCGCTGGGCTTCGGGCTTGGGGTCGGGCGTCCGGCACGCCGCGTTGGGCTTCGGGCTTGTGGTCAGGCGTCCAGGACGCTACGCTGGGCTTCAGACCGGCCACAACCTTACACTGTCTGCTTCTGTGTTTTCTCATTGCTTTGTTGTCAGTCGGTTGTCTGGAAGGAACTGCTACTCGCCACCATCGGAGAGCAGTTTGCAGACCACTGCGCAGCAGGTGAGTCCCTGAATCAGCATTCCGGTCCCTGTCTGGCAATGATAGGTCCAGGAACATAACCAATCTGATTGTAGAGGAGGTGGGTCCAAGCAACTAGAGGAGGCAGGACCAACCAAAAAGCTGGGGTCTGTACAAATGCTTACACCCGTCATCTAAAGCCTTGGTGATTATTGCATATGGGCCATATAATTGCGACGTGATGTCACGCAGCCCTGATCGTTGCCTGATATTCGATTTTATTTTTTCGGCCGGTCAGGCTGGGACAGTCTATGTAGCTGGAGTGAGACGTGAGCATTACGTGTCCCTTGGTGTTTCAGAGGACGAGATAGTTGGCGTCAGCGTCAGTGTTCGCGAGCGAGAAGACGTCGTCCAGGTCTGGAACGGAAATGCCTCGTTTGCTGGTGAAGCGAACGTTTTAGGGAAGATCTATGAGCTCCTCCCACGTGTAGCCTTCAAAGCAGTGTTTTATAAACGTGAGTATAGTGCCATTCAGCGTATATTAAATGGTTTATTTCAGGAATGTTTAATTAAATGTAGAACTGTGTGAGTTTGACTGCAGTTTACTGACTCAGCGACTATAATTAAGTGCTGTGTGTGTGTGTACAGTACTGTGCAGAAGTCTTAGAGAAGACTATGTTTAAATGATGCAGTAAAATCATGATATTATGTCTGTCAAAGTTTGTTAGGCCAGTTTAATACCCCTCCTTAACTCCGTATTTGCAGGAAACGTCCAATACACTTGTATTTCTTGATTTGACCAATGTCATACTTGTTTGGATAATCAGTACCTCACTGAGTTATTTAACTGATTAAATGAACTGAGCTGGTGGTGAAATTCTATACATACAAGGAATGGCTGGGGTGCCCCTCAGGAGAGGTTTGGGGACTGGAGGGGTGTTCATCTACCCATTCAGCAAGACATCAGTTACTTTCTGCAGAAACAGAAGAAATTACTCTTAGGTTTTTGGTTTACAGTTAATTTGCACATGTTCTAAGGTTAAATTGTGTGTTATTTTCTGAACAATTACACACTTACTAACCAGATGAATAGTTTGACACATTTTTAACTGCCTAAAACTTTTGCAAAGTACTGTATGCATGAAGATACACAGATGATCCAAAACCTTATGACCACACCCATGTGAAGTGAATGATGTTGACTGTCTAGTAAAAACAACGTGTCAAGCTCTGGGATATATATCACAATATGATTTTTTTTTTTTTTTAAATATTGGATATTTATAAATATAAATTGGATATTTTTTACTAGTCAACATCATTCACTTCATGTGGGGGTTCTAATAATGTTTTGGCTCATGTCTGTCTGTATGTATGTCTGTAGTCTGTCTGTCTATGTCTGTCTGTACAGTGCACACAAAGTATTGAGAAGCTTGTTTAATTCTGTAAAAATGTATTGCTTTCATAGTAAGTCAATTGAAAAGCAATGTTTAACATATCTGCACATATCTCCCACACAGACATTTTTTTATCAAGTGGCATTTTTTTTTTTTACTGACTCATTCAGTTCTGTTCTTTACATTTCGCTATTAATTGCACATGTAGTCATTGGCTCCCAAAGGAATACTACACACAAATGTTTGATGCTTATCGCAAAGGTGTTACTAGTCAAAAAGCACCCAGTGAGACTGCTTGTCACTGATCTTTTTAATTTGAATATCTTTTAGAATTATAATTTGGGTTTCAAATTTATTACTACTTGAAATCAATGTTTAAAACTACTGATTGTTTATAATGTGATATTTTTTGCAAACAAATGAATAAAGTAATACTTTTTGTTGTAAAACCACAACAAAGCGTCCCAAACCTGTGAGCTCTGTATGTATGTAGATACTCATGCACGCTCGGATTCCAGCAACATTAATAACATGCATTCTAATGTAGGAATAAGTGTGTACACTGTACAGCATGGTGTGGCCTAACTGTGACTGCTTTCTGTCAGCTGAGTGTTTCTCCCTTCAGCACTAAGACTCTCCCTGTCTCTCTCCCAGCTCACAAAGAGCATCACGCCTTTGAAGGAGGTCGCGCGAGACATTAGCGGCCCACCCCCGGCTCACTGTCTTCCCGATTCCTGTCCCAGGAGCTGAATGCATATCCTGTTTAAATAGTAGTCTGTTCGGTTAATTTTAACAGAAATCACTTTATGGTTAGGGGATCACTACAGATGACTATATTTTTATAGATCCTGATTACGAAGATTTCCAAAAATGCCTTTTGTCTCCCTGTGTATTTTTGAGTTTTTTGCACTGCAGAGAATTCAGGCACAGATGTGTAAGGAAAATGTGTTTGTTTTTCACTCTGTCTTTGGGTTTCGTCTGTTTTTGTGTCACATGTTGGATTTGGTCAAAGCTGTGATGAGGTCCTGGGTGCTTCTCCCCACACGGGCAGGCGACTGGCCGCAAATGTGGGCTCATCCCCCCCCCGAGTCCGGTCTAGCTGAGTCCCCGCGGACCAGTAAGACTTGGCGCCATCGTTTCCTCCATGTAGCACAGTGTCAGTTTCCAGGCTGGCAGTGAGAAGCCCCAGTTATGTGGCCAGTGGGGCAGATTTGCCGTCACCTGTGCAGATAGCAACATTTGCAGATAGTATGTGGGATCACCTGATTTACAAAAGAAATATGTTTGTACTACATTTTTTTTTTGGAAACGACAGTAGGCTGCAGAAGGAACGTTGGACTGTGAATTAAGCTTTTGCAGCTGTGAGTTATATTTACAGTGTTAGGAAAATCCACCCTGTACACTGTAATGCACTGACCTGGACTCTAGCTGTACGCAGCACATTACATGTTTATTTTAAAATCACAGCACTTTTTGTAACAAAACCAGCAACCTTTTTATAAAAACTTGAACACGTCAGTGTCACATTGTTTGTTTAAAAAGTACTACATTTTAAAAAATTTCTGGAATACTGCATCTCTTGGAATGTACGCTGAGGAATTTGGATTTAACGATGGACATTAGCCATAGTATGAAGTGTTTCCCAACCCGGTCCTTGGGGACCCGCAGACAGCCCATGTTTTTGCTCCCTTCCAACTCCAGCAAAAATGTGGAGTTCCTGGCAGGGAGCAAAAATGTGGACTGTCTCGGGGGTCCCTGAGGACCGGATTGGGAAACACTGGTATAAATGATTTACCTTATGACCCGGGGGTATGAGAACTGAATTGTGAAGCCTCGTCTGATGGGGACTCTGGTCATCTTACCGTATTTCAATGACTTGAGTGGTCCTTTTCATCCTAATGTTTGCTTCCTGCCATAGGATAGTCATGCTGTCCACCTCCATTTAATCTCTGACTTTCCTTAGATGGTTATGTATTTTTTAATGATGTATTTAAAATAAAAATAAACACGTATCAAAGTCTAGGGATAGATGGTGTAATACTATGTACCAAAGAGACCCTGATTTTCTTCCCTCTTTTCCTTGGCGAGGATCACTGCCCATTAATGAGCTCGCAGGACCTGCCAAACTCTTTACAAGGCCGTTAATGTATCGCAGCAAGAGCATGCTCTTCATTTCTGGCAAGCATACTGTTTTTTACGTGTTCCTCTGTTGCTACTTAATTTGCTCTATTTTTAGAAGAGTGATTTTTTTTTTTTTTTAAAACAAAAAAGGAAATGTGAAGCCTTTAGATGTGACGCCGAATGTTGCGGGTGCGTTTAGACACCGGCAGGTAAGTGGGCAGCTTTCGCCATGTCACTCAGGTTAATACGTGTAAAACCCCAGGGGGGTGTTTCCCAGTTAAACGCGGTTTACCAGCGCCGTTCGCTGGAGGACGATTCCGCCGCTGCCTCTGGTTTCCCCCGAAGTTTGTGTTGCCGTTCGCGAAGGGTTTCCTACTCCGTTTCCTCTGGAGCGGTGCCTTGTTTTGTCCCAGGCTTGTATATAGCCTACCTTTGCTGTATGTTTAACTCCTGTACCCAGTTCTAGTGAAAATTCGGTCTTATAGGTTTTGCAATTGTCAAATAAAGTCTACGAACTGATGGTATTGTTGCTTCTGATTGATTAACGTTCTAGCGACTCTGCACAACGACGCCGCAAACGGTATTAGACACCAGAATTGCTTTACGATGGTGCCACCTAGTGGCCAGATTGTATACTGTCCAGTGAAATCGATCGACCAAATCTGAATATTTTTCCTCTTCCGTACCTGTGAACAGTAATGAGGCGAGTTTGGTGAAAGCTTGCAGCGTCTCGCTGAATTCATTTTGCGATTCACTTTTAAATGACAATTTGAAAAAATTAAACCATAGACGTTATTACCACAATGTTAAAGGTTTGATTTAGTTTTAGATGACACTTTCCGCCTTTAAAATTCTTAATGATCTCATACTTAAAACCTGTAACACCATATATTTT
Source organism: Isichthys henryi (assembly GCA_026776945.1). NCBI lineage: Eukaryota > Metazoa > Chordata > Actinopteri > Osteoglossiformes > Mormyridae > Isichthys > Isichthys henryi. The sequence goes on along the minus strand of JAODJX010000129.1, from coordinate 15,810,619 downwards.
TTACGTATTATTATTATCATTAATTCAAATAACAACAGTGTAGGCCTACTAGTAGTATAATTTCCGTTAATCACACGGCGGTACGTGTTATCTAGTTGTATTTTGCCAGAAACCTCTGCGGAGCTGCACGGTGATGAACTCTGCACTTCATTTATGGAAAGAGCGGCGGTTTTCCTTTGTTCCTCCATAGCTCATTCTACGCGTGGCGCGGGGGGGATATCATTTGAAAACCATCTCTTTTGGCATCGAGAGTGGCTTCTTTTCATTTGCTTAATTACCTAATTAACAGAAAGCTAATTACTCTGCAGTGAGCACAAGTGCATTTGGAGAGGGTGTTACGTAACTGATAATAATCGTCACTGGATTTATGCTGAAACAAACGCGCGCTCTTTATCAAACCACGTCTTTATCGAGGGGGAATCAGTGTCGTATTTGATTTATTTTAGGTATCACGGTAATCCAGACAAAACAATGTTAGAATCCTCTGACCTGACTAAAACAGCTAGTTGACTTGATAATATGCGCTTCCCTTTGTAGGCCTGTCAATATTGTAAGCAGTGTCACAGGAGACGGCACAAATCAGGCCTTCCTATTGGGCGTTTTGTCCTTATGTTTTACAGCTTCAAACATTTCGAGCTAGAAAAAAATAGATCCCGATCCCAAATCATATTTAATTTTTTTGATTTCCAGTACTGCTAAAGTAATTTGTTGGATTTTCTTTGTTGCTGATAATTAGACAATTATTTTTGGTGAAATTACATTCCTCTAGCTTAGTTCTTAGTCAAAACAAATTTAATACAAATTTAAGTTCTTGATAAGCGTTAAAATACTGCTGAACTGCAACTTCTCTGAAGCTTATCTATCCAGAAGTCCCTCCCGCCTGCAGTTTGTAGTGACCTGTATTGGGTATTAATCAGTGATTGCCTTTTTATAGTCCATCTCCACTCCTTAGAAGTGGGCCACAAAGCCTCCATTACTCATATTATATGACTTACATATAAGACAGTAGGTCCTTCGTTGAGGTCTCTGGGTTTAGTTACACTAACAACTGATTCTCTTAGACTGTAGCCTACAGATTTAAACAAAAGAGTATTAAGTGTTTTAACTGTCCAAAGTCACCGCAGTATTTACTACAGACTGGTTTGTAAAGCAGAAGATAAATGCACTTCTATATGAATTGTTAATGCAATAATCAACAGAGATTTTGAATTTCTCTTAAGCACACGAACTGTATAAATTATTTAAATAAACCACATAACAATAGGTTTCTCCTAAACAGGCGGTATCAGTTTACTATATATTATGCTGTAGAGTTATCTATATACTTCATATACTATTCTCTATAGCTCCAAAATGGATTTACTCATTTCTGTATTTTTGAAACGCGGCATACTGAAAATGACTTATTCTAAAAGTCCCGTCTTTGATATCCACGTCTAAATATAGACTCGAATATTGATTATTTGAATGGCCTTAAGTTTATGTACAATTTTCTTTTCGCCCTGTATACCTAGTGCCAAAATAAGGCATCTTGAAATGCTTGACGCCAAATATTGTAGGATACCGTCGACCAAAGCATTTACACAATTACCTACATTGACATCCAAGGAAGAATTAATATCACACGCCTTCATATCTTTTGTCAGAGGGTGGCGCTCTATAACCGGTGAATAGTAGTTAATGACTCTAGCATGGGAACAAATTAGCTTTAGACCTTATTGATACAGCCATGATGAATTTGCCTTCGTATATTATTAAATGAACTGTGGATTTTAGACCTTGATCAAGGACAGTAAGACTTAAAATATTTACTTCACCTTTAGATTAATGTTGCTTTCGACTAGTGTTAACCGAACTACTGAATCAACCCACGATCCGTCTTTTCTTTGGATGCAAAATGAATGAAATTCTAATTACTGTCATAATGATCCAACACCTAGAAAATGCATTTTATTTCATTGGTGTTAACTGCCACAATCTCGTCGAGGAAACATAAAAGACGGCATTTAAAAGGCCTGCTGCTTCCAAATTAAATTAAGTCGTGTTTCCAAAAATATTTGCAGAATGCCCGGATGCATTATTTTAAGATAACCAAACAACTTATCAAAGTGTTGCGGTATTTGATGAATAATATTTAAAACAGGCCACCATAGAAGGTGCAACAGGAAACGTGAATCCGTACATAGTGCCACTCCGACATTTTAGTGATCTGATGACAGCGCCCATTATTTAATGTCATTTAAAAAGCCGTATAGCTTATTCTGTCGGACGCGTTATTTTATCAGCAAATAGCAGCCAGCTACGGTGCTTAGAATGCGCTTCAATCTAAGGAAATATCGCTTCCAGAAATGAAATGCACGGCATCCTACACCCAGACTGACACTTTTTCTACTTCCTTGCACATGGGTTTGTCCTTCTACTGAACTTTCACCTCCCGAACTTGCCTCCTTTCATTGGACAAAGTGCAGAAAAAAGGGAAAGAAAGCAGCTTTTGCTTCAATTGTAATTAGCTAGCTCGTTAGCTATCTAGCTTATAGACACTTTCATATTTTATCAATCGCCGACGCAAACCTTCCCCCCTGAAAGAAATGCATGCTCGATCACGCCTCGTACCCCAAAGACCGTTATCACTTTAATTATTGCTGAATGCTCATCTACTTTTTTTCCTTCTAAATATTCAATGAAGACCGGCAATGAATGTTATTTACCCAGCAGGTGGATGTGACGTAATGGACTTGGAACATCAAAAAATAACAACATCCAAATCCGCGATGCCCCTTTTTCTTTCAAGGCGCATTAAAATGTAATAACATCACAAGGCGCTCGCCTTCATATTCGAGGCAGAAGGTGGTGTGAAACTGTACATTGCCTCCGTGCAACGTTGCATTGCGAGTATGCAGCAGAGTTAGTCCCGCGAGCGGAGTAATATTGTTAGTGTTTACAGCGTGGTTGCTGCACGCTTTCCTGATACACAAGATCGCATGTATAGTTCATTATTTCAAGCACAAGACTTTTTTTCTCCTCCTGCGCTGATCTACCATTTCTCTCGCATACGGTAAGTGAATGATCGTCCGCTGCTTTCGCTCCTGATATCGCTGCTCCTGCTTGTGTCCGCGCACGCCGAGTTTGTCTTTTGTTTTCGCCTTTTTTGTTGTTGTTGTTGTTTATTACGCCATTGAAACAAACAAACAAACAGCAGGATAAGCGCGTGAGCCTCGTCTGCTACCAGCACGGCGTCTCAGATCGGAGCCTAAACGCCGACACGGGGCCCGATTGCCCGATTCTTACTCTTTTTGGAAGTTGCCAAGTTGTTTGACTGTTTCGTTTGGCTTGTGCAAAGCTGTAGTTAAAGTTAATGCTGATAAGTAAGCTTAAGGAGCGGGGCTAAGTGACGCCTAAGCAGGACACACACTTCGCAAACAAAGGAAACTTTTAAAATGGAAGAAACGTATCATGGACTAAGTTTAAAAGCAGTGATTTACTTTTGGATTAAAGTAGGTTTTTTTTCCCCAACCACGTGTTACCTTTAAACCACAAACATCGCTTTCCACGCGCACTGGGAGCAGCAGGGCTGCAGCCAGTGCTCCCAGTCACCTAGCAACTTTTACATGACTACTTGACTTGTACTGCCTAACTAACTACTCGTTTAAAGTTAAGTGTATTTTTTTCATGGATGTGAAATACTCATAAGGCTTGGATATTATAGGTTATTAGGTTAACTATGTACTGGGTGATTTGTTGTTTGAACACTGTCCCCTTTTTGGGGGAAAAAAGTTCAGAAGAAAGTTTTAATTCTGACAGCTTTAGATAAATTGACGTTATTTCTGAACAATAGGATGTGCGTTTTATGCGCTTTCGGCGGCTTTTCAGCCCCTCGCTCGCGCGCAGCGCTTCACACAGGTGCTCACGTTTCTCACAAGTTAGGAAATAAAAAATGTCTTTTTCACGAAGCCGCAATTAAAAAGCCCAACTGCACAGCGGCATAGTTCGCCTTACACCGTTTTATCAATATTATAAAATAAAGTCAATATACTTTGGAGCAGTTAATGTCGGGCATTTATGCAAAGTCTATCTTTGCAGGCGAATGAATTCGCGCACCGAGGGGATTTAACTAGGCTGCGCTGTCAGTGGTGTGGAAATATAAACTTAAATACCTCGGATATAATACCTCGCATATAATCTTCAATTTTATTTCAAAGAATGATACATATACATTTTTTCGTCCATGTAGTTTGTGCGTTTACAGTGGTGTAAATATGAAGGTTATTTTCCTATAGTACCGTATAGCCAACAGGCCTAATGTCCATTCCGTTTATTAAAAGAAAGCAGATAGAAAAACTCCAGAAGAAAGTCTGAAGGTGGGTTATTTATGCGCTTGACGCCGCCGCACTGTTGGTTAAGTGTTTAAGGGCTACTGCTGCTTTTGTAAAGTTGTGAAATAGATGTCGGCCGTTGCACCGTAACGTCTCATAAATGTTATGTAACGCTGCGCCGAGCAAACGGCGTCCCGTTAAAGTCCACGTTACATTTACATCACATTGTCTGCTGACATTGAAATAATTGTAAGAGCGCCGTGCATTTAATGTGGTCTAGACTGCTTTTAAAATGCAGCGGCCTATTCTACTGTAAAGTCAGCCCTAATTAAAATCTTTATGTACATTTTCCTTCATTTTTTAAAAAATGTAATAGCTGTGCTTTTTGTGTGTGTGTGTGTGTATTTTTGGTGAAAATCTTAATATAGTTTGGAAGTACAGATCATTAAAAAATAAAATTGGCAAATAATCATGGTCAAGCGGTTTATTTAATAATTTGATTATTGACAGAGCTTTATCAAATGCATTGTACTTACATTAATTTTGTGAGTGTGTGTTCTCTTAAATATATTTATAATGGACTTAATCTTTTATCATTTCATTTTTATGGGGGCCTACCGTTAATATTTGCATTTGATTCAACAATAGGCATGAAACAAACATACAGTAATATTTTATTTCATTTAATTTCTTTGATGATGATAAACTCTGCTCATTAAAAATTTTCCAGCTCTGATTTTAACGACTGCACTGCTGAATTTGTATTCCCGTTATTGTAATGATTTTAATGTATCGCTGTCCCTTTTTTGTGAGGGGTGCCTGCAGCTTTCACACCCTCCGTTGGCAGGTCACCCCTTCCCTTGCTCTTTGGATTAGTCATTGTCTGAGGGAGAAAAGAACACTTTTTGTAGGAGAAGTAAAGTAAACAGCCTCCAACAAGCGAACCTTGACAGGCGAGATTAAGGAAAACGCTGGAGATCAAACAGCTCTGCTGCTGGGCTCTTGTCACTGGCTGCCTGGGAGAGGGATGCGGACTGTTTGAATAGGCGCTGGCTTGCTTATGCAGAAAGGGACCTTGCCGAATGCTGACCCCCGTCTCGAGGCTGCCCTGAACGTTCCTTTGGTGCTCAGTCC
>JAODJX010000129.1:15789075-15801566 GCA_026776945.1 Isichthys henryi | reverse complement strand
TGGGTTTTAGGTTTTCACCCGCCGCTACGGGGGGTTTGTAGTCGCTGCACAATTTTTTTTTTTTTTGTTTTTTTTTTTTTTTAAGTTCGTTTCTCTTCAGTCATTTCTCATTCAGGCATTTTTAATACCCTCCCTTTCGATTTCCAGGTCGAAGTTGCACCTATAAGGGGAAGTTTGCAAAAGCTGGGTCCGCCTGCTCTCGTGCGCTGTTCCTGCTCTGGTCGGCTGGGACGGCTGTTAAGGTTGCGGGGGCAGCTGTTGTGGCCACACATAGCCGCTTGTAATCGTCTGTGTGATTGCAGTAACCCGCTTAAAACGCACCCCGGGGTTGGGAAACATGACTTGGCCGTGGCTTTGAGTGAGATCTTACGGAGATCATCTTCTTTGGCTGGGGGGGGGGTGTACAGTTGATTGGATTAGTAGGTAGATTAGATGTTAAACTGGGAATTGTCACAGAACCTTGCCAGACCCCCAGAACCAGCTGCATGGCTGGCGGCTTGTGGTTTGGCTCCTGGGATCAATCTTCCCTTGATTCTCGTCCTGGCCTCCCTCCCAGCCCCTGTCCAGGGCTGTAGCCACGATGGACTGCTCCGCTTCTGCGGACTCCCCCCCCTATGACACTGTTCCTCTGGGTCTCCCCCCCCCCCCCCCCACCAAGATGTTGCCTCATATTAGTTTGTACCGTAGCAAAAAATGAAAGCATTCTGCTAGTATTTCAGTTGTTAAACAAGGGGGGTTATCCAGGAAATTAAGTCTTTTTTTTTTTCCCTGCCAAAACCGATTTCTTAGCTGCTTCCCAACGATCAGTTTAAGGAATTACTCCAGTGCCAACTTCTTATTGACTAGAACATGGCGATTTTACGTAGCTGCAAGGGCAGCGATAGAGTGGCTTCCACTCTGGCTCTCCACGACGCGACTCCAGTACGCAGGATTTACCGCACGGATAAAAATTTCTCTAACCTACGACTGCGCCGTGGAGACCCATCATTTGGCTGGGGATCTTTTTTTGGTCAAAGAGCTTAGGAAAGCCTGGGGGGTGGGTGGGGGAAGCTCCCAGCCGCTCCCGCAGCGTGACAAACTGATTATAAAGTCGCCTGTCAGGGTGTCAGTGCTTCCAGGTCTCTGGGAAGAGTGCAATAATAGGTTGTTGACAACCCTAATTACAGGCAGCGTGAGGGCTGAAGCGGAGCTCGCGTATGAATCGATAGTCGTCTCACTCGGTGCCCTCCTGGGGTTTCAGGCATGCCAGCGCTGCTTTGACTCGTTTCAGTCTCTCTTTTTTTTTTCTAGTTTCTGTAGTAGGGAGGAGATGCTCCTGGATGCTGATGTGTGTGTCGTAAATGAGGGAAACATTTGCATCATACCATTAACTGTGTTTTACTGTACTGAATATGTAAATATCACTTTTAATATCACTTTGGAAAGAATGTGACAAGGTCTTTGTTGAGGCGGTTTGTAGTCTTCATACTTAGCTTGACAAATTTCGTTCTAAGCACCTACACCCCTCTAAATAATTGGCTGGGCTCTATAAAAAAAAAAAAAATGAAAATCCAATGAATTCTCCAGCGACACTCAATTTTTTATATTGACTAATTTTATTTTGGGTATTGTGAACGTTTCGCACTTCACCATTGGTTGTACTGAAAGTCTTTATCACGCCATTTAAATTCAGTAGTTGATGCTAACTAGGTAGCGTAGTTTTCCTATGACTTGTCCTACACTGAGACAGAGAGTCAGTCCTTAGCTATATAACATTAGACTGTCACTTGTCATTCTGTTATCTGACTTTGATTTATTTTTTGAATAAATGTGAATATATTTGCAACTGCAATTATCCATTGTAGCTCTAAGCACCATTTATACGGCATCTGTTTTATTAAAATGGACTTGTATATGCATGCAGAATTACGAATAAAGTTTAGTTCAAAACATGACCAGATTTTTGGTTGGAATTGGAATTTTTCTGAAAGTTAAGCCTTGCCGTCGGTTTCTCAGAAGGAGCAGGTGAACGCCTCATGCATAATAACAGAAGCCATGGTAGAAAAATATTTAACACATTAAGATGATGTAGTTGTAACATTTTAAAGATGGCACAATAAACATTTACCGTTGGCCAAGCCCCTACGTATAACTAATATAGGAAATAATTGAAGCAGCTCTCATGTAAAATTAAAAACAACTAAGGATTTTAAAACCGTGGCGCGTACAGGCTGTGCTTTGGAATCACAAGTTGGTTATTCAAATTAATAAATATAAATGAAATATAAATGTTTTTTTTTTTATAATTTATTAATTTAAGACCTCCCAATATTAGTTATGTTTTCTGGGTAAAATCCATTTACAATTAAAGCACCAGTATGGCTCACCAGTTAAAGCAAAATGACAGCCTTGTAGGTACCCTGCCTGACTTCTGTATTACCCATCCATACATGTGTAAGTGTGTGTGGTAAGAGTTTTGTTCCTCTTTGTACGTTTTAATCTTTGTACAGTTTTTATAAATTTAAAATAAAGACGGAAAAGATCTGATGGTTGTTATTGACGGTGAACTGAAACTTTATTCTGGATCTGTTATATTGTCACAAGAAAAGTCTTATGAATACTGATGCCGTACAGGAAAGGTAGCATCTAAGCTGCGGAAAGTTGCATAGAATATTGAACTTTTTCTTGTCTGAAAAGTTACATTTTCAAATGTCTTGACTGGCTGTTAAATTTTGTTTTAAGTTGCTTTGTTATTCACATGTGACTTTAACTCACCTATTCATTTTCAAATCATCTACCGCGCTTTTATGACTCAAAGGTGTGGAATAAGTGATGCACACGATGATGAAATTCAAATGTATTCTCAGAACTTTGCTTGAATTTTCATCCCAGCTTTTAATGGGGGAAGATATTTGGCGTATTTTTTTTTTTTTTTTTTGTGTAATTTAATTCCTTTGTCAGTCAGAAATATCACTGCTTATATTTAATATGTACTAAATAGCTAACCCTAATAATTTTGAACCAGTCTGTCATAAGGGTATAATTGAAGTGTTGAATTGTCTGGTATTTATATATATATCTTCAGTTTGGCCACACCTGGTTGGTTTGGTTTCTTATGCATGAAACCAATTTTTCTAAAATCAGATGAACTTCCATCTGCAGCATGATAACTCGGTTCCTACGGCGACATGCTTTCACTTTCAGACTGAAAGTGTAAAGTTGCTCTGTACACTTCTCTGGTTTCTGTTTTGCCTCTCGTTTTCTCTGGCGTGTGCTCACTCGCTCACCCTCCCGCTCACCCTCTCACCCGCCCACCCCTTGTTCTCCGTCTCGAGGGGGGCTCCTGTCCCCTATTTCCTGGGGGTATCAAACACAGGTGTCCTGTTAGGCCTGCTCTGCTGGCGTATTCCCTGACCTGTTGTCATGGGGCCTCCGCTAAGCTTCACCTGTCACCGGCGACAACTGCACACGTTGGGGGGGTGGGGGGAGGTGGCAGGACACCCCCCACTTCAGGTCCTCGTGTGGCCTCCCGCATATGAGTCCCCAGCTGTCCCCTGGGTCATTGCTCTGCTTTGCTTGGCTTTCACAGGACACTTGCTTGTATCTCCATGACTCCTCCGTTTTGTGTGTGTTTGTATATTATATAAAACAAACAGACGATGGTGAGGAAAAAGGTTGTGTGTGGTTGTTGGGTATAATATGTAAAAATGTCGTTCGCATGGACACCGAAGAAATTGCTCCCAGAAATAAACAATGAAATATATTCGTTGCAGGTATCCCGGACTAAAGAGCCATGTAGTAAAACTGAAATCTTTCAAAATTTCACTCATCGCCACATCATTTCACCAGGTCATTTTGGTATGTGAATGCATTTCTCGTTCCGGCTGACAAACCTACAAAGAGTCACAGTTCCTACTAGGTGTGTGAAAGTGCCGGGACTTCAGAATGGCCGCAGACATCAGAATAGACGTCTTTCACCAATTACCGATGAACTGGATTTGCATTGATTTGCTCTCCATGCTTGAAATTCATGCAATTTTTGTATGAACTGTTTTTCTGAATTTATTTTTTTTAAAATTTATATCATCATTAACTAGTTAATATGGTGCCTGTTACAATTGTAAATAGTTTTCCTGTAGCTGAGAAACGGAGCATAAACCCTGTACGATTTCAATTTGTGCGCTTCAGTTTGGTTGAGAGGTGGCTCACCGAAGCTCGTCTGTCACTGTGATGGTGTCAGTTAATTAAATAAATAGGCTCAATCTCACACATTTATCTTTTATCAGTTTTGGAAGGGTAAATGGAGGTGGCAAACGTGGGCCTAAAATATCTCTGGTTTTAAATACCGCTGTACATTTGGGGCCTGTTGGAGAGCAAAGTTTGCATTCTTTCTCATTGTCTGCTACCTTTTTAATAACGAAACACGCTTATTGCTGAGGGACTTGATTTCAGAATCACTATTACTGTGAGCTCCTACAGAGCATCAAAACATTCTTCATCTCAGCCTCGGCATTTTTGTCATATGAAAGTTTCTTTTTTGCCACATATGAAACTAACATTTGATTGTCTTGACGAAACACTCTTATCTGGCTACAATTTAGTCTTTTTTTTCCACAGTGTACATTATTCACATCAAGCCGTTATCAAGTGCACCATTTTGTTCTGAACAGATCTGATATTTATTTAGTTATTTTTTCCCCCCGTGGTTAATTATGCGGAAATTAACTGTTTATTTAGTCATATTAAATATATATGTTAGGTCTCTCTCTTCCATGTAGACTTTCTTTGGTATGACAGTGAAGGGAGAAATATCCTTCATATTGTCTGAATTTTTCTGTTTGATATTTGATATGTAACAGCCTTGAATCTGGCCTGCTAGTGCATGCCTTTGATATGCTCTTCGTCGTGCGCTGAACTGCACCTCACAGTTTCCATGAATACATCCAGCTACAGCTACATTGTGTCTTGTTTTGCTGTCGGCTCCCGTTCGCTTGTATTTATTTAATGCTGGCAGCGGCGTTGCGTATCTGGCCGGGATGGCGGGCGAGATGCGCCGAGGATGCTGCTGACGGGCCGAGCGTGGCACGCTGGCGCTCGCGGCCATATGGCACGGCGGCCCGCGAGCCTCCTAATCCTTATGTAATGTTTTTGGTTTGCGGTTCGCTGCTGCGTGCACATGTGCTTCAGCTCGTAGCTCCCTTGGCTCTGGGATGTTTATTTTCCTTTTTTTTTTTATTTCTATTTCATGCGGACTAGTCGTCCTCTGTCATCCATGCTGGCAGCACAGTCGCCCTCTTTGATCTCCGTTTTATTTTTGTTTGTAAATATTTATTTATTTTTTTACTTTTGTAGATGAATTCCTTGCTCTGACTCCTTCTGGATTTGTGATTGATCTCAGAGGCCGGGTAGCTAATGTCAGGTTGGCGACTTGGGGAGAAGGGGAACGTCTCATTGGCGTTAACAAAGTGCACGTTACGAGATAATCAGACGTAATAATAATGATGAGTAAACATGGCTACCTACACAAAAGCATCTTTCTGTGAATCATCGTAGTACTTCTAAAACATTTAGAATGAGAAATAATTTAATAAGTAGACGCTCGGTGCAGACAAATTAATATGCATACATATTTTAACAACCTGCCAAATTGGTTCTTCTTTTATAATTGTAACAGATGTTAAATGGTTGAGCTGACAAATTTAAATATAGACACTGTGTTGGATGTCTGCACATAACGGCTGACTCAGTGATCAGGGAGCAGATTAAATGGGTAGTACTTAATTTACTGGCTGCCGCATGTTTGTTTTGAGTTATTTTTGCGGACGTGCGTTAACAGGTAAGCTGTAATTATGGGACTTGCTCGTCTCCAGCGGAGAGCTCGTCCTGGAGTTCGAGCAGCAGAGATGAAAGCCTGAGCTTTACTGGCACAGACTTCCTTGAGGATCGTTGGTGAGGTAGCTGAGGTTGATAATTGGTCCCACTCCTCGCACCGGAGAGTGTACACAACATAATGTCAGGATGAGCCGGAATAGGCGGGCATGTCACATCCTGTCATGTGGGCCAATGGGGAGCAGGTTGAAACTGGAATGAGAGGCAGGTTCTCAGGGAACATAACCATCGTGGTTTTAGACCAGGTAGGGCTGGTTGGAGGCCCTCCTGGATTCTGTCTGTGGACGTGGCTGAGATGGTGTCTTCCATCCTCACACCTCGCATGCCCAGCTCACCACCTCCTCTGTTACTCTCAGTCAGTAGTTTCCCACAAGAAAGTGAATGGCTGGGGTTAATGTTTAGCAGGCCATTCTGCTGTGCTGATGTTCTGTTTTGGGCTGTCACTGTCAATTATATGAGTAATTGAGTCATCAACTCATTAATTTGATGATTAATCAAGTGATTGTTAACATTTATATTTGAAAGCAACCCTTGTAGGAGGCGCCAGGCCGTCGTAGGCCACTCGCACACTCGGTCACTCATTCATTTACTTGTTCACTCACTCACTCACTTGCTTACTCACTCATTCACTCTCCCGGTCACTCACCCACCCCTACGGTCAATTTAGACACTTCAGTTTCATTTGCATGTTTTTCAGCTGTGGGAGGAGACTAGAGGATCTGGCGTTGAATATGCTAAAACACGTCGGAAGAACTGCACAAGCAAAAAGCAGCAGTGCACCACGCTCTGAGGCCTGCAGGCCCTGCGACGTTCATGTCGACATCGCATGTTGTGCACTTGCTGCGTCGCAAGAACTGCGATGGTGAGCTGGATTAAGACCATAAGTTACTCAAAAACACAACTTGATGGTTCCTTTTCAAGCATATCAGTCTAAAGTTTAATGCCGCTGCTTTTACATGCGCTCTGCATTCGCTCTCCGAGCCAATCATAATCAGTCTCATCTTTGCTGTTGGACTTAGACAGTGTGGCCTGTTTGTGAGAAATCTTGCAAAAATGAGTGAGGAAGAGAAAAGCAAACAAGAACTCCTTCAGTTTCAGGGAAATATTTTGTTTTCTATAGAGACGGTATTGAGCAAAAGCGTGTGTTTGGTCGGCATTTGTGTCTTTTGGCACCTGCTTCCAGCAACACCCACTTGTTTGCAGACACTGTTGTTAAACTATGGCCAAATTAAACTTATTTTGGGTACATTTTCAACTTTTTTTAATTTTATAATTATTGCGATATTAATCCCACAAATTTCAAATATGTGGAATATGTGAAATTCACCAATACAATACATTCGCAAAATAAAATTTATACACAGCTGGCATTGCAACTGTGTTGTCATTCTATTTAAGTTCAGCTATACTCTGTCCACCTCCCTCCATACTTCAGAGTAATTGTAAAGGTGTATTTTAACTGATACCTTTTAAAAACAGAGTAATCGTGACGACTCCTAATTATGATTATGTATGCAATGGAGCTTCAGAGAAATGGCAATGTTAGCAGACTGTAGTTCAAGAAACGTCTTGAGTCTAGGATAACTACTAATTTACTAGTCACTGTTTTGAAAAAAACCTTCCACAGTTTTGGCCAATGTGATGCATCAGTTGATTAATTCTGAATTGTGGCCGTCAGTAAATCAGTCTACCAAACTTTCACTGTGTTTCATTTGCTTTTAGAATTTATTTCATTTCCGTTCATTTTTATAATTTAGCATTTTTTGAGATCCCGGTTTGTTGCTAAATGGGCCTGAATTATTATTAGTTTAGGAAGATTTAAATGCAACCTGTTCATCTTTCCATCTTTATTTATTGGTAATGATGGCAGCATTAAAATACGGTGGGTGGCTTTCAGCTGCCTGAAGAAGCCATGAATCGAGGGGTCGCCTTCAGTCTCGCACCCCGTGCATGACGTCCATGTGTGTGGGATCCGGATTTGGAGGAATTTGGGAATGAGGGGAACCTTAGGGACAGGTAAGCGACTGAAACGGTCATAGTGAAACTAGCTCTTTTGTGTGTGAGGCCATTAATTTATTGGCTGATCTTTTGTCTTGGTGCTTCTGATATCTGTTGTACCAGTGACAGCAAGATATCTGTGTGTTGTTTGTTTTGTATGCAAATGCTTCTTTGGAATGTAGCTTCCAGGCCTTCTGCACTAGCAGTGACGCCCCTTCTATCCGCCATGTGTGTGACTTGTATTTAAATATGAATCTGTAATGAATAACCTGCAAAGTGACACCCAGCAGGGGTCCCTCATCTACGCAGAGTCTGACTGATGTTTATCCGGCTGGTCAGTCGAGTCTCTCTCTGCCACGGTTACTGTCATCCCCTCTGTCGCTGTTAACCTGTCGTTTTATTATTTATTCTATGACTTTTCTTAAAACTTTATGAAGTCTTAAAACACATGAGGTTGCTTTTTCAGTGATTCCAATTGAACACCATTATTCCAAATTGGAGATATTTTCCTTCCTTAACCTTTAGGATTAGAGAGCTTTCATATTGTGGTGCTTCTGCGAATGAGTAAAGGGAATGGATGCCGCTGACAGTCTGTTTCCGGAAGGATCTCTGTCTCTCAGAAGGTCTGTATATACTTTTAATGAGAACTGATTGGAGCACTGATTTGTTAATTTATTAATTTTTTTTCTGTCATAAATTACAATCATGCTGACACCAGGTATTATTTATACACGGACCTCCCAAAGTTCAAGGGTCCAGTGATGCTCCAGTTGCAGAGTTGGCCGATTTGGGGTTTACGTGAATTCCTCTCGGTCTTCCAGTTACGCAACCGCAGCTGAATATTACGCTCATCAGATCCTGTTAACTTGCCGCTTTGAAAGTTTCTCTTTCTCCCCCTGACAAAGATTTCATCATTTGCTCTGTCGGGTCCTTGTGTAGCTGTGCGTGATGTTAATATAAACTTGATTACGACACACCGTAATTAAGAGCTTTCGGACTGGCGGTTGCCCTGTCCTGATTTTTGGCTGCTGCTCCTGGATCAGTTTGGTGTATTGCTGTGTTTTTTTTTTTTTCCGTTTAAAGTGGTTCCCATCTTGATGTTTAAAGCCCCCCATCAGCTGCCTGACTGTCATGCTGTTTGTGGCGGGTACAGTGTCATTTGGCTGACAGCGGTAACTGGCAGCCGGAGTAACCAAATTATTTAGTCATGGGTTTTTAACGCGCACAACAGCGAGTGGATGTTAAGTAAATGATGCAATTTATTCCCTTCCTGCCCGCCGCCAGGCTGGGTGCCACGGGAAGTCTGCCAGTTTTAAATAAGGGGTACCCAGATGGCGTTCACATGACGCTCGCTTGCTACGGCACCATCCCGGGGAATAGCCCCGGTACCGCGACAAGCGATAGGTCAATTGAGCGGGATCGCCTGTTGCTCGGCCTGATTTGCATATGCAAATCTGCTAATGTTTTGTCATTTCTGTAAATTCGGTGAAGGCTGGGTCCCGGGGGCCTGAAATGAATTGGAAAGCGGCCCAGTTAATGAGGACGGGAACCGTGCGGCACGCCGACACACCGCCTCCCAGACCCTGGGCCGCACGTCCACGGTAACGGCAGCGCCAACGCAGTCCACCGGGCTTGGGAATGAAGTGGCATTTCTGCCCTTTTAAGAAGTGTGCTCTATTTTTAGTGTGCGTCTGTGCGTGTGCATGCATCAAAGACGATGCTTTGTAAAAAGACAGCCCCCCTCCGTCTGTATCTCTCTCTCTCTCTCTCTCTCTCTCTTGCTTTTCCTCACCCTTCTATCTGCCACACCAGCTCACTCTCTCCATTGTGGCACTCCCCTCTCCCCTCTTAGTGCAGCTGGCAGACCGGTGGCGGAGGTGCGCTGTGGTTTTTCTAGGCAATGAGAGACGAGTCCCGGTCCCCTTGGGGTCCGCCACGGGGGCGGAGGTGTTCGTAAATCGATAAGAAGCAAACGGAAACTCTGAGCTAATGGCCTCCCGTGTATGGTGCCTGTACCGTGGGTGCCCTGTGAATGTTGTCTGGTATCTGCAAGGCCACAGAGAAGGAAACAAGTCATACACTGTTAAACTAGTTCAGGCGGCATGTTAGGTGTCAGTGTTTCAAGTGAGGTGCTTGTTCTCTAATGCACCTGCATATGCAAGGCGGGGAATCCCACGTCGACATGTGGAGAACATGCAAATTACATACACGCACGCACATGCAGACACAAACAAATTCAATCCTGCAATCCTGGAGAGCAAACTTAATGAAAGAGGGCAGGTGGCTTTTAGTGGCTAATGTAATTATTCAATGTGATGATTTATTATTATGTGTGTGTGTGTGTGTGTGTGTGTGTGTGTATGTATATAATATATGTATATGTATATCTTTTTATTTTGCGGTTTCCGTCTCCCATTAGGTGTGCTCCATCTGAGAGCGATCGCGGAGAAGCAAGGCCATTGACGCATGCGATGGTTTCCGTGAGTCTTGGCTTCAGATTTCTGTGCTCGAGACCTGCATTGAGTGCCCGTTTGATGTGAAGGGAAGCAGGAGTCGAGCTTGTAACTGCAGGTAGCTTTGACTCGGTGGCTGTTTAAGTTCAGAATCATGGTTTGTCATTTTCATGGGAGCTGATTCGATTCAGCAGAGCAGCAATGGTCTTATGCTGATGCTTTCTGAGCACTGATATGGCCGCTGATTGGATGGCCGTCCTGTCTCCCACTTCGCGGCAAAAACGTCATGCGTTTGTCCTGGAAAGGAGTTCCTGAACTTTGGTCCTCATAGGATGCCTTCATCGGTGCAGCCTGTCTCCTGCGGACAGTATCTGGGGAAATGCCGTCTCAACACATGCAGAGCTGGGTACCAAACAGCCTTTATTCCTTTGTGCTGAACACAGCTAAGCACAAAAAACAGCCTAAATGAAAATCAATTTAATCTGGAATTGGTTAATATAATTGCACCCCCCCTCGCCCAAAAAAGCTATCGTAATCCTAACAAAATTATAAGTGAAAAGATAGTATTCTTTTCTCACCTTGCAATTATTCTTGTTCGGCTCTCAGCCAGAGTAATGTCCTATTTAACATGGGAAAAGTATTTGAATGGGTCCTCTTCAGCAGAGGAACGGCACTCAGACTGGCGCGTTCTTTAAAAGGAGAGAGAAGATGAATTTTGCCCATAAAGGCGGAATCACAGGGGCTTTTATTCTAAATGGCTTCTGGGATTGTTATCTGTGGGAAGTGTGTCGTGCCTCTATCGTGTTCAATCAAGTGTCCACTTAGCCGCGACCGAGCACAATTGTTCCCAAGTGGGCCGCGCACTGACCTGTTAATGTCTTCGCCGACCCCCCGACCTTGTCGGCCCGTCTAGCGAGGAGTTTAAATCATTGCCACCTCCCCCACTGACATGCCTTTAGCATCCGGGGGGTCAAGTGGGTGTTCACTCCAGAAAAGCATGCTTCTGTAATTCTCCAGAGTCCATCCGTCCGGCCCGGTTCTGGTACCACCTTAACTCTAGAGCGTAGGTGAGGGTGTATGGGTGGGGCCGGGAAGCTGCATTCAGGGGGGTGTTGAGGTGCCGGATGTTGGGGTGATTCTCTGAGTCATGCTGCTGGCCATTTCTGTGAATGCTTCCATTCTCCGTACATGCATTCCGGGTCCTTCCAGGCTGGTTCTGGTGCTGAGCTTTGAGAGCGTAGGTGAGGCTATATGGACGTTAGTTTTCTGTGAACTGGCTTAAACTGGACAATGAGCTGTATTATCCGGGTAAAAACCCGGACGATGTAGTTCAGCCTTGAAGCTCTTGGTTGACGTTTTCCCACAATGCCGAGGATGGCAATGAAGGAAATGAGGATAAGCGTTTACGTGGGGCATGTCGTCCCAGCTGCGGCATGCTCCCGCACAATATCATACGAATGCCGAGCCTTAATTGCTGCAGTAAAATAAAATTGTTCCAGAACAACCTTCTCTTCTGTCAAAATCACGTCGAGCCTTAATTCACAAACAAGAGGCAATTAAGCTAGTAGTGCGAGAGGGCTGGCTGGCGGCATCTTGCCAGACTGACTGGGACTCTAATTTGGCGAGAGAGGATTGAAACCCCATGGTGATGAATTAAAGGAGCCGGGACACCTTTCCCAGGCGGCGTGGAAGGCGCTGGGGGTGTCCCAAGGAGTGTATATTGGAGCTGCATCCAAGCTGTGTACCCCTGTCTGCGCTAATCGCTAACACAGTGCTTTATTTGCCTGGCCGGTGGCGGCGTCGGGCCATCGCTAAATAAACTTTTTTTTGGACTTGATTGGGTGGGCAAGCAAGGGGGGGTTGTATCGGTGGCTGACAGCGGAAGGCGAACTGCTAATAGCGTTCACGGGAATTCCATGTGCGTGAGCCGGTGCTCAGTGGCTTGTTGTGTCTGGTCGGGCTTCAACGCTGAAAGCTGAAGTCGCACGTTTTGTCCTCTGACGGCGGGGTGCTCTCGGCCTCACCCGATTGGCTGGATCAGCCGGGGAGGGCAGCATTCTGAGGCTTGTGCATCTGGCAAGGAAGTAAAGAGTGGCTGTGCTGCGGCCGGCGGGCGGGGCGCCCGGCGGGGGGGGGGGGGGGGGGGGGGGGGGGGGGGGGGGGGGGGGGGGG
>JAODJX010000129.1:15675730-15687191 GCA_026776945.1 Isichthys henryi | reverse complement strand
GCTTTTCCCGGTTCCCGTTCCATTGGGTGTCCGCCCCCGCCCGCCCCCCCCCCCCCGCCCCGGGGGCACGGGTGTCTGCGGGGGGGGGGGGGTGGTCGACACGTTGGCAGCGGTCATCTGAGCGAGAGGTGGTGGCAGATGGGAGTATTTACTGTTTGGGGGGGGGCACCAGGGCACCAGATGGGTGTGAGAGCTTCCCATGGGGGGAGGGGGGACAGGCCCCCGCAGGTGGCTGCTGGGATACGGTTCGCCAGGCGCTGCTGAGGACAGGAGCCCCCCCGGAGACCCCTCCCCTCTCCGGTCAGTGAGGTGTAATCATCCCATGCCGATTGCCTCCATCCAGGAGTTCCTCCCTTCGTCTTCCCCGGGGTGCGGTTCACATGGGGGCGTACATCCCCCGTATGTTTCAGGCCAGTATGCTAACACAAATTAGCTTTTCTGACAGCAGTGTTATTGAGGACCATGCCCAGGGTGGCCAGCGAAGCACTGCACAGCACACAGCGCCCCTCAGTGGTCAGGGTGGATAGGGGTGACAGGGTCATGCGGCCTGGTCTCACTGCCTGTCTCTGTCTCTCCCTCAGCACCACGCTGGACGAGCACCCCCACCACAGCCACCCGCTCTACGGACACGGCGTATGCAAGTGGCCCGGCTGCGAGGCTGTGTTCGATGATTTCCAGTCATTCCTCAAGTGAGTTACCACCCCCCCGCCCCGCACTCAGCACTCTCCCTGCCTCCTCCAGACCAAACACAGTCCTCATATGCAGTTCTTGTCTTGCATCCCTGTGTGCCGTGGCTGGCGTGGCGATCCCAGCATGCCTTGCGATCCCTGGCGGGGAACTGTGGGACCCGCCCAGCCTGTGATAAGCACCCCCCCCCCCATGGTAACCGTAGCAGCCTCTCCCAAACAAAAACAGGCGGATGTTTATCTTCACCCACAGACGCCCGGGGTGCACAGTGTGTTTGCCCTTGTGCCTGTACCACCCCCACCCCCTTCCTGCAGCCCCATCCCCACCCTCTGTGCAGGGGAGGGCTCTCCCACGGCCAATACATGCCCAAAGTGTCCCTCACCCCCCATTTTTGTTTACCTCCCACTCTTGGGCAAAAACGGCTCTTGATTTACACACCGGGTCAGAACCAGGCACGCCCGTCCCTCTCGAACCCGGACTGCCGTCTCCCCGCTGGGTCGTACGGCTCTGTGCCCAGTCGTGCTGTCATTCTCTGCGTATCCCGGGAGCCGTTCCTACTGCTAGCAGGGGGAGGGGCAGCGTGGGTTTGGACCAGGTACCTCTGGGATGAGGAAAAAGGAGCAGGCTGAGCGCTGGTGGGGTGGTGGGGGGTTTGGTGGTGTGATGGCGAGGGCGCAGCGATATCGGGTCTGTCGTAGAAATACCACCATTAACCTGGCTAAAATAAAAGGACTCGCTATGTAAGCGGAAGAGTGTTTATACCAGGTCACTCTTGTAAAAATGTTAGAAGGCACCGTAAACATCAGAGCGATCGCTTTACTCGGAATAATGTAAGCAACAGCTGACTTCTGTTTACCTGCCCAGAGAAAAAATGTGAGACAGGCCTTTCTGAAGCAGAAAGGGGATGGAGTTCATTCCTGCCGCCCGTTTTTCTCCCTCACCTAGATTTAAACCAAACGTCTCTGCGAGTAAACAAAGTATTTCTCCTTCTAAAGCAATATTTAGTAAGCCCAATCTGTGTCGCATGGGATCTGTTGCTATTTATTATGTTCCGAGATCGGCACAGTCTTTGTTTATAAGGCTGAAAAGGATTAAATGTGAGGGCCGGGTAAAATTCTTTGGGAAAAAAAAAGACTTCGAGTGCTCCCTCGTCTGTTTGCACAAGTGTTTTTATCATAGCAACATCTTGTTTACTTTAGTTGCCTGCCCGAAATGCTTGGGACATGTTAAGAAAACAGAGAAAAGGAGCCTTCACAAAGCCCCCCTTTGTCTCGGCCGAGGTGTGAGGTGTGGCCCCCCCGGGGCCCCTGGCCCTGCCGGCCATTAAGCCGTTCCACATGGGACTGCAGGACTGGGAGAGAGCAGCTTCCAAGGCACACAGTCACAAATAGGGGGGCGGATCAGTCACCCCACGGAAAGTTCTGGATTGTGTCAGGCGTGTGTATATTTAATAATTTTATTCTCAATTATTTAATTATATACCTTTTTTCCTGTATCCCCCCCCCCGAGACGGAGGTGGAGTGTTTAGTCAGCAGAAGTTTCCTTTTTTTTCTACCGTACAGAGAAAGGTGAGGAGAGCTTTTAACATCAACCAGATTTTAGTTCTGGATGCCAACAGTAACAACTAACACAGGCCTGCAATGTTGTTTTAAACCAAGCTTGTATTTATTTTATTTTTCAAAGTAAACATTACATACCTAGTTGCACTTGATAAACAAAGGTGGCCAATCGCCATTCCTGTTTTTCATTTGCCTGGGAGTGGGTGGGGGGGGCGGGGGGTCTCTTTCTGTGCATTAGGGCCACCCCCCCACAACCTTTTAAGGGTCACATTCACGTAATTCTCTCCTGCCCCCTAGTGCCTCGTCGTCCGCGTGCAGGGTCTCCCGTCTCTAACACTGACCACGTTAGAGTGGCTCAGTGAAATCCCGCGCGCCCCCCCCAGAGGGGGCAGAGGGTTCGCGTCAGGACGCCAGGTCCAGCGCGCTGCCGCGTTTTGCGTCGCCGTGTTTCTAGGCCGGTGACGGCCTCTCTGTGGCACGGAGCTGATTTTGTGGGAACAGAGATTTCTCAAAATATCACCCGTGCTCCCCAGTATATGATAGATTATGACGTCGCGCACATGAATATTAAAGCCAGGCTGTTGGTGTGTATCTGCACACTGTTTGTGTGTGTGTGTGTGTACACAGTTATGCACCTGTGTGTGTGTGTGTGTGTGTGTGTGTGTACACACAGTTATGCACCTGTACTGTGTGTGTGTGTGTGTGTGTGTGTGTGTGTGTACACAGTTATGCACCTGTACTGTGTGTGTGTGTGTGAGTACAGGTGCATAACTGTGTACAGTGTGTGTGTGTGTGTGTGTGTGTGTATTTATATGCTTCTTTTTTTAAGACCAGATCCTCCTCCCTGACAGTCAGTGGCGAGACCCCACCCCCCCCAGTCTCAGTGGTTTTCCGCTGTCCAGGGTGGGGATGATGGCTGGCGGTTCGAGGAGCGCCTCTTTAACGTGTTTTATCGTGCCAGTTTACATCAGCGGCTGTCAGCCTGTCATGCTGACCTCTTAAGGATGGGCTGTGTTTGATGTCCAGGAAGTGACACGCGCCAATGTCCCCTGTCCCAGGCGTGTTAAACCTCTGGCGTCGCCCACCCCCTCGTCCCACCCCACACTGCATTAGGGCCCATTTAAATATTTCATTTCCTATTAATTATGCACTGTGACTCTGCATGTTATTAGCAGAGGGGAGGGATGGCCCGCGTGACAAAGGATGAAAGCCGCCCTTCGTAGCTCTGCCATTTCCCAGGCTGCTCACGTCCGGCACGCCTCATTGCAAATGCCACTTACGCTGAGCGTGAAACATCTTCACCTCTACTTTTTTCCGTCATTCTTCTTCACTTTCCCCAAGCAGTGGGACGTTTCCGCTGCGAATTCGTCCCCGTCACTCCTGCCCCAGGTGGCGTCACTGATACCCGAGAGTCCGTAACACCCGCCGCAAATTTCCCTGTTTCTTATTATTACAGTTATTATGGCTAAACGATCCTGCCAGACGTACCCAGGATCCATGCAGATCTGTCGGACATTCGATTCAGCGCAGTAATAATTGGCTTTTCCCTTTCTGGGATTTAACACGTTACAGTGCGTCATGAGCTCCTAAACAGATGCGACGTCCTGAGCTCACACGCGTGTTTTTGCCGCCTGGCCGTGTTGTCTGTATGTAAAGGGGGGGGGGGCGGTGTCAGATTTATTGAGCCATCATATCAGCTGCGTTGCCCCCGCCGTGGCCCCCGGTCGACAACAGCTACCTTTGATTTGCAGCAAATGACAGAAAAAGTGCGTGGGGGGGCTCACACTGCCTTCTTTCACCGGGCCCCGCCCCCCCCCCCAACACCCACGCATGCTCGGTGACAGTGACCTACATGGTCACCGAAGATGTGATATAATTTATGATATATATAATATATTGGATCCATTAGCGAGCATAATGAAGTAGTGAAATGAAAGGGTATTTGTGAAATCAGTTCAAACATCCTGGCCGGATTATGATGAAATGATTAATGAACGGCTCCTGCACAAGCATTTTCAAACAGTAATTCATGGGGGGCTGATAAAAATCCTCCAATCAGGCGCGCCGCACTCGTGAACCTTATCTGCAGCATTTTATATAAATCACGGGCGGCCGTGTCTGTGCCCGGCGAGCTACTTATTTAGATTAGTTATAAACGTGCAGAAAAGGGAACATCTTCGCCATATAAAATAATCATGCATAATTATATTCATATTTCACACCGCTGACAGATCCCATCTCTCTCCTTCCTGTTGTCCCCTGGCCTCCTTCTGCTTTCATTTGAGTTCCCTTAATCTTGATGACATAATTAACTGAAAAGGCCACAAATATAAGGGGGGAGGGGAGGTTTATCACCCAAGTGCGAGTCCCATATCCTGTCTGTAAAAGTTGGGCTTCGGCTAAAATTATCGGTCACTCGCAGTCGTCGTCGTCACTGGCTTGGGTGTGTCTGTTTGGGGACTAGTGGCGCAATCCCGCCGCGCTTCACCAGGGGGCGCACAGTGACACGGGTGTCCGTTTCAGGCACCTGAACCACGAGCATGCGCTGGACGACAGGAGTACGGCCCAGTGTCGGGTGCAGATGCAGGTGGTCCAGCAACTGGAGCTGCAGGTATGCTGCCCACTCACTCTCTCTCTCTCTCTCTCTCTTTTCAAAAAAACTGTTTGTCCCCCCACTCAGCTCCCTCCTTTTGTCTGCCTCACCCTCTTCATCTCGTGGCTATGAACTGTGGGGTCAGAGACGGGGGGGAGGGGAGGCACGGGAATAAAATTATTTTGTACATTTGTGAGTAACCAGTCATTAAAAATGTGTTATGTATGCATGACAGCTAGGCAAAGATATATGAAGACCCTGGGGCTACATAGAGAAGATAATTACATTTTGAATTTTACTAGGTTTTAAAGTCATTTATGACTTTTAACTGTTTGGCACTCATAATAAAACACTTTTTGAAATACTCAGGCAGCCACCGCGGCGGGGGCTCTCAATTTAAAATAAAAAGCAAAAAAAGAGAGAGAAATGTCAAAGGGCCCCCGTCACCCCGATCTCCAAATGACCAAGTCTGTGCAGGTGTGGCTGTAACGGAGCGGCACGCCACCCGCGTGCGAGTCGTAGCCTCAGTCCACGGCACCGCTGCTCTCGCACTGAACAGCTGCTTTCATTATTAGTATCATTGCCATTCCGCTTTTCACCCGAATATTTATCCGTGGGCTTGTGCGTGTGTCACTCAGGCACGGAGGTGTCTGCTAAATTGCACTTAATTGCGTGTGTGTTGCTGCGAATACGAGCCGGTGCTGGTGAGGGAAAATAACCGGTCTGAGGCGTGACTGAATCAGACAGTGACAGCAGCCTGAGAATGACCGAAAAAAGCAGGAGAAGCGAGCCGAGCCCCCGGATGGCGCAAGATTAAGGGAGCAGGAATACATTCATGCCGTGCTTTATGATTACTGCCGGCTCATACATTACCCCCATACCTAGGGGGGCCTTTTACCGCATCATTGCAACATGGCTTCCAGCGTGCGGAGCAGTCCGGCCATCAAAGCCATCGCTGGCCCGGCACGGGATTCCCACTCCGATCACATCCTGGAGTGGATGGGTTTTGTGGAACCACCTCTGCTGGGTACCATGAAGGAGTCCTACCTCAGCATCTGGCCTGGCCCTGGGTTCCCGCAGATTCTGATTAAAAGAAACCCCCCCCCCTCACACACACACACACGAGGGTCACAAGGCAAAAATTTGACCTGGCAGCACCAGCTGGGAAGCGACAGTCAGCGGGGCAGATTATGGGAAGTTCATTGAGGGAATTCTATTAGCTGTTGTGAGTCCTGCCGTCGCTTTGGGGCACGAAGCTGTTTCTCAAAGTGGAACAAGTGAAAATGTCTCTTTAGCCATATGTGGCTGAGGAGCTCACTGTGCTGAGGTGGCTGATGGGGTATGTAGTCCAGATGTGGCTGTCACGGCACCTTGCACAGATGACTATTATCACAAATAATTATTGTCAGAGCGATCCAACTTTATTAACTTATCTAGTAAGTGTCATGAGCAAAACTTATAGTAAATGGGAAAATTGCTATATTTCTGTGAAAATACTTAATTAACGAAATAGGAGTATGACCAGGGATTGACATAACTGGTGCGCATTCACCTTTAAAATTATCGTGCATTTTAACCTCTATACCACAAATGAAGTACAAATTAGCATGTAAAGGTTAAAATGCACGATAATTTCCTGTCATAACGGCGCAAATGCACAAAAAATACGTACGCATTCACACTGTTACAGCAATCGATTGCCGCACGTATCACTTTTAATGGTGAATGCATACCAGTTATGTCCATCCTTGAGTATGACGCCTGTACTCTGGAAGGCTTATTGGCACAAAGTGCATTTCTGTGTCCTGGACTGCAGCTACCTGACAGGCTAAGATGACGTAAACGTACTCGTCGCTAGCCAAATATTTGCTGTTGGACATCACACTTGCACACGTGCTCAGTGTGCACCAGTCCCCAGCAGTGCATTGTGGGATAGGAAAGTGAGGGCATGTAAAGTGAGCAGGAAGTGGGTTAGGTTGACGTGTCGCTGCCGTGAGGAGAAGACGGGAGACAGGAATCAGCCTGTGATGGACACACCAGTGCATTCTGCCTGAAAGTGATTTTCAGATTTTTCACTCTGACATTTTTTGTTTCAGATACTAAAAATATGTGTGTGTGTGTGTGTGTATGAATATACCCTTTGGTACAAAGGCAACTGGGTTTGAGCGGCATGTGACTGAGGATCCTGCCTCAATGTCTTTCTCTCATTCTTGCTCGCTCTCTCTCTCTCTGTCTGCCTGTTACAGTTGGCGAAAGACAAAGAACGACTGCAGGCCATGATGACTCACCTTCATGTAAAATCCACGGAGCCCAAGCCCACCCCTCAGCCGGTGAGTTGGTACAGTCCAGTCCGTCACTGCACTTCTCAGGAAGTGACGTCTGTGTGTGTGTATAATACACATTTTTTCATAATCACCTTGTTCTGCTCTGGTCAGTGTAAGGCTGCCATCGGGTACCTGGGATGGAGCTTGGGGGGGGTTGGAGTTGTGGTTTCTGATAATGTTCTCCCAGCTTGCCTCCCTCGCAACCTCATCCGCTGACATCTGAGACTCAAACAATCCCCGATCCCCCTTCTCCTATATTCCTAACGCACACGCTTCCCCAAATCGCCGTGCATTTGCGGCATTGCACCATGCGCACGCACGTTATTGGAGCGGCGCCTCCATGAAGCTTTGAGGGAATTGACATCTTTAAAGATGAAAAGCTAAAATAGGGGCCCAGTCCATTTACACATTCATATAAGCTCAGGTAATGGTTAAAAAATATTTTACTGGTCACTGACTCAAGCGGCATTGCTGGGAAGCAAAACCTCTAGGATACCACCAGTGTCATGTGACGTCTGTATCACATGACTTTAGTGAAGCGCAATATGGGATCTGTAACAAATGAAATCATAAGTGGAAATTCTTTCTAAATAATTTTGAAATAAAATGTATCGGCTTAGTCCACCTGGGCACGTACACAGAATTCCAAATAGTTTTGTACTTTATTTTCTAAATATATTTGTTCTTTGAATAGGGCACAGTGCTGTCGGGGTAGGGCAGCTGTTTCGTAATTATTCATTGTCGTCCGGTAAATGAGGAGAGCCGTTTATAATGTGATGCTCTCCCGTGCGGTGCGTGTGCCTTGTGTTGGGTACACCACATCTGCCAGGACCCACACGAAGTGCGGTGAGGTCCTCTATAAGGCTGAAGCAGCCCACACGCCAATGACACGCATTAATCCACGGTGAACGGCCTCACTGTGCCCCCATTTCTTATGAAAACTGTTCCGGTGACAGGTACCATCTTGGGCACTTCATGTCACGCAGCTGGGTTTGCGTTCCTCCACCGTCCCAGAATGCACCTTGCATCTCGTCGGATTGCAGGAACCACCCCGAGAGGGGGCACAATCTGCTGTTAAGAAGATAGGCTGTCCCTCCTTCCTCATCGCCCTGGTCTGTTTAATTATGGCAGCCGGTTTTGTGTCCTAAAGGGTCATTATCATGTGTCCTGTGTTCTGTTTCTGTACAGGCACTGAAACACAAAAAAAAAAAATCATTAGATGACTAGGGAGGAAAAAAGAACATTGATCTGGGCTGCAATGTTTGTCTTTGCAAACAGTTTGGCTTTCTGATGACATGATGCACAGGGGCAGCTGTCACCGTTCAGGACACCTAATTGTTTTGCGTGTCGGCTGTGTCACCAAACATCCTCGTCACAAACCTGACCTTCCGCTCCACGTAATTAAGGGCCAGCTCTGTTTGTTTATTTTTTTTGTTGCTTGGCGAGTCACAGGCAGTATAATTAGATCGCCAATTACCCTTTAATTAATTTCTGTCTGAAATCTCGTTTTGTCCATGCGCCGCAGTGCCCCCGATTCCTGACAGAACAAAGGGGGGCCCGTCTAAGTCCCCCCAGCCCTCTCGGTGCCCGTCCTGTTACACCACCGAAACTCTGACCGCATAAAAGACGAAAGACAACAAGCACAAATATAAATATCAAAAAGCGAAGCGAAACACCTCAGATGTATCTGATTTAGCTGTTTAATTCATCTTATTTTGTACTGGAGCAGCACTAAAGGCTTCAATGCCTTTTCCTCCGACCTGGAATTTTCTGGAATTTTACAGTTTTCCCCCCCAATGTTGTGGTAGAGGACGGAATGGACCGCACTGTCAGGGATGAGTCTGCAGGTGGCGCCAGCCTTGCCGTTCTTTATTACCCCTGTCTATCAAGCGCAGCATCTTGGCACTAATGACCACTAATGGGGTCGGGGTAATTGGGTGCTGTGAATGGTATGGGAGTGGGGCGAAGGGTATTTCGAGACGTTAAACACTGGCCGCCCGCCCTCACCTGCCCTGCTCCATCCTCAGTTTCGTCAGCGGGAGAAATTAGACACCCAGCGGCACCAGGCCCGCCGACAGCCATGACATCCCATTAATTTGCGGCCTCAATCTGCAGACGAGTGTCTTCCCAGAGACACTGGCCCCTCCCACCGCCGTCTCCTCTTCTCACTGGCTGAAGTCACGTCCAATTTGGACACTGGCCTCCTTTTGGCCAATTAGCAATTAGAACAATTTTGCGCGAATCTGTATATCTGTCATTAGCCCGCCTGCAAATTAATAGTGGCTCTCGGGTCAGGCAGAGCTTAGGCACTGGAGCGTGGCAGCTGTATGGAGACGGGCACTATGCCGTTAGAGCTCTCCGCTTAATTACTGTACCTTACAGTCATTAATGCTAATATCCCCTCCCACCCCCGGAGAGGGGAAAAAAAGCTTTTTTTTCACTAAATATTCCTGAGACATCTTCCGTTTGCACAGATGATGTGGGTCATTGAGATCTAGTGTTTAATCATTAGATCACCTTTATAAGCATCTCCTAATTAGAGTCCTTACAGTGCAGTTTCATCTGGTAATTAGCCTAGATTGGCCACTTCCTCTCCAGTCTAGTGGGGGGGGGGGGTGGTCAGTGGTAGGTGAGAATCACAGTCATTTGTCAAGCATGTTTAACCCCCCACACATGTCCGGTTTGAGTGCCTCCCCCAGTCGGCCACCATGCTAAACAAGGAGGGCGTGGCCAAGGAGGGTAGCAGAGACCTGCAGCATTGGGCCCAAACTGACAAGGGCGCCATCACTCTGCTTCGCATCGCATGACATCAGAGAGTAGCTCTGAGTTCCATCCGCTGTCTCGTCTCGTCCTTTTTTCGGTAGCTGAACCTGGTGTCCAGCGCCACCCTCTCCAAGACGGCCCTGGAGACATCCCCACAGAGCTTACCTCAGACGCCGACCACACCCACGGCCCCGCTGACGCCGCTGTCGCAAGGCCCCTCCGTCATCACCCCCAACAGCCTCCACAGCGTGGGCCCCATGCGCAGGCGCTACTCAGAGAAGTACAACATGCCCATCTCGCCAGGTGAAGTTCTAGGGGGAGATGCTAACAATGCTAGCGTGCTAGCAATGCTAACATCATTCGGCACTAATGGCCGCCACCGTGTCGCTGCCTCTGTGATTTCGGATCTTGCTGCCATTCCTACTCTGCTATGACTAATTGCCATTTTCCCTGTTGCCCACGGACAGACATCGCCCAGAACAAAGAATTTTACATGAATGCTGAAGTGAGGCCCCCTTTCACGTACGCATCGCTAATACGGCAGGTAAGAATGCAGCCATGTGATGGTTACAGCGGAGCAGAGCTGTGTCACTTTTGGGGAAAGGCACCAAATTTGGTTTTCACCTCAGTTTTTGAATTTATTTCACTTTTTAAATTATATGCACATCTCAGACAAACAGTCTTAGATTAACCATTGACACAGGCAGGAAAATGTAAGCGGGATTTTAAGACTCCCGTTTAAACAGTTCTCTTTTTCTTTTCATGGAGAATTACAGTAGCTATGATTATTATGAAATTCATTTCACACAACAGTAGAAATGAACCTGTTTAAAGATGCCCAGTCAATTATCACGAGCCGCTCTAATCTCTGATCTGCAGAATTAATCTGGGCTCCGGATAATTACTGTCCTATAATCTGCCTGAGAAATGTTTTTGCTTTTCTCCATTAATGGCCGAAAAAAGAAAACGCAAGATTTTTTTTTTTTGTCCAAACGAGACTGTGTTTTGCAGGCGAGATGGCTGGCAGAAAGCGTGATTAGATTACGAACATTTCCGTTTGCAGGTGACTGATTCCTTCCCTGTCCTTTTTCAGGCCATCCTCGAATCTCCTGAGAAGCAGCTAACACTAAATGAAATCTACAACTGGTTCACGCGAATGTTCGCTTATTTCAGGCGCAACGCTGCCACGTGGAAGGTTTGTCAGCCGCCGCTGTCCGCCGCGTCTCCCCTAGGACGGCTGGGTGGTCGTCTTCTCTCCTAGAAAATACATTCATATAATCTGCATGAAAATATGATCACCTTGATTTTCTCTCAGAAATTGCAATATGTGCCACTTTTAACAAAGGCGGCAGGTTTTGGACGTTTGCTCAAAGGAGGCTTATTTTAGCGTACAGGCAGATCTCTGGGCTCAAAACACTGCGGGCTTTTCGGCCCTTCTCAGGAGGGGGGGGGGCGCCGGGGTGGGGGGGGTGGGCGGCGGCGGGCGCCAGAGTCGGCTGACCGCGCTGACGGGGGGGCACCTGGTGATACACAGG
>JAODJX010000129.1:15658659-15669298 GCA_026776945.1 Isichthys henryi | reverse complement strand
CCCCCCCACCCCCCCCCCCCCCAGCAGAAATGCACTATTCACAATGAAGGCTCCATCTATGCATCTATGAAGTTTCTCCTCGCAGCGGGAATGTTCGGATGGCGGCAGAGATGGGGCGCGTTCCACGGCCCGCAGCGCGCTCACACCGGGCGTGCCTCTTTCTCCCCTTTGTTCCGGCTCCTTTGAAGCCCCTGGAGGATGTCAGGTACGCAGTGCCGCTGGGCGAATTCATACCTGCAGATTCTTGAGCGTGGCTGCGGCATCTCCAGGGAGACCTGCAGCTCGGCCATCGGATGGAGATCTTAGGTCCGTCACTGGACACCGCCGTCCTGCTAGTTGGCGTCTCGCCACGGTCAGTGTGATGCCCACAGTGTGGCCCTTTTAAGCCCAGGGAGGTTTGCACAAGCATTTCTTAAGCTGCCCGCCTCGGCCCCGCGAGGGGCGTCTGCAGCAGGAACCTGGGCTTCTCTGTCTGACCCAAAATCCGATTAAATTAAATATATCAAAGTTACGCCCCTAAACAAACGCTTTGCTCTTTATTAACCTTTGGGTTGTCGAGGTCTCAGACGATCCTGTTGCCAGGACCGTTTCCCAGGATACGTACCTGATGTACCTTGATTAGTGACTACCAAAGAAAACAGAGAATATACAGAATGGTGTCTAGCCTATAGTGGATGAATTAGAGAGCAGGCCTCACTCTTTTGAACTTTTATAAAGCCAAAGGTGTGACTTGCGGAGACCAAAATAGAAAAGTCGTTTGTGGTTGGAGGGGGAAGGGGGCGGGGTTTATCTGGACACGTGACCAAATTGGGCAGTCATCTTTGGGCCAATCGGAAGGGACCGTTCCATCTTCAACAGGTAACTGTACGACATGGGCCATGACAGTTCTGATACGTGCTGTCACTATTATTCACAAGCAGACACGGGAGTTTTATGGAGAACAATGTGAACTATTATATGCTTCAACTGGACCACAGAAATGATGAAATGTTTCCTGCTCCTAAGTTTGTGACCTTCAAGGAAAGACTGTATGTCACGACCATCTTCTGCTCCAGTCCATGTAGCTGGACTGAATTCTTTAACTTTGTTTAGCGTCTGTCAACTTTATTACTTTTTATATTAAAAAAAAACACTCCTGTCAACTAATAAGCTGGGTACAAGGTACTTTGCGGCAGTTTCTTTTTAGGTTTCACCACGCATTTATTAATGAATCAGAAGGGGCACGCTGGGGCGTAGAGGCAACGTTTCCTGGCCGGGCAGCTGTGGGGTGGAGCGATTGTGAGGATGGGTCTTGCTCACTCCGGGCCGGGCCGGGCCGGGCCGGCGCTGGTCAGCTTGCTCTCAGAAGGGGGATGAGGCTGGTAGATTAGGACATCGGCAGCATGTGTGTAGCTCGACATTACTAAAACTAACAGCATGAGAACTTAGTACGCATACCTCAGTTCAGACCTATAGGGAATGATTCAATTTCTAAAGAAAAAAAAAAAGAATAAAAAAACATTTCACTCAGTTGCACTTAGTCGTGTGTCTTTGCATGTTTAGTCTAAAACTGTAGCAAAAAAAAAAATAAGAAAAATGCAACAAAAAAAAATAAATTAGAGCTTGTTTATCCGGAGGGTCTCGTGTCCAGTTGGCCAGACCAGTGCAAACCTCAGGCTTTGTTCATGAAGACATCTTCAGCATCCATGAAGCCCTGCCCTCTCCATGCATCTGCTGGGTGAGCAGAACTAGGCTGTACATACCTGTCCGTATAACCTCTGTGCGTCTGGTTTTTTTTTTTATAGGTCTTTCCTTCCGATGGTAAAAGTACATCTGTGTTGTTACGTTTGTTTTTTTTTTCTCTCAATGGTTTTGTATGTACTATTAAAATAGTTATGGGAAAAAAAACTGCTGTATGTATCAGATTAGCAAACTGTTCCGCAAAATGTATTTTACTGAGTAATCCTGGCTTTTAAGACATTCAGACAAGCAGTCAGCCGTTTATGGGGGTGGGCAAGAGTGCGATTATCCTGCATTTTGGATTTTAAACTGTAAAATAGAGGGGAAAAAGGACTTTTCTCTTACTGTTGACCTAAACATTTTGTACAGATTTCCTTTCTCTTTTGTGTTGACTGTTTTTTTTTATACTTCCCTGCTTTTGACTCTCCGGGCCACTTCTGCTGCTGGCTGCTCAGCTGTACATAGTGGGGTGCCCGGCCGGTCGCCATGGCAGCACCCCCCCCCCCCCAGGGGAGTGTCCCCATCACGGACGCACCAGTGCACCCAGGGTGTATATTCTGCGGATGTATCGGCGTTTTGTATAAAACCCATAGGACAAAAAAATATATATGCAGTGCCAAGATGTAAAGAATATCTGTAACGTCCCTCGTTTGATTCAGATGATTTTTCTTCCCAAAGCAAACAACTCTTGTGAGTGGCGTTTCACCGAACCAGTCCCTATCGCCGTTAGGGGTGTGAGCAAAAAATATTTAGTTAAACAAAGGGAAATATAATTCTGTTTATCTTTTTTAACGGTCGCTAAAGCCAAGCACAGCAGGTAGAGGTCTCCACGTGAGCACATGGGTCACCGGTGAAGTGATTATGAGAAGTGGTTCCTTGACAAACCTTCGCTGTAGAATATATTAGACACGGTTTTAAAAAGAAAAAGGCCTCTTTTAGTTTGTGTTTATGGTGGCTGGTGTCACATTCCCCAGAGAGCCTCCAGAAGCCATGCTGATTGGCCGCGGATCCATCGCCCATCACGTCCTTGTTTAACCCTTTAGTAGAAGGTGCCACTTCTGGGGGAGGGGTCAAGGAGTTTGCGCAGTGCTTCTGTGTTCCTGTGGCGAGGTAGCTTTCTGTTTGAGGCGTGAAGGCGGCCGCGTATCGCCTCTGTTGGTCTGTTTGTACGTCCTACATGATCCCATGTCTGTTTCTGCAGACGCGTATGTTGTACAGTCGGTCTTTAACTGACTCTGAAATGCAATAAAATGCTGGTTGTTCACTTGGTTTCCTGCTGCCGTTATTTGCCCCCAAGTGATCTGCGATGTCTGGTCGTTTCTTAAAAATAAACAAAGACGATCACAAGAGACGAGTGTGGCTGGAAGAAAACACTCAGAAAAGGAGGGTACAAGCATCAAAAATGGCTCTGGTCAGAAACGTCCACAAGGCCACAGGTCTGGAAGTGGAGATGTTCTACAGTGTAGAAAGATCCCCTGATCAATAAGAACATCTGTACTTGTGTCCTCTGAGCCTTAATATTTTCAATCACCTTCATAATCCCGACTAAAACGGTGCAAACTGTTTATCCTGTCATGTAGCGGCGTTCCCGCTCACCACAGATGCATCCCAGTCGGCCCTCTGCTTGGGTATTAAATTATCTCATAATTAAAATGAGACAGTTAAACTGTCTTTTTCCAACAGCAATTTAGGTAACTGCATTTGATCGGCTATAAATTGTAGGTGCATTAAAATTCCAGAAATATTAGCGATATGGATTTCTTGATGGAAATTAATGCTGATGACCAGAACTTGCTTTTTATGACAGAAGCACAGATCATGTTGGCCACAAAACAGAAGGCAGAGATCAGGTCTGAGCACTTTTAATCTTGTGAAACAAGCAATTACAAATAGTCGCATCGATTCGTTAAAAAGCTTTAGGTGACATAAATTGTTTCACGCTTAGCTTATTGCACCTATATATAAATGTCAAATAGTATATTATTAATTAAAGCCGCAAAAAGACAAGATTTAATGGAAACTATATAAAATCACAGCCCGCTGTCTTTGCAGGGCCACAGGGGTCCTGAAATTTGATGGTTTCACTACAGCTTCAGCCACATAAAACAGCACCGAGGCGTGATTTACCAAAGACGGCCTGGAAGAAAGGTTCCTCACAAACAACAAGCACACTGACAGTTTTGAATTTGACACAAGTATCATTAAATCCGAAAAAAAAGAGTCTGATTTAAGCTTATTTAAAAAGTGAAAGAAATTCTCAAAAAAATATATTTTCACATTCAATCAGAGCAATCCTGCTTTATAAAAGAACTTTGCTAAGATCTAAAGCTGGTCTCCATTCACCCCTTCTACACCCAAACTTATCCCTCCCCCCCCCCACTCATTCTCCTTAACTTTCCAAAAAATCTTTATTAAAAATACAATTTGTGTGACTTGACTCAATGTAAATTGTGCATGAGGCTGCCCTTCTCTTTGCACCCACTATATGGCACTGCTTCAGGTTTGGTGCAGTTTTTCTCCAAATACCATCACTTTCAGATCTTCACCCATACAATGTGTCTGCAAAGTTTGAAAAAGATCCAACTATTACTTTTCGAGTTATTCCACTAACAACAAAGTGTCTGTAATCACATTCCTGGGAATAGGTCAGACCAGCTTGACCTCAACTGTGAATTTGGGTTAAGAAAAAAAGAAACGACATCTTGTAGTAGCTCCAGAGGAAAGGAGCTAGGAGCTGGTGGACTTCGCCTGACAGGTGTAATTTCAGCAACACTCTGAGAAGAAGATCTTCATGATGAAAACGGTCCAATTCTGACTGTTTTTGTTGGCTGTCCGCTACGCCATGTCTGCCAGGATAACATGAGCCCCTTCGGATCGCGGCCAAGCGGGAAATATCCATGGAGCACAGATACACCCGGGCTGCTGTTAAACGGCGACGTTATACATGGTGGTGGAGGGGGGGGGGGGGAGTGTCATTTCCACTGAGCTTAGAATAAATGTTGGTGATATTACAGTGCAAATATCCAAACCAGGCGGAAACTTCTAATTCCATCATACATTCCCCGGGATTGCAGTCACCTTGATTATTATTCTCAGGACGGCGTGGCGCCTCCTTCAGCTTGGAAATGATAACCTGTTAGCATTAGCAGGGCGCCCATCGCACAGGATCCCCCGAATAAGATTAGCCCGTTAGCATATTTACATATATTGAATTGCGGCGCCGGGACACAGCTCCCGCCGCCCGTCTCCTCCTAATTAAAACGGAGCCGAGCGGGTAGCAATCCACACAAGAGCTTCACTTTAATAGCCAAAGCTGGCAAATTCCCAATATTGCCGTGCGGCAATTAGCAGCCCCTCTGCGTTCGCTATTCACGGTTTGATGTGGAAACTTGTTTATTAAGATGGGCTGCGGGCACTGGTGTGTGATAGACCTGCCTGTAATTAGACTCCAATTATTTGTCTGTTTCTGATATTGTAAACTGGCACTTAGCACATCAGTTAAATTGACACACTGCAGCGCTTGGTTTACCCGGTAATTAAAACGTGTTCTGTTAATTAGATGATGACCACTTTATTCCAGGGCTCTTGTGTTTGCTTTTTGTAGTGCGCTCTGTTTGCATCATGAGTTGCCAGCCGCTTCACTAATCAGCCCTTGTTTTGTTTCAATTTACCACCTGCTGTTCAAAGACGCAACCTCCCTCCACCCCAACATGGCTCTGCTCACATGTTTTTTTTCCCATTGTGTTTTAATCTGCCACAATTCAAACATTAGAGAAATTAATACGCATCTCATGAGGTAGCGTGTCGACGTTTCAAAGAGCGAGCGTGCAGTTAAGGGGGAAAGTGGCGGAGCCCTGATTAGAAAGACGCTTATCGCCATCGTTAGCATTCCATCGGGCCGGGCCGAGCCGGGCCGAGCTGCACCGAGCGTAATTACTACAGCTGAGTAAACAGTGAGTGCCGTACCGCTTGTTTTAATCTCCCTTACCTAAGGTTGCAGTTATGGGGAATCGTTGGGCTTTGTTGCGCGGACAGAAAAACTGAGGCAGGAGCGAAGGCAGCCTCTCAAATGTGGCCTGCGGATGTAGGGTGGGGGGCTGGGGGCTGGGGGGATACCAGGCCCCGTGCTGTGCAGCTCTGCTCCTCAGCTGTTTGCGGCACGCAGTGCTGATTTGAGTTGGCTAATTAGGCCAAGCTTACCTACCCTATCATTTCTGTTACCAGTAGAGTCAATTAGAAAGCTTGTATACTGTAAGGGGGGTGCTGGGTCTAATTGACAGGGTTATCAAATATAAAAGAATCTCACGTCACCCGGAGGAGTGAAGGAGGGGCAAAGGACCCAAAAGAGGGTGGCGATGGAGAAAATAACGACAGTTTTCACTGATATTTCACAATATTTTATGTCATTTTAGCCTCAAGATCATGATGAAATTGCACTGATGGCCATCATGGTTACTGGGCAGGACTAAGTACTTTGTTATAAGAAACACTTTAACGAGATGTATCGAACATTTCTGAGTGTTAGCTAAGAAATGTGCAAGACTGCTCTCCGAGTTTGACCATTGCGTTTACATACAACATTTTTCACAAAAAAAAAAAAAATCCATACAGAATGAGACATCAACTTTGATACAGTAGAAAATACTATCAAAACAAACGGTGATCTTCCAACCCTGCTTATGCCGGGGCCAGTAAAACAAAGCCGGATTTCATGCTTAGCCAGCTAACTTTTAAGGTACCCCAGTTTAAATGGACTTTATCTTCATTCACTAACATTCAACCCAGACTTAAATCTTAAATCCAACAAGTTATCCAGCTAAACAAGAAATGCTGTTTCCTGATACTGGCCGAATGGGGGGTCTGGAGACTTTAAGCAGCGAAAAGAAAAATGTATGTAAGTTGTTAGGCCTCTTAGAAAACATTTAATAATTCTGCAATTCATGTTAGCATTACACTATCTGTAGGGTGAAAACATACGTACACGGAGAAACAAAACTTGTTCTTATGATTAACAGTTGTTTCCGCACCGTCGGCCGGCTTTCTCGCTTTAATTCTCGCTGCTGCTGTTCACACCTCGCCACTGCTGTTTACCTGCAGCGAGCCCTGATTAAGGAGCCCCGTGTCTTCACACTGATGCCCTCTTAATCTGGACGGACGGCATGTTAATTTTCCTGACGCTGATGTTCAAAACATAAACATGAAATGTTCACGTCGCAGCCAGCAGATCTGCTAGAGTGAATTTCAAGTGCTTATTCAAACATTTCATTAAAATGTAAATTTCACAATGGCGCAAGCCTGGGCTGTGCACGAGGCATGACTTAAGTTATGAAGTTGCTTTCTGATGCCAATTAACTGAGACTATAACAGCGTCACCTTGTTTTATCGGGGCTGGCAGAGGGATCGGGGGATGCAACGGGAATTTGGAGGGAAGGTATTCACACCGTCTGGGCAGAAAAATAGCCGATTAAATGAACTCTGCAGCAGGCCGGTAGCCAATCAAACGTCTTATCTCCACAAAGTGCAAATGTGACGGTACGTAGACCACTAGCAGGGGGTTCAGTGACGGAGACCACAGCCAGGGCTCTGGACTTCCACCTGAGAAATCTGAGGGCGCCACAGAGTGCTGAGAAGTCCACGTCCACCAGGGAGCCAGCCCTGCCAGCAGAGCACCCCCTACTGGAAAGGACCCCCTCTTTTAGAAAAAAATTTGGAAATTGGCAACATGGTGATACCCAAATCAGAGACCCCGCAATCCTGGCCCACACGGAGGACAAGTTACAAGGAAATGAGCTTGGGGTATTGAGAGCGAATCTTATTCTCTTCCAAGAACTAACCTTTCTTGCTCATAATGGTCACCTTAACCCACATAAATATGTAAGAGCTGATAAATACATAAACAGAAACAGTCAGTCGATTAGATTCCAGAACGTTCCACCCATTTTCCTAGCAGGAACAAACCTAACAAAGTATAGAAATGACTGAGAAGACGCCTTGATAACACTTTAATACTGGCAACAACATCCACCCATCCTATATGTATTTCTTTCTTTTATTCATTTTTAACATTGGGGCGAAACACAGAATGGTTGCAGGTGCTGATGAAAATAAAACCCATCCATCATTATTTATTAGGCATGAAAAAGATACACAATAATGTAATTTAATCTCTCAGCAGACAATTATTTCCACATATTGATAATGCGATGCGAAAACTGCCATGAATCCTAATATGATGTTTGCTTTTATTGGTGTATAATACAACCAGAACAAATAATGTAATTGTTTCGGGAGGAAAATGTAATTATTTGCACATGCTAACCCTATAATACCAATCTGCCAGAGACACTGGTATCAAATTATTTTTCTCTGCTTAACTACTTATAATCTGCATTATGTCATCTTGTCTGTGAGGCAAAGACGTTCATATTTTGTGTCTCTTATTTGTCTGTTTTCTCATTATCGTAATCATCATGCTTATTAATAATAATAATAATAACGAACAGACTCTGTGGAATTTACGCTTCTCTTACCTGGAATAACAGACTTAACGCATTTCGTGGGATGTCAATGTTTTTAAATACCACGTCTGTTATGAAACGGTGAGGTAATGCAACTGTATTATTAATGTAATTATATTGTGTGGAAATGTATTAAAAAAAACTCGTAATTACAATTCCGGGAAAAGGGAAACTGGGGTGTCTGACGGGGACAGCGAACAATGGAATTTGCAGCATAATCTTTGAGGCGGCGTTGCTCTTAAGCCAGAATTACAGCAGCCATTTTCATTTCACTTCACACAAAAAGCAGGGAAGGGAATAATGATCACTTGCCAGCCTCTTTGTGTTTATGATTTTGAATCAAAATACAAAAGAAAAAAACAGCCACACACACAAAAATAAAAGATCTGGAGATGATTCAACAGAAATGTGTTTGAGGCATTTGTTTCGTATTAATAGTTACAGCCAAACAAAAACGAAATGGGCAGCTTTGCATCTAAACAAACAAA
This sequence comes from Isichthys henryi, assembly GCA_026776945.1. Classification (NCBI taxonomy): domain Eukaryota; kingdom Metazoa; phylum Chordata; class Actinopteri; order Osteoglossiformes; family Mormyridae; genus Isichthys; species Isichthys henryi. Next base: position 15,660,573 of record JAODJX010000129.1, on the reverse strand, counting down.
CACATCAGGCTTAGTTTTGCACACAGCGACCTGTAGTTTCAGGCCACACCAGTCGATGGAAACAAAGACACAGAAAGTAGGAAGTCTACAGTATTGTCAAATGTTTTCTTTAACAGCTCACTGTACACAATTCAGGCAATTCAAGTGCTCTGTACCCAGACTGGTACTTGCTGTAGACAGTATTACCCAACCAAATAAATATCTTAACCTGAAACCAGCTCTTAACAACAGAGTATTTTCAGCTACACATTTTCATAGTACAACAAATAAAATCAGTGATTAAACTCCCCCCCCCTTAGGTAGCTAAGTCCTTTTAGAGAAAAGCGATGATAGAACAATTTTAGCTACAAAAGAGGAACCATAAGGCGCTCTCGTTTGCAGATTCTCCTCTGCTCTGCAGACGCAGGCTGTCCTAAGGCGTCGTCTTCCACCAGAGGCTAAAGCAGTGTTAGCAACTCATTAGTGACTTGTAAATGATATTTGCTCCCTCGTGACATATCATTCGAAATGATTTTCTAATAATAACACCCACTGATATTAAAATAAGAGACGTTCATGTTGCAAATCCCACATTCGGTCGTTCTTTTGTCTGGGATATTGATCTTGCCTATTAAATGCTTTTGGAAATTAAACCAATATAAAGGAATCTCTGCGGTTTTCGGCAAACACCGTAGAATCGGCCGGCGCCTCCACAGATGATACAATTACAACACGAGGCAGGGCGGAAGCACCTTTCACTGTGTTTGTGGGCATACAGATGCATCTGCATATTGCTGGCCCTGGGGGGATTTATTAGAGACCCCCCCCCAACCACCACCACCTCAGGGGGGGTGTCCTCCTCTACCACGTTCCACATTTGTTCTGTTTTTCCACCATTTGTTCTACATACACGAGAAAGTGCGTGATTAACACCCTTCAATGTCCTTTGTGAGCTGCTCTCCGCTCTCGCTAACGACGCATAATGCTAATCGAAGCATCTCTTCAATGGGCGTTGCGAGGCTTTGACAGCCGAGCTCAGTATCGCGTGTTTTTCTCCGTAATATTCCCCGTATTACTTGCATGAGCCCACATGATTATCGCGTGCCGGGGGGAAAGCCACGGTCAGGCCCCCGAGCCGTCCTCCCCCACCGGGTGGGCCCCGTTGCAGGCCCCCGAGCCCTCCTCCTCCGCTGGGTGTTATCACAAGCCTGCTGCCAATCCGCCAAGAGTGCAGCCTGCGCCTCCCTGGTTACGCCGCTGGTCTTTGAAATTAAAGCCTCGCTCGTAATCCACGGATACAGTCCCTCTGCCCCTGCCCCGGTTTAGCTTCTCCGGGGCTGACGGCAGCGGCGTGACATGAGCACGGAGCACCACTATCTCCCAGTACGGCTGATCCTTCCTGCCAGCTTATCGGGAGTGAGCAGCTCACCTCCCTGCACCCGCTCCACTGGCACAACTGAGGAGTCAATTTACAGGACACAGGTGCGTGCGCTCGGTAAATAACGTCCGGCTCGCCGGCCGGCCGCAGATGCGGCAGTGTTCCGTAACCTTTCCCCCACAACGTTACAGAAATGCAGTGTGGAAGAAAGCTCAGTGCCATTGATAGAGTGTGATCATGTAAATCCACACTGATGCAGCGGCGGGAAATTGACAGGGATCTACTGGGGCGTTTTGCCTGTAAAGGGTGGGATTTACATGCTTAATTGGGGCTTAGGTTCCCTCCCCTGAGTTTACCTGTTATTCTGCGTGCTCTGATCTCAGCTCTGCACCAGGACCACGTCATTCTGTTGCCTCTAATGCCTTTTCACGCGCCCCCCCCCCCCGGCCGGCGGGGGGGGGGCGCCCCCACAGTGAACTGCCTGGGGGTAAAAGTTTTTGTTCAGTCTCTTTGTTCTAGCTTTGATTGACCCGTATCATCTGCCAGAGGGGAGGGGG
>JAODJX010000129.1:15607252-15624800 GCA_026776945.1 Isichthys henryi | reverse complement strand
CCCAGACGGAGACTCGAACCCGGGTCCCAGAGGTGTGAGGCAACAGTGCTAACCACTGCACCACCATGCCGCCCCCGACTGGAAATCCTTTACCGTTATTTTGCCGCACGTTGCACACCAACATGAGCCTGGCATTCCAGCTTACATGTACGTTTGCTGGGGAGGTGTCCCCCCCCGCATCTAACCCTGTGCATGTCCCCAGGGGCACAGATAGGCTGGCAGACCAGACTGGGGCACCGGGCACCCGGTTTCATCCTATCAGATTGATCTGGGCTCAGGGAGTCGGGTGCACGGTCAGAGGTTACGGTCCTAATGCCCACCCGGTTAGTCATGCCTTGCATGTACACCAGTGCATGTGCTTCAGTGTCTCATGTCTTCTAATTCCGTTTCTGAGTGTTCCTGCTTATGTGACCCTGTCTCTTTTCGCATGTTCCTTATTTTATGCCTGTGTGTTTATGTTTATATGTGTGTGTAGGGGGGGGGGGCATGTACAGATTAATCTGTGTGGACTAAATGTCCCCACAATGAGATAAAAACCTGTTATTTTGACCTTGTTGGGACATGTTTCCGGTCCCCACGACATAAAACTCAATTTTATAAAAATCTGTGAATGTAGTCAAAAAACTAAAAAAAGATTTGTGTTTTGGTTGGTTACTTTTAGAAGTTTAAGGCTGGGTAAGGGGTTGATTTGTTATAGCATCTCAATGAATCTGAACGTGTGTGTGTTTGTGTGTGTCATCATCGCGTGTGCATGTGTCATCAGGAAGCGCAGTAGGTTTCCGGGCCTGGGATCGCTTAACCCAGAACAGGAGCCATTAGCCATGCCTGGACGTATCAGCAGCAGTTTTAAATTCAGCTTCTACTCATGGTCTTGATCTAATTAAAATCCCCCGTCATCGAAAGGCTGCCGCCCTTTTTTATGAGCAATTTGCTCTAATTACGTGCAAAGGCAGAGAAGGTCCAAACAGTCAAGCCGCAATGCACCGCTTTATGTCTGCTGCTCCCTGGTGCGGGGGGGGGGGGGGGGGGGGGGCGCCCCATGCGGTGGGGTGTGGGGTGGGCCCATAACACCTATAAAAATGATTGTTCAATGAGAAAATTGAAGTTTCACAGAAATTGCTTAATAATCAGATCCCAAAGTCAATATTTGTTCAAGAAAACCTAAGATGAGTAAAGATGCCGGCAGCTCCAAGCCAGGCCGGTGTACTGGGAAGGACTCATGAACCAAATTCTTATGAGGGAAACCGCAGGAAAACAGTACTAGGTTGGAAAATCATTTTTTTTAACCTAAAGTCTCTCTGGCAACTGCCTTTAGGATTCAGGTCCTCCGGGGGGACGTCCTGTAAGCTAGATTCTGTGACTCCTTCACAAGATGAAGCCCCACCGTGACACACACAGCTCAGCCTTGGGTGGGGGGTGGGATCCAGCCGATCACATGGGATGGGAATATGGGAAATTAATGAAACTGATCCCCATAAATTACATAAACACGCCTGACTTAGGTGACCAAGTAAGCAAGGACATTTCACCCATTAGCAAAAGAGTCCAATTAAGTTGACGAAGCACCTGATCTTGTTATTGAATTATAAGGTTATAAATGCACATAACTGCTTATCTAGACAATTCTGTGACCAGTGTAGATTTCACGATGTGGGTGCAAGCTACAATTAAGCTCTCTCTCCTAACTGATTTCAGATCAGAGCCGCAGCTCCCCGGCGTGAGAACAAACCCGCAAAACAACACCGGCGCTGAGGACGGCGTCAGATCTCCGGAGCGCTCGAGAGAAACTTCTCGCCCTTGATATTCGCGGAGATCTCTGTGAGCTACAGCGTTCTGAGACACGTCGCCATCAAAGGGGAGGAGGAGGGGGTTTATATTCGTTCCAATTAACCCTGTAATGAGATGTAACCGAGTGCTTATTAGCAGAAGTGACGAGGGAGATGGATTGACGTGGAAAAAAGAAAAGGAAAAAAAAAAAACATCATGAGAGCATAAATGTAACTTTGGCTCTTGAGAGCAGAAAGAATGAGAAGGAAAAATGGGCAGGGATCAGAGATCTCGACAAGCAAGGACAGATAAGGAGCTCAGGCAGCCCGCCTTGGGGCACCCTTGTCTCTGAAAGTATGCATGAATCACCACTCTTATTATCAGTGTGACACGGCCACGAGGTCTCCGTTATGAATGCCGGTTTAAGAGCATCCCATAATGTGAACCGTCTCAAGCACAATCATAATCCGTCTTGTACAATAACAACAGGACAATACTTTACGGAAAAGTGCTGATGTCAGAGCATCATTACACTAAAAGCAAGCTTTTCGTACACCCCCCCCCCCCCCCAATCGATTAGTCATTCATCGGCTGCGTTTTGGGCCAAAGCCCCGGTCGGCCCACGACTCCAGTGGCTCCCGCACCGAGCACTTCTGGACGAACCTGAGCTAGTGAGCTATGCTTATGCCTGTGAAAATGCCCCCTAAGCCCCTTACTCTTGAAAATAATTTGAAAAAATCAATACTAGTTCACAGAGTAGACAATAGTGTCTGAAAACAAAAAGTTTCAGATTTTTTAAGCACCAAAGGTCCAGTGATGGCTGTCTGACCCAACGTGCTGAAGACCACACCTCCAGCGCAACGGGGTGGGGGGGAATTAGAAGGTGTGTTATGTGGGAAGGACAGAAGGATTTTTTAGCAACTCAATAAAAAATCTACAAAATTATCTTTAACTTGTGAACCTAACAGGGCCCCTGCCCACATCGTAATACCAAAACCTATAGATGAAAAAAAAATGGAGCCGATATTCCCTCTATTAACTAATACGAACCGCAGCCGAGAGCCATTACAGGAACCCTGATCCCAGCCTTTAAAAAACTAAATATTAAATATGAGATATTAGCAGACTCAGTGTAAAATAGACTCTGCCTGAAACAGAAGTTCAGCAATCAAATCATCTGTAGATCATTCTGTTAATAGAAAAAAAAATCTATTTAGCCACTTATTGGGTTGAATAACTTCTAGGATTTAACGAGGACCCCATGGATTATTGTGGGGTCCCCAGAGGGTCCATTGCCTTAGGAAACCAGACATCCTTTGCTATATAAAGAATCCCCAGCTGACTTAAGTCATATACAGTCTGACTTGAAAGAATCTAATTTCCCTTTTTTCAATATTTCCTTGATACATTTTATGTTATAAGGTCATTTTTCTATAGTCTTAATTTGGGGCTTCGGATTTCTATTTCCACTGTCAATCTCCAGAACGTTCTGGCCACACTGTGATTCGGCTCACTGCGGATCACAATGGAAGTACGGAAGGTGTCCTGGAACATTCAGGAGTAGATGAAGAAACTGTATGACACAATAGTGCTCAATTAGACTGAGATGACATTAGTGTGGGCCTAATGAATTGGGAGAGCAGTCTCCCTCATGGGTAGAAGCTAATGTCCAGAGGACAATCGACGTGCGTGGGAGAGGAGCCGTCCCGGTCGGCACTAAGAGGCGTCACAGTGTTGCTGTTTCTCTCTACTGGGGCGATGAGTGTTATTTTCCAAAGAACGATCAAGAGCAGGTACAGAGGTACATCGGTGTAAGACACTCTCCCATGTAACGCTAATCTACCATTCTGTAGACACTCAGAAACCGCATGTGAGCATTACAGACGCATATATGCCACATGATGCTTTGACATTAGTGCTGAATGTTCATCTCCAAGACTACATGCAGATTGACGCCCTCTGACAGATTCGAGACACTGCTCTTTTCAGATTTCCCTGTTTGCTGGTTGGGAATGTCTGCGAGATTTTGGGCAAACTATTCACTCTGGATTCCTTGTGGTTGTAAATAGTGCCCAAATTCCCCCTTTAAACGATTTGGTAAAATAATGAGTGAGCCTTGAAATAACCAAATCTGGCTTTTCAAATTTCTATTACTTAAAATCGTTGCTTACTTTATAAAAAAGAATGACATTTGTATAATTTATATTGATGTTGTCATATGTGACAGGCCGACATTGGTGAGACTGCCTGGTGAGAAATGTGATGTCACGTCATAAGCACAAATAAGGGCAGGATTACAGAAAATACACAGAAAAGCTTTTTTTCTTCTCTTCTCTGCTCTTTTCACAGAAGAGACCGATAATGACTGCGCTTAAACTTGGAGAAATCCGTGAACCTGTACATGAACGAGTAGCTGCACTGCTAATTTGTGCTTTCACATGAGTGACTAATTTGCAAACACACAAATGCCCCGGAAAGACAAGCAGGAGCCGTGCAGGTGTAAACGATCACCCCGGGGGGGGGGGGGGGTTGTCTCCAGATGGGTCTCTCTGCAATCTGCCCTGCAGCCCAATCTGCCCTGCATGTGATCCGCGTCTGCATGTGATCTCGGGATGCTTCCCATCACACTTGTCCACATATGGCCTGGCAGACATCGAGGGAGGTGCCACTCTGATTTCTGTCACTGGCCGTGTTCCTTGAACATATGCCGGGACATGCAGGACAGGTCACATTATCTCAGACATTCCTGTCACGTTCAGAATAGGGTTGTTAACCCGCAGCACTGCAGACCGCTTATTCCTCAGTACTCAACGTCAAGGAAGAACAATGGCCCACACCGAGTCCCACCGTTTCACATAAAAGTAACTAGGAGCTTGTTGACAGACATCAATAGTAAATCAATAGTTCACAGGCATAAGGCATTACATCCCGTCACTCCATCTGTTTACAGCGTATGTGAGGATGCCGTCTTGAACAAGGAGTCTGTACCGTCGCTATTTTCCCAAGTAGGCTTACAAATTAATATTTACAAGCCATTTTCCCTGGAATGAAGCATCTGGCAGTGCCCTCGTAGACAAATACGCTCACATCTTAATGTTTCAATTAACATGCCTCTTGTACTCTAAACATATGCAAACACAACAGGGTGTCTCTTAAAATGCAACACTAATGCGACGTCTAATGAGTGTAAATTGGCAGGCTTGTAAACTTGGAGAAATTTGAATACAGAAAAGCTTCAGTTTCATTTAGAGTGGGTAACTTGTGACATTGTGCACGCCGTGCACTCGCGGTGTATTTGCTGTCATATGCTGACACACCTTTGCTTCAGTTTGGATTTACATACCTAAAATTCTCCTTTCACCACCAGCAATAGCAAATGTCAGACTGTCAGCAAACTGATGAGAAACTGTACAGTTTGCGGACTATCGGTCCCAAAATGCAGTGGCAACATGGAATTACGATTCCTACTTACGAAACTGTTACCAAGTTATCGACTCAACCTTGAACACGTCCACTATTACCTTAATCCTGCTATTGACAGCACACGTTTACCAGGGGACGTTTGACTTTTTTATGTAATGCACAACTCTTTAGAACTTGTAAGGTAAAAATAAATAGCTCTATGGTGTTATGAGAAGAAAACCAGAAACCACTGTAACTTAAAGGCAGATGGAGGCCAGGCCTGTCCAAAACTCGGCTGATCCTGAAAGTGGACCTTAAGATTATGATGATCCGGTGCAATAGTTGGCTGGAGCCTGGACATATGTAAGAGGTAAATCAATGGTACAGCATATTCACAGGACAGATAGAATGGACAGATCAGACCAGACAGACAGATCAGACAGAGACAGATAGATCAGACAGACAGATCAGATAGACAGATCATACAGACAGATGACAGACAGATCAGAGACAGACAGATGAGACAGACAGATCAGATAGACAGATCAGACATATAAGACAGACAGACAGATGAGACAGACAGAGAGATCAGACAGACAGATGAGACAGACAGACAGATCAGACAGACAGATCAGACAGACAGATGAGACAGACAGATCAGACAGACAGATCAGATAGACAGATCAGACATATAAGACAGACAGACAGATGAGACAGAGAGATCAGACAGACAGATCAGACAGACAGATCAGATAGACAGATCAGACAGACAGATCAGACAGACAGACAGATCAGACAGACAGATAGCTCTAACCGGGGGACCCACATAAAAACTATGTAGTTCATTAACCTGCGAGCCGTCTGCCCATTATCCTCATCGAAGCTGCCCAGTCTAATGCATCCCCTCCCTCGCAATGGATCTGCTTCATTCCATTAGCCAGTTCAAGCATGACAGTGGAGGTGTTTGATTTGAAGATGGCATTGTTTACAGCAAAGACTGGGTCTGTTTGCGGACCCAGATATTAAGATTAAAAATGCATGTTTGTATTTATTTAGCCACAGCACCACAGACGGCTCCCTCGATTGGAGGGCATGTATCAGTTAGGGGGCGTGGAAGGGCAGGCGGACGGAGAACCGCAAACCGCGAGAAACAAGCGAAGTGTCCCTGAGAATGTCATCCCCTTACGTGCATCTTCAAAAAACAATAACGTTGCTAATGACCACAACAAACACAAGTGCTTATTACCACAGGGATGGAGAGCAGGAGCCGACCGGACTCCACAATCACAAACCACGAAAATCTTACTTTACATCTCTAATTTCAAGCATAAATTATTCATCAAAACCATCAAAATGAGTACTTTCATTTATAAAAAAAAACAAAGTTAATGATTAATAATTCATGTTCTTTTTCTTGATTCTGGTTAGCAGGCTACAAAGAAAATAGGAAATCAAACTTATATTGTGTACAGTGTTTTAATAAGCTAAAAAGTGAAACGTATTCAAACAGACCCATTCTTTTAAGTGTAACAGAGTATGACAGGCCTACATATTTTGCAGATGTGCTTAACACGACCATAGCTAATTTATACCCTTTCATGTGTACAGTAATGTGCAAAAGTCTGAGGCAGTCACAGAAAATTGTTTAAATGATCTTCAGGTTGATGTAAAACTATGATATTATGCCTGTCAAAGTGTGTCCGCTTAGCCACTGCAGAACATCTCCTAAAGTCACCCCAGTGTTTACAGCAACCATCCAGTACAGATATTTTTTTTTCCAACTTGACTACTAGCAACTTCATATGGCTAATCAATGTCTTATTGACTTTTTAAAACTAGTTTCATTGATGAACTAAATGAGCAGGTGGTGAAATGTATCAAACAGGGCTGAGGTGGCCCTGAGTGGAGGTCTGGGAAGTGAAGCGCTATTCATCTAGCCATCCAACTATATATCAGTAACTTTTTGAAGAACAGGAGAAATTCTTGTTAGTTTTTATTTTACTCATAATTTGCATATGTTCTATTATTAAATGGCATTCTCTTTCTGAGAAAATGTACACTTACTACCCAGATAAGTAACTTGAAACATTTCCCATTACTACCTAAGGCTTTTGCGCGTCACTGTATGTTCACACGTAACGTTCACACGTAACGTCACTGCTCCTATACCCAATACTACTTATACTATCAACAGGCCTTTGCGTCACGCGGGAGGCTCATCTAATTAACGAACACCGGTACCAGATTTCATTTACTTGTCCAAAGGGAGCCTTACAGCTTGAGTTGTGTCGTTTTTTTCCTGCAGACATTCTCCTGAAAACTGTAGCACACGTCGTTAAGATACACACCCTGTGCAGTTTATTGGCGTGAAACATCAAGCATTCTGTGGTTATAATCAGAATAAATTAGCCTAAACCATGCATCTACCCATCCACCCATTTTAATAACACAAACAGTCAGGCTGGAAGACGGTGCATCTGCTCACGGTGAGACTCGCAGCAATAACGCGAGGGCATTTCTTCGGAGTCTTGAAGGACCCCAGCAAACACTTTCATGTTCAATGAGCGCAGTAAGTGCTGCCGCTTTTCGCTGTGCACGTGCACTCGCGCATTTAGCGCTTTCATCGAGTTACATCCAACGCCAGGGATCATCCAAGTGCAGGAGGGAGGCGAAAAGACCCCCTCGACAGTGATATTTCAAAGCATGCATCCCTGCGCGGAGGTCAGGAGAAGCATCGTATGGGAGAAACGTCACAAGCTGGGGAGGGTGGGTCACTGTATCATCTGGACCTACTGGTCATTCTTCCCGGACTGGAAACCAGTCACGATTGCGAGCTGTCGGTCTCCTCATAGGGAAGTCCTCTCAGGTAAAGTACGCCGCTTCTTTTTAAAAGGATTCAGTGTCACAGAGCAGGACGTGGCGTAAGCCTTCATCGCTCCCGGTCTTTAGCGAGCGGCGGCATCTGTGCCTTTCCTACCTGCTCAGTAGTTGTAGGCTAACTGAATACAATTAAGCCGAGTCCACTTTTATGTGGATCGTCGTAATAATAAACATAAATTGATTTAACGACTTATTTCACCACAACAGTATCTAATGGCAGCCAAAAATTCAGGAAAAGGGGACGAAAGGGGAAGCGATATGATGAGACGTGAAGAGCAAAGCGCTTTTATAGAAGCTGGTAAGTTGTCTCTGAGTATGACATCATTCTGACAGATACATGCATAATGCTCGTATACAGCCCGCAAAGTGCAAGTGTGTCCCCAACCCTGCGAAATGCCTTAAACAGAGAACAGCTCTGCGTGCTTCGCCCGTCACCTGCAGCGAGAAACAAAGCCCTTGTTTGTTCTAAACGCATTTACCTTGTGGTGGACGTTGGTCACAATTTTAATAACCACTTGGTTTTGCTTCACCTTGCTATAGATTTCAGTCTATGATGCACGTTTGCTAAAAGTCCTGAAAGCCAGTTTCCCCTTCCAAAATGTCTTGGACGGAGGACTGGCGTCAAATACTGGACAAAATCATCCGAAGCCTTTTCATCTCCCAGTCTGGGCAGGCAGCACAGATCCTAGACACCAAACTCAAATATTGTTGATAATGAATCAAATTCCCCGGCACAGATTCAATGCAAAACGATGGGTTATACAAGCAGGGATCAGGGTTATGTGGCAGAAGGATTATGGTTGGCTTTTTATACCAACTTTAACTGCACATGACTTGCATGTGATATAGAAAAATGAAAATATGACGATGTGCTGTTTATGGAGCGATTAAGGGGGGGCTTCAGACGCACCTCCATGGTTAAACATGGGGGTTAATTACAGTGCAGCGGTTCAAAGGCGGGGCTGCATGATATCAGATGTATAAAAGCAGCATGAAAGCCGCGGCTTTAATAAACATCGGCTGTCGTGGGTTTGTACGCGTTCCGGATGGCCTCGGGGTGAGAGTGCATTAAACAGCCTACTTTTGGGAATAGGACCAGGGGACATTTACCGGGCCGGGGGGCTGGGTGCTCAGGCCGAAGTCGGGAGTAAAGAAAAAAGTTAAAGACAGCGCAACTTTACCCATGAGTCTTCGCATCAATCCTAGTTTACAAACAGGCAAAAAAAGATAATACGACAATAAATGTGGTTAGCGCGGAGAAATGTCCTGCTTTAGCGTAGGATGTGAAACTTTTTTACTTCTTTTTATTGCTGCCATTCTGGGTTTTGCGGTTTATGTGCCGCCCGCAAACAGACCCTTTGTAAACGGTCTCTGACCCCCTACGCACACGTTCATTTTCTCATCTTTCAGCCCTGGTCATCCCCAGGCTCCCCGCGCCTTATAAACATTTTTAAAATCTCCCCCGAGCGTTTTTAAAAGACTTTGAAGCAGGATCAAAGCGTTTTCCTCATCAGCCCTCTCACTTCATTAGACAGGGTGTTTTTGATATTTACTATTCCTTTAAAGAAAGGGAAAGTGGCATGGTAAGGAAAACAAAACACTGCAAATCTATGCGAAGGTGCGCACGTATGTTTCCCTCAGCCGCAATAGGGCTCTGAGAGCCGCTGAGTGCTGCGACGCTCTGCCGGTTACGCGCATCGCCATCCGTCCCCTTCAGGCGCAGGTAAACACCACAATTACCCCAGAAAGAAATAGTTTCTCAGACGAAGTGATTTCTCCTTTCCTGTACACGTCTCGGATATGTGGGAAGACGCAAAACAATGGCAGATGACGAAATAATTGCTGATTCGGGCAACGTCCTGGGCCTTCGGGTACAAAACATGCCCCCCTTTATAAATCGCCTTGTGTTCCAACTGCTTTTTTTAATTAGCAAGTTTGATTACCAGCCCATACAGCCCTGAGATTGCCCGCACTTTTCTTACCCGCTACGCTAACAGCGTTTATTCCTATTAAACGTAGTACGCCAAGCATGTTCTACAAGTTAATAAATCATAAGACATTAAATGTTAAATAAAACGCAGGAAAGTGCAGTAAATAATTAATTTGGGATAGGTGCGGGGAAAAAATAAACAGGGTAGCGCAGTCACATAATAACGATTCATTAATAGTTAGTATTCAAATCTGTCCGTGGAAGGTGGATTTATTATTGATCCGCTTCTCTGAACCATTTAAGACCCAGAAGAGAGACTGGGGAACGGCCTGTTTCTGAGCTCTCATGCAATGGAAATGTTGGGAATTTGGGTAGTATACCATTTCTGGGGGCAGCCGACGGGAGGCAAAAGCTAAGATTTATTTTCAGTTCCTGTTGCGTAAAAACAGCCCCCAGATTAATTATGCATTTCCCCACTTGCACCTCCCTTCTTCGGAGAAAAAAAACCTAAACAACGGAAAAGGGCAGAGTGTTCCTGGAGGATGACTAAATGAATGCGTGGATAAATGTTTTACGCTAAAATCGGTGCCTTTATATTATCAGTCTGATTTTTGGGATTATTATAATAGGCCTCTGTGTACCTTTTCTTCTGCAGGGATCGCTGGCTAATATAACTATACAATTAAAATATCGATACTTATAAGTACTGGGTCCAAAACTAATGCAGCAGCGCTATCACTGAAGCCTGAACCAGTAACCTCCACATTCCGCACCCTTAACCACTGCGCCCCCTGCTGTCCAGACAGCATATATGCCATATGAGACTATGGGGCTTGATTGTCTCACAGAGGGATAGATTGCCTAGAAACTTTATTAATCATAAAGGAAATTTAGGAGGGGTCGTAAAGTATATGATTATTCGGGGGCTGACTCTGTATTTGCACTTGCCCCCCTCTGCTTGCTGTCAAGTTGTGCCATTAAGGTAAATGGTGCCAGCTTCTTATATGACAAGATGCCATGGTTGCACATTGATGAAGCAAACATGAGAATGAAGGCAGACAGAACCAGTACCAGCGCGATGACAGCAGATGAACAACAGACAGGTTCAAGGCAGACAGCAGAATCCAAATTAGACGTACCAATCAATAATCTCCCCCATAAGGGTGACCACTTCACACCTCTCCCTTCAGTAAAATATTTCCACGAGGTCTTGGTGTTACTGGAACGGGTGTATGGACAATTTCGACTATATGTGCATTTTTTCCTTAAGTTTAATTAAAAAAAATATGTAATCTTTTTAATAATTCAAGGCACCATGACTCGGAAATGATGACCCACATGTACTGTTTTGTCCTTTGTTGGAAAGGCACTGTTATAAAGCATTATATTCAGACACTGCTTTGTGTATAGACATCTTCCCATATTACGCCAGCTAATTTTCTGTAATTAGGACTATTTTTAAGCACGTTTTTTTCAAGTCTGCGTTGAAGGCCTGTCCATTCACTGTTTCCTCATGTAAACTGTGGTCCTATATATTCACCATCTACCAGAACTCTTTTTATAATCAGACAATTTAATGAAAAACAACTGGAATTTTGTAAGTGAACAAGAAACTTTCCCCACACATATAGTAAGGTATGGCGAAACTGAAATTCTGTGGAGTTATAAAACATTAATTAAACACTTTCAGCTATGAAGCAATGCCATGATTAAATTAAACTGTAAAAAGACAAATATGCCGTAGGTGTGAAGAAATGGGTGGATAAGATTTTTAGGGGATCATGAATCTCTCTCTAAAAAAGTTCACGAATCTTCACTAGTTGTCGCTCCAGCTTGTACTGTACATTTTTAATTATTATTATTATTTTGTAGAGAGCGAACCCTCGGCTAGGGCAGAAGGAGTGCTGAGGGCAGAACCGGTCAGAGGGGGCCGGGGACCAGGCAGCCCCACCAGCGAGACTCTCACTGTAATAGGCGTCAGATCCTGTGATTGCCCGGCGTCTGGCCGGCTCGCCGAGTCCCGTAGCTCTCTGTGCACCACGGACCGGTACAGCAGCAGCTGCTCCTCCATGGACGCCCTCTCCGGCCGCCAGTCTGACCCTGGAGGTGGGTGAGCGCTTTAAAAAAATGGCTGCGTGGGGAGACGCCGTAACGTCATGCTGTTCATCGCAGCACTTAATGCATGCCCCTTGGTTGCGTCATTACCTCACCTTTTGAAGATTCTTCCTGAAATATGAATCTTTCTAGTCTTTTTTCTTTAAATCGATATACAGACCCCCCTCAGTTGACTTTAGCAGTTTCAATTATTTGCAGCTTGGCCGTGAACAATTAAACGGAAATACATATTTTTTGAGTTTGTGGAAAGATTGCAGCGTCTGGCAGAGGAGGGCAAAAACGATATTTATGTTACATAATATCTGTTAGTGTAAGTGCTGCTCTATCTTTAATAGGCCTATTGAGAGTCTCACCCTTACTCTCCTGCCAGCTGTCTCTGTGGCTGTCCAATCTTACGTTTCTCGCAGTAACTTTTAAACGTTCCAGTGCCAGTAACTTTCCATTTTTAATGACGGGTCCAAAACGTAGTACTCACAGTGCATACAGGCCTACAGTAGTAACCTTGCATATACAGGTGCATAATTTAGATGGTTTGTATATTATGTCTTATATATTTGACTTTGTGTGGAATGAGGAGTCACTAGAGGAGCCCCGAATGAGGCACATTTCCCACATTGTGAGGGAGCGTCAGTTACGGCACTATGGCCATGTGGCGCGTTTCCATGAGGGTGATCCGGCTCATGGGATCCTCATTGCTGAGGACCTAACTGGCTGGACCAGGCCAAGCGGACGCCCAAGTAACACCTGGCTGCGGCAGATAGGTCTTTTCCAGAGGGTGGACTGTGTGTTTGCCTGGGGGGTCGCCGGCCAGGATCTCTGCATCAGTGCAGTGCCCCCCAACCTGACTGCACCTGACCTGTATATTGAAAGTCTAGATAGGAATGACATGCAAAGTACAGTTTGTTTAGAAATCGGTAATAAATATATATTTTATGTTATGGTTCAGGCTAGCAGGCTGTTATGGCTTGATTCTGGGGGGGGGCAAGTATCATTGGTGAATCTGGAGGTGCAGTCCGGGGCCGGCTGAGTCATACTGTGAGCCGTCCACCGCAGAGCGTCTTAAATGATGCTAAATGATTAGGTTTGCAGGCGGCTTCCTTGGTGCTCTATGTATTAGGAAGCGAAAGGTGATTTCCTAAATTATGCATGTGTTAAGAAATGCCCGAGGAGAAAACGGATGCTTTTAAAAGACGGGCAATAGAGACGGACTGCGGAGAGGTAGCCCCGCGTGGGCCGTCTGGGCGTCAGTGGTGAGCAGAATTCCCTTCAAGAGACTCAGATTCTCAGACACAGAAAATCTCATTTAGTTTATATTTTTATAAGAAAAAGTATTCTTGTGAAAATATTGACAGCTAAAAACATGTACTGCTTCTATTTTTGTGTAGTAAATTATGTATCCTTATAGCTTTGTGGAAATATGATCACTTCTTCACAAAACTGTAATCCTGGCCTGTGTTTCACAATTTATAGCACTCTGACATAGATCTGTTTGAAGGACACATGCTTAATCAGGAATTTGGCTCGCTGCACAATTTTTAAATGCTATTTTTTCTGCAAGTTTCCAAGTTATTGGTGTGTGACCGGAGCTTAAAGCTGTCCAGTAAAGAAGAGAAACATAGTATATCGGCAATTATCGCCATCCGTCCAAGTGCCCCCACAAGAGGACATCTGGAGGTTTACAGTCGCCCCGCGGGCCATTCTTAAAGCATGCCGCCTGCAAGGCCAGGCGGGGGCCTCTTTGTCATTGCTGTTTGACTTTAACCGCACGCGCTCAGTCCGGCCCACATGGCGGCAGCATCCCAAACGGGGTGTAAAAAGTTAAAAGTGCCCGCCTTGCCTCCTGGGACAGTTTGTTGACCGGATTCCAGGAAGCCCACATGTCAAGGTACTTGATTTCCGCTCTGAGGGCTCTGTTTAATCTGCTGCCTGCAGGCCTTCTAAGAATGTGTTTAGCTGAGAGGGCTTAACTAGGTTAGTGTATCTGCTACGTGCTGTAAGTGTTCCTGCCTGTTCCCTGCTAACCACCCTTCTCTGTTCTCCATCCTCAGATGACTGTGCTTCCGTTATCCTGACCTGCCTCTTCTGCAGGTTCTCCGAGCTCCTGCTCATGCTCCCGGCGCTCTGCGAGGCTGCACTGAGCCATCGCTTCTCCGCCTCGGCCCAACAGCCGCCCGCTACCAACGATGACATTGGCTGCGGCCTGGAGTTCGACTGCAGCGCGCTGGAGGTGTGTTTGGAGGCGGGTGAGTGCCTGGAGCTGGCCATGGAGATCTCTGAGATCTGCTACCGCTGACCCGCTAAAGGTGCAGGGGGAAGGAGTTTGGGCAAGTCGGTTTTGATGGTCGCACGTCCTGCATTACCCAGAGATGGCAAGCGTTCTCCACAGAGCCGCTGCAGAGCGATCCCTGAAGACGTATAGATGGGGATGTGTGCTTCTGGACCGTGGGACTCGAGTTTCCATGCATGAGTCATCAGGGACACATCATTTGATCTGTGCTGCTCTCCTACTGAGCTCCTGTGGGATCCCCTGGACACCAGGATATCGCTTCTGCCTGAAGAGGGACGACTGCATCAGAAGCTTACTGGAGATTTGGAAGGAATTTAAGATTGAAAGAACAATAATGGACACCTGCCCAACACGCTGGATGTAATATTGATCCGGAAATCCCGAGAAGCCCCTGACGTCACACCTTTCAGTGGGATACGAACCCAAACAGCTTAAGTACATACCTGTCTGTGTATATGTATTGGAATGCCTATGTTGACCCTACGGCACCCCCAGTGGACCATCACGTGTATTGCATGAACTGTCTTTGTCACCGTACAGCCAACACCCCCAATCCCCCCGCCCGTCCGCATGGTCTTAAAGGCACAGCGCAGTCACATGATGATATACTCCTATACTCCAGAGAAGCTGTTCTGAATGCGGAGGACTCACAGTCGTCATCGCTGGACCACTGCCTCTGTCGACAGGCCCTCTGTAAATTGAAGTCATAAAGGACACTCATCCTTGAAGGACCCATTGACCTATGACCTCTCCGTCCTTCTAGAATGTTCTTATAAGCTGACTGTCTGCCACTACCTCTCCAGACTGTTGCTCGTCACATAAGAAGACAGAGGGCGAATTAATTGCTGGAATTATGTAAATTGTGGATGACACTGAAAGATATTTATCTTCCGCTAATATGTTGGACTTGTGGAATGTGCACAAAATGTACTGTATTAGGGAGAAATGCCATTGTACTAGCTTAGGTACTTGTAAACAGTAATCATATATGCAGACTCAACGGCATCTTGGTTCTAAAAAAGGGCACTGAACCATTCAACGTGAAAGATAGTGGGAAGTAGAGATTTGCCTCTAGCTCTGGCTGCGATGGCGCAGATGTGAAGGATTTTAGCAGGGACAGCATAATTATACCAGTAATGCAAATTCAACCACGGTGTAGTGGAGAGTTCAAGGCCATTTAAAGACAGACAGACACAGTCACGGATTCGGTATGATGCTCGTCCTCAGACCTTTATCAGGATTTTATTAAGTTCATTTGCTGCTTTGCGCTATGGGTTCCCAAACCAAATATAATGGAAAAGGCCAGAGAATCGGCTAGTTTGCCCATCAAAGAATGATACTGGTCTGTATGCTTTGATGTCTAAAAAGTCAGTGGAATAAGCACAGGCAGTTTGAGAGCAGCAAACAGCACAGTTATCCAGCTGTGGAAATTGTACCCAGCAAGGAAGCCAGCCATTGTAATTGTTTATTTGTTTATCTGTATCCATCTTCCCTGCTTTCCCGTACGTCGCATACTCGTTCTCACATCATTTGGGTTTTTTCAGTTCTATGAAATTGCACGCTGGTAGCGTGCAGCGTGATACATCGTGGCATAATCCCCATGCTCCCTGTAGGGGTGAGGATGGCATTTTACGCACGTGAGCCTGCTTTTTGCCCCCGGGGGGCCCCTGACTCACACCGTGCCATATAATCCTGCGCCCACCTTCCTGCTAATGCATTACTGCATGAACGGCCACCTCATTCACTCCGGAAACTTCTGCAAGGCGCGGGGCCCTCAGCATGGCTGGCAGTCTGTTAGCTGCGGAGTTGCAGGAGCTGCCCCGAGTTGAAGATTCATAACGGCTGCTAAATTCCACC
Organism: Isichthys henryi; assembly: GCA_026776945.1. Lineage (NCBI taxonomy): Eukaryota > Metazoa > Chordata > Actinopteri > Osteoglossiformes > Mormyridae > Isichthys > Isichthys henryi. Next base: position 15,608,562 of record JAODJX010000129.1, on the reverse strand, counting down.
CAGACGCTGCTTGTTTCCCCACCGTGACTTTAAAGGAAAAGACGGAAACATATAAATGGTCTCTGTGACTCATGTCAGAAAGTCAGGGGTTGGGCGTCGCTCGTTTCCTACCTCGCGTAGAAAAGGGCTCTGGGGGGTTCTGGGGGGGCACTATGAGGTATGAGCGATACGGGGCTGTCTTTTGGCTGATGCCTTGCAAACAGACTGCACAGTTGAATAGGGCGAGACCGGGAACATGGCATTGGGTAGTAGTCAGCTTGTGTATCACTGTTCCCATTGTGTATACGATGCAGACGGGCCGTCCAATCACAGCTCCTCTCCAAAAGCAAGAGCTGGCTGAGCGAAAGGCCTGGATTCGTGGAAGGAGCAGGACAGATTCGCTTGAGCTGCATGGCTTCATAGCCTTGCGGACCTGACGTTCGATCTGCCCCATTTTAAGATTCAGTGGCGTAAAGAAAATCAAGAGCTGCAAACAGTGCGGAGTCTTAAAGGAGGTTTGAACGAACGAATGAATTAATATCTTTATTGTCACTGCACACGTATCGTTGACACTGCACATTGCAGCAAGGTTAAGCTTACAACTTTTCTACCCGATGTTATAAAAGACTACAAGGTGAATAAAAATAGAAGAAATAGGATAAAATAAAATAAAGTCCCTTAAAAAGCTATAAAAACAATACGTTAAATAAAGAGAGAATGAATAGGATAACAGAAAGTACTTAAAGAAAAATTATGCCAAAATGTGCCATGTGTTAATAAATCAGTTGGCCTCCGATCAGAGTTACTATGGCTGTAGATAATGGTGCCAGACCACAGTGCTGTTTGCGTGTCAATAATAGCTTCTGTCGGTAGAATATATTTGTTTTGTTCCTCTAATTTTTTGCACAGGTGAATCATGTGCTGAGCTGTCAGTCAGGCGGCTGCCGTGCTCCTGAAATGGTACCACAGGGACATGTAGTGGAGCACGCTGCCCCAGCCTGTGGGCCATCCTCTTACAAACACTCTCAAGCTTCTAATCCTGCCTGTTAGCGGCCCCCCAGGTAACAGCCCATCCCCCTGTCTGCTAACAGGTGATCCGTCTTAACCTCACTGCTCTTAACATATTGATCTTTTTTGAAGAAACAACCTGTGTAAAGTTGGTGGGGGGGTGGTTCAGCAAGGGCATCATGTTATTATCCTGGGTCTTGTGGCCTGGGCACTGGTGTTCTGGGGGGGGGGGGGGGGGCCGAGGTTTTTGGGATGTGACTGTGGTGGTGGTGGGGGGGGGGGGGTTTTATACAGTGGGAAGGGGTTTTATTGACACAAACCCC
>JAODJX010000129.1:15550670-15567369 GCA_026776945.1 Isichthys henryi | reverse complement strand
GGGTTGTTCCTGCCTCGTGCCCATTGCTTCCGGGATAGGCTCCGGACCCCCCGCGACCCAGTAAGGATAAGCGGTTTAGACAATGGATGGATGGAGGGATAGGTGGAAAGGGACTGGCACGGCACGTGGCACGACAAACAGCCGTAATGTGCTCCTAAAGGCAGAGAGCCCATTCGTTCCAGCCCTGCAAGTAAACAGCGGGGAATGGAGAGTGAAGGAATGCAGCCACATGCATGTTTTGGAGGAGCCTTGAACACTCAACCAACCTTTTAACCTCTACAGTATCCACCAGTGACCTCACTGCAGTCGTGTTGTGCTAATCCATATCCGAGCTCCAGCCCGTTCTGGCCGTTTGGTTTGTCGGCCCAAAACGCTTTATGTGTCAGGCTACTCGAATACGGCTAAAAAAGGATGTGTCTCTGGCAGATTCTCGCAGAAGCACCAATGAACGCAGGCGTGAATAACCAAGTTTCCTTGCTGCACTATAGCCGCTATTCATGGGAGGAAGCAAAGCGCCTTTGTTCAGATGTTTGTGTGTGATGTGATAAGTTATTTGCTGCCTGAATGTCCAGCAAATGGTGCCTTTTACAATTAAATGTTTCAGCAGCATCGATGAGACCCAGCAAACCATTATTTACACCCTACAAAAAAACTGATCTTAAAGCACAAGAGTTCCCTTCCTCAGCAAAAAAACTTCCTTAACAGAAGAAATACAGATTAATTTTTTTACTACATATTAATCATCCATCTATCCATTTTCTATACCCACACATCCCATCCTGGAAGGTATGGGCGCAAAGTAGGGAATAACCCAGGACAGGGTGCCAGCTCACACACACACATACGCGCACACACACAAACAGTGATTTACATCTACAAACTATTTGGTAACTCCAATTCAGCTCAGCATGTTTTTTGACTTGGAGAGGAAATTGAAGAACCCAGAGGAAACCCCACGACAACACGAGGAGAAACTCTACGCATGTAGAGCTGGGGCAGAGACTCGAATGCTGGTTCCTGGAGGTGCAAGGCACAAGAATATCACCCCCACATGGCTGGGGGTCCCCAAAGGCCGGCATCCAACACACAGGGGCGCAGGTGTGAGGCCATCGCGCCACCCTCACTGACAACAACGCAACTCTGTCCTCAGCACTGAGGTGAACCTTTGAGAACAGAGTCTAACTATGACAATAATGAATCCAAATTCTGCGAATACCATCCACCAGCCATCATTTACAGGCACAATGTTTTTTCTTATAGATGCCAAGGAATGAAAGCATTGGGTCTAATTATAAGCATTCTTCACTGAATTAGCGTTCAGTGTATGGTAAGACTCTGCTTGGCTGTGTCCTGATCCCTAAATTTATCCCTTACTTATTATTTCCAAGGTTACAGGTCATTTGGATAATTAAATAACCTATCAGTCTTCAGACGAGTCCATCTGAGCTTAGCGTTTTCTCTTTAATGGGCCAGGGCTCTGGCTGGTACCGTTAAGCTAATTTAGCCTGGCTGTGGAGCTTAGAGAGGGTTGTGCTGATCTACAGAGCAGCAGGTTCAGAGTGTCTCGCGAGTTAGCCGGCGACATGGGCATGCACTCATTCACACAAGAGAACCTCCAGAAACACCGCAAACTCATCACCTGGGACCTGGCAAACGTGACAAGTGGACAGTCTCATGAAGGAACTGGGCAAGATCTAAAGGTAGGTTTGACCGAGAGCTTTGCTGAGAGCTTGAGAAATGTGTGGTAAGCTGCAGAAAGCCAGACCTGAGAGTGTATTAAAGAGAGTCCATTTGATCATACAGTGACTGTAAATCACCCAAACCCAATGCGATGGAGAACTCAAATACACCAACACTGAACTCCCTCAAATACACCAACACTGAACTCCCTCAAATACACCAACACTGAGCTCCCTCAAATACACCAACACTGAGCTCCCTCAAATACACCAAAACTGAGCTCCCTCAAATACACCAACGCTGAGCTCCCTCAAATACACCAACGCTGAGCTCCCTCAAATACACCAACACTGAGCTACCTCTAATACACCAACACTGGAATCCCTTAAATACACCAACACTGAACTCCCTCAAATACACCAACACTGAGCTTCCTCAAATACACCAACACTGAGTTCCCTCAAATACACCAACACTGAGCTCCTTCAAATACACCAACACTGAATTCACTGCAACAACACTGACTGCGACCGATAACACTATGAGAAAATTGGTTACTCAACCCAAAAGCCTACTGATACATCTGGAAAAGTTTAATCCTGGGGTGTTAATAAATTAATATTTAAACAGGAACCTTTTCTTAATCGTTTGGTCACCTCTGGTTGACCAAGCAGTCCAACAGATAATGGACAGGCTAACAGGTAAAGACAGACCATGTGAACGAGCTCTACAATCGCACAACACTGACTGTGACAAGGACGCAGGGGGCTCCATCCCAACAGCAGCCCCTTGACAAAGTTTGGATAGAGAAGAACATTCCATAATTGGCAGCATCCAGGTGAATAAAAACCAAACACATCCAATAAGAATCAGGAAGAACATAAGAGAATTTCTAGTCTTAGAATGAAAATTCCCCGTACTGTGTTTTAAGCACAAGAAACGAAAATTAAGGCATGAAACACACCACAAGATACCCTTTTTTCATTATTAAACACTGACATCATGCTAAATCTGTGGTGTTTAAAAGTCACTATTAAGCTATTAAGTGCCTCAGACTGTATGTCTTAGGTTTCCTTCTGTGAATGAACTGAACAGGAAATCCCTAGAGAGCATGCCTGGTCATACTTATGGCCATTGTGTCGCATGCATATTAATTCTGGAGTAATTACACCTCACTGTCCCCCATGGCACTGAAATATTTCACTAGTCTGGAGTCCCCCAGACTAACGAGGGATCAAAAGACATCAATGGAGCCCAGCAAATAGGATTAAAGATGTCTGAGGCCAGGAGGCTGGAAGCTCAGAGTGCATTAGAGAGGAATTCTCCCGGGATGAAAACCCCCCATATGGCTCTGCGCACAGTTTGCTGGGCAGGGCTGACATTTTCCCTTTAGGTCTACAGGGTGCTCACTAAAACCGCCTGAGGACCATGATCTCTGTGGGAACCGCGGGACAGTCGGGAGGAGAGAAGGATGACAAGATAGAAAGCGCTCAGAGATAGAGAACGGAGGCCAAGAGCCAGGCGTAACTGATGCCGAGGGGCGGGACTTACCTTCAGCACCTCCATGGGTACCTGGGCGCCGGCTGGCAGGCCAGGTGCGGTGCTGACGTCGATGGCAGGCGTTTGGGTGCTGGGGATGCTGCGCGGCTGCCGCTGCAGGTAACGCGAGGCGCGCTGCTGCTCTCGCCGCTCCTGTTCCCGCAGCTGTTCCCGCATCAGCTGCTGCCGGAGTGAGACGCGTGACGTCACAGCTGATGTCGTGTGGGAGCCGTGCTGCTGTGACGGATTACTGCTGGAGGGGGGGGAGAGAGGAACCAATCAGAACGTGGACGGTGGTGCCAGCTCATTATATCCATCAGCAATGAGTGGATCCAATGAGGGGGGGGCTGTAGGCAAAAGAGGGGGAATGTGAGAAAGGGGTGAAGGAAAGGCAAAAAGAGAGGGAAAGTGAAAGCTGGGCTAGTCACATTAACCTAGCTGAGAAAAGATCTGGTGCCCTTAAAAACATAGTGTGTTCATGGTGTAAAACACACAGCCTAAATGCCTTTACGCTCAGCCTGACTGATCTTTACCTGCTGTAATCTAGCATCAGATGAAGAGAAGGACAAGCAGGCCTTTCTGTTACTGCATTAATCTGGGGGGTTCAATCTAAATCCCCCCATGCAGATCCTGACCATAAGACTTGGGCTGGGCCACCCACATCTTCAGATAGATGCCCACCCCGTCCCCCCATCCCTTCATGACCCCCGGCACCGGATTTGGGAACCCCACAGGTCCATACTCAGCCCCTCCTAAAGCCACCGGCTACCGCATCGGGTTGGGGTCCTTCACAGATGTCAAAGGTCAAGCACAGCACCTCGCTACCTATGTCTCTACACCCACGGCCGCTCACCTTGGTTGCTGCAGTTTTAGGAGGTCAGATATGAGGGAAGCAGGCAGCAAAATAAGAAATGATTTGTTTGAGAAACCATCCAATTGCCGCCATTTGCATCGTATACCACATTCAAAGGGCACCTCGGCCGAGCATGATCTTTTCCTGGAAATAAAGAGATGGTGGCCGTGAGGCAGCTGTCAGCCGGTGCTGGAGGAGCTCCTCACAAAGCTGACACAGCTGTCGGGCAATCACGCTAATTACAGGGCTCCAACTCGCGAGCGGCTCGGCCCGCGGATGTGACCCCTCATGGAATTTACATACGCTTAGAAATGGAGAGGCGCTCCCAAAATCTCAGCGCCCTCACCTTCCAAACTGTCCCCACGGTACCCTGGAGAGGCTCTGCGCATGAAGTTCGCTGTCGCTTTAGCACGCTTATAAATAGCTCAGGGAACCTCTCCTACCTCACACCGCCGTGGCCTGTTTCGTGTTGATCCAGCCTCAGGACACAGTCGTCAATGGGCGGCGTATGAGTGCCGACGGAGAGCTGCATCAGAATAAGCTAAATGTACCTACATCGCTCTCTGTTCACATGGTGTACATTATGATTTACTAGGTGCTAATTTCCACTAGCAAGTCTGCAAGAATCACCTTTGCCATCAGACGCTAACAGAATTAGCATTCACTTATGTACATTTACATTACGGATCCATTCCGTACAGCTGTTCTACTGTACTTTTTTAAGTAGGTGGTGGGAAATTTTCAAGTTCTGAGTTATCGGGAACACATCGATCCATTGCGATGTGTGATACTACTAATAATGAATAATATATATAGAACGTGCCCCTTTTTAATTCAGAAAATCCATGCATTTTGACGCAGAACAATCAGTATCTCCATGCATTTCGGCCAATCAGATGGGGGTGAGTCAACCAGCTCGGTTTGGTCACACTACCCGCAGGGCCAAGTCAGAGTGGGTACGGCTCGGGTACGGATTGGGTACAGTTCAGGTACGGATCAGGTATGGCTCGGGTACGGCTCGCATCATTTACAATGGAAAACCACCCGTGTGTGGTACGGCTCGGTTCTTGGTGACGGTGGAAAAACACCGAAAGTTCCCCTTAGAGTGTGCGTGTGTGTGGATGAGGTTTATGTTACTTTGTGGGGACCAAATGTGTACCACAACGTAATAAAAACCTGTTAGCTTGACATTGTGGGGACCATTTTTCAAAATCTGTGAATGCAGAATGAGTGTGTCTGTGTGTGTGTGTGAGCTCTGTGGTGGAGCAGCTCCCCATCAGGGCCGTGCACTTTGCTCTGAGCGTTAGGCTCCAGAATCACAGTAGATACTAAGTGGTTATGGAAACAGGACGGATACAGGTCTTAACATACAGTGATTTTAGGGATCTAGCAAACTGCACAATATCATTTACAAAAACAAAAACATCCAGTAGCAGAGTCCATGTTTCTGGGGTTGGGGGCGGGGGGATGGGGGGTAAGCCAGAATAAGATCTGAATTATCACTTTCCATGTTAACATTGTATCAGGGTGGCGCTGCAGTTACCTAGTACCACAGTCATGCGTTGGCATCTTACAGTATGACAGCTATTAAAGGTATCCTGGCATAAATAGGAAAATAAAGATGATCTGAGTCGTCCGTACAAGCACACCAGGGCCCTATTTATAGCTAGAAGCTTCCGCATTCAGTGCCACTTAGCTGTGAGGTCAACAAGGGCACAAAAGCCGCTCTATCCGTTAGCAGCAACACGGTCCTTCCTGAGATAACCCCGCCTCTTCCTGTCTAAATATCAGGGTCTAACAGGTGAGAGGGTCTAAATCCGGCAATATCCGTGTGGCTGAAAGAGCAGCCTGCCGAGGCGCTTGCTGTGCAGATGGTTTTGCGATTCCGATTTAACAGATTTATGCTAGCATGGTGTCGAGCAGCCAGCCCGTTCAGCAGCTGTGTTGAAGAGGCACAGAAAGTCCTATAAATAGGAGTGGCCCCACAGCGAGGCGCGGGCAGGGAATTTTCCATTTGGGGGCTCTCGCCCGGGACACACCTCCCCTTTGTTAGTAAACACAGTGCTTGTCTGCCGTGACCTGGTGACTGCTCACTGGTGCAGGGGGCCGGTGAGCCGTCGCACAGCCCCCCAGGCACAGGCGAGCAACAATCCCTCTTTTTCAGCTAATTCTCCTGTCTTTTTTTTTTTTGTCCCGGGGGTAACAGAGACAAACCGATGAAAGGTGACACCAGTCTTCGTACGAGGCTGTGAGTCTCTTCCACCGGAAAACTCGGGAATACCAGGACACATTCTCAACGCTGGAACATTCTTGCGAGATGACCTCTTGTCACATGCTGATAGAATTCGACCACTGCGTTTCCATTTTGTATGTTATTCTGAGAGAGACCTGGAGCCTTGCACAATACCGCACCAACTCTGTACGCAGCGAGAGGTCAAGCAGTTACTGCACAGAGCCAGGCATGCTGGATGGACACACGCAAGGTGAGACAGACATCAAGCTTTCCGTCGATACAGGTACTCACGCAGAGCAGCCGTGGAGTGTGAAGGGTACTCCCAGAGCCTCCATGTTCACCCTGAAGGTGCTCTATCAACCCTTGGGGGGCAGTGAAAGTCACGGTGTGTTAGCATAGCGTGTCTCTGAGTGCCTGGGGGGGGGGGGCAGTTCCAGAGAGGGTCCTGGCAACTTCAATCCCAAAACAGTCTGAACAGTCCCAACTGAGTAAGAGAAGAAGCTGACAAACTTTCTCAACGTACCGCCTACATAGAGCCAAGTGCAGTACAGCATGCTAGCTGCATGACACAATGTCTGCAAAAGCCCCGCAGAGAAAGCGGACCCCCAACACTCCCTGTTACTTCGTAAGCATGCCCTCCGTGTTTCATGCAATCCGTAAAACATAATGCTCACTTACCGTGCACATCGGTTTATATGGAATAACTGCCTACAGCTCCATGCGTTTGCCCTGTGATTGACAGGAATCCCATCCGGGGTGTCCCGCCTCGCTCCCAGTGTTCCCAGCTCACTGGGTCTCTGTACTGGGTAAGTGGTTGGAAGATTATCCTGAATGTGGAGCTCTCTTTCATCAGTCAGACATGGGAACGTGAACTGTGTGTCGGGAATCCCTGTCTCATCACACCACCCTGGATATTTCTGCAATGACCTTGAGAAAAGAGAAGCTCTACTTGCAGATCCAGGTAAAACCAGTGAACAGCTGCCAGTCTGAAACACGTTGCGACACTGCAGACTTACGCCTTTTAATGTCAAAGTTCTCTACCTATAGTCCTCTGATTTGATTCATTGACGACAGAGAGCCGTCCTTGTACATCAGGTTTAAATGATTTTAGTCAAATCATGTTATGAAATTACAGCCGATGTCCCTAAATCATGAGCTTACGTGGGGCCTTTCCTTGGTATTCAGTGTGGGTAGCTCTGCGGGAGTATTCAGAATAACTGGGGAGTTGTTACAAAGGGCCTATGCACTGACACCTCAGTCGGCAGGAGTGAACCATTCAGCAGTCTGCTAACTGCAGAACAGCACCTTACCAAATGTTTCATTTTGGAACCACAAATAATGGAAAATGAGGATGTGTTGTTACTCATATGGCTTGGTTTAACTGTGACTCAATCAGTCCTCAAACCTATTTAATAAAGAACTTGAATGGACTGAAATACAGGACTGAGGAACTCTGGGCTCCACAAATGACACAAGTGACACTTTTCCACTGCCCCTGAGAACCGAGCCGTATCTCAGCTATACTGTGAACTGGCACTTTTCCACTGCCACTGAGAACCGAGCCGTCTCTCAGCTATACCATGAACTGGCGCTTTTCCACTGCCACTGAGAACCGAGCCGTATCTGAGCTGTACCGTGAACTGGCGCTTTTCCCCTGCCACTGAGAGCCGAGCCGTATCTCAGCTATACCGTGAACTGGCGCTTTTCCATTGCAAAGTATCCAAGCCGTACCCACACTGACGTCACCCTGCTTTCTAGCATTACTGAAAACGTCACCAAACCAAGCTGGTTACATCGCCACCAACTGATTGTTTGAAATGCAGGAAGATACCGGTGTTCTACGCATGGAGTATATGATGGAAAAAAGGGTATTCTTCATTGATGCATTCCTGGTAAATTTCCAAACTCCTGAGTGCATAAAAAGCTCATGTCTTGTGACCCAACAATACCAGTTCCTATAGAACAGCTGAACTGAATGGATTTGTAATGCATATTTACACAAGCGAATTCCTCTAGCATTTGATGCTAACATAGCAGATGTGATAGTGGAATTAGCACACAGTAAACCATGATGTACATTGCGTGAGCAGTAAATAAGTACCACTGTCACACTCGAAACCCAGCAACATCTTTACGGAGCCAACCCTTCTGCAGTGGAAAACCAAAGCGAGCAGGAACCGTGCTGTAGCTTGTCTCTTTTCACCGTATGGCTTGGGTATGGCCTGGTTCCTGCCAGTGTAAAAAAGCCAAAAGTGTTGAGGGAGCTCCTGATTCAACACCCAATATGTTTGCGTAGCTGATGGATGAGTGCTGATGACTATCCAGGAACTGAGACCTTGTGTTATCAGAAAACAGCCTTGGAGCATCAGCTTGTCCATAAATGTAGCAAGACACCGCCGCAAAACTTTGGAGAAACCAGGAACAGCTGTCACGTTGTGAGAAGAACGAGAAAAAGCCAGGAAATAAATGCTCGCTTGGTGGGGCACTGAAACACGCAGACCACAGGTCAGCAGCAGATGACAGTCAGCGGCTGTTTTTGAAACTGAATGATTTTGAGTCAGCAATAAACCACCACTTAGATTAGATTCTTCTAAAAACCTAAAAGCACATCACTGGAAAAATCTGCAGGTTTGCTCCAATTCACTGAATGAAGATGGGAACAGCGATTCGAACTATAAATATGTCTTTTTGATCCTGTTTCCTGCAAGTCACTTTACCTTCCTCTTCTGTGAAAAATGCACGAGCATCTGGGTGTGCATAATCTGCACGACTCCCCCAAATCAAATGGCCGAGCAGAGAGTCCATGTGTCATTCGTTATCTAATTTACTGAAAAGTTAAAACTTCTACTGGTCTATACAAAAATGACCACTTATAAAAAGGTAGATTGTAATAATATAATACTTCCAGAGCTTAAAAATATATCTCAGAAGCTTTAATGAGTAACCGGGACTGTACTGCTGTATGTTAGCAATGTCAAGTATATACACCTCATTCCTTTTCCATGTAACCTACTATAGCAAACATCTCCCAACCATCTGAGGAATACAAACACAACTAGAGCCAAGAGTATGAGCTCTGGAGCATGACGTGTCGGGCCCCAAGCACCTGCCGGCGTCAATCTGCCGCCGCCTCCTCCACCACCAAGCCTCCCCAGACAAACTACGCCTTCGCTACGGGATTCTGGGAAGACCTTTCCTGAGAAAATGCTGACGAGGAATCAACTGGGTGAAGCTTGGAGCTCCCACGACAGGTATGCCGGCTTTGCAGCATGTAAATCTGAATCTATGAATGAAAATGATAGCGGAAACACAGTGTCAGTTAAGACGGACTAAGAGACATAGGTCTCCAGCTGCCCCCACCCTGGGTTACCGTTCGGGATTCACAGCCTTCAGCTGCTCTCGATTCACTGCCCCGCAAGCCCGGCCATGTTTGTTTACCGTTTGGCAATGACAGATACTGAGACAAACTCGTGTCTGACCAAGTGACCTATTTACCTTCCCCGTCCTTCAGGCTGCACAGAGACCCCAGACAAACATACTTAACTATAGGCACAAGTAGAATGAACTCTCAGAACGCCCCCATTTCAATGACAGTGTTCATTTAAATCACTCGCACAGCCAGACAACTATCCTGACAGCTGAGCACATAGAAAGCCCATGTCCCGTGTACTGAAACCTGCTGAGCGGCTCCCCCAAGGCTGGGTCACGTCTCAGTGCCATCCTCTAGGTACCATGTGCTTTTGACAGATTTAAAGATCATGATGATGATGACGATAATAATAATAATTATTATTTATTGTTATTATTGTAGCTGTTATTCTTTTTGTTACAGTAACATGGCAAAATATTCTCCCTTAATTGTGCACGACTCTCGCTCACACTTTGCTGAAACAGACCCCTTACTGAACCATTGCCATCTGTTTGGTAATAATATTTGTTCAGCATAAGATCTCCCTGCTAGCCACCCCAAATCCTCCAGTGGGTGCCCCCCCACCCCCATGTAGCAGTCTGTGCTCCCAGGCTGTGCAGTGTGTCTCACACCCTCACTATATGTGCTGATCCTGTTCCTTCTATCCTAACCCCCTTGTCTGTGTTCCCAGGCTGTGCAGTGTGTCTCACACCCTCACTATATGTCCTGATCCTGTTCCTTCTATCCTAACCCCCCTGTCTGTGTTCCCAGGCTGTGCAGTGTGTCTCACATTCTCACTACATGCCCTGATAATGTTACAGGGTCCTCTGTACTTAGCACCAAGCAAACCAGAAAACATCCTTGTATATCCATGGTGAATAAAGTTGTTTCTAATTCAATGACATTAAAATACTCCTATTCTAAGCGCTGACATTTGCTAATAAATGTTAGGGCCCTTTACACACCAAACCACACAAAAGCATGTTTCATTAAAATGAAGGCTGGCAGCAGTTAGGCGCTCGTTAAATCTCGGCGGCACATATTGAGGGTGATTCTTCTCAGCATACATAAGGGACGAGGTCACATGGGGAATGCGGATGGGTGGATAACAGAGAGCATCCCTGCACGGGCGGGGGGCAGCACGCGTTTGCAAACAAAGCCGCGCCTGTGTGTCGGGGTTACCGCGCGGTAACGAGGCTGACGCCATGTGCAAGGCGCCGAGCCTGAGCTCCCGCGGGCACCGTGCAGAACCACGCACAATCCGCTTCTGCCGGACGCTGAAATCGACATCCCAAGGTCTCTCTCCACACAGGAATCAGACGGCTGCAACATCTTACCTTTCCTGCACTGTATAAATTATTTGACAAGTTTGAAGAAGTTGACAAGCTTCACATCTTCACTAAAATTATACACATATCTCTCGCCTGGGATTAGAACCCACAATCATAAGGTTCGAAGTCCATGTCCTTGGCTGATCCATTTCCTCCTACAGACACGATCCCAAATGCAGCCGAACGGAACACCTCTAAGAAAGCTGCTATCTCCCAATGTAAAACCCAGCAGGACCCAGTAAACCAGTTAAAATTTTCATTGAACGATCTCACCCTCTATTGGTAAATTAAAACGAGCTGTTTCACGCCATTACGCCCGTTAACATCGGAAAGTGCAAGCTCTCGCTTTCTTTTCTAAATTTATACGGCTAATTAGCGCTGCGTGACTGTACGCGGTGCTTATTTTACGGAGCGCTACCTTCCCAAAATAGTAACATTACGCCGCTTTCCAGTTAGCCCAGGTTTATATTTCCTGGTTTCTCTGTATGCATGGAGAGGTACGCCTGCTCTGCTCTGCCGTCCACCAACACCCCGGTTCGTAGGTTCCTTCCTCAGGATCACACTCATTTACCCGTAAACAATGCTTATCATCTCCGGAATTCAAGGCAAACGCCTGGCTTGACAGTAACACTAAATCTTAAATACACTTACTGACGCACAGAAGCCCGCACTTCAAGGCCTCGTTATTGGCCCGGGAATGCAAGCCGCTGTTTATGTATCTTACTGCCGTTAAGGCTACCTATAGTTTCAGTCCAACTTCAACTGCCACCCAGGCAGTGCTTTAGAACACGTACGACTCAATTAAGCAATTTCGTGGGTTTACGGCGTAAACTCAAATCAAGTACCGATTATTGAGATTTCTCGTTTTTGCCCTGTTTTCATTAACAGAATAGGTTAATATCCACGTAAATGCAGTCACATTTTTGAAGACCTGAACGGATGGCAAATATCCCGCAAGCATCGTGATTAGCAAACAGATGCATCACCATGCCAATTTGTCCCTGCAGTTATTTAAAAGAAAGGGACAGTGGCGTCTGTAGAAAATTTCGACTGAGGTGACCATCGGGGGGCCGTTATATTAATTGGGGTGGGCGCACCATACCGTGTCTCTTCTATGTCCGTGCCTCTCACCGGCCACACCTTAAATCCAACTCTGGAAGGAAAACCTTCAGTATGCTAATTTGCTCATTTGCAAAAACCTAGCAAACTGCAATTACATAATTATCATTGTATATTACAGCTCCCCGAAACACAAGCCTAGCCGCCACATTTCATGCATAAAATTTTCATATATAAAATGAAAACTGATCATTAACTATGCACTGGTGACCAGGGTGTCTGTGTGGTCGGCCATTCACGATGCGGCCTCAGTCCTACTTAAAACTGGGCTAAACTGCTGCAGCTCCGGCGTCATAAAGCGCGGCCGCTGTGACGGGCACCCGCACGCCGACAAAAGCCGTACAAGCCGCCCGGACGGATCGCGGTCCCCGGCGCGGTACCATCTACAGCTTGATCCATAGCAGGCTGAGGGGACGTCGCCAGCCGAGCCTCCTCTCCTATTGTTTCATACTCATATCATGTGTAGATAAGCTACTACAACATCAATTACCTGGAGGTTGCAAGCTTGTTTTCACGAACCCCGAAAAGCACTTTTCACTCTGGAGATTTTCAGGTATAGCCTACTACAGGCCTCCTGAGAATATATTGATCCCTAAAATCAGACTTAAATGTTACTACAATTCACAAAAAAACTTTTATTTTTCTATTTAGGCCTACATTTCATTTTTTCCCCACATACGATAACTCGTTTTCGCAAAGCACATGTTTTCTATATTAGTAGAAACACAATTGTCATTGCGTTTACTTTACATCGACGCAACAAAGAAAATAAAATGTCTTGCACCTGTGACATATTAAACAATCTCAGTTTATAAACCAGGCCGTTCTAAAGTGCGGCAGCACTTACATTAAGGAATGAAGTTATTATTCGATGACTGAGAAGGTGAATAATTGTAAAGCGATAACATGCCCCTTCTTCATGCACTGTTCTCACACACGGATAAAGTAGAAGCAGGGGAATGCCGAGCCGCCCGCTCACTCCTAAAACAGCCCAAATGGGATTTAAATAGAAACCAGAAGTGGCAAGATATGTGTCAGAAGAAATTCAACACCATTAAATCTCGATATATATATATATATATATATATATACGTTAGGATTACAAACCCAGGCAACACTCCCCGTGGGGAACGACTGCTTTAAATGTTCCCAATACGAAAATGATGAGATGCGCCCTTACACGGTACCGAAACACCGAGCAGGGCGCTCGGATATATTTATCAAAAACTAAATATCAAATTAATTATAGTAACAATATCCAGTAATTTACCAAGAATTCTAAGTATTGTTTCCAGTTCTGGGCTTCGTGATATAAGTCCTCACTATTAGAAAGAATGATTACATTAAATGTATAAATAGGATTAATAAAGCAGCGTAACAGAAAACACTGTCAGTGGAACTGATGAGTACATACGTGAAAATTTGTTAGGCGCCAGCTCCTCACTAATATTAGAAGGCACTATTTCACACGAAATGCATTAAAATATGGAATTATTTACTGAGTAAGGTGGGGCAGCACATGCAGTGATTTGTTATAATACAGGATGAACGACTCTGCAGAGAGCAGACGCACCGGGGGGGCAGCGAATGGGGAGGTATTCCCGGCGATTTGCCGATTTACACATCTGGATTTCCAGAGCTGGTGCTGCTGAAAGCAGGACGAGCGAGGAAGCTTCTCGCCAATGCTAATCATGGCACTGGGCGCGCAGCTTACATGGGGAAGCACCGGAGCCGAAGGGGCGCAAACCGGATGATAATCGATGGGCAGCGGAGCGCACGGCGCGTGGGCGTATCCCGTGCACTCTGACTCCCAAACAGAAAACAGTACAAATTAAAAAGCAGGACGTCGACCCAGATATGCTGTTTAATACCATGTTTTACATATCCTTAGGGAATGAATGTCAGAAGGTGAAGGGGGCTTTACGCTGGCCTTGCTTGTACGTATTTAGGCCTTTTCTGTGTTCTGTTTTCTGGACTGTTCTGCACTTTTAAGTACCAATAAACTTTTCCCCCTAAGAAACAGACGTAGCGCTTCAGAAGGCACAAAAATCCCATTCAGTTTTTAATAAGTAACAGCGTAACGTAATTTACTAAGCAAGGAATTGGCTTCCCGCTAAATGTGCTCACGAATCCAATACAACTCCGCAGTTCCAATGCACCGTATTTCAAATCCGCACCGCAGAAGAGCATTTAAATTGTATTTGCGTGTTATTTGCATGTACAGCATAATGCAGTTAAACGGGCGCAGTGTAGAGGCAGGAAGGCAGATGCGTCCCTTTCCTTTGCGCACATGCTCACACTGTCCCTCCATGCCTTTTAAAAGCCACCTTACGCTTTAAAAAGCACATTACGTTGCGTTTTCTTTTCTATTGACTCGGTTTAGTTTTGCACATTTATGCACCCGGCTATCCAGCGGAAATATGCATTTCTATGCTTTGGCCTACAGGGGTCCATCTCATTGTTAGTTTGCCTGCTATACCGCACTCTTACAAATTATAATCATGTTATTAAAACATTGGATTTTTTTGTTTAATGAAAATCAATTTGAAACAATAAATGAATGCACATAAAAGTAGGCCTACCCAAATAAATGTCGATTATTATTGTTGATGCTAACAATGAAATTCAGCAAAAAGACACCATCAACCTAAAAGCAGTGTAAGGAAAAGGTCTTGACTGTTGGAGTATAACGTTTAGAATAGGCAATTTTTTTTAAATAGATTTAAAACATTTTTATGAAAGTAGCATATTTAGAAATATAAACATAAAAACATGTAAATTATATTTTAAAGTACAATTCCGGTTTTTAGGTGTATACTTGTATAACTTTTTTACTAAATGAAAACAAATCAGGTATCCCTTTTAATATAAAGGCGCTCTGCACATTAAACTTAAAAAACGGACGCAGAAGAATTACAAGCGATTGCACGAATATACGCGCGCTGGGAAGCGCTTCCTTACAGCGTGTAACTGTGATGTTGACACGCAGTCCTTACGGAATAACAGCGCCGCCGACGTACGACACCTATAGGAAAACCCGTTTTATTGAACCCCGATCCCATCGGACTGCGATCCGAGCAGTGACAGGGCGCAGAGCCGCCTCTCCTCACATTTACGCGTGGGACCAGCCGGTTAAAGCCCGCCGCCCAGCCGTAGAGCTAACATGGCACTGCGCACTAACCTGTTCAGAGGCTGACTTTTCAGCTCGTAGTACGTCTTTGGCTCCTCCTGAAAGTCCTCGCCCACTTCAAAGTCTGCTACGATCCCCGATTCGGATTGCATCCTTGCCGCTGTCAAAGAGAAAAGTTTCGCCGATGCCGATTTTAAATGTTAGGTAACAAATGTTGCAAGTGTCAAGCTCGCAGTACCAGGCGTTACGATTGCTACGCCTTGTCTTCCCCACCACTAGATGGCGCACCAGTGTTCAGAAAGTGTAGTTTTTAATGCACGAAAGAGACCGCTCGTGAAGCTGAATGTGGCAGTGGAAAAACTACAAGTACCACAAATACAAAGAAGCACATCTGTTTCGTCAGCGAACACTTGGTCTGCTGTTTCGGATAGAGTGCAATTCGACTGTCAGCAGCTTTCTTTTTGCCCCAGTAGTCCCTGGAATTTTACCTAATTTCATTACTTGGGAGCATCCCCGTGGATAATGTCTTGGAGAATTTACTGTTATTTTTTAACTAAATAATGAAAAGGTTGGGAGCCATGCAACGGATCTGGATAATTTATTTCTTAGGTAACACAAGTTAGGCTATTTATAGCTGCCTACCAAATATCAGTGCGCAGAATGTAAGAATATAATACATGGAACACGACTAGCCTATATATGAACTCTAGAACATGAGATTTTCTTTCAACTTATCGTTAAAATCTCAAAGTGCGTCTAAATCATTTTACTGTTTACTAAGTTGAGTATATCAACCAGATTTTTATTTACGGAATTTCGTAATGAGACTTCATTCGCAATGACACTGGACTAAAATAAGTGAAACAACTGAATGGTTTTCCGTGTTTTGAGTGAAAAGATGAAAATATAATAATAATAATTACGGAATCACAGTTTTTTTTTTAAAAAAAATCCAAGAATGTCGAGGACGAACCATGACCCAGATAACATATTCCAGTCGGACCAGTATAATGTTGAAATGGGAGTAGTCATGTCCGTTGTTATGGCTTCGCATTCATCTTAAGAAAATGGCACATTTTGAAGATGGCGCGATTAACTGTTTTGATCTCTCAGGTTTTCCATCCATCCCTCTTCAATACAATTTAACCAGTTCACTGGGTCACATTGACCTCATGCGATTTTTCAATTAAGTTATATCGCTATCAAAAATATACTTGTGCGGCATGGTGGTGCAGTGGTTAGCACTGTTGCCTCACATCTCTGGGACCCGGGTTCGAGTCTCTGCCTGGGTCAAATGTGTGCAGAGTTTGCATGTTCTCCCCATGTCGTCCGGGTACTCCGGTTTCCCCCCACAGTCCAAAAACATGCTGAGGCTAATTGGAGTTACTAAATTGCGCGTAGGTGT
>JAODJX010000129.1:15528550-15545232 GCA_026776945.1 Isichthys henryi | reverse complement strand
ACACATAGAGTGTTTTCCAGAGCAAAGCGGAGCAGCCCGTCTTGAGCGTTTTTAATGAGGTCAGCGGTTCCAATTCAGGACAGCCATTAGCTGTCTGGAAGGGTCCATCAACGGCCCCGGCCAGCAGAACGAAGAATTATCTGCCTATTGTGGCGGATTAATGGATTCATCGATATAACACTTTTAAAGGAACATGCACCATCAGACGAGAAATGCCTTTAAGGGCAAATCGGAACACGGTAAAACCTCAGTTCTGTTCCGGATTTAATTGTGAGTAGATTCATTTCCACATGGCAATTTTGTAAGACAAAGTGATTCAGTAGTCGGCCCAGATACAATGAGTAAGCTGACATGGCACCCTGAGTAATGTGCACATCCTGCTTTGCAGGATGCAAATGAATTCTCCAACCGGCCTGTTTCCCTCTTCCCATACAAATGTGTAGCTTGACTGCAGCAGAGGGAAAAACCTCCTGATGTGAGGCTGCCTTATGTTACGCCTGAAAATCTGCTTCTACCGTATCGATTGCTCAACTCGGTGTGTTCGGTGGGTCCTGATACAATGCAGGCCTGCATAATCTCAGCCTGGAT
Source organism: Isichthys henryi (assembly GCA_026776945.1). Classification (NCBI taxonomy): domain Eukaryota; kingdom Metazoa; phylum Chordata; class Actinopteri; order Osteoglossiformes; family Mormyridae; genus Isichthys; species Isichthys henryi. Next base: position 15,544,644 of record JAODJX010000129.1, on the reverse strand, counting down.
CGCTGCCTGTTATCGGTTTGAACTCAAAAGGAGTGTATAGTGCTGGCGTGTGACTGTAGAGGAACGAGTGCTTCATAGCAGCTGTATCGGTGCATGTGGGGGGGCCCTAAGAGGTCCGGGAATCAGATTAAAAAGTCCGAATAGGGGTTGCAAGTGAGTCCATGTGTCATAGCTGTGCTCACATCTGGGTGCATGGGGGGGCACAATGACGCAGGACGTATTTTGCAGTGACTGTCGCTTTCTGGGGGCTTCTGCTGCTGAAGAAAACATGTAAGGTTCAACAGGAAGTGCATGAAGTGATGAATTGTGGGATTTGTTTAATCACCTACTTACTTCACCTGCTTTTTCAGGTGTGAGCCTGAACTATTTATAGTACTTTTGGAAATACGCAGGACCATGGTCCTGGGGACCGGATCTTGGTTCCCCTGTCCTCCAGAGAAACCCAGGAAATGACACACAACAAAGGGTGGGGGGGTGGCACTTGTTGGAAAGCCGTTTTAAGGGGTCCTTTAAATCCCAAGGACGATCCACTGCTGTTTATAAACCAGACTGAATCCTTAAACGTGGCAGCATCCTGGTGGGGATTCTGCAAACAGGAATCCGGCGATCCGGCTCTCCGTCGGCATGGAGATGGGCAGCCGCTTTAGCCATGAGAGGAAATCCTGGATGAAACCGACTGATGTGAAGTGACAGGATGGAGACGGGAAAATGAGGCCTGTCAAAGGCAGGGTGGCCTTCTCACCCTCCGCGGAAGTGGCGGTATTGTGTCAAAAAGGAAGTGCTCTCTCTCTCCTACACAGGGCAGCAGTGCGCAGTGGGGCTCATGGCAAAGACAACAGGCTCAGTGTACATCCTGCAGTTCAACATTATATCTGTTTAGAAATGACACAAAAAAACTATAACCTGTTTCTGTATCTCAAAATGCGATCGCATCAACTTTACTTATCAATGTGTTTAGGTTATATATTATATATATATAATTATATTTATAATTACAAGCCAAAAGAACTTTAAAATGAGGGATACCTGACTGAGCCTGGTGCAGAGTGTAATGTACCACAGTGCTTTTGAAAGGAGAGTCAAAAACTAGACCAAAATCATTCAGGATAAACTGGGGTGGTGTGAGAGATTTTGGGCCCCATGACAGCAAATCATATCAGGCCCCCAACCTAGACCAATCCAGTTATGTTCCACTTCTTTTAGGGCCCCTGGAATTGCCCTAACTTTCACACCATTACAGCACTCCAGGAATAAATACCGTGCATATAAGATACAACACTCACCCCCCCCCCCCCATTTTGGCAGTGTGGTGTTAGCTCAGGGCTATAAACATTGCTCTTCTCAGCAGGAACTGAGAGACTTGGTGTTTTTGATAAAGGAGTTAAATGGATTGAACACTGGATGAAAACCTCTTTCGCTCTTCAAAAGCCTTGGCAGAAATTCATCTTTCAGATGCATAATGATCCAAATCACATGACCAGAGCAAATCTGTAGCAGTTTTCGAAAGCAAATGTCCTTGGACGACCCCTTCGGCTGAAATCAACCGAGCTGTAGTTCACATGTCTGTCCCAAGTAGCTCATTTGATCTGCCGATGCAAACATGCAAAATTCACCTGGATCCAGACTGCAGACTCCTGCTGTATGTCACTCCACCAGGCAGCGATGTGAACTCGGGTGGCAGCATGACTCTGACGTGTGTAGCACGGTCGTCTCATTCCCCCATGGATGGGACTTTGATTGCTTTCCATGCACTGTGTGTGTGCCAGGTGGGACAGCGGCTTGGGACTCTGTGATGGGAAGGTTGCTGGATCCAGTCCCGCGGTCACCTCTGGGCCCATGTACATTGCTTTGGATTAAATCGGCTGCTAATAAAGGCGCTTGCTTGCTCTTCCTGGGCTTGTGTGGGTCCCCACCATGAACTCCTCTGGCACAAAAACATGTGCAAACTGGTGACTGGCACAGTGCCACTGGTCATGGACATGGGCTGGATACCACTTTCACCCAGAGTACTTATGCAAACAGTTCTTTTGAGTATTTTGGCCTCTTTTTCAGTATTTCTTGAAATTTAGTGTGGATCAACATTGACAGACATAACAATGACCATCTAGTAATATCAGTTAATTGTCTCCACCCTTAAAAATATATCACATTAACCACAATCGGATAGCAAATTTCCCACGGGATACGTTTTCAAAATTAGTTAAAGTTTTTCTTTGGATTATATGAGGACTAAGTGAGTTTCAGATCCCAAAACTGTAACTGGCTAAAGGTTTCGCCATAAAAAGCCAAAACAAAACGTATGAAGGACACCATGAATCCGACAAAAAAGTGTTATAAGAACTACCTGTTAGGATAATATGTACATATACAATATTCATTTTTTAACTTTGATAACAGAGAGTACAGGCGTGTCGTAGAAGGTACTAACTAATGAAATGTGGATATGTACTACCTGTATATGCACGCTTACACTTACGCATTTATCTCTGCTGATGTCGACAGGAAGGGTGCGTGTTTGGGCAATTTCTGGGTCCTGAGCTTGGAGCCAGTCTGGCTCCCTCCACGAGCCAGTTCTCAGGCCAGACCAATCTGGTGGGTCAAGCTGTCTGAGGGCCAGAGAGCCGCCGATGCACTTAAGCACTACGACGTGCCAGCAGTACCTCAAGGGCGGGGTCAGCGTGTGCGTAATCGGAGGCCCCAGAGACCCCCCGCCCCGTCTGTTTCCACGTCAACGCTGAACTCATTTAGAATTATATTGCCGAGAATCAACTGGCGGCTGGCTCCCACTCCGTGTGCTCTCTCTTGCCCACAAGAGAGAAATCTGGCAATTAGCCCTCCGCTAATTACCGTGCCCACGCACCGCCCAGACACCCTTAGCGTTCATGCCTAGGATGCTGCGGGACGTGAATGTTAATGACGATTAAATGGATTTTATTCTGAATCGGAGGCGGGGCTCGACACTGGGGACCATATGTCCGGGTTTGCTGGCATGGAAACAGCATCGGGCCTGTATAAATTTAAGTGGCACTGATCCCTGTGGCCCTTGGTCTGGAAACACAGCCGATCGATACACCTCTGTGGTTAAAGCCCCGTGTGTGAGTTCTCACACGCCTGCTGCAGCTAGTCAAAGAGGGGCATAAAATCTTCCAGACAGACCAGCCCCTTCCCCCTGAACCCTTTCAGCAAATCTGAATCCGTCCTAAGGAGTCTCACCCGCTGCATCTGTGGGCCACAGGAGGGCGCTAACTCGATCTGCTGAAGGCAGGTGTGTGTCTCAGGCTTTGCCTCCAGCCTGACTGGTCTGACTGATGATTATTCATATGAACTGGCTGAAGTGGAATGAAAGGAATGAGCTGTGAGGCACGCAGCTGCTGTAACGTTACTGCTTGAGTAAGTGACCTGAAAATGAAGTATATTGCAGTGTCTAGGTAATTATTACCAGTGGGAAAGACTTTCGGTCGCTCCTGAGCACTCAGACATTCTGGGCTCCACTGAGACCACTCCGGCAGCCGTCCAGATTCCCGCCGTCTGTCAGTGGCCAAGTCCCCAGGACCTGAGCGCTCCCGGGGAGACCTGTGCTAGCTCTCTGGAGGCGGAGTCAGCAGTCACCTTCACATTCATGATCGCTGGCCGAGGAGCCGAACTGCTGATGGGTGGAAATCGCCTACTTCACCGGGCTGGGATGGAGTTTGCTAACTTGCATCCCAAGAATGAACTTGGTGTGCAGTGAATCGTGGCTTTGGTCTCATTTGGGAAGTATGCAACTGATGTATCCTTGATGTTTGGGGCAGGGCAGTAACGTCAGGGGATCTTTACCATCCCCTGTACTGCTGTTCTTGAGTTTTGAAGCTGGTCTTCGGCAATGGACGATGATGTAAAACAGGTACACAATGTATTTGTGCGGTGGATCGAGTCACCAGCTACCTGAGACGGAGAGGATATATTTATCTGTTCCCAGGGGGTTAGTATACAGAGTTATATAGAGAGGAGACGGCCCTCGGTCCATCAAGCTGTGACCCCTCCCCCCTCTCTCAGCGACCGTTTGCACATCCACAAGCATCTCCTCCACCACAGATGGGATCGTGCTTTATTGAGGTTCTGCTTTGGATAGTTTAGAGTCTTGGCTGTGAATCAGACACTCACAAGCAGCTTCCTGGGAAGCCGGATCAGCCGCCCCTGCCCCAGGGGTCGCACAGTGCTGAGGGCCGGTAAGATGGCTGTGATCTGTAAGCAGGAGAGACACAGCGGGTGTCCAGGCCCCGAGCAGCCGCCATCACATTAGCACGTTTGCTGAGACCCTAGCATAGCCCTGAGGGATGTCCATGAAACGGTCATCCCCACGTTTAACAGGAATCGTCCAAATTAAAGGTGCTACAAGAGGCCCAGCTACCATTGTCCGCTCCCCTTTTCAGCCACAAAGACCCACTTTCACATCCAGGCCAGTCAAACGCTCTGCTGACAGCTGAGAGTGAGCTTTCTGACTGAACCCTCCAGAATATTCCAGCAGGTTTTCCCTGTAATCCAGGTGTCTGAACATGCATGTATGAGGTGGCTTTTTAGGGAGACTCTCTCGTGCTGGTCAGACCCTCCTCCATCCACACTGTGGCTTTCCTCTCGGTCAGTGGCCTCAGTAATGGCCAGCAGTGTTTTCACCCGTTAACATGCAGCGGGATGCCTGGAATGTCCAAAGCTGCATGGGCACAGACTTCTGTGTGGAGTCAAATGGAGGCCGGCGGCAGTGTAACCCAGGCTTCGAGGCCCAGCCCGCTCCAGGAACGCAACAGGTACCTGGGTCTGGCAGTAAAACACGGACCCACCTGGTGGTGCTGGCAGAGATATGGGGATGGTGTTCCAAGGGCAGGAGAACTGCTGGAGCAAGAGCGAGGGAGGCAGAGAGCGAGGGAGGGTTAGGGAGAGGGAAAGAGAGAAAGGGGGGGAGAGAGAGAGGGAAGGAGAGAAACCGGGAAACAAGGAAAGTAAGAGTGGGGGAGGGAGAGATATGGAGAGAGGAAAGGAGAGAGAGACAGGGAGACATAGAAAGAGAGGGAAGGAGAGAGAGAGGGAGGCAGAGAGAGAGAGACAGAAGGAGAGGGAAGAAGAGAGAGGGAAGGAGAGAGAGAGGAAAACAAGGAAGGTGAGAGCGGGGGAGGGGGAGGAAGGGAGAGACAGGGAGAGAGAAGAAAGGAGAGATACAGGGAGACAAGGAAGGAGAGAGGGAGAGAGGGAAGGAGAGACAGGAAGACTGGGAAGGAGAGAGAGAGAGAGAGAGAGACAGACTGTCTCATGAGATTCCCCTTGGAGTGTTTTCATTTACTTCCTGATGACATAAAGACATCACTTCAAGGTTATATTCATGTTTATTTATCATTATTCATCGATTTTCTGGACATGTGGTGGCTTCTTATTAGTGACAATTAGTGAAAAAAAAGCTTGTGAAAAAGCAAACAAAGAAATAATGCAGTGAAATCTGCATTCATGCCTGCACCTCAAGGTCAATAGAGTGACTGATTTTTGCAGAACTTTCTGTGGAAAATGTCCGGAGAAAGATGGCCAGCCAGTCATTCTCCTTCTCCTGACGTCTCCTGGAAATGTGGTCCCCTTGCGGAGTAGCGGAGGTGAATCGGGCCAGAAAGCTGCAGATCCAACTCCCAGAGATGCTGCCGTTGTGTGATCATTATCCAAAGATGCGTGAGTGTCCTGCTAACGGGGACCAGGCGATGCACAGGGTTACTATGTCCTCGGTCATAGAAAGGCCCAGCAAACATGGACAGCAGATGGAATTGATCCAATAATCTAATTAAGAGAGTTGATTAAATTAGCCTGGAGACCTACAGCGGTCAAATGACCTCAGTGTCTATTTAATAGATCATATCGCTACCATTTCTGCCAGCTTGAAACGACAAAATGTTTGTTACAATCTGATTGCTTATTGATCCCTAGACTCATTAATGCATTTTAAACTTTAATTATTTGACTCCCCCCCCCCCCCAGTTCAGTGCAGCATGGACCCAGAAACCTTCTGAGCAGTCAGCCATTTGCATGCTGCATGTCCAAAAACTATTTTTTATCCTCCACATCTGTGTACAGCATGGATTTATAACTTCAGCATGACAAGCCCAGATTGCTCTTGTGGGAAGCTGTCCGCCCACACTGGCCCTCAGAGGCGGGTCCTATCCATTGTTTACGAAATAAACGAGCCATAGATGAACCCCACATCTGACACTCAGCTTTCTCAAACCTCAACAACAAGGTCCCGAAGGCACCAGGCCGGAGGAGTGAGTGCAGTTGCAGAGGGCTGTGGAGCTCAGGTCCTGTGACACATCTACTGGGAAACCCTGTTATTTAAATATTGACATGGTGTGTTTCAGACTGGCAAATCCGCGGACAGCCCTTGAGGAGATCTCATCTTTTTACATTATATTGTGTCAGCTGAAGGCTCAGTGATCTCTAGTTGATGCGGCAGAAATGGGGGACACTGGACCCTATTCTCTGGTGTTGCTGCCTTCATAAGCCCCCCCCCCCCCTCCTTATGATTAAGTGGGCCAGTAATGACTAGGGCAGCTGCTGACCTTGAAGTGGGTGGAATCTGCTGCAGGACATCAGTGAGATGTGCTCGGGTTCTCACAGAATTAAGAGCTGTTCTGCAGTTCCGGTGGTTCCATGTGAAAAGGTGACCCACTCCTGCAGACGCACCGACTCATTCAGATAAGTGTGAATTCACAGGGCAGGATACTGGACAGGTTCTGCACAGGTTTGACAGATCGGGTGCAATAACTCAACAATTATTAATACTTCAGTAGTAATATCATGAATAATTTCAAGCTACATTTAAAATCTAATTTAAATCCTTCTGCTAATTAAACGAATCAGTGATACTACTCCACCTAGTGGTACTGCTCCACCTAGTGGTACTGCTTTACCATCTACTTCATGTCTGTTTTCTTTGCCCCCAGCTGCTGTCTAGCACAGTGCTTCACAGCCTGGTCCTCAGGGACCCCTAGCCAGTCCACATTTTTTTTTGCTCCCTGCCAGACAGTCCACATTATTGCCACTTCCACTTAACCTGGGAATCGAAGGACCGGTTTGAGAGACACTGCCAAGCATGGGAGCCCCCACCCCCCCGCCTCCCCAAAAGCAGAAGGGGCTGCTCACATGGTGATCATGCTTAGCTTGCAATTGTCCCATAACACATGACGCCGGCTGCCTGACCCGGCCCGGAGTTGGGGGATGACATCACCACGGGACAGTGACAGCTGGCGCTCAGTGACGTGCGGCTCACATCCGAAGCTCCTGCTTGCCTTTGTCTCACTGGGTGACGCGGAGTGAGTGTGACCCCGCTGCATTCACCCATGACGCAGGGGGGACGGCATCTGTGTCAGACACGTGCTGCTCTTACAGGTGATTCAGGAAACGTCAGTTTGCCTTATTCAGTTCGTTAGATTAACGAGAAACACGCAACACAAAGGCCCACTAATTAGCAGGTGGCCTTTCCCTCTCTTTATTAACTAGATGTGTTTATGCTTGACGAGACTTTCTTCTGGCACTGTGCACAGAATGCCCCCACCCCCTTAAGGACCACCTTCAGTCAAACAACCCCCCCCCTCCATAAAATCTGTTTAGTGCAGCTAAAATCTCTAGGACATAATAGACTTTAATGCTGCAAACACTCTGCACCCCCCAGCCCCAAACGTTATGTCGTGTGGACGTCAGACGCGCTTCTGCCGCCCTGCAGGAATCGTGTCTCTGCCCCTCTAGGTGTGCATGGGTTTGCCTTGTAGTTGGATATTAATTTGCATTGTTCCGGAAAGCAAATCCCACACAGGCAGCCTGCTCATCCCCATGCATTATTTACTACCCATCGCCCCCGACCTCCACCGGCTTTTGTTTGACTGCCCCCACTTCTAAAGCCCCTGGTGGTAAATAATGCTGGTGCAAACTCACTGGGGCCGTATTCCAATGGCACGATCCTCCCCCCATAAAAGAATTAAAAGGACTAGATTTCGTGTTGGATTTTGTTCAGCCAGGTATTTCCACGTCGGCTCGCCTGAAGGCCGAAGGCCGGCTCTCCTCTTCCTTTCATTGGTCCTCAAGAATGATGGCAGACTTCGGCGTATTTCAGATATGGACGCAGAGAAACGTCTCCTTGTCAGAAATATTAACGCTTACGCCAGCGCAAAGCATTCTGGCGCCAAAACCATGGCAGCCAAGCTCGTTATCTGACTTTCTCAAATGCATCGGCTTCGTCCGTGCTAATGTAGTGCTTGTTTATTTGTCACGTTCATGTTCTGCCTGTTCGTGGTTTTTAACACTGTTGGGAATTTCGGGAAGCGTGATTTAGGTGCTAAATAAGCCGCTATATCCATCCTCATACTAATCCAGTACTGGGCCGTGCTGTAAAGTTGCCTTTAACACATTTCCTTCCATCATCCACATCCACATCCTGATTCCAAATCTATGACATCTCATTCACATTTACAATATGTTCGCTCTTTCGTGATACAAGTGAAAACTTTTCATTTATTTATTTTATGAAGTCTGTTCTAAAACAGCATGCCATTAAAAGGTACTTTATGTTATTATTGTGATTTGGGAAGGCGATCTACAACAACAACGGAAAATAACTGCTGCATTCACCTGTAGGATTCATGTTGTTTGATTGTATACTTCACATGTATTTAATCTACTGCAGATAAACTCACATGTCTGATAGAGACCGAGGTCCTGTTTCTTCATATGTGAGTATTTTTCCATCATGGACTATTCCCTGCCGTTCCCCCGCTGCCCTGTAGACCTTACATGCCCCTGCCCGTGCACTGTACCCTATGTGTGGCAGCTACAGGCTCCTACAGGGATATTTCTGTCATACAGACAAACAACAGTATATTGTTTCCACATGAACGCTCTCGTAATGAGCTGTGAAAGCCTGCTCTTCTCTCCTCTTTTGGAGATGTGTGAGGTTACGGAGCCAGTTACGGTGATCCCTGAGCCGGCCTCCCCATCTGGTGTGGTTCTCACTCGTCGCCGGCGAGTAGATCAGTCACGCAGGGGCACGCAGAGCCCCATCTCAGCCGTTATACATGTCCTCTGCGTGTTGGCATTGCAAACAGCAGGAGCAGACCGGTATGATTTGCAGAGAGAGTGGTGTGTTTTTTGCGTGTGAATGTGTGGGTGAGAGAGAGTGCGTCATCCAGTGGTCCGTCGTGTCCAGCTGCTCCCAGCGCCATGGCGACAGGCTCTAAGCCATTATCAATTCGCCTGTCTCCAAGACGCCACAATCATCACCAGTTTCCCCCTTCAGAAATACACAAAATAAAAGGTTCCTATAATGTCAATGTGGGATATTTTCATTATCTGCATCGGTCGTATTGATTTGTTTATTATGGACATCAGAGATTTCCATGCCTCTCCTGATGTATTTAAATCTGATGTTTCACACGAAGAGGGAACATTAGGTCAGTTCTTCCCAACTCAGTCTTCGGGGGGACCCCGGCCAATCCACATTTTTGCTCCCTCCCAGCTCTCAGCCAATAAGGAACACCGAATACCTGGTACAGGTGCGCTGGGAGATGAGAGGAAGCAAAAACGTAGACTGTCTGGGGTTCCCTGAACACTGCGTTCGGTAGCTGGTTATGCTGCCCCAGCAGAGCCACGGTCCCTGGTCACCCGTGACATGTCAGGACTTTGCAAAGCACTAAAAATGCCTGGCCTCTCCCGATGCCCTATTGTCCATCACCTACATTCCTCCCCATCTCCCCTTGTGGCCCTCAGCTGCCCCGGATGCTTCGAGGTGTGATATCCACACTGACATCCCAATCCGCACGCACAAACAACAAAAAATTGTTTCCAGGCAAAAATCTTCAAACCACCACAGACCAAAAAGCCAGACTTTCAATCTGTCTAGTGTCATTCGGAGCTGTTTGTGGTTTTCAGAGGCTAGGCTGAGATGTTTGCGTCCTCCTTCACGTCATACTGAATAAACCCAAGCAATCAAAACTTATTTTAAACCAAGACGATTTTTTCCCTTCCTCTTGTAAAATAAACTGTGAAAGTACAGAACGATCCGGGAGTAAAACCACCATCGTGGGATGAGGCCCCCAGGCGGCCTTTGGCGCCTCAGATTTGCCGGGTGGGATGTTTCCCAGTCTCTCAGCAGAAAGTCTGTGTACAGACACGGGATCCCTGCGGGCCCAGGAAAGCATCACCATCCATTGTTATCACCACTCCACACCCAAAACACAAGTCATAGCTTGGACATGGAAAAATCTATCCATTGCTATTTCAAATGGCACATAAATTTAGCGTAAAATCAGTATATAGCTGGAGAAACGGTTATTTTTAGGAAGAAGGGAGTTTTACTTTCCGAACTTAAATAGCACCATTTTGGTTTCAGTGAGTCAGGCGAAAGCCGCAGTCTGTCCTCATCGCTATTCTTATGCCACAGCGTAGCTGCGCATTCATTTGCAGGATCTGTCTGCTGCTCTGGGGGAAGCTGATGACCTTTTCAGACTCAGAGAGACGGCGCGGCTGCAGAAATCAGGGCCGTGCAACAAGTCTCTTAGAGTCCTGATCAGAGGGGCATTTTAACGACTCGGCCCTGGAGGCGATTCCAGGTGTGATTCCTGTCAGGCGTGAGACTCAGCTGAGGATGGCGATTGTAGTACGGGAACATTTTCCTTTTGACAGCACATGTGGCTGAAAGACAAAAAGCAACAGAGAAGTTTCTGGAAAGTTCTGAGAAACCGTGTATGATGGACATGTGGGCTTTTGAGGACTCTTCATGTTCTACAGTGGGGCACAGTCTATGAAGATAAGAGTGTGTGTCTGATAAGAGTGTGTGCCTATACGTGTGTGTAAGTCTATATATGTCTCTGTCTGTGTGCGTGTGTCAGAGAGAGAGAGAAAAAGAGAGAGAGACAGACACATATAACAAATGTCCTCAAACTGTGCTAAAAACTTGTTCTTATGATGTTGTGGAGACAATTTTTTTGGTCCCAACAAGAGAAATTCAATTTTCTAAAAATCAAAAAACTAAAAATGCCAAGTGATTTGTATTTTGTTTGGTTACTTATGGTTAAGGTTAGGGCTGGGTAGGGGTTAAGGTCGTCATTGTTGGGATTAGGGTTTTTCCTGTAAAAATTAATGGATGGTTCTCACAAAGATATGACTACAGGTCTGTGTGTGTGTATGTTTGTCTGTTGGTGTGTGTGTGTGTGTGTGTGTGTGTGTGTGCATGTGTACGCGTAGCAGGCTGCTGCTGTAAGCTGTGTGCCCACTCTCCGACTTCTGACCTCCTCTCCCTGGCACTCTTGGTGAGTGGCTCAGCTGGCCCGGACCCAGCGAGCGGCGAGAGAGCAGAGCGTGGCGTCCGCCTCCTGCCGCTCCCGCGCATTACCTCAGCGCGCAGCCAGCGCAGCGCCAGTCCTCCCTCAGCATGGCTTTGGGCTTCATGTGTGGGGCAGAGGACCTGTTGCTCAGAGGCGGCCGGCTGGTGTGGGGCCTGGCTGGGCGGGCGCTGCGGGAGTGGTACGAGAGCGGCCTGGGGCCATGCCAGCGATTCGTACAGCGCTGCCACCGGCACCACCGCTACCAGGTAGGAGGACAGAGGGCTTTGATCAGCCTATCCGCCATCGCATGAGGCTCTCAGAGCTGCGTTCCTGACACCTCTGGAGGTACCGCCTGGTTTCCATAAAAATCAGAAAGGATCGTTACAGACATATCAGACCTGAAGTCTTTCTACCAGGTTTAATATCGCGATTCACTGACCACCGACTGCTTTTCAGTGAGTCAGTGAAGCAGGCGATTCTCCTTTGGTCTCCTTGCTGATGCCTGGTGGCATGTTCAGCCCGGCGGCCCTCTCTGCCAGGTGGCCACCACGTGGGATGAGGCTTTTACGGGAACCTGTGAGCTCAAGGCGTCGGTTGTTTCGATCGGTGCCAGTGATGTTTAAAATGCAACTGGGCAACTTCCATATTCGTTTATGGCTTTCTGTTGCTGTTAGTGGCTTTTGAGGGTGCGTCTGTGAGTAAGGCCTCGTTCTGCATTACCTTCCAAACTGTGTGGATGAAGGGCTGATTTTCTGCTGCGTCGGGGTAGCAGCACAGCGGTTAGGGCCGTCACCATGGGCTGCTCGGACACTTCAGCTTTGACCCTTTCCTGGACTTTACTGCCTGGCCACTCATGTCATGTCGGGCAGGAACTTGAAGTCTGAACTCCATAAAGTCTCTGAAAGAAGAGGAGCTAGCAGACACATGGAAGCCGTTACGAGGCTGGACAGCAGGCTTGTATATTTGGAGCTTTGTGGGGCTGTAAGTACATGGAAGTCACTCTATTATAGTGACAGTTTCATAAGCTGATGGGATGCCTGGTAAAGGCTGAGCCAGTCCCTCGGACGATGTACGGTGGACTTTATGTTTTGGGAAATATTTAAATGAAATATGTTTTGCTTTTTACTTTGGTTCTTAAAGTTAGGCTACATTTCGACCAATAGACTTTATGTCTCTGTGGAAGTTACCGTTGATAATTATTAAGATAACATTTAAAAAATTGTATTTATGTAGTGAATGACTGCCTGAGCCCAGGAATGCCCAGAGATGCTGTTCCTAAGTATCCGTTCAGTGGCGGCTTTGCTGATTCCCTCAGTCAGTCTCTGCTCTGTGTTTCGCCCTCATGGATGGCAGTTTAGCAGCTAATTACATTAGCAGGGCCCTGAAGGCTCCGGGGCTGCCAGTAAAGCCTTCTGTAGGTCACCGGTCACTGTTTGAAGTTTCACATCCCCTCCAAACAAGGTTTCAGAATGATGACCCCTGCCTCGCCCCCCCCCCCCGTCAGCCAGACTCACTGGATATCATGTGACATGGCTTTTAAGAGGCTGACCTTTCTTAAGGGCTGCAGCCCCTGTCGCCTGTTCCTCACCCCGTACCCAGCGTCTCCATCGCTGCATGCAGGGTGAGGGTCTCTGCTCTCGGCTCTGGCTAAAAGGAAAAGAGCCGTGAGTCAGTGTCAGGTGGCTCGGGACGCTGAACATGGGGGGTATCCTTGGGATGATGGGTCCCATGGAATGAAGGGTAGGGGGGAGAGCATGTTGTGGGGGGGTGTGGGTTGAGGCTGTTCAGCAGAGATTTGTGTCAGGAGTCTAAGGGAGCGGCTGAAAATGAACGAGCTGCCCAAACCGGGCATCAACCCTCCGTTACCATCAGTCAATCTCCTGAATGTCATTTTACTGTAATTTGAGGAGATCCCCTTGCAGCGACCCCTACATGGCGCACATCATTCCAGGGAGCGATGACATGAATGCTGTTACACACACAGTGCCATAGGGGGCGCCAGTGCTGAATGACGCTTTACAGTAACTGCAGAAATGCTGTGGATTCACTCCACTGACTCACACCTACATAAAAACAACAACAAAAATACTCTGAATGGGATTTAATTACACGTGACACGGATAACCACGCCATCATTGCAAACACTCTACAACAAAAGAAATTTGTGTCTGTTCCAGACTCTTTTGAATGACATATTTGTTACCACAGGCTCAACCGCGGCACGGAAAATGCCCTGACGCTAAACATTAATTAGCGTCTTCTTTACTTTAATCTGTGGTTCCAGTCTTCCTACATTTAACCAGCCATGAAGGGAATTTCACGCACATGTAAGTCTCACATTTATGAAGAAGCCCAGACCTGACCTATATATCCACAGCAAAGGCCCTGTTATGTGCTGTAGTGTGATTTGAGGTAATTTGTCCGAAACAAAGCAGCTTTGATTAATATACCTCAGGTCACATAATGACACCCACTCAGCCCCTTAAGAGGTTACCATGGTGATTAATCTGGCTGTGGACAATGCGGCTTCTGTAATTAACAGCTACAATAATTCCTTCCAATAAAACGGATTATAAAGAATCCCGTGTTGTTCATTTAGACTGACTGCTCAGATTTCTGTGAACCGTCTTAAACATTCATATGCTTTCTGGAGGCTTGGACAGCTAAGCTGCAGCCCTGACCCAAGCAGAAGGCACTTTGTTTTCAGACAATACAATAAAAAACACAAGAGACCAAGTATGACAGAGACAATGACGCCACAGTAGACAAACACCCATTTCATGCATGTATAAAAGACACATTAGATGTAGAATCTGAGAATAAAGTGTTCAGGTTTGAGGCTGGCAGCATTTAGTGAGTAATTAGCATTTGTTGGGGACTGTTCTGTAACAGGAGGCCTGTTTCTACATAAAGGCTCAGTCAGCACAGGCGGACACCGTGTCTGTTTTACCATAAACACAGGAATAAGGTCTCACCCACATTCCTGAGGGCAAACCTCTCAAAGCAAGAGTCTGATGTGAGCCTAATGGAGAAAACCGTGTCTGTCTTACCGTAAACACAGGAATAAGGTCTCAACCAAATTCCTGAGGGCAAACCTCTCAAAGCAAGAGTCTGATGTGAGAATAATGGAGAAAACCGTGTCTGTCTTACCGTAAACACAGGAATAAGGTCTCACCCACATTCCTGAGGGCAAACCTCTCAAAGCAAGAGTCTGATGTGAGCCTAATGGAGAAAATGGTGTGTGTGTGGTCATCAACTGGGGCTGCACTGCGTACAGATATCTTGCACCCATTTATGTTTTGGGAATATATACTGTAAATCTTATGGTTTTACCAGGAAAAAGGGAGAAGATACATATTTTAGACAGTGGCATGGACATTTTTTTGATCTTTGACAGTAACGGACTTTTCATTTGGAGAGTAGTGATCCTGCCCTCAAAGGAGAGTCAGCCTGGACACGGTTCAGAGCGGTCAAACGCACTGACCCCACCCAAAGATGCGCTAATGCGTTTTCACTCGCCACCTAGGAATCCAGTTTTCAATTCCATTCTTTTTCCTTTCTGGCCTGAGAGCACTGGATAAGGGCAAACACTTTCTCCAACTGAGGCTTATTTATGAAAAGAGACAGAGCACAGCGGCCAGCATGGGTCAGGGGCAGCTGTGCTGCATGCAGATGTGCTGAGGGGGCTCAGAGGCAGACAGGCGGCATGCAGATGTACTGATGGTGTGGTTCTGCTTCTATTCCTCAGATGACAGAGGGCAGACTCTGTCAGGTTCACCTCCTGGATGACAGGAAGCTGGAACTGATGGTACAGGTATGGCCTCATTTATTCACATAAGACTGTCAGTCCGTATCAGAGAAAATTTTAGGACATATATCACACACACACCATGGGGGGGCAGCAGATTTCACTGTTGGGCGTTTGAGCAAGACCCTTAACCCCAACTGCTCCAGACAGTGGTTGACCCTGATTTCTCAAAAATTGTATGTTGCTTCGGTGTCTGCTAAATATGTAACATATTCCTTATCATAGAAAAAAAAGGATATACACATAATAGATCACACATCACATATTCCTTATCATAGAAATTAAGGGATACACATAAAATAGACCATACACACCACATATTTGTTATCATAGAAATTAAGAAGATATAGATATACTAGATCTTGAATAGGACAAACAGGTATAGAAAATAGATGGATGTGTATAATGCATCATATTCTGGCCAAGTATTTCTTATAATGGAAAGGACCTACATATAATAGATCACATACACTCTACACAGTCCCTCACATAAAAATTAATAGATATAGAGATAATAGATCATACACACTTCACATTATTTTCCAGTGGTAACTCTGGAGCATGAAAATGAAATGTTACATCCCAAGATGCAAAAGTCATCAAAATGACTTCAGACGTTGCCAGTGGTTGCGGGTGCTGGGGAAGCAGCCTGACCAGTATTACCAGGGTGTCACTGGAAGGACATCAGCATTGAGTGATGATCAGGAATGAAATGATACAGAATGTCAGCCTTGAAAGTATCATCAGCCTCATGAATGTAATGTCGTATTTTTAACCCATATATTTCAATTTAGCTGGTCTTTTTTAATCAGTAAGGTATTTAATTCCTGGGATCTATCTGAATCCCTGACCTCGGATAAGCGGTGGATGATGGATAGATGGATGGATGGATGGATGGATGGATGGATGGATGGATGGATATCTGAATCCCTGTACTGACTCCTTTGTCCAACAGCCAAAAC
>JAODJX010000129.1:15516944-15528450 GCA_026776945.1 Isichthys henryi | reverse complement strand
GATGGATGGATGGATGGATGGATGGATGGATGGATATCTGAATCCCTGTACTGACTCCTTTGTCCAACAGCCAAAACTCCTGTCCCGGGAACTCCTGGACTTAGTATCTTCCCACTTTAACCTTAAGGAGAAGGAGTACTTTGGAATCACCTACACAAGTGACACGTAAGTACACGTATGTATACACATGTGTGTGTATGTGGAACGTTTGCCTTGTGCTTCATTTTGGAAGCAGCTGTATTCCATGTTTTCTGTTAACACTTGGGAATAAACTGAGCCGTCAGCTTCCCAGAAGACAAGGAAAGCTGTATAGGGTGAAAGGAACTAAAGTATGTCATGAAAAGACCGCAAGCGTCATGTGGACAGACCGTTTACCGTCATCCTTTCATCCTTATCCAGTCCACCCACTCTGTGAGGGTCACTAGGTTAGTAGGTGGGCTGGGTCATCAGAGCCTGTCTCTTTCCTGTCAGTGTCTTCAGCCAGCAAAGATTAAATAAAGACTCCTTCCTTACATTATAAAGGTACAGCAGTCTTAAATCTATATGATGGTCAGAGTATGTAATTGAACAGGAGGATTATTTTAAAAAAGAAATGTAATCTTGAGAGAATCCCATCCATCTTGCAACTTCATGCAAACAAGCACAGGGATGCCGGTCCATCACGGGGCACAGGGCTGGGGTACACCCTGGATGGGATGCCGGGCCATCACAGGGCACAGGGCTGGGGTACACCCTGGACGGGATGCCAATCCCTCACAGGGCACGGGGCTGGGGTACACCCTGGATGGAATGCCAATCCCTCACAGGGCACAGGGCTGGGGTACACCCTGGATGGGATGGCGGTCCATCACAGGACATGCACAAACAACTAAACATACACATACACACTATAGCAAATTTAGATTCACACCCCCACCCCCGGGAAGGCCACAGTGCTAACCACTAAGCCATCCGAGACCCTGTACTCTCAAATACAGGGGGGGGGGGGGGGACAGTTTGAGGGCTAATCAGAGGGGGAAAAAAGCATTCTGGGAATGAGACGACTGCCAAAACTGCTCTGGAAATTGTTCTGCCAGTATATTGTTTTAAATACACACGGTCCTACTGGGGTAATTATGTTCCTATGCTATTAGCTCTTGTACCATTTCTTACAAAATTAAATATTAAAAATTAACAGTGTAATATTAAAAATATATACGAAAATTCAATTTTAATAGTAATCCACCTTGGAAAATGAAGCACAAAATGATTACGGCACAAAAGGCTTTATGTAAATTAAGAATCAGGGGTCAAACTCATATTTTCAACGAATCCTAACAACATCATGAAAAGAGCAAAGACGATAAAGTGATACAAAATGACAAAAAAGTGACAAATGTCATGTGCCTCATTTCCCAGGGGGCAGTGCAAGTGGCTGCAGCTGGACCGCAGAGTGCTAGACCACGACTTCTCCAAGAGGACAGGACCAGTCTCCCTGAAATTCCTGGTCAGGTCAGAACTTCCACATGACGTACATGCAATCCGGTTTAAGAAGAATACAGACTACAGCGATTCTTCATATTCGCCGGGGTTTGTCCTGCATGTGGTCCTCTCGCTTGCTTAGAGTGTAAAGACAGCAAAGGAAGTTTACTGAGTAACAGAAGTGTGGGATATGGGTGTGGCAGGCATGCACCTTACTGCCTGATATCCAGCAGGGGGCGTCAGTCCCAACAGCTCCATATCATCTGGTCCTAGAAGCCACGCCATATAAGTAAATATATCACAAAGGTAAAAGTGTAGACCATTATCAATTGGGTGTAGTCAAGTTGTGCTCCAAACATTTGCAGAAATCAAACCTATCATTTGTGCAGTTATTTATATGTAAATATTGTTTCACGTTTATTTTCTGTGTTTGATTTCCCAGGTTCTATATTGAGAACTTTACATTTCTGAAAGAAAACATCACAGTAGAACTGTTTTTTCTGAACGCCAAAGCTTCAGTGTATAATGTAAGTTATTCTTACTACTGAGATCAGTAACGTCACCAGAAGTGTCTGTGATCCTTTCCTTTTTTCCTTCTGCATTTCTCATCCATCCTTCCATCCATCCATCCATCACCACTTACGCAGTTTCAGTGCACAGAACACATGAAGATATTCATATAATTTAAATTTTGGGACCAGTCCACTACCAGTTAGCACTCTGGGGCTAGTAATTATTAATGAAATTTAGTTGAAAACA
The DNA here is from genome assembly GCA_026776945.1 of Isichthys henryi. Classification (NCBI taxonomy): domain Eukaryota; kingdom Metazoa; phylum Chordata; class Actinopteri; order Osteoglossiformes; family Mormyridae; genus Isichthys; species Isichthys henryi. Next base: position 15,526,230 of record JAODJX010000129.1, on the reverse strand, counting down.
TTTTCCTTACACTACATAAGGAAACAATCCTTTTGGACCCACAGATTATGCCATTCAATTGCGTAATTTATTTTGGAAATGCGTTGTTATAAGGCTGCCAATTGCTCGAAGTAAAAATTCTTTTGGACTACAGCAGTGAAACACGGGCGGCTACGTCGAATTCTGCACAGGAAACCCTGCCGATAGATCTAAACGTTTAAAGAGTTTGTTTAGCCGAAATCACAGCCAGCATCCGTCAGCTGCTTTGTCGATACAGAGCACAGCTGTTCGCTAAGGAATAGCGCAACACGCGTCTCTGTCCGGCACTTTTTTATTTGAAGGCGCCATTTATGCGGGCACTAGCATGGCAGGCGGTTATTTTGATAATAAATAGCTCAGCCGAGCTTTTCATTCTGTTCATAGAATTTGAACCCATTTTCTTTTTGTTAACATCTTCTCTGTATTCATTCTAACGAAAAATCGCTTTTCTTCACCAAGAACATATTACTCAAAGTATTAAGTATTGCTGACTCCTGAAACCTTGTTTTTACTGTAACAGCAGGGAAAGAACAATGAACCAATTCACTGCTCTCCCCTGCTCTAAAAATGTGTATAAACGACTTGAATCCCGCAGGCAGACTGAGCCTGGGAGTCTCACTGGCAATGCCGTATTGTTTTTAGCAAAACTTTGGATGGAGTCTGTATTAGAAAAGGGAACGCTCCATCAGGCATTAAGAGCTGGACCGAGACAGACAGAGACCGCATTACGGGCCAAAGCAAAGCCGGCAAAACGGGAACTCCGGATCAGTCAAACACGTAGACTTGGCAGACGCCCAGAGCTGCACAGAAGGGGGATTCTGAGGATACACCATTGCAAATAATAATAATGACATTAAAGTAAGCAGTAACTTACTGCGTGGCAACCCATTCAGCAACACTCCACCTCTCACTAAATCAGACAGGCAGCTCGTTTTCTCCTATGTAGATTTTTATCGTTTCTTTACCAAGGCGATGGACAATATTTTAGCGCCCATATAATAAGAAGCGATAGTTATTGCATAATTAAAATCGTAAGCAGAAGTCCCAGGATGGACCTTGCATTATTAAGACTGCGATCCATTGACTTCCTTTGCTTGCCAATTTCTACTTAAGATTCATATGTAGACGCAAATAGGCCTATATGGAGAAATAATCATTAGCCTATACACACATTAACAAATATATCTCTACTACTTCTGCATTGCAACTGATTTTTGGACACCAAGATTAACCACAATGTTAACGCCAAGCATATATGCAGTATTGTAACTAGTCGATTAACTCCGTGGTATTGCAGATCCGGGTGAACATGATAAACAAAGACGGATGACATCCATGTACCTGGTAGCTGCCCTCGGATGTTCAATGAGTGACCTATAGTAACCAACTGCATGCTGTTCACAACGTTTGACTACATTTCTAAACTAAGTCAGCGGCGAACTCTCTGTTGGAGATACAGGACTAAGTTATTTCTCTAAAACGCAAACAGATCGCTTTAAATTGCAACAAAAAATAACAATAAATATGTAAAACTTGAAACAATGTTTAAATTGTAATTACCGTTGGGAACTTGAGCGATGAACCTGCTAGTGAGACCGTACCATGTTGATGTTACAGAAAATCTGCAGTTTTATACCAATTTACACGTACATCACCGTTTTATCTCAACTCCAAGACTTCTTGTTTTTCCGATATGTGAGAGTAAAGTAATATATTTGGATCTTTTTTTTTTAGAAAGTAATGAACCCTATAGCCCCCCGGCTGCGGGCGCTAATGGTTCAGCCCGTAACTGTCCGGTGGCTGCCGTATGTGTGTGAGTGTGAGTGTGTGAGTGTGTCGGCTGCTGGCGATCGTGTCAGGTTGCACACACGCTCCGCTCGAGTTTAATTCATTTATTTTCTCCCCTTTATTTCGAATTATTCTCTAACAGGGTGACATTGAAGTGGAGAGTGAGGATGTTTTCAAACTAGCCGCTTACGCATTACAGGTACGAACACTCGCCTCGCTGTTTTGTTAGCCGGAGTTTTGGGAAACTCGTTTCGCATTATTTTGTTGTCGACTGACTAGTCAAAATACTTTAAAATCAGATCGACTCGCGAATAGCGCGACTTAAGCCTTTATTGTGTAATTCGCGCTTCGCTTTTTGTGTGGGACAGTCATACATTAACTAGGTTACTAACTAGTAGTGTGTGCGCTGTAGTGGCGAGCCTCTCTGAAGTAAACAGCACGCGCTGTAATGAATGCAGGTACGAGGCGCGAGTTTCTCCTCTTCTCCCAGTTCGCTTTGATGGCACCAGTTTAAACAAGAATTTCTGAGCTGCGGGGTCACCTGCAGTTTTATGGATCATGCTTTTTTTAATATTACAGCTTTTAATATTCTTTTTAATAATATGATTTGTAATGTTACGGCTAAGCATTGGTGTGGCGATCCGGTCAAATTATGACTTTCATACGTAGTGCTGAGGAACACGCGCTCCGAACGGATGCGTAGTCGTGTGTCATGCGTGCAATACTGTACGCGAAGGTTTTTAAGTTAATCATGCATAGTCGGCAGAGTTTGGACATGCATGGAATGAGGGTGGAGCCCGACCAGACACATGAAACATCGTTCGATACTTGTTATCTGAGTTTCCATTTTTCATCTCTTCACTTTGTAGGAAGCTAAAGGAGACTACACGAGGTAAGGACGTATTTATTTTAAGAATTCCTTAAGATTTACAGCGGGTTGTTGATATCTAGACAGAGACCTTTCCTTTCCTATGTTGTCAGATGACGGTGGCATTTCAGGTGTGTGTTTTGGAGGATTTGAGTCAATGGTCTCTTCAGCACCCCTTTTCAAGCATACAAGCTGTGTACAGGACAGCCTTATTACACCCCACCCCCATAACACACAAACCCACCCTATCTATTTATAGGTCACCTGAGTGTAATATATCTGTGCAACAGAGTGTCATGTCAAGTAATGGTGGTAGTAATCTCTGCTCTGGAGGTTTGGTCTCTTTTTATGTGCTTCTGTTTTGGGTAGTAGCTCTTAAATGAAAGGTGTACAGTGTTTTTGTGATCTGGAGATTTAGGCATAGCTCAGTGAACAAACACCAGCCCGAAAGGTCACTGTTGTAGGTTAATGGTTGACTGCACAGATGGGGATCGTTTAGTGCACAGTGTTTGGAGCTAGTATTGTATATATTGTATGTGTTTCACAGGCACTCAGTCTGGATTTTGAAATGGTGTTTATTAGATTCATATAATTTTGTTTTGGTATATTTAGCAAAATTCCTCTTCTGAGGGAGGTATCTTTGGCAAATGGCTTGTAACTTTCACTTTGCATCCCTGGACATTTGCCCATATGAGTGCGTACCAAAAAGCTTAAAATGTATTGTGTAATTCTGATGATGTACCCTTCCATTCTCAGTGTCGTGTGACAGTGACGTCCTCTTGCATTGGTGCTTTAGTTCGCGTTTGTTCTTGGATGTTATGATAAGTAAAGCGCTTCCTAGGGTGGTTGTTTGATTGACTGGAGGTAATTATCTCATACTTACACATTCAGGACCTTGTAACAGGGAAAAACCGTTTCTCTTCTAATGACAGTGTACTGAATGTTAGTTATTTCTTCACTGATGTTGCTAACGCACCAAAGCAGTGTGTCATTACTTGGCGAAGTGTTATACAAAGAAGGGGTGATCGGTGTTTGTAATGACTGATATCCTGTGTTTTTTTCCCCCTGGTTTTCCCCTGGTGGCCCTTTATTAACTACTAGCGCATGGTGCTGCTTGACGAGCAGCATTTTCATGTTGGCTCAGCATAAAATGGTGCACCCTATGCGTTTCCAGTCCCCGACATGGCATTTTGTGACTGCATTATCTGCCAGAAATTGAACTCAGAAATTCATCAGATCTTTGCTGTACATTTTGTGAGAGCTCTCGAAGTCTTATCAGTATAATATCTGTGTTGATGGTTATGTTTTACTTATGCCGTTAAACGAAGGCACTGAGTTTTAAATATCAGCCTGCTGGGGGCTGGGGTGTGTTACACTTTGTCCTGGTGGAGTCAGAAACGATACTGTGAGAATATCTGAATAGAGGGAGGGAAGACGATCATGTTCCCGTGTGTCTGCCTCTCTCGTACACACACACACACACACACACACACACACACCTTCGGTGTGCCTCTCTCCCCCTCCCAGTCTTTCATTCCTGCTTATACTGCTGAAAGCTGAGAGAGCGACCTGAGGGCTTTCGATGAGGCGTGTAGTGAGTGGGGCCCGCACCGCTGTGCTGGGGAATACCCGGGGGGGGCAGCAGATGTGCTGCCGTTTGCCTGGCACTGCCCTCGGGGCCCCCGTTACCGTGGCTGCTTTGGTCTCTCTGGGTAACTGCTCTGGCGTCACCCCCTGCTGGCCAGATTTGTGGTGGGCTTTCAATGGGCCTGTTCCATTTAGCTATTTTTACAGGCAGCCCTGGTCGTGAGGCAGGGTGGAAAACCACAGAATTAGGTCCCTGCTTATTGCCATGGGTTCTGTTGTAGCATTATCTTTAGCAGCAGGGGGGTGGTGTTCGTGTCACTGTTGTGGTCTTCTTGTAGTTCCTTTAAGGTACTTAACCTGCAGTGTTCCAGGAAAATATCCAGTTGTGTAAGTCATGAAAATCACCTGGGGTGTTGAGCTAAGCAGTAATGAATGATAACAACAACAGGGTCTGTGGATATTTGGGTAATAAAATGGCCATTGACTGTTTTGGCTTTATAAATGTAAACTTCCTGCTGATGTGGTTGTCAGGGTTGTATGTGGAATAAGCGGTGTGCCTGGCCCCCCAGGTGGATGGGTGTGAGCTGGGGAGGCACGCTCTGCATTTGGGGAACCTCAAGGCGGCGCCATGACCGTTAAGCGTCAGTTAATCCCAGGTCACCCAACACTGCCACGCCTGAGCCATGTGCCTTTCTGCTGTGTCATGTGGGAGAGGGATGCAAGAGTTTTCCAGCATTACACTCGCTCGGCCGGTCAAGAAGATGAACCTCAGGTCTTTGTTGATTCCAGAGAGCCGATGGGGAATGTTGAAGTTCTTGGTGAAAGATTATGGTTCTGACTCAAGCCTTTGTTTCCTCTTGTTTCTCTGGCCAAGGCACACAGATCGAGCCTTTTAGCAGCCAGATTGGTTCACCGTTTACCTGCTTTATTCCTGAATTAGTTGTTCATGTTTTTCCACGTGCTTTCATGCGAACATCTGAAGCATTTCATGAAACTGGCAATTTTTTAGTTTTGGGTAAAAATGTAGATTCTTGTCAGGAATGCTCTGCTGCAGTGAGTTGGCTGTGCCTTGCCAGCCTCTCTGAATAGCTGTCATTTAGCAGTGCAGCCTGTCGCCGGGCCAAATCATGGTCCCTTTTGTTGACTTTCTGTTGAAAAGCTTTCAGCACTCCCACCTTGTTTACGGAGTGAGTCAGAGCCGATCTTCAGCCCTTGACAGTCACATGAAGGCTCTTCAGCAGGTCCCTTCCCTCCAGATCTGCCCTTGCCTTCTGCACCATACTTTGGTTATTGAAACACCCTCTAATTTTTTCTAATTTCAAATTACAAAAGCTGGGAATCAATGCACAGGATTTGGACAAGCACTGATAACACTGCTTCATAGTGTCAGGTCTCGTGAACAATTTTCCACTGCCGAAACATACTGATTTTCATTTTTGTACGGATAAGTGTAAGGGATTTTGAAAGTTGCATTGTAGCTCTCAGTTGCTGTTGAGTGCGTTGTCGCTAAAATGAGCAACTGTTTGGCCATAGGTCCAAACCTGACTTCGGTTATGCCGTGCTGTCTCCACCTCTCGAGATATCTGAATTTGCCTGGAGGCTGTTTCCAGCTCTGCTGTTGATAAAATGCTTTGCAGGCCACATTTCAGCTGGATGCCCCCCCCCCCTCCCCTCCCCCCCAAGGCATCACTGCTAATGCTCCCAGCATCGGGGTATGAAAGATGCATTGTTATTTACCTGAACGGCGTGAATCCTCGACCTTCCATCCCGCTAGACACACCGGCAAACACTCCATCCTCTCTCTCTGGCAACAGAAACGAGTAACGAGTGCGTTAGTCATGTGATCCAACGTCTGTCTGGGAGCAGAGTGAACACCTCGCAAGCACTCCCTCCCCGGAGGGTGTTTGTGTTTTTTTCGTTTTGTTTTTTTCTTTTTTCTTTATTTCGTCTGGTCTGAGAGTCATCCTGAGTTGTGTGTCTCGCATCAATCCTCCGGCGTGTGGCTTGTTCTGTGTTCCACAGCTGGTCTCTGTCACGACGTGCACGAGGAGTCATGGATACCTGTGACTTGTTACCTTGGAAACGCCGACTGCAACATTTGCTTTTTTTTTTTCTTCTTCTCCCCTTTATTTTGCTTCACGTAGAGAGCCGAGGCCATCTTGGAATTGTGCAGCCACAGGAAATAACCATGGGGGAAAAGTGGCCCCTTTATGGAGAAACGCAGCATGTTGTCTTGTCCTATCCTCTGAGATAAAAAAGTTGTCCCGCGGAGAGATGTTGCTGAGATGGTGAAGCGTGCTCTGGCACGCAGGTGTGCCTTAACGTGTGGGTTCTTCGACGAGCAGATTGAGTACGGATATGTGCGGGGCTGCTCTCTGCCTGCAGAAGACCTGCACTCACATGATATGAACCATGAGTTTACATAACAGGGTTGAAAATGAAGAGTCCCAGCCGCCTGAGGGCTTTCCATCGTGTTTTTTATGGTGTACAGCTGACAGCAGTATGCAAAGAGCTTACTGTCTAGATATGAATACAGATCATTTAGAATAGAATGTCAGCAGGCTGTTTTTGCAGTAAACTGTTGGTCCGTGTGCAGAAATTGACACATTTTGTTTTCAGCAGCTGTAAGCTTAAGAGGTGATCTAGCTGCATTCCTTAGGTGGGACTTCCAATGTTGTTTTTTTTTTGCTGTGTTGTTTTCAGTGATGAAAACACGAGGTGCGATCTGAAGAAGCTCCCGACCCTGCCCACCAAAGTGTTGAAGGAGCACCCATCCCTTGCTTACTGGTGGGTCCCATTTCATGGCCCGCGTCCCTGCTGCCAACCGCTGTGTGTGTGTTAACTTTTTGAGTGATAGTTCTCACTATTTTCACACAGTGCTGGAGTGCAGATGATGATCAGGCTCGACCTGATTGACCTGTTTTAAAGAGTGTCGCTCCTATAAGTACCTTTCACTTGTTACTGGCCATTCATCAGAAGCTCAGCCTAGCTGCACTGATGCCTGTCTCTTTCTCTGACGGCCCACTTGTTCATTGCTCTGGACAAAACCTTCTGCTGACTAAATGCATATCAATGTAAATTTTGGTTTGATTCGATTGGCTGAAACGATGCCCGTCTCCAGCCTGGGGGCTGTGCAGCCTGGCTCTCCTCGCTCTGATTGGGGAAGCCGTTGCGCACATGCGGCCTGTTTCCCCATGGCTGTCCGGGGCTGCGTCCCGGCAACGACTGGCAGCTGGGAACATTTCGGTGCCTTCAGGGCGGCCCCTAGTGTCACATGCAGGGAAGGGCAGCTGCTGTGAGGGCAGGGGGGCATGCTGTGTGGCGTATCTGTGCTCCTTAGGGGCAGTGGGTGGCTCAGCAGGCTAAATATCTCTGCCTGTGATCAGAAGGGCGCCGGTTCGAGCCCCAGCCTTGACAGAATAGTCACATGACCACGGGCCCTTGAGCAAGGCCCTTAAGCCTACGAATGACCCTGCACTGTGACCCGCAAGCTATGGAGAGCAAAATGGCGTCAGCATAGAGCAGCATTCCAATGTACATGTACTCATACTTGTGCAAATGGCATGTAAAGAGTTCATCATTTATCTGCCTGTTGGTGTCGGGGACCTGATTCAGTCAAGGTGTCCTGTTCTCTGTTTGCAGTGAGGACCGGGCCATCGAGCATTACAAGGCGCTGAAAGGGCTCACGCGAGGACAGGCCGTCATACAGTAAGTGGTGGGGGGCAGGGGGTACTGAGGCTCAGGGCGTCCTGACCAGCCTTCCGCAAAGGGCGGGTAATTGCCTGTCGTTTAGACGGCGCTGACATCAGCGAAATCTGCGATGATGTACCGCAGAGCCAGGCTGAGCCACGGTCACGTTTTTCGCCCCCTGTCACGGCACTGAAGTGACACTTCCTTGCGAATAAATTCTTGCTGGATTCCAGGAATGATCAACGTTACCCATAAACTACGTGATCGTTTACTGCCATGACTGCATTGATTTGGTTTATCTTTTGCAGGTACTTGACCTTGGTGGAATCCCTTCCCACCTATGGAGTTCATTACTATGAAGTAAAGGTAAAAAAAAAACATATTTTTACTTTGTCCTGTTAAGTCAAGGTGGATATAAAGGTTTGTTTAGTTTGTTTGGACCCGTTAGATTAATTTAGAGCTTGTGGATAATTTGGGCCACTTGTCTAAAACGTTTCACAATTTTATTTTCTCATTCACCTCTAATGACTTTTATAAAAAATCTTAACATCTAACCTGTGATTTCCTGATTATTATGAGACTCCCTCTCTCTCTGGCCTAAATGCAGAGTTTATTGCAGAAATGCTGGCTTTACGACTGACCTTCCTCAGCTTCTGTCATAAAACACGGCACGCCGCGGCATCTCCCAGAGCCGTCCGAGCGGCGCACTAACTCTTATTTATGGGGCTTCCCGGCTGAATTGGAAAAATCCCAGTGGAGGTGTTTGCGCTGTGATAACGGCGAGAGGGAGGGGCCAGCTACCCCCAGCTCTTGCAGCACGGCTCTCCGCCTGACAGAAGCTCTCTCTGGCCAACAGGACAAGCAGGGCATCCCGTGGTGGCTAGGGATCAGCTACAAGGGCATTGGTCAGTACGACCTGCAGGACAGGCTGAAGCCCAGGAAGGTGCGTCACGTTCCTTCGCTTCTTCATTGTTTTGCATGGGGTAGTTAATGTGCCCACGAGGTGTAACCAAGGCGACTAGAGCTGGGAGGGGCTCGGGGGGACCGTGCTGGAATCATGGGCTGGGAGAAGCTGCTGGTTCATGCTAGTGTGATGTTAGGCAGCAGCTGCTTTGCCTCTGAGGTACCGCAGGGGGTGATGGTTTACCTGCGCTGCGTTTCCAGGGTGAAACTCCGCCAAGGCTACAATAATTATCCCCGTTATTAAACAGGGATGAAGGAGCCATCCTGCTTGAAAAACAGAGGTAGCAATTTCCTTAATTACAGTGTTCAGTTCTGCCATTTATGCTTCTTCTGTTCTGGTTTTGGGCAGGAGAGCCAACACCCCCCCCCCCC
>JAODJX010000129.1:15495037-15516844 GCA_026776945.1 Isichthys henryi | reverse complement strand
AATTACAGTGTTCAGTTCTGCCATTTATGCTTCTTCTGTTCTGGTTTTGGGCAGGAGAGCCAACACCCCCCCCCCCCGTTAGTCCGTGCTCATTGGCCCCTGGCTTTCTGCGCACACAGCCTGGTGTGTGGCAGCCTTGAATGCTGCAGAACGAACGGGCACGTCCACTTCTTAAAACGGGGTCCCACGTCCACTTCCCAGCCCTGCCTCCGCACGTCGTAATTACTTAGCGCCACTGAGCACAGGGGCGTTGTGGGCCCCATGCCGTTTCTCGCGGGCTGCCTCACAGGAGCCTGCTGCCCGCTTGCTTTCAGGGCACCCGCCCGTGTGTCCACCCCCTTCTGCCATCCGCTCCCAGCATGCCGAGCTCATTATGTAAAGCCGCCTGTCATTGTGTGAGTTTCTCGGAGAGAACAAACAATTGATCAGGCCATAAAACACAATTAGCTTAGTGGGGATCCTGAGAGAGCCAGCTAAAGGTTCTGCTGTTTCAGTTTACCCCACAGGGGAGTCCTTCAGAAATCTTCAAAGTGCCTGTTTCAAAGGCTTAGGTGGCTCTAGGGGAGGCCAGGACAGGACCAGGTCGTTTGAAGATAATTATTGACAGTCTTAGATTGGCGTAGAAGTTTCCCTGATTTCCACTCAGTGTTTTTTTTTTTTTTTTGAATGGATGTACCAGCTCAGCCAGAGTGTAGCAGGGTTGTGCTTATTTGTACAAGGGGAATGAATAACAGTGACACCATTGTTACAGGGTATAGTTGGCGTGAGGATCCTGGTTTCCTGGTATTCATTATTGGTGCGAGTACACGCTTCAGTGTGCTTGTTTGGCACGCACTGGCGTCCGGTCCTGTACCGTCTGGGTGAGCGGTGCCGGTCAGACTCCTGATGGATCCTACTGCCAGTCTGCTTCCTGCTAGCACTGCGCCCTGTGGTGCCTCCCACGTCTGTGGCCCCTATCAAGGCATGTGGAGGTCTTACCGGCCGCCCGCAATCCGCATTGCAGTAGATAGGGGGTGGGGGGGGGCGGGTTGTATCCAGTTGGGTGAGCAGCAGATAGTCTGTAAGCTGCAGCTGGGGGTGTTAAATTGCCCTTTTATTATTTAAAGGGGTCCTGGAATGATCACGGTCCCTGGGTTCACGCTGGCGCTTAATGCTGTCCTGCCTCACAGGGGCGCCACATGTACAGCGGAGCAGGACAGAGGAGCAGGTCTTCCCATGGTGCCTCCCTGGCACAGCTGGGTGGCACGGGTGTGGCGGGAGGGTTGTGGAGGCGGTAACCACAGCATGTAAATTTTGACACACATCTGCCGTCAGCGGGAGCGAGAATGGCAGTGCCCGGTACCCCCAGGCCAGACTGGGCCGGGCCGGGGAGGGCTGGGCCTGGAAAGTGGTTCAGACTCTTGTAGCGCCAGATCTTCAGTCACCCTCAGCGGTCAGCGGTGGGTCAGAATACCCAGCGGCCTCTTTGTAACCATGCGTGAGGGACAGACATGCCACCCGCAGGCTGACCATTGGTTGTGGGTTTTCTGGGGACGCCCACTAATATGGCTCGGTTTATTATGAGTACTGCTGCCTGCAGACTCCTTGTAGGTGATCTGAGATGGACCCCAGAACGAGTATCGGGGGGATGGGTCACATCAGAGCGGATGGGAAGTGTACAAAGCCGCTGTTCCCAGTGCGGCTCTGTGTGACGTCCCCTCTCTGCCTGATTAGATATGGCGCTGTGGCGATTAGCTTTCTGCTTCTATTTTCAGCTAGATGCATGTGGAAGGAAACGCTGATTAACTCCTTCAAGCGCAGCTCTGTGAGCCGTTAGGTTTTACCCATGTCTCTGGCTCATCGGGTCCCTTTTCACCGCACCAGATACCATACTTTTGGTACTTCAAGGGGCTGGTTTTCCACTGGTGTATGAACTAGTATTGGCGCTGAATGACATCACAGCGCGAGACACGGTATTTTGTACTGAATTCCAGAAATGGCTGTAGTATATTATAGGAATGGACAATGTGCAATATTAACAAAAGCATTGCATGTTATGCACATCCAATTCTTAAATCTCTGATCAGACTTTTCCTTACTTTCAGTTCTGTACGAACATTATAGTGCAGGGAGTTTAAGTTTCGCTATAACACTCATCGAATAAAGAACCCTTACTTAACTTTGCAATTTTAATTATTCCATTTATATATTATCTAATATATGTTTAAAAATCAGTTTAAAGTTTACATCCACTACTTTTGCATGAGCGCTGCATGTGTTCTCCGAGACGATCATAACCATTTTCATCCTTGCTTTTTAAATCACTCCTAGACGTGTTTGTGAGAAATTTATGGACTCCTTTTTGCTTTATAAATACCCCAGTATTTTTTACAATAAAATCACGTTGCTAGGACAACATGCTATATGCCTGCTGTCCAAGTATATTAAACAAAATACTTTTTATATTTTTTTCCATGCCATCCTGATCTTTTTTTGTATCTGTTCCTTGGACTAGATCACAGTTAATATTTTTTTGCTTTTATCATTGTTCACAGCTGTTTTCCAGGTGGCCTTATATTTCCATAACCAATTGCCAATGAACACATTTGCAAGTCCCACCCCAAAGTACCAAGTACCAAAGAAGTACCCCCAGCTTGTTTGGCACTTTCGGTACTGAAACTTTTAGTACTGGTTCTCGGAGCCAGTGGAAAAGTGAGAGTAATAAAAGTACTTGGTGCAGGACCTGGAATTTGCTGTATGGTTTCATCTCTTGCTGGTAACCCACCTGTGCATTAGGGTTAGGGTTAGGGCCATGCCTCTCTTAATTACGGTTCTCATTTTTATGACACTATGGACATGATATCAGGTGGCAAACAGTGTTCAGTGTGAATTTTTTCTCTCTGGCATTTTTGGAAATGTACATAGCGGATGTGGAGTGGGCTCTCCTAAGACGACAGCTGTGGTCTTTGTTCTTCTGACTGCCAAATGAAGGCCCCTTTGCCTGGTTGTCTGTGTTCTGTGTGTGGCTGAGAGGGGGTGTGCTGATGTCAGAGCAAACCTGGCTGGGTAGAAACTGCTGGAGGACTCGAGCGGAAATGCTGGATCGGGGATGAGGCACATGTCAAGCTATTTATTTAACAAGAATGTAATTGTTGTTCTGAAGTTTAAAATGAAAGTTGGAGCATAATGTTACTTCTGAGGGGGTGGGTCATCCGGTGCAGTGGGGGTGGGTCTCTGAGCTGGTCTGGGGTGGCGCCCTCCGATGGCTGACTTCCGCCCACTGACCTCTACCACTCCGGGCTGGACCGACCTGCATGATCCGCATATTTTAATGCATTACACGAGATTAGCACTTTCTCTCCCACTCAGACAGACTGAAAGGGTTGGAAAAAAAAACACGATTCAAGTCTCTTTAAATCATATTGCTTCAGGAAGATGTGTGGTGCTCATATAGACATGTTCACAGGCTGTTAATGAAGGGGGAGTGGCTTTCAGGGGGACTCTCTCCCACTCGTATTTTTTTTGGGTAATCGCTTATATTAACGACTGCCTGTCAGCGCAGGGGGGGGAGGGGGGGGATTGGTGGTGGAGTTCATGCTGGAATTCTGCGGGGGGAGCTGGGGGACACACAACTTGTGTTCACAGCCAAGCGAGCAGTGTCACCTTACACCGGCCAGTCAATGATTAGACGCTAGTTGTAGATTCCTGGGATGTTTGCCATATGAGGCATGTTGGGGAGGGTGAGATGAAACTGAGAGTGAGAACTAGTGGAGCGTTTGAGAAATACTTTGGACGCGGAAATACACTCCGAAATGAAGACGAAAGCTGAGTTCGCATCAGAAGGAAGGCGGCGTATTCACATAACAGGTCCGTCGGCGAGGGCACTAGGGCACGGCCTCAGGCGAGAGCCCGGAGTAAGGCAGGCGGGAGGAGGGAGGCGGTGCCAGGCCAACGAAGGTGGGAGAGAATGTGTGACCTCAGAAGGGACGGCCCATGGGTGGAGCCTGCACCGCTGAAACACTTGCAACACCTTTGGGCTTTCAGAGACAAGACAAGAGCGAGTATTGTTCAAGGAAGCGGTAGAGTTGTGGGAAACTTGCTGGTGAATGTTGAACAGCCGGGCTCGCTTGGACGGGCCGATAGCGACACTGGCAAGAGCTCGACTTTCTCCTCAGTATCTTTTACGAAGGCGTACGTAACTGTGGTGCGTATACTGGTCTTTCCTAGGTTGCAAATGAGCGTGTTGACATAGAACTTCAGAAAAGCTGGGTGTAATTAAAGTAAAATGTGCTGATAGACTGCTTGTTCTCTAAACTGAACGTGTTGAGGTTTCAGTGCTGCGCGTGACGCTTGTGGACTCTCCGGATGTTGACCCAACATATGACGGTTTATTTGTTTGTGTCTCTGTGCTAACTGTGAGGGGCTGGTCTGGCTTGACACCGAGACGGTCTCATTTGCTGGCCGTGTGTTTCAATCCCCATGGCGCGTGTTGGCTTCTGGCCGAGTGCCATGCTCTCGTTTTTTTGGCAGGTCGCTTTTTGGGATAAACGAGAGTGGTTTGGCCCTGAGACTTATAACCCTTGCAGTTCTGATAACTCCTGTCTGGCCATAGCAGAATGGCCTGGCATCTTCATATACTCTGCTGCTGTCCTAGCACTGTTATTTGCGAGCGTTTTGTTAAGTAGTACGTTTACAAGTGGGAAGCCGTCTCTGGGAAATACAACCAGATAATTGAGGTATAGCTCTTTCCGTGGGCTGTACTTTGAGGGGGTATTGAGTTGCTTCACGTGGTACTAAGGCAAAGCAGACTGTATAAAGGGACTGACAGTTTGTAGCTGTCATTTATACGTTTTCTATAGATATAATCTACATGTGTGCTGTATAAGAGTCGATATGTGCCGTAGGTGATACCATCTGCTGTGCGTACGTGCTCTTTGATCCTGGCACTCTGATTATACCGGCACCAAGGCATGTTTTATGCTTTCCTTAGTTGTTCCAGTGGAAACAGCTGGAGAACCTCTATTTTCGGGAGAAAAAGTTTGCTGTGGAGGTGCATGATCCCCACAGGTAAGAGGCGGTGTGGGATGATGTTCTGTTCATGTGCTGTCAGACCTCTTCAGAGTCATACTTGGCTAATTCTTAAGTCTGTCTTTCTTGTAGTTGTCATGCTTAAGAACATAAATTAACAATTAACTTTCAGCTTAATGAAATGTATTTATTTATAGGAATTTATAGAATTCATCAGTTTCTGTAAATGTATTTACTTGTCTTTCTTTTGGTCACTTTTCAGTTATAAAACTTTTTGTTAGTCTTTATAATTGCACTATACAATTTATAAATAATGCATGTGCGGCTGTATGAGATACACTAAGACTTCTCACTGAACCTAACCCCTCTCTGAATGGCTCCATCTGCTGGTAGGAGGACCGTGACTCGACGCACCTTTGGGCAGGCTGGCCTGGTCATCCACACGTGGTATGCCAGCCACTCTCTTATCAAGAGCATTTGGGTGATGGCCATCAGTCAGCACCAGTTCTATCTGGACCGCAAGCAAAGCAAGGTGGGTCCAGCTTGTCCTTACTGGCCAACACACTGAATCCATGTCTCCCTGAGTGTGTTTACCATGGCTCTGCTCTTGCTGAGAAGGCTGGCTTCCTGCAGTGGATTATGGGTAAACACAGGCGTTGGTCAGGAAGAGCCTGTAATGGCCCATAATGAGTCCTTGACAGGCTTCTGGAAGGAGTGAGGGTCTGCGTAGGAAGATGCACCCTGCTCTCCCCGGAATAACGCAGTGCGGGGCGGACAGTTTTTAAGCAGCGTGAGCCACGGGGGGATGGTTCTGCTGAAATTTTGGTCTGATCATGCCTGCTTGCTGTCCAGGTGAAAATCAGCACGGCGAGGAGCTTGGGTGACATCGCTATGGACCTGACTGAATCGGGAGTGCCAAGGGGCAGCAAGCTGGGCATCACCGAGGGCAAGGACCGCCTCATCATGGCCAGCAACGGCAGCCTGGTCTCAGCAGGTATGCAGCGGGTGCCCATGCCTGTGGTACACTTCCTGGAGTGCCGACCCCCCCCCTTCATCAGTTTCTATGTCCTGTAGGCTCCATGGATTCTGAGGTGAATGAAGAGCATAAGAAGGAGAAGATCTCAGAGCTGAAGAGGAAGGAGAGGGAGCTGCAGGGTATCCTGGACAAAAAGATGGAGGAGCTGAAGAAGATATGCCTGAGAGAAGCTGTGAGTAGCGCCAGGCTCTCTGTGTAACCCCCGGGGAGTTGGGGTATTCAGCTTCCCTGGGTTAGGGCTTGTAAACAGTGATGTGTGTGTTAAAACACAAGCTGCCGTCAGCCATTTTGGGTCTCTGGTCCTCAGTTTTCTGCAGTAACCAAAACAGCAAAGGCAGAAATCACTGAGTCGTACAAAAGCACCAGCTGCCAGGACAGTGTTTGGAAAATAGGAACTTGCATGAAGACGGCCTGTTGATGCGGCCTGCAGTAAAAAAAACCTGCTTTGGTGGCTTTTCCCTGTCACTGAAAACTACCTGCTGACTTCCTCCTGCTTCCTCAGGAGCTGACAGGCAAGTTGCCCAAAGAGTACCCGCTCTTCTCTGGTGAGAAGACCCCACAGGTGCGAAAGCGTGTCGGCACCACCTTCAAGCTGGATGACGTTCTCAATGACCAGGTCAGCACTGTGGGCCGCTCGCTCCATGTGCTGGGTCCCAGGAGGCTGTGCTAGGTTTGCCCCCCGTCTTAGTGGACCAGACAGCCCATTTCCGTGCCTCCCCAGGATCCCTACCTGAAGAACCTGGAGGGCAGGTTTGCCCTGCAGCAGAAGATTGTGGAAGCAGCCAAGAAACTGGCCGCAGAGACGGAGCCCTGCAAGACGGTGAAGAGGAAGAGGAAAAGGAACATGCTAGATGCCATGAGGATGCTGCACGAGATTGAGAATGAGATCAACGAGCATCGGATCAAGATGGGCAAGAAGCCGACACAGCGGGTCTCGCTGCTAATTGCAGGTGTGGCCACAGGGCCCAGGGACGATGGCAAGGGGTGTCACACACCTCACTGTTCCAAGAGTGAGCTGACCGCTGGGTCGGCTTCATGTGTCCTCTCTCTCTCTCTTCCATGCTCAGATGAGACCCTCACGGCCGACCTGACCTCCCTGGACAGCTTGACGCTGGAGGACGGTGAGAGCGACTTCCCGTATGACACGCATGTGGCAAGCCATGCCTTTTTGGCTCCTGAAGGAGGCCCCTGAGGGTGGCCCCTGACACTTCGCTCTCCTGTTCCTCCAGGTGAGCCGGCCGGAACCCGGCGGCAGCGGTCTCGCTCAGTTCAGTACTCCCCACAGTCATCCAACGGGCCCAGTAGCGAGTACCAGCAGGACCGACGAGCCTCAGCCAATGAGCAGCACCATGACGTGGGCCTGGACAGGTAGGTCTGACCGTGGTCTACAAGGAGGATGGCTGGGGACACTTGTCGCTGGGTAATCGAAGGGCTGAAAGTCACCTGTTGAGGTGCGACTCGATGGTGTTTGACTTTCTGGGTGGCTTCCCTGCGTGGCAGGCTGGCTTATGCCAATATGCCGGAGCCATATTACAGCCACAGGGACGCCCTGTCCACCCACAGCAGCCCCTGCAAGCCGTCATCCCAGCAGGCACGTGATTCTTGTAGCATGCCCCCGACGCCCGTCATGCCTCGCAACGCTTTCAGCAGCATCCAGCTCAGGTAAGTCCCACCCTCCACAGCTCACGCTCTGCCCCGGCCGTGCCCCAGATAAGCACATAACGCCCCCCATTGCCCCGCAGGTCTGATGATGGCCCGCAGCCTTTCCGGCACCGCAGTGGTAGCCTGGAGTCTCAATCCCAGCACACCAGCGACGTGGACCCGTACCAGCCTGGCTTCACACTGGCTCCCAGTCGCCGTAGCAACAGCACAGAGATCCTGGACGATGGCTCATCCTACACCAGCCAGTCGAGCCTGGAGTACAGTGCCCCCAGTGGCGGGGCTGGCTCTCGGACCCGAGACCGCTGCCGCCACCGGAAGGGTAATGTGTACGCCACAGCGGGCAGCATGCCTAACCTGGCACAAAATGACTCGCGCTGCTACGGCTATATGCCACAGGCGTGCCATACGCCGACCGCCTACTACGTCACGGGATTCCCGCGCTATGTGGAGCCCGAGCCCTACGCCAATGGCGGCTACGTGTACGAGGCCGAGACTGAGGGCCACTACAACGTCAACCCGTCCTACCCGGCAGCAGTCTACCACGGGCATGACCGCTACGGCCGCTACGGCGACGACGAGGCTGACGGGCCACCACAAAACCTGTATGCCACACTGAGGCCCTCCCGCAGCCGGCCTGCGGCCCCGCCTCCAGCACTGCGGCCCGAGCTTATGGCCAGGAACATCCAGAGGGCCCTGGTGGAGGAGCACCTGCGAGGCTGGTACAACCGCAGCCTGGGCAGCAAGCAGGCGGCACACGCCTACGAACGCGGCTCCCAGCAGAGCCTGTCGCCACAGGCCGCGCCCCCCCTCTTCGGCCACGCCAGCCGGACTGTGTCCTACTCCTCAGGTAGCTGGACTGGGATTCAAACCTGATGCTAAGTGCTTTGACCCTACTACTGCCTGGTATGTAACTGCAGCTACCTATGTGTGATGTCACAGTGTCCTCAGCGGTCAGCTCCAGGACCTGGCGGGGCCTCCAGGCTACGGGTCCGCCGGACTACGAGGTGGGGGTGGCTCAACAGCAGCAGGCCTACCCTGGCTCCTACAGCTCTATGCACGGCAGGTGAGCCCCCCCCCCCCACGTCCTGACCATGTGCTTCTCTGCTGCCTGTCTCTTTTTAATGCAGGGTGTCTTCAGGGTGGTGCAGAAGTGAACATGTGCTGGGCCGGCTCGTGTGGGCCCGCTCGCCCCCCGCCCTGACATAGTTGTTCTGTCTCACACGATGGCCGCTGTCTTGTAGATTCAGCTCCTGCCGCAGCCCTGAGTGCCAGCGGCGGGGTCCCTTTGTCCCCGATAGCCCTTCTTCCTCTGCCTCCTCTTCCTCCTCTTCCTCCATGCTGTCCTCCCTCCCGCCCTCCTCTCCCTCCAGCACCGGCCACAGGCTCGACAGGCGTAATAAGCATGCCTATGCTAAGTTTAGCCCACGCTAGTAAGTACTCGGCTCCGGGGGCGTAGACCCTCCTGCCCGCCACGTCCTGCTGCCCCCCGTCCTCCTCGTCTTCCTCTTTGCTGCACTGTGGTTTGCTCGTCTGCCTGCTTGCAGTGCTATTGGCCCGTATGCAGACCTCTATGTGCTGCTTATTAGTTGTTTGTCTTTAAATTTGTCTTTAATTTGCTCAGCCCTACCCGCATGGATGGTTTGGATGGTCTCTCCACTTTACAGTCAGTGTTGTCTGTCAGTCTGCCCACCCAGGCAGACCCCCAAAGCTCATGCTTGTCTTCTGTGTCCCGTCCCACCCCTCGCATGCTCTCTGTTCTGGGCATCTCCAACCCCCGAACCTCAGATCTCCCGCGATAGGCGATTTAGAAGGTTCATCATCTTGTATGACATGCGTGAGGATGTCCCACAAGTGCCTCCAGACTCTGGTGTGGTCTGTTGTGTGTCAAAAGGCAGTCCACGCCTGCTCTGTGATTGGCTGCTGCATCGGGCCCCTGTCTGTGATTGGCTGCTGCTGGTTTTTGCTTTCACAGTGAGAAGGAACATTTTAACCCCACGTCAGGAAATAGCTCTAATGGGATCCGTACAGACTGCCCTCTCGGACGGGACGTCAGCTACAGTTTCGCAGCCGATGATGTGGGGTTAAATTGTTAGATGTTTTGTCGTCTTCTGTTGATCTGTGCGTGTCTGTTTCCCGAATCACCGCGATGTTCCACATGCTCACTGCCTTCTCATCTGCCTTTGCAGGTCGTATGTAGACATGAACCAAATCGAGCCGCCAGTCGGCAGCCACCTCAGCGGCACTTTGGACTCGGATGCACAGATGTTATTCTGGCATGAGGACTCCAAGCCTGGAACAATAGTGTAGGGAGCCGACGCTCTCCAAAGGCCGTTTCTATAAACACACGTGCCTCCACGACAGGGGCTGGGATTTCTGAAGAAGCAGAGAGCTAAAACCGACAGGACCCAGAACCACAGGGCAACATGGGAATCACAGAGCTGTGGTCCATGCTGTCCTCTAGGAGCTGTGTACAGACAAACAGACGAATATGGATTTTTTGTACAAGTTCATGTAAAACAATGTTGCTGACATTTTGTAATGAAGGTGGAGCGGGATGTGGGGATTTGACCAGTAAGGACCGGATAGTAGCCATGACAATTTACGCACCAGTTTTATGGTTTGGAGAACTGTCAATATCTGTCACGGAGCCATTGGATGGCATTATATTTTCAGTGGATATTCAGACTTGCACATTTGCGGAAACTGGGAAAACCATTGCGGCCTGAATAGTATCCAACACCGAACAGCCCGGTTCCTGCTCCCCATTGAGTGTATAGCGATAGACGGCACTGACGTACTTTGAGGGGCTGACCGAGAAGCCTTTCACAAATGGCACATGGCTGGCCATCACACCGGCTCTCTGTGCCATCTTCTGCCACTGATCCCAGGCCCCATTCTGCATCTTCTGCATTTCCAGGCCTGGCATTATCTGCGTTCCGGCCAAGAAACACACACACCTTCATGGATGGACCAGGTGTTTGTCGGTTCTAGACTATGATCATGGATTGAGTCCCTTTTGCTTCTTCTGATAACATTCCAGCCTCTATAGCTTTCCTTGGATTCATTAGGTATATAAGAGATCATCGACAAGAACAGCCATCGCATTCCATGCTGGAATCCATGGACCGGTGCTCCTTCCTTTGAAGAATTTCCATGTAAATATTAACACTGTATATAGGATGTTTTAAAAAAAATTTATTGTTTAGTTGTTTGTGAACTTTGTGTTTTAAAGCATGTAATATATAGTCGATGATCCCAATTTGGTAAGCTGGTTCTTAGAATTTGTATTAAAAGTCAGTTGAATTGAAGACAGTTTTAAGTCCTTTTGTCTCTGTGCTTGTCCAATGCTGACTGAGTGTAATCTACATCATGGCACATCGCTCTCTTATAGCTTGAATTTGTTGTTTAGGTTTGGCCAGTTTGCATTGATGGTGAATCTTTCATAATGCATGGCTTGTGTGGTGAGAAAGATGGCTATCAAGCTCTGTCGTCACGAGGCTCTGCCGTCACAAGATGAGTGCTTACCTGAAATTAAATGGCAGATGACCATGATTAAGCTGGACATGGCAGGCCTTGTCATTCTGGGACTGAACGGACAAAGTGGAACGTAGTGGGCTTCATTTAATTAAAATGGGGAACCGCACTGAGCTGGCCTGATTCTTATAATATGATTCCCTGTAAAGCACGGAGAGGTGATGAGTTTCAGAGAATCTTGTACAACATCCGCCTTTTATGGAGCAGTCAGCTATAGCTTACATGCTGCAGGCATGTTACCCGTACGTTGCAGGTATGTGTGTTCTGTGATTTCTCCCGTTCCCACTGTGGCCTGCTGGACTGGTTTTCTTTCCACGGAAGAACCAAACAGACCAGTTTTCGCCCGCTCTGGCCTGCTGGCCTGAGACCATTGTCCCACTTCCTGGCCTTCCCACCACACAAGGGCTCTCTGAGACCTCGCCCCCTCCCTGTGCGTCCTGGTGCTTCTACATTCCTTTACGCTTCTCTACTTCACATCTCCCTTTAATTTAACAGCTTCCGTCTCGTTTAGGGATACTGTGGCTTGTACCAGGACTTTTCCCTCTAAATGTGGGAGGCAGCAAATCTCCCCGTCTGTCCGGAGGCAATGGGCTCAGCTGTTTCTGTCCTTCCAGAAACCTCCGCAGATATCACCCATCTGAGCTAAGGGCTTGCTCTGCCCCCTCTGAGGCACAACGCCCCTCTATCCAAATCCAGCTTTCCTTCCACTTTTTAAACCTCGTTCACTTGCGTCATCTGTTTTCCCAGAAACTCTCCAGTCCTGTGAGGGGCAAGTAAAAGGGGTCATGAGGACTGGGTGCCCGTGGATCACTCTGGCACGATGTTGGCAAAATGCACTTCATAGACACATGTGTGTCAGGGATGGATGTGCCCCAAAAGGCCAGCCTGTCCGGACAAATTTGCAGTAGAGCTACTGACTGCAAAGGCACAGGCCTGTTAAGACAACCCGTGCAGCAGCTGTACTGAAGTGAAGAGGTATCATTGTGAGGCTGGCTGCAGAGAGATAGTGTCCTCTGTCTCACTCTGATAAGATGTAGCCTTTTTGGGAGGGGGTGGGAATTGTGGGGTGGAAGGAAGACTGACAGCAGTGGGGGTGGCATGAATCATATTTCCTTGTTGTGTTGTGATGATTAAGCCTGCAGATGAAATCAACTTCTAAATGGCGCTCTCAGTCAAAGTGTCCAAACCAGTGGGCATGCTCTAAGTGAAGGTATCCAAAAGGGGCGAGCTCTTTATTTTATTTACAACGATTTATTGTGTAGTTGTGCCCAACAAAACCTTCAAATTTATTGGATTGCATTAGAAGTGTAAGAGATGACTTTTGTCAAAGGGGTGTCATGAAGCTTTTAAGATGTGGTTGTACTGTGTGTGGTTAAACAACTCACAATATTAACAGAGATTTATGTCTGTGTCCTTTACTGGCATGCGGGTGTCACAGATCTGAAGCGACTCGGATTACGCTATGGTGGGGATCGTGATGGATCTTCCATGACGTGGCGTAATTGCCCACGCTGTTTTTTAATCCACTGCAGCCTATTGATTAGTGTCAGTGAAAGTGATTGAGTGTAAAGAGAATATCACCTCAGAGACACTTCCAAGAATAAGGCATCTCTGGGGCTCAATAAACATTAAAACTGGTTGACAGCCAGCATAGTACTGAAAGCTGTGGACCGTTAACCCGTGAGCTGAATTATATTTAAATAAACAGTAAGAGGTATCAGTAGTACAATTAATGTGGTACGGTTAATATTTTTGTACCTTCAGTTGCATAGTTGCTTTATTAATCCTGTGGATTAGGAGTATAGTGCATCAAGGCTCCCTCCTGAGACCCAGTAACATTCTCCTTTGCCATTATGGCCCTTGCTACCCATAATGACAATCCTCCATCAAATAAGCATGACGCTCTGGAAACTGAAACAGTAGTTGTTCATTGCTTAAATTCTTCAAACATGACAAAAGATACCATTAGCCTTTGTTTATTAGGATGACAGTTAGCATTTCTTTCACCTGAAACATAAAAAGGAGACGCCGAACTGTCCTCCCGCTGATACTTTGTAGTAGAGCTGCACGATACCGCATCGCGATTATTTGAAATATTTGTGCGTAATATCTATAAAGAAAAAAAAAAAAAAAGAGATGAAATTTCTGTTTGCTATAGTTTATCTGCCAGTAGAGTGCGTTAAATAAACCGGTGGTGTTGCCGCGAGTTGTAATTAGCCACAAATCATTCTGACCGACGTAATGGGATTACAGTGTTTAGGATGACGGCATATGATGCCAGCTTTTCAGTACTATATGGGCGTTTATTTACGGACACAATTTGATAAGCAGATTAGTTGTACGCCTAAAATATTGAGAGGCATATTGTGACACCTGAAAGTTGGAAATCTGTATAAATTCAAATCTTTTAACAAAAAAAATTGTTCACTTGGATTTTTTCTGTGTGCATCCTTTTTGTGTGGGTGATCAAATTCTTCTTTTGCAGTCTCTCTGATCTAGGAACTGTAAGATGCATTGTGCTCTCTGACTCCTTAAACGTTTCCTACAGAAAAAAAAAAACGATTTTGAAGGATATTTAGGACACCGGAAACTTGGTTACCCTCAATAATTAGCAATTGGCAGTAGGCAAAAAATTCTCAGGCCTAGTCTATTAAAGGCAGATGTGAGTTAAATGTAAATAATAATCCCAGTATAGAACAAGGCACCACTGGGGTGAGATCAAGTAATCAAAGCCACTGATGAAGGGAGATGCCTCCAGAAGGGGGTGGGGATGGGTGAGGCTTCCTGAGAAGGGTAGACGGAGAAAGCAGTTTCTCCATGGAGTACCGGAGCTCCTCTCTCATTCAGTTTGCTCTCGTGGATCTTGCCCATGGTCTGTCCAAGCAGACTGGAGGCCTCCAGGATCAATCCCATGGGTGACTTCTTGAGCTCCAGCCCTTCCATGCGGTTCTGCAGCTTATTCTTCATATTGCGTCCGGACACAGTGATGCATGCGAAATATCACTGTGGAAAAGGCGGGCGAGGATCAGTCACTGCGTCCGTGTCCTGAGATGTCTGCCTACTCAGCATCTGTATACTAATGTCAGTCTCTCTTAGCATGTACCTAGGAGGGAGTGTGCATGATGACGCAGGACACTGCAAGGAGGGGGTCGTCATAACCTGTGCTTGAGAAAAGCTTTTGTAAATATAACTGTGATATAAACCTGACAGCAACTTCCAGGAACCATTTTAAATCCCTGTACAATAAAATGACAAGAAATAAGTCAAACAACCCTGGGGTTGCAGTAGCTCCTAAGATCCTGCTCCTTCATGTCTTGATGACTATACTCTCAGCCAGAAAGGTGAGGTTGAGACATCAGCTTATTCTTTCTATTTTTTTTTTTTTAATAAAAAAAACGCCCTCCCCTTCCTGTTGAGAGCACTCAGTGCTCATTCCTTAGATAAACCGTAACACATGATGAGTGGGAAAACTGGTTTCTTTGTCTTGACATTCCTCCTCCTCACAGCTAACACCCCGAAAGGAAAGGAAGTTCCACAGTATTCTGCTGCTGTGGTAGCCTACAGGGGTGACTCCCACGCCACCCGGAGGAGCCTGCAAGGGCGCCCTCTTATGGTCCGGGTGTGCTTATGGAAAATGCACAAAATCAATGGCAAAACTTACAGAAAATGGGAAAGATGATCTTGTGTCCCCCAAAGAGAGAAATCAGGAAGTAACTGGCAACCGTTAGAGCAACGACAAACACTGTGGGTTGTTCTTCCTAAAATTCTTGATGGCTGCCTTGTTTTCGTTACTCCGCATGGAGCCCAGTATGACCAGGGTGAGCACCGTGAATCCCAGTACCATATCAACAGGGTTCAGGAACCTGCAAAGAAATTACGGGAATGTCATTGCAGAAAATGGTGGAAGCATGTCACGCTTTCCACTGTCCAGCAAGATGTGTACATGCAGGCCATGATATCAGCACGTTCACTCTCTCTGGAGCTGCCACCTTGCCGCCCCTGACGGTCGATCTTTCCCATGAAGCTCAGCTCATGACAAGGCGAGTTACCAGCTCCTTTCCTATCTATTGTTTTTCAAATGATGACTGTGATGCATATGACTCGACAGGGCGGATGCATTTCTGGTAATGTGATGGTTTCGTGGACACTCCTGGAAGTGCTATGAGAAACCGTGCCCATCTCCGCAGAAAAACAAACAGTGCTATCTTTTGAGTAATAATTTCCGCATTAAATGAACCCTGCTGGTTTTGCTGCAGCAGGCTGTTCCTGAAATTTCCACCCCCGCTGGCTTGTAAGGGTGCCTGCTGTTCTGCCCGTGTCAGTTTCTTTGTGCGGTATCTGCCAGCAGCTGATGGCCTCGGATTATGCCCACTGGCTTTGCCGCCCACATCGGGCGCGTGTCCCCACAGCCAGATCGCCACTCCTGCCTATATTTAGAGACAGTGACTCCCCGTTTCCAGTCAGGGAAAAAAAAAATAACCGTTACTGCTGTGAGCACAACAGTGACTGACTCATTCGAAATGCATTCAGCGTAAAAACTCTTTTAAACTGAAACGGTGTGAGTTTAATATTGCTAATCATTTCAGTGTCTCACTCTGAATGAATGACTTTGAATAAGGTGTGCAGCTTGGGCCGAATTCCAAAATTCTGCCAGTGAGAACATAATGTATTACACGTCTTTAATGAAATTCACTTAGAAATTATTTCTAATTTTTACTTTAAAACGAGTTTACAAAAACTTAGTAGTACGACGGAAGAAATATGAATGTGCTAAATAGGTCTCAGTAGAACAAGGTACAAGCCACACAGAACAGGAAAATTTAAGGTTTTTTTTTCTTTTCTTTTTTTGTATTATTTCATTACTATTAGTGCTGTGCCCAGCCCCCATGGCTGTAAGCAGCTGCAGCGCATGTGGACCCAATCTACGCATCCTGAAGCGATGCGGGGCACGGCGATCATCTCTGAGCGACGCCCACTGCAACTTCCTGCGCTGCTCCGTTGGTTTCTGCTGACAGAGGCCTATCAGCCCAGCACAGAAGCACTATTATAATGAGGAATGGAAGCTGCGAACTGTCAGTGCCACACAAAGTAAGGCGGGTAAACGCTTCTGACGTAAGGCAAGCAAGGAAATGACAAGGGACAGGGACATCTGGGGACCTTTAGGCTGTCAAGTTGAAGACTTAGTGCGTTATTTATAACTTAAAATAAATTAAAAGAAGTATACACCTAACATTTTTTTAAAAATCTACTTACCCCACAGCCAGAAACACAATAATGACTATGACAAAGTAATTGGTTTGATGGTACAGCATGTTGCTGACTACTCTGTTGTTCCATCTTGCCAGATCCCCAAAAATCAGTTTTCCTGTAGCATTCGATCCCTGCATAGACGTTATCCCAGGGTCTGAGGGGAGAGATCTCCGTCCCCGACGTCGGCGTGGTCCGTGACACTGGCATGGTGTAATGCTGTCAGGATAAACGTGTCAGAGCCCAGCCTCACAAACACCACAGGATCCATGTAAGGCAGGACTCACGCAGGTGTACTATCGGTCATCCAACATATATGTGGAAAACTAGCGCAGACTGACTTTATCCAGGCCTGGTGGAGCAGGGTAACTCCTCCTCTGATTATGCAGGAAAAATAACACCATAAAAAACATCATTTTTCAGGTAGGGGAGGGTCACACCTTCAGTTTTTTGTGTTTCTTGTGTATCTTGTATTCACCTGCCCTTAAAGTGGCAGTAAAATAAAACAAATATATCATTTCACACCATGTGAAAAAAAAGTGGTTGCCCTCAGCCGCCCACAGTAACATGTCATACTTAAGCATTAGAGTGAGAGGTTAGGCCGTGCTGCTTGACTTAAGCTACTGACCAGCAAATGCTGGTCCCAGTCAGTCGCGCTGGTGCTTGCTGGTGAGAAGGGCGAGCTGTGTGGTGAGGGTCCACAAGGATGTCAGTCTGCGGGTACAGATGAGTGGTCTACGTTTTTGGTCCTCAGTAGCTGGCAGACCCCCACCATAACCGTTGACTCAAAGATTGGGCACTGGTGGCTAGGGAGTGCACTGCAGCACTCCTCCCTTGAGGGACTCAGGGGTTGGTAGCTGCTGTAGGGATTCCCCCAGAATAGGGAACTCCCAGCGGCGGTGCAGCAGCACTGATCCAGGGCGGAGACATGCCCCTCACTGCTGCCACTATAGGACCATCTTGGGATGTATTGTCGTAGCGGCCTTGCAGTGAGTCCAAGGTCGGAGCAGCTTCCCTAACCTGTCTCCGCTCCACCTGTTGGCAGTGACAGCATTTGCCCCCAAACGGATGCCAGGACAGTGTGTCTGCATTGCTGTGAAGCCGACCCTCCCAGTGCTCGATCTCAAACTAGGATGACCAGAGCTTCTCCAGCCACCTAGCCAGCTGGCCCTGGGGCTCCCAGGAATGTAGGAGTCATGCTAGTCAGGAGTGGTTGGTCCAAATTTTCTCTCAGTCTGGCTCAGACAGCGGCTCTTTTATCCAACAATTCGCTCTTCTCCCGGGTGTGTTTGCAATAGGACCGGCCTAATTATAGCAACAAGCCAGGCCTTCACTGCTTCCAACTTCTCTGGGTCTATAGCAATGTCCCGTTTGCAGACCACGTGGCCCAGGAACTGCTAGAGGAGGCTCCACTTAGCCGGTTTCAAGCACAGGCTGGTGTGGCAGATAGCAAGGAAGAACATAAGATGTTTACAAACGAGAGGAGGCCATTCAGCCCATCAAGCTCGTTCGGGGAGAACTAATAGCTGACTTGTTAAAATCTTATCTAACTCTGATTTAAAGGAACTCGAGGTTTTAGCTTGCGCTACACTAGCAGGAAGACTATTCCATACTCAAACTACACGCTGTGTAAAGAAGTGCTTTCTTGAAAGGCTAGCTGCTGCACTGTTGAAGCTGGACACACGGACTAGCAAGTCATCCAGGTACACAATGCAGTAGTTCTCGGAATCCCCGCCAGTACACTTACCATCAGCTGCTCACATGTGGTAGAGGCATTGCAGAGTGCAAAGGGGAGTAACCGCAAGTGCTATAGGCCTCATCCCAGGGTGAACACAGCCTTCTTCCTGGCGGGTACTGTGAGCTAGAGTAAGCTGGCTAGTGTGTCCAGCACATTGTCAATATGTGATATCAGTCCTGTTTGGTGTCCGCATTTAACCTGCGTAATCCACACAGAACCACCACGGTCCATCCTTCTTAGGAAAGCCAGGGCAGCCCATGGTCTGGTAGAATGCGCGATCCAGCACCTCGCTCACCTTCTCCTCAGCAGTGGCCCTTTTCACTAGCAGCAAGCAGCAGAAAAAGATGGGAGGGGGTGTTGTGATCGACATTGCTCTGGTTCATTTAGTTCTTTGCTGCTGCAATTCAGCAAAGCCTGCACTGACTCTGAAGTGAATGACATCCCGGGGGAGCGGAGTCACTCGTGAAGGGTTGTGCAGGTAGGTGGGACAGTGTATCAACAGATCAGAAGGGAGCGAGTCAGTATTGTTGCACAGGACATCGGTGAGTGCTGGGTTATCCGTTGTTGACGCCAGGGGATGATGTGAGGGAGAGTAGAACTGTGTTTAAGTTAATACTGTTTGCATGTTCTCCCAATTTTCTCCTGCATTTCAGCTGTGTTCTTGTGTTTCCTTGAAAAGACATTCACTTTATGTCCGTTTGTGTTTCTTAATCTATGGAAGTGCATACCCTGTGGTAGACTGTCATCAGATGGATGGACCTTACTAGGATTAACTGAAAATAAATTATTGGTCATCGTTTCTAATATTCGGTGACATAGGATTCCAAAATCCATTCCTGAACAAATGCTTTTACTTCTCACTATTATTAAGCTGATAAGCTGAATAAGCCCACCATTCCTCAACATGACGATACCGTAATGCAACCAAACTAGTTGGTATCTACCAAGAAAGCGGAGACCCCCGGATTTTCCTCTGATTGGACCAGTCGGTTCGCGCGAAGCATGTTGGGAAGGCAGCGGATCATGGAAATATGGCGGATGTAGAGGAGCCGTAAGTATTAGTTAGAACAGAAGCTTCAGTACATCCTGACTGGACGACTTATGCTTATCAGTTTCGTTTGAAACCGAGCGTGTATGAACCTTCTTTTACTCTCTCATTTTAGGGAGAAGAAAAGAAGGAGAATAGAGGAGCTGGCTCAGAAGTTAGTGCTGAAACGATAGAAACTGACAGCAGGTTTGAGGTTATGAAGATATGGGAGTGCTGCAAACATCTGATAATGAATTGGCTAGCAAAGCATTCAGAACTAGCTAACTAATGTCTGAAATCACACAATGGCTATTTATCTAAATCAGCTAAACCACGATATGTCACAATGGACAGTATTGCTGAATTCACACGATACTCCTAATTGCAGCCGGCCGTCAGATTTAATAAGACTTCAATACTTGTGAAGTACGGTGACCCCAGTTTTGGGCAGGCTGTCTGTCAACATAACACTGTACCCTGTGTACTCTGGCACGTTTTTGCTGCGATATATTGTGCACCACGCTAAATTTCTACATGGAGGATAAATATTGACTTTTACTTTATGTTTTGTGTATTTGCCAGTATAACGATGCACGCGAGAGTCACACTTTGGATAGCTTTTGTATCTCGCCCATCAGATCTACTGTGCAATTGAATATAAAGACAAGCTTGGCAATTGCTGATTGTCACAGTATAATAAAAATAAGCATTTCAGATGGTGTGTTGTGCATAAAATAGTATCTGATGAATTTAAAAAATATAATCTGGTGAATATTTTGGCAAATGTAGAGAACAGACTGACGTCCACTAGCATGCTTAAGAAATGACAGACGCCCTGTGGTCACGACGTGAGCAAAGCTGTTTATGGAGCTTCAATGCCTCCGTAGATGCGGCGAAGTATAATGTACGGATATGTGGGGCGTTTGCAGTCTGTGCCTGATCCTTGCCTCCGTTCCGCGCAGGATGGCGCTAGACGACGCAAACTGGGACGGACGTTGGAATCACGTGAGCAAGTTCCTAGAGCGCGCGGGGCCCTTCACGCACCCCGACTTCGAACCGAGCACCGAGGTGGGAAGCATATACCTGCGGCAATGAATTATCTGCGCGAAATAAGCCGAGCTGAGTCTGAAAACGAAAATATAAAATGAATGCGTCTTAAGCATCATACATCATAATAGCTTCTATTACTGCTGACAGAAGGTTAACCCGACTTGACGTTTTGTGAGGAAACAGCGCATTTGCTTTTTGCGGTGGTCCCCATTTTTTTTTACTTTCTCATATTTAATGCATACGTACAGCATGTTACTGGAAAATCATTCTTCAGCACCCCTGGCAGATTAAATTTACCTGCCCGTAATCTTTCTTTTTAGCAGAACCTCTGACATGCTATCTCTAGAATCTGAGACCCCAGGAACAATGTGACACTTAAACTGGATCAGCTGTGAATATATGTCAATGATTTTTTTTTCAGTTGCTCCAGTTTTTATTGGAAACATGCAAGATTCTGGTCATCGGAGCTGGCGGCTTAGGATGTGAACTCCTAAAAAGCCTGGTATAGCCCCTCTGGGTTTGGGCCGTCTAATCCCGGGGTGTGATTTACTGTTTGTCATTGAAGCAGAGCTGCTTTAATGTTACTTGCATTCGATATTCACACACTTCTTTGTGCATATATGACAGTGCGATGGACAGATTTATGATTACCGCTTTGCTAAGCTTGTCCTCCTGTCCTGTGTCACTAAGGCTCTGTCAGGTTTCCGGGACATTCACCTTGTGGATATGGACACCATTGATCTGTCCAACCTAAACAGGCAGTTCCTCTTCAGGTCAGTGTTCATTAAAACCATTTTCTTCTCTTTGTGTATTTAAATTTTTATATTCCATGTTTTAATGAAACACCTACTTCTGTAATTATCAGCTCTCTCTCATTTTTCTGGGCTTCTTTTACAAGGCCTAAAGATGTGGGTCGCCCCAAAGCTGAGGTGGCAGCTGAATTTATCAATCACCGAATCCCAGGATGTAACGTGATGGCGTATCCTCCAGCTGCGGGGACGGTCAGCTCTGCCTTCGCTGAAATGTAACAGTAATGTAACATTACTGACTCACTTTAAGGATGGGAGGGGTTTCTTTAGTATGTACAGTACAGATCTTGCTTTTCCTTAACCCTGTCAGACATTTTAAGAAAATCCAAGACTTGGATGAGTCATTTTACCGACGTAAGTACAGCACCTCCCTCACTTCTCTCATTGGTATTCTGAAACATTCGTCGCCTTGGCAGAGGACTCACACCATGCTGTGATGCCCTGACAGGAAGCCTCTTAATATCCTTATGAATCCGCTGTATTTTTGGCTCCGTCATGCTTTCAGTAAAGTTTTGTTGGTGAGGCCAGTTTTTATATAACAGCACTTGCTGTCTGTCCTGTAATATCCATCCATCCATCCATTTTCCAAGCCGCTTATCCTACTGGGTCGCGGGGGGTCTGGAGCCTATCCCGGAAGCAATGGACACGAGGCAGGGAACAACCCAGGATGGGGGGCCAGCCCATCGCAGGGCACACT
>JAODJX010000129.1:15413988-15436595 GCA_026776945.1 Isichthys henryi | reverse complement strand
TGCCAGACAGTCCGCATTTTTGCTCCCTCCCAGCTCCCTGCCAGACAGTCCGCATTTTTGCTCCCTCCCAGCTCCCTACCAGACAGTCCGCATTTTTGCTCCCTCCCAGCTCCCTACCAGACAGCCCGCATTTTTGCTCCCTCCCAGCTCCCTGCCAGACAGTCCACATTTTTGCTCCCTCCCAGCTCCCTACCAGACAGTCCGCATTTTTGCTCCCTCCCAATTCCCTGCCAGACAGTCCGCATTTTTGCTGGAGCTGGGAGGGAGCATTTGGGGGTCCCCAAGGAGCAGTCGGAGAAACACTGTTTTAAAGTGCATATCCTACGTAAATGTGACTAAACAATGGATGACTCAACCTTTCACCATCCATGATCCTTTTCCTTTGCTGCAGGGCATCATTAACTTTCTTTGCTGGTTTTATCCATTACCTTAATTCTGACGCCCTGACTGCCCCCTGCTGGTCAACTCCACCACTGTCCCAAAATTCATGCGTGCTTGAGCTAACATTTCTGACCTGACAAGAAGGGCCCCTTTTTCACATCAAATCATATTAGCCCGACCTGTGATTAATCTTCACATGAGGCAGCCTTTGGAAGGGGTTGACACCTTATTAATTTTCTTAATTAGATCTCTCATTTGATGTCAGAACAATACACGCTAATCACCTATTCTTAAGACCTTGCACTCCTGAGCCTACTATTAGCAGTTTGTGTGAAGGGAGGTATTTTAAGGAACTTAAATGCATTCCGGATGTGATTAATGCAAATCATACTAAACTGTCTCGCATGTCAAACTTATGCTAGATGTTTCTTTAGCTTTTTAATCATCATTCTTAAATGATTCACTCTCAAAAGTCTATATGGGTCTCCGACAACAACACACATAGTGTACAAGTAACTGAAGTGTTTACAAAAATACACATTGGTCAGTGATTGCTGTTCTTAATGCAGATGATGTCTAAGTCCCATCCACACATGACCTTGGCAAGAGGCATCATCAGACCTCTGTAAAGACGAAGGGTCCTGGAGCTACAGCAGGACATTTCACGGCAGAGAACACGGCCCCTTCATTTATCATGGGCATTGCTAGATATGGACACATGAGATTGTGACCTTCCTTAAGGTGTCCCGATCTGAGCAGCTGCTCCCCTCTGTCTGTAATGGCCCCATCAGAGTCAGCGCCAGTGCTCATGCAGCTCACTGCCCTCAGGTGTCCCCTGCACAGTAAACCCAGCCCGTATTAGAGAATGCGTCAATGTGCACTGGGTACCCAAACTGGATATGCAGACTTGGTACCCACACCACATACACACGCAGGATATGCACACTGAGTACCCACACCACATACAAACACTGGATATGCACACTGGGTACCCACACCACATACACACACTGGATACGCACACTGGGTACCCACACCACATACAAACACTGGATATGCACACTGGGTACCCACACCACATACACACACTGGATATGCACACTGGGTACCCACACCACATACACACACTGGATATGCAGACTGGGTACCCACACCACATACACACACTGGATATGCAGACTGGGTACCCACACCACATACACACACTGGATATGCAGACTGGTTATCCACACCACCTACACACACTGGATATGCACAATAGGTGCACATACAGTACCTGATTCATACATCACGTATGCACACTGGGTATGCATATCACATATGCACACTGTGTACGTACGCTGGGCACCCACACCGCAAGCGTACACTGGATATGCACACCAGGTATGCACACTGCATACGCGCACTGACTACCTCGCGTATGCTCATTGGGTAACCATTCCGCATTTTCAGTTTCAGGATGTCTTGTGAACTAAAGGTGATTTTTGTACTTTTCTGGCTTTTTAAAATGCAGAATGTGTAAAACGATAAAACAAGAAATTATGTCTCTGGCAAAATACCAGTAGAACAAACTGCAGTCCTGTGAATTCTTATTAAAACCTTCAGAAGGACCTGATTGATCAGGAGAGCCCTTTCCATAATGGCACGTTGGTAAGCACAGGTACTCCACACCTGGAATCACATGGATCTTCGTGACACTGCGGTGCTGGTGTGGGTCCTTCACTCTGCACCCCGGAGAATAGGCAGCCAATAACATCACTGCCGTCAGAGGTCACCTGTTAGATCAACTTTCTGTACTGAATAATCATTCTTCAGAGATATAATACCTCTTCAATTTCTGCTTATCAAAAATCTGGTGTATGTGCATGAAGAGAACTGGCACATTTTGAATGCTTTGCAGCAAAATGTTGGAATACGCAATATTATTCAGTTGTGAAAAAGTATAAATAAACATGCTGTCTACTCAAATAAATATTCATGAGGGTTAGCTGTTGTACAGTGAAATTCATGAATGCCGTCTGTTGTCTCCGTGGTAGGCTATCCTTGCTGATTCTCTGCAGTTTGGTAGAGGTGAGGTGCTGCCTTGTCCGTGTAAATCTGACAGTGTGTGTCCTTTTGCAGATGCTGATTCTGAGTAGCTGGATCAGCACAGCTACCTGTTGGCTCTGTCATCATTGCTAGGATGTTGTGTGAAAAGGACGGTGACATGCAGGGACAGTGACATGCAGGGACAGTGACATGCAGGGACAGTGACATGCAGGGACCTGGAGACTTTCAGCTGTTATGTTTCTCATGTAATTGTTTTTTAAATATTTAATTATACTTTATTACAGGCATGGACAAATTTCCTGGTACCCTTCCACATAAAAACACTAAAATAACTTGAAACTGACTGAAGTTTAATGCATCCTTTATTGTTTATTCCATATTCAACACAAAACAGACTTTGTTTTTGATTACTGATTCAGTTGAATATTGTATATAATTAAACAAATGAAAATGGCACAGACAAAAAAGATGGTGGCCTTAATTTAATTTTCTGTGGCACCACCTTTTGCAGCAATCACTGTCAACAAGCGATCTCTGTACTTCACAGTGAGACGACTGCATTTGCCAACAGGTAGTTTGGCCCACTCTTCCTGAGCAAACTGCTCAAGCTGTCTCAGGTTTGAAGTGAGGCATCTCCACACTGCAATTTTCAGATCTTTCCATAGATGTTCAATATGACTAAGATCTAGGCTCATGGAGGGCCATATAAAAATAGTCCAATGTTTTTTTTCACAGCCATTCTTGAGTGCTTTTAGCTGTATGTTTTGGGTCATTATATCCTGTTGGGGGACCCATGACCTGTGACTGGGACTGAGCTTTCTGACACTGGGCAGTATGTTTGGCTCCAGGACACCTTGGTAATTTTGAGACTTCATTGTGTCCTGCACAGATTCAAGGTTCCCTGTGCCAGATGCTTGTCAACATGCATTTTGGTGAAATCCACTCTGACTTTTTATGATTTTCTGTTAATAGTGGAGCCCTCCTGGGTCTTCTTCCATGGAAGCCATTATCTTTCAAAATGCGACGGATGATGCGATCAAAAAGTGACGTGCCTTGACCTTGGAGCTCAGCATGAATGGTTTTGGATGGTTTCCTTGGCTCTTTTTCTACCATCCGCACTATCCGTGACCAACCAGGGGTTGCATTTCCTCTTGGGTCCACGTCCTGCGAGTTTGGCTACCGTCCCTTGAACTTATTAATAATATTGGCAGCTGTGGTCACAGGAACATGAAGCTCCTTGGAGATGGACTTATAGCCTTTACCTTTGACACTGTCATCTATAATCTTCTCTCTGAGCTCCTCAGACAGCTCTCTTTCCTTTGCTTTCTCTGGTCCATATTCAGTGTGATGCACACAATGATACCCAACAACACAGTAGCATGTTCTGTCCCTTTAAATAGGCGGAATGGCTGATGAAAAACTTAAAAGCACCTGTGATACTAATTAAGGTTAAACACTTTGTTTAGAAATATGACTATAATGCGAGGATAAATAGTCTCTTCAGAGATACCAACAAATCTGCCCGTACTATTTCAGCATATCTTTGTGACAACAAATAATTTATTTTCACAATTTTATTGGTTTACTCTATCACATACTAAAGGCATGCAGGTATACATTAGACAAATGCTTTTAACTGAATCACCTTTCAGAAGAAATGAAATGCTGTTTCAATGAGCTGTAATGGTACCAAGAAATTTGCGTATGTCTGTATATTCCTTTTTCTGTTTTTATATTTTCAAAGGATGCCTGAAATTTGTTTTACAATGTGTATGTAATTCAGTAATATATATAAGAATATGGACACAGACCCTTGAAAAACAATCTAATTTGGTAAGTCTGACTTACAGAATCGCAGTTGCTTGGTGACACCAGCATGGTGATTGTTTCCACTGATGTCATCACTGCTGCTGATCTCCCACTTGCTTTGGACTGCTGCTATTTTTTAAAAATAATTTACTTCACTTGATTAAATTAAGCATCTTATCGATAAGAAGTCCTTGTGTGCTGTTTCTAGTATTTCAAAGCTACATGCCTTTTGCTCACTTCCTGTTGTCACGTCTCTCCGTCCAGCCCTCTCATGTACCACGCCCACCTCGTTACCCTCGTCTGAATTCCCAACGCACCTGCGGTCCTGCGTTCATTCTGATGTCATGTCTTGTATTTAGGTGCACATTCAGTCTGCCTTAGTAGATCTATCATTAACATGTATACCATGTTGTGTGTTTGTGGCTTGTGTTTCCCCAAGAAATCCTGTATTTTGGACTCCGCTGCCTGACCTTCATTCCCCGGCTCCTGCGTGCACGACCAGACGTCACAATTGTCAATGTATACATTTATGTGTACACTTCCCATCTGTGTGCACACTTTCTGTCTATGTTCACATATCCTGTCTATGTGCACACTTCCTGTCTCTGTGCATACTCCCTCTTTATGTGTATACTTCCTGTCTGTATGCACACTATTTGTTTTTATGTACACTTTCTGTGTGTATACTTTCTGTCTATGTGTACACTTCCTGTCTGTGTGCACACTTCCTGTCTGTATGTACACTTCCTGTCTTTGTGCACACTTCCTGTCTGTATGTACACTTCCTGACTGTGAGCACACTTCCTGTCTGTATGTACACTTCCTGACTGTGAGCACACTTCCTGTCTGTATGTACACTTCCTGTATGTGTCCACACTTCCTGTCTGTATGTACACTTCCTATCTGTGTCCACACTTCCTGTCTGTGTCCACACTTCCTGACTGTGAGCACACTTCCTGTCTGTATCTACACTTCCTGTCTGTGTCCACACTTCCTGTCTGTATGTACACTTCCTGTCTGTGTGCACACTTCCTGACTGTGAGCACACTTCCTGTCTGTGTCCACACTTCCTGTCTGTATGTACAGTTTCTGTTTGTGGTTGGCATATTGATGTCTGTGTCTGGTCCTACAGCAAAGCCCTTAACCCCGATTGCTCCAGGGACTGTCTGTCCCTGCCTTCTGAAATGTGTATCGCTTTGGATAAAAGCCAAATAAATAAATGTAAATATACTTCTGAAACAAGCTGACTGAGACAGAAAAGATACTAGATTTTAAAAATGACTGCAACATACAAATCATTGGAACTGTACATGCATAATTATTCCCGCTATTATCTTGCTCGTCGTGACCACTGTCTTTAGAATAATATTTAAAGAATATGATGCTGGCGGCTCCCTGACAAGCTGGTACTGTTTCTGTTTTTCTTACTATTTCCAACGGGCATGATAAACATGGTAGTGGAACAAAAACAATTGAATAAATGCACACATGAATGCCTGCTGTTCAGTCCCAGGCAGATTAATGAACATCTTGTTTAATTGCCTCAGTCCACAATTCAGCTCTAACTGATCTGCATATAAATCCCTGACATGTAGCATCTTTTAAACCAAAAAACAGAAACTGAGCCAAATCAAGGGGAGAAGATCATGGCAGACAATACCCATGGAATTGTGGGAAATTAGCCTCGCAGGAGTTTGGCTGCGTTGTTCTGAACTTTGTAACAATGGCTGTTTCCAGGCCCCCCCCAGCAGTACTTTGTGCATCACTGCTGCGATAAGTAAACTTCTCTCGTTCTCTGATCCACTACACTTGACCGTGAAATGGAGTCGAGTACATGCATAACAAGGTGAAAGCATTCAGAGGTCAGAAGCTGGGAGCAGGCCTTCTGAGATGTTCTCGGTACGGTTTAATGATGTTCCTGGGTCTGCCTGGAGCATTCACTCCAAGAGCCGAACCCGCTGAACCCGAAAGAGCTGTACCCTGAAACAGAACTGCGTATTGACTGAGAAATTGCTGTTGTCTAGGATTTGGATACTAGATAGGAGGCCGCCTCGCACACACAGAAGAGCTGGCTGCCTGCCTCTCTGGATACCTCTCCCACAGTCTCCTTTCCTCTGTGATGCCCCTCTTCATCTTTTTCGAAAATCTTCCTTCATAGCTTATTTTAATTTCTCCATTAAACACATGCTCACCTTGCTGTTAGACTGTAGTTCCTGTGTCTGTGTTCGAAAGATTCAGAAAAGATCGAGAGCTTCATGAATACAAGAGGCTGCAACTCCGTGATGAGTGAGTGTCAGCCAATGGGATCCGAGGTGACCGAGGTGTGGGCGGGACCAGAGAGCTGCTCCTCCTGCTCCGGCTTCAAGGGGCATCTTTTGGGGAGTGGTAAGTGGCTCAGAGGGTTATGTCTCTGTGCCTGTGATTGGATGGTTGCTGGTTCAAGCCCCAGAATAGTCACATGCTCATGGGCCCTTAAGCCTGGCCCTTGACCCCCAACCCCAGGGGTGCTGCATGCTGGCTGAACCTGTGCTGTGACCCCCAATCTATGGCGAGCAAGATAAGGTAGATGAATTCCAATGTACCTGTATTTGTACTTGTGAAAAAGGCAGGTGAATAATTTATCATCGTTTGTCTCTCTGGTTCCCCCACGGTCACCTCATGAACCTTTAGTGAGGGGGATCGGCATGCTCCATGCAGACGCATGCTGCATGACAGATGCATGCTGCCAGTGATGTGGGGACTCCATCTCAACATTGTCACAGTGTTACTGTCATATTTACATGCTGGTGTGGGCACCCTGTGTCCATTACAGCAGAACTGGCTGCATTTCGAAATGTTTGTATGGTAGAAGACTGTTAATCTGAACTTTGATGCAATGACTAGCCTGCAGAAATCAAGGCGAGGACTCGTCTAGCATTCAGCTTGCAGAAAAAAAGCTTGGCTGTGTAATATATAATATACAGAGGAAATGCATGAAATTCACATCTAGGAAATTGTCAATCAATTTCTGTCCAATCAAAGTAGATTTTACACAGGGTCCCAGTCCGAAGAGGGTTGTACGTTAATTTTGGAGAGCTTGTCAGGCGGCGAGAGCTTGACAAGTCACTCTGGAAAGTTTGTCAGGGGACCTGATGGCAATCTAAGTGAAGTGGGCATTGGCTTCACACCAGCATAAATTAAATATTTAGTGACTCATCAGAACAGGGAGCCACTATCATAACTGCAGCACTGATCTAAAAACCGCCGTCGTCTGCAAGGAAGGAAGCGTCACGCTTCACACAACAGGGCTCCATGCTGCCATCAAGAAAGATTCCAGATAGGTGTCGGACCTGCACATCTTCGTAAACTTAACAATCTCTAACAGAGAGAATGGAATTCAATCAGCAGGTCAGCCAGACTCCATTCCTCTGTTTGTAAGCAACCTGTATATGAGCACAAGGGCTGAACCATAACACCGCTGCTCAGTGGGTGAAACAGCAGTGAATCCGCCTACTGTGATGTCAACGTATGACATTAATTAAAACCAGTGTTTTCTGTTAGGCGGCAAGGTGCACAGAATTCTAAGGTACCTGTTTTATTGTGTCATAGATATGCACAGACAAGACACAGGAATATGCTTACCTGCAAAGGCTGTACGGAGCAGTGTAATTGTGCGTCTTTATTTCATGATGATAACAAGACTTGAACCAACAACCTTCTGACCCCAAGCACAGAGGCTTGGCCTGCTCAGCACTGCTGGCTGGGCCCCCTGAGTTTGAAAATGAGAAAAAAACGGACCAATGTGGTGATGTCATACAATGAAGACTGTGATTGGTTAATGAAGAGAAAAGCAAACTCCTCCCTTGTTGATCCAGGGACACGTTGAATGTGGCAAAATCAGGATGTCTATAAATGCCCCCTCCCCCTAACATCAGACCATCCCCTAGTTTGAGTCGCCAGTGGCTAGCCTCCAAGGGGGACCAGTGTTTCGGTGCCGTCCCATTGCGCTGTCCTGTGGAGCCCCTGCCTCCCCCTCGTTTCTGTCATCGTTGTACTCCGCTCCGACTACAAAGTCACCAGCTATGGCGAGCAGTTAACTGTGAAGTGGATCTAATACTTAATGAGAAATGTTTGCGTCAGCTACTCTGGGATATCAGAAGGGAAATGCTGATTAATTACACAGGCAGGACGCAACATGGCAAAGTTTACTGTAGCTATAAGCCTTGCCTTTAATTGAAATTGTCCACAGTCCCTTAATGACTGATAAGGCGATTGTGCTTTCAACTGAAAAACGAGCCTTTTTTCATGAGTAATGGAAAATTATGGCAGGTAGTTAAAATAAAGCATCAGTGAGAAAAGTAAATCAATGGCTGACTGCTGCGGGGGTCCTGGCATGCGGGGCCAGGGCAGGGGCCGTGTAAACAAAGGCCCCACTGCTCATTTCACTGTTTCCTGCTGTCAACATTCAGTATCTGAATTAATTTACGAGTGATTTTTGTTCTTGACTCCTGATTTGACTTACCTTTTTCTAGAAAATGTTGGGCTGCGTGGGTGGAATTATGCTACATTGATTAGTGCCGCTGCCTTACACCTCTGGGAGCAAGGTTCGAGTCTCCACTGGGGACACTCTGGATGGGGTGCCAGTCCATGGCAG
Source organism: Isichthys henryi (assembly GCA_026776945.1). Lineage (NCBI taxonomy): Eukaryota > Metazoa > Chordata > Actinopteri > Osteoglossiformes > Mormyridae > Isichthys > Isichthys henryi. The sequence goes on along the minus strand of JAODJX010000129.1, from coordinate 15,427,723 downwards.
GACATGCACACAAAAACAAAATGCAGAAATGGCCAACACGGCAGTGTGAACGCCCTCTGTTCTCACACAGCTTTTCAGTGGCAGTAGCTGATTTGCCTTTCATTTCTGGATTCACTGTGACGGTATAATCCTCAGTGTACCATGAAACGCCCCCTGGAGGTGGCGCACTCCTAAATTTCATTTGCCTTGTATACCATAGAGAATCCCATCATTTGAATTCACAGTTGTCACTGTCAGTGGTCTCCACTTGAGTCACAAAGCAACACTTTGTACTTTGCATCCTCCAGAACCTTCTGCTCAAAGCCAGACATGCCAGCAGAATATTTTACTCTGCAGAAATGGCTCCTTATTTTCCCCCCACGATCCAAATGATGCAATGCTCCAGAGGCTAAGTGTTCCTCTTGGACTCAGCCACTTGCCCTTCACCACTCTATTCACGCCCTTGCGTTCTGTGTCTGTATACTGCTGAGGTCAGGCCGACCTATAGGCTGACGGCATATTTAAAAATACCATCTGTAACCAGCATTCCTAAACAGATTATCCGAAATCTAGCACCATACTGACATTGTTGTCAGTCTTACAGCGACAATCCGGTAGCACTTTAACTGACGGGGCACAAATACATTAACTCAGTTACTACTGAAGTACAAACCATGAACAAATATAGTCGCTACTTGAGATAAAGGATATCACGATACATTAATGGTGAACAAACATGAGATCGATATTTCACTTGTGTTACTCATTGCTCGTTCCTTCAGTAGTTTACAGAGGTTTACTGAAGTAACAGATATCGTAACACATATAGTAACTGCTATATGCGTCACAGTTCATCAATGATGAATTAACATGAGATCAGTGACTTAGTTTGTGGTTAATTAATACTGAAGGAATAGCATAATACTACATTATTTGTGCTCCTTCAAGTAAAGTGTAACTGACAAGCCTCCAGCATGGATTCCCATAATTCCTGTTCACGGAGCCAAAAGCAGGAATCATTCTGAGCCTTAGAACTGCATGCCAGTGTGGTTTATAGCACAGCGTGTAATGATAACATGCCACAGTAAATCAATGAGTGGCATACTGCGGTCAATGAGGTGCTTATGCGACCGCAAGACTAAAATTGGAAAATTATAAAATAGTTCTGCCCTTCAGCATAATAGCTAGCAGAAGGAAAATGTGCAGTAATACTCCGAAGTCTGAGCACACATGCTGAAAGGCATTTTTTAATGTTTTCTGTAATAGATAATGACCTGTCCTCTTCTATGCCTGAACCACACTTGTTGAACTCACCCTCTCTGCATCTTACTTATTTTTCAGAATTTGACTGATGAATCTTGCATCTCCTCAGGGCCTCAGTTTGTTACATGCAGAGGTGGAAATTTCAGGTCCAGAAAGTAAAACCCTGGACCAGGATTTTGTTTCAACCAACCAGCTGAGTATAAAGAGTCACAGTCACAGAGTACTTAGCTGGTTGGTTGAAACCAACTCCTGGTCTGGAGTTTTACTTTCTGGACTTGAAATTTCCACCTCTGGTTACATGTTTTCACCTCACTGAGAGTTTGTTTCTCAGCAACCCTGTTTTTGTGTATGACCTGGGTTCTCTCGCATTTCATTATGCACTTGCCAGACCTGCAAGCTCCTGCCTATATTTTGACTGGGAGTTTTGCTGTTACCATTTGAATGTGGATTTTCTTCAGGCTCCCCTTGACAGGTCTGCGATGACTGCTTGCGTTTTTGACTATGATTTCTAGAGCACAATCTTGGAAATAAACCTGGCGCTTCCACAAATTTCTCTGGTCATTGGAATATGCCGTCTCTCTTTATATACCTCTATAATATATAAATAGATAATTTGAATGGTATTTCACTGTCCTGTACAGTGTCAAATACCTACTGCTGCTGTATAAATATTACATTTACACAGTATATTCTTATATCATTCATTAAATAAAAATCAAAAATCATTTTTATTGTATGCCTGTTGTCGTCTGAAGAATAATTTGCAACATTATCGCTCTGACTACTACCACATTAAAAGACAATTCAGGCATCTTAAAAATAAACAATAAAATGCCAAATACATCAGAAAGGGTCCCACAGCAAGTAATGAGACAATTACACAAAAAAACAGGACGAATTACAGCCGAAAACCAGCTAGTTTATGTGATCGGCTCAGTGGCTGGCCTGATGGACGATGGAGGACGTCACAGCGAAAGTTCTGCCTTGTGAATCCCAGGCTCTAAACATGTTTTACTGCTGTGCTGCACAGACAAAACTCAAAACAGCACGAAACTGCACACCTTAATCTACAATACCTTCATTTAATACAGCTGTGCAAAGATGCACAGGAAGTATGCAGGCTCTCCTGTAAATTTCTGTGACAGCATCTCTCAGAGCCTCAAGAAAGATCATTGTGAAATTCTTCAGGGATGAGAGGGACGTCCTGCACCTTAAAGAAGGAGCTTAACATTCTCGTTCTGGAAATGGCTTTTAAAATCCCACGCGGGGGCCACGCGGATGGACGGGAGGCTGCTCTTCCATGATAAAAGGGAAAATGAGACCTAAGAAATGTGCCCTGGTTGCAAGAGGGAGGCAGCATTTAGCTGTTGCACAAACTTGAATCGCAGGACAGATTAAGCGCTGTAAATACACACAGGGAGGGGGCATGATTACAGCCACCTGTCAGCCAAACTTCACAGCCTGCACCTCTTTCAGCTCATCTCAGAAGTTGCCTTCGCAGCCAGAGCTGACAGATAATTTGGAAACTGTGGTGGTGGGGGGGGGGTGGCTTCACACTACATGAATAAATTAAAACTGAAACGAAGTAGTTCACATGGTGTCAGAGAGCGAAACTATCCGGGGAGTCTTTCGGCTAGAAATCGGATGTGGAGTGAAAAACGTACAATTCGGAGAAGGTTTCTAAAAGATCCTGATGAATTAACAGTCACTTTTAATCAAACATTTGAGTGAACCAGCCATCCGTCTGCCCCCATATGGGATCTTGGCCTGTACCAGTGCATAACCTGGATGGAAACCAGTCTAAGCACCATCTAGAGCAGTGCTTCCAAACCAGGTAGTCAGGGATCCACAGACAGCCAACGTTTTCCTCCCAACTCTCTGCCAGACAAAGCACATTTTTGCTCCATCCCTGCTGGTAGGGAACAAACATGTGGACCATTTCTGGGTCCCTGAGGCCCGGAGTGAGATACACTAATCTAGAGAGCCCCATCTGCATTTTCCTGAGTCATGACGAGAAGCCGGAGTACCTGCAGGATAGAGGTAGAGGTAGGGAGCATGCAGTGACAGCACATTGCTGCACCCACCACACGACAAACCCAACTGCAGTCATGTGACAGGTGATACCCCAACACCACACTAGTGTGAATTTTTTTCTCAGTGGCTGGAGTGCCAATCCTGCCACCAACCCCCATATTTCCCTGTAAGTTGGAGGACCTCCATGCAGGGCTGGATATAGATTAACATTATACCCAGAATAAAGCATTTGCAGGTTATGGGCTTTGCTCAAGGGCCCAGTAGAGTAGGATCACTACTGACTTTCACAGGATTCAAACCAGTGCCCTTCCAATTGTTGGCACAGGTCCCTAGTCTCAGAGCCACCACTCTGCCTACCTTCATGAAGCCAATGCAAAACTGGCAGCTCATCACGCACACACACAGCTGGGGTGTGTGAGTCCAGGGCCCAAGGAGGGAGGCTGGGAACCACGATGCTTCGGTCATAAGTGACAGTTATGCCCCCTGCTGGACAGCAGAGAATTGCCCATTCATGTCCTTTGGTAGCTACATATTATGCTTTTTGCCTGTCATACGTTTGCATATATGCATTGCAAAAAATGATAGGACTGAAAATACAGCGCGGGTGCTGGAGGAGAGGAGTTTCATGAAGTACATTTCCCACACAAACGTGCTGGCAGTGACTAGACTCCCAATCATCTGTCATTTAGTTTTTCTAAAAGAGTTCCCACTGGATAACAGCTGATGTGTTTAAAATAAAAAAAATGAAATAAGATCATTAAATGGCATTATTCTGATGGCTTAGGGTTAAAACACTCACATTCACAGAAATACAAAGCTCTTTTTGGGCTGTCAAATCTCTCCTGAAAGGTCAGTACAACCCAAGCATTACTGTGGTATAATTTATGCATTTTTTCATTCTCCTCACATATTGTAACTAGACAAAGCTTAATTATGGAAACTAATCTCTGTAGAACAGCAATATTGCACAATGTAAACATGCAAGATGAATACATGTGTTGAAGTCATGTGACTCTTAACTCGCTGGAGGCCTGATGGCCAGCTTTTCTTGTGCTGTGAAGTCTTCAGCTTGCATGGTGGAACTAATTATTATGATGTCATATCCCTGAAATGCTAGTTGCAAAAGAATACCTGTGTGAATAGAAAGTCAAATGTGATGAAAAACCTAAGAGCACCCGTTCCTTTGGCAATGGTCTCCATTGTTATTGATGACCACAATATCATCACATGACACCTCAAACAAGCTGCCTCCATGACCCAAAAGCCTGCCACACTCATCTGAAGGCTAAATATTTTCCAACCTGGCATTTCTGTGATTCGATGTGTTTTAAGTTGCCAAATTGAAAATAACTGATTTTTATCAGAAGGCAGATTTATATTAAAATACAGAGGTCCTTGTGCTAATATGCTGATCTCCAAAATCAGTTTTAATTGATTGGTTTACTGAAAAATTACATGTCCACTGATTAGGAAACAAAGCTGTTCTGGTATCTTTCACAAAAACCTGCCTTGCAGTTACTCTTAACACACTGAGACAAAAGCTAACAGTTTTATTTTTTACCTGTTAGTGAAAGTGCTGTGGTGATTTCCTGTTATAGAAATCACAATATATAGAATCAGCAATATAATCACGATACGGGAGTGCCGAGCCATCGGACAGAGCAGCTGTGGCTGTCAGAGGCTCCCTAAAACTCAAGCAGGGCGAGGCTGGGCCTCAGTGGGGAACAAGGGAAACACACTTCCTAGCCTCTCACAGAGTTACCTGTGGTGCTGAAATGCAGGACAGATCACAAAGCGGGCGTCCGGACTGCTGGGTGGGAACCTTGAGCCGCTGTCGACGCTGTGCAGGAGGAACGGCAGCAGCTCTGCTCACCTACGAGCAGCCAGAACGATGACTGGGGATTCTCAAACAGAGAAGACAGAGGACGACCGTGTGTGTCTGTGCCCCACTGCCGCTGCCCTTTCAGCTCCTAGAAGTGGGACGCCTCCATCGACATGCGAGAGGACGGCCGTGTATCGCCCACTATGAACTCTGTGCTCCAGCCCCATCCAGCCATTTGCAGGCATACAGAGGCCCTGTCAGAGGGGGGATCGCGGGACTAGCTCAGGGAGTTCATCTTGGAGTGGGTCCGCCCGGCAGCTGGTGGCCTGTTCCAGAGGTGTGCTCACCAGAGAATGTTCTGGAACAAGAGGCACAGGAGCAGTTTGTACTCAGGTCCCCGCAGCGATTTATTGTCTGCTTCAGTGTCACAGACCACCCTCTTTGGCTACAGACGCCCAGCTGCCTGGGAGATAGCTGGCTGACTGCCCTGACCTGGGGACACAACTCAAAGCCAAACTAGACCTCTGCGTCTCCCTCCTTCTCCTCCTGGTGCTGCCCCTGCTACACAGAGGCCGTGGGGCAGGAGAGGTGTTGGGCACCTGGGCCAGTTCTGGAGGGATATCCCTTACTGCAGATTCATGCTGCTAGCCAGAAGTTTTGCAAACATATTAGTGGTGTACAGACTCTCCAGATGGCAGCCTCGTAAACCATAAATGGTTAATATATTTTGATTTGATATACTGTACATTTTTTTTCTAGTTGCAGTCCATATTAAATGCCCCCTCATACACTGTTGAACTGTAATCATTATTGGCCTGGACTTTGCTTTCTTACCACCTCATATTGATTATTATGAAGATCTTTCAATCGGCCTGCTGATGTCTATGACTGTGTCATGTGACTGTCACAGCGCCCTGTAGAGGCTGCTTCCACGGTGACAAGCTTACCATCTACCGTAAGATGACAGAGACGTGCCTCAGCGTGTCGAAAGCGCGTCGCCTTTTAACACTCGCATGCTTTTATGCACTTGGAATGTGTCGTGGGGTAGGAGGGACAGCCTGCTGTGCTAGAAATGTCAGAACATCGCCGTACGCACGAGATGTAAACCCGCTAGCAAGTGGCACTGCAAAAAATAAGATGAGATGAGTCCCCAGGAAGCTCGCTTCTGTCTATCCTCGGTCACAGGGTTCTCCATAATTACGACTCAGTGCAGCCACTTCAGATGTATTAATAGGGCCATTTAAAACATGACAATGTGTTAATGTTATTAAACAGTGGTTAGAAATCCTGCCAAAGACCATCAGCGTTCAGCTGGAATTAGGGGCTAACATTGTTACGACCGCTGACATTTTTAAGTCTGGCTAATGCAGAATGTGTGGCTGAAAATGCCAGTTGCTGTCCTTCATGCGAGCTGGGTGAGATCCAGCAGAGGCAAGACATCTCGCCGTAAAGTAAAAGAAATCTCTATCCTGACCGTAGTAAGGCACTGAGGAACCAGAGCAGATGGCGCTTGCGTGACACAATGGGGATTGTTTATAATGAGAAGTGTGAGTGTTCCACGAAGGGTACCGCAGCCATTTTATTCCTGTTTGGGTGTGCTTACTCACTCTCCAGTTTGGTACGGAAGTACGTTATTGGGGGACTTTTGGGTTGGATGTTTTGAGCTCTTGGGTGCTGACATTTCACTCTAGTGTCCAGCTGTTTGTCTGAAGGGTGTGGGATTTTTATTATGGTTAGGGATTGAGAACTTTCTTTTGACATTCATATTTAATTAAGATGGTGGCATGTATGCAAATAACAAGCACAGAGAATAACAGGGGCTTGGCACTCTCCTTGGGAAAATGACAGTAGCCTTTCAAGCTAATGTAGGGGATGGACAAGTAGATGGATGACTGAATTCCAGCCATTTTTAACAGGAAAATAGACGTGCCTCACCGAGGTGACCATTATTCATTTAGACAAATCTCTGTTTTTTTTTTTTTTAAATTACGATTAGGCTTTATAGCTACTGGGGAATTTTTAGATTTAATGCCAGCTAGGTTTTTTCCCACAATTTTATTTTTTACATTCAGTTCCTCTTCCTGAATTTGAGTAAAAACTACAAACAAACAAGCATGAGTCAACATAATGCATCAATGTCACACGTTAAAAAGAAATAACAGCTTAAAATGTCATTATACCGCTAACGTGGGGCCTAGTTACTATGCGACCTGTTTCACGAGGACATGGGAAGACTTCCTTTCCTCACTGTCTGCTTCTGTTTGTGAGATTCATCTGTACAGTGTTTTATCGCAAATACTAGACAGGTTCTCTGGATTCAAACACGGCACTCGATCGAAAAACGAGACAACACGTTTGCCTGTAGGCTGTTTTAGAAATTCCTTGATGCAAGCAAAGACCTTGAATGGTCCGAGAGAAATGAAGGGCGTTCCACTCACAGACGGGGACCGACACATGTCAGAACGGGAGACTAATATGTCACAAGTTACTGTGTCGCTGAGGACCGTCTGATGGGGCGTCCCAGTGAGCCATGTCACTGTAAGAACTTTCCGGTGTTTATATACAGAGTTTGTTAATATAAAGACCGCTCCAATGTGACGGTCGGTGCAAGCTGATAGGGTGGGGGGTCGGTGTGCTGGCGTGCCTCCAGCTGCCTCCCGCATGGCCCCGAGACTCGCCGCTCTCATCTCGTTCCTGGTGGTGGTCAGTGGAGCTGCCAGGAGTCCTGAGTCCTCTGGGAGTCCAGGAAAGCTGGCCTGTTGAGTCTCAGGCCTGGAAGCGGGGGAATGGAAGATTACCTTGCCAGTTTCACGTACGCCATCTATCAACTTTCTTTAAGGGCGTTGGGGAACCTTTGGAATTCCACGACTGAACAGTGAGAGACATCACAGCCTGGGCCATCCCGCTTACCCAGGATGAGATGGAGTGGCATGGGTAGGTGTTTGGGATAAGCCTGTACAATTTCTACCTAGTCCTGGCAAGCTTTGTTAGTCGAAAGAGGTGGAGAAGCACACGCAGAGATCGAGAGGCAACAGTTGTGGAATAGTCCCCGGCGATGGACCAGTTTGTCAGGAAGGATCAGTCAGCGAGATGTGAAATCTTTAGAGCCAAACCCAGATCCGCTGCTCCACCGTGAGCGATATCCTCTTTTCGGGTAAGTCAATGAGCCAAATAATCCTGTCAGGTCTCCCTCGTTGGAATGGTGTTTTTTTCCCGTTTAACAGCTGAATCGGTGTTCATCGTCTGCGAGCGAACTCTTTGTTAGGTCCGCGGATGAATCTAAAAGAGAGAAAACACAGACACACAGGAACACTTAGATCCTACAAAGGCGGAGGAGCACAGAAGGACCATGCCCCCAGGAATCCTTCCACCCACATCTCAAAACGGGAAAGCTTTTGAACTACCGCGCTTGGTATTCCTCTCTCAGCAACCTGCCACGGTTTCTGCTAAAAAACACACTTTGGCACGAATGTGGGGCATTTAAGGCGTGAGGCGGGATGTTACTGAACTAAAAAATTCAGCCGAGAGCCCCAGGAGCCCTGGGGGGTTTCCCTGTTTGTCAGACACCAGTAGCACTGTTCCAGCCGGCAAGGAACGGAACGAGGTCTTAAGGCCCCCCACCCCACCCCATGGCCCCTCAAGATAAATTCAATCAGCGCGAGATGCAGGTTGCCTGTAAAATAGAGGCTTTTCTGCTGTTCTGAACATGCGCTCAAAAAAGGAACGCATCTACCTGCGTGAGAGCTCTCAAAGTAAATTTCGTTTAATCACACCTCGGCATTTAAAACAATTCAGCTGCGCGGGACGGGGCACTGGGATGGCTTTTCTTTTTCTGTCTCGGAAGCGGCAACATTTCCGGCGTGACGAACGGAGACACCTGCGTGGTACAAAAGGGCAGCATCGGCGTGCTGAAATCAGGGGGGCGACACCCACAGCTGGGCTAATTAAAAACAACCCCTGCGGCTTCCTGGAGCACCTGCGGTGGGCGCTGACAAGCCCCCGCGCCACCACTGACGGCGGCCAGGTGCGCAGTGATTGGAGCACGGACGGAGGATGCCGGGGCCTGGCGGTCGGGGAGAGGACTTGCCACCTCACGCTGAGTGATTGACCCACACTGACTGATCGCTCTTGTCATGGCTACCCGCATGCCTGCTCACGTTCATGACCCGATATGGGCGGCCATGTTTGAAAGATTACTGGCCATCGTTTCAGCGTAATTTGTGTGTAAACATACAGAAATACATAGCTTTAATGAATAATATTTAAAAATAAAACAAGTGCATTGGGTTTGTGTTGCTACATGACTGATTTTGAAAATTAAAAAAACCCAAAAAAGTTATAGCACATAGAATGTGGCTTAATATAAATCGCAGCCTATTATCTAGCTTAAAAAATACGCTGTCAGCCTTGGTGATAATGAAGTCTGACAACGGCTTCCAGCCACAGAAGACTCCTTTCATGATAGATTGACTTTGTTTCGCTGAGCAGCTGATTGTTTTAGTGCTCTGAACGCGGACAGATGCTAGGGTCGCCACAGAATCTGGCCAGTTCTTCTCTTCCTGATCAAAGCGGGCCACGTACAAGCCTCACGTTGGTCTCTGTCCGGGTATCTCAACACCAGAGCGTGCGTCCCCTTTCAAGCATCTCTTGGCAGTAGCGGTGGTTGCTGGGCGACGCGAGTGTGGGCGCCGTGGGCTCGCTGACGTGCAGGCGGACGTCTCGACTCCAACCACTGTTCTGCATAATGTCATGTCTGATCTTGTCAGGCAGAAAATAACAGACCTATGTGGCCAGACATGATATACTGTCCCTGCCCCCACCCCCGCCCCCAACCCCTATGAGCTTTGTTAAGCTGGAGTTAGTACGCTATCCTTGCCTGTCAGTTAAAGCAGGTCGTTTAGATGTCTTGTACCCTCTCGTGTTTAATGAGCTCCGGAGCTGTTTGGAGACTGTTAAGATGATTTTCTGAAGCAATCCGGTCTGGAATACAGCAATATGCATCCTAATCCACTGACCACATTAAAATGCTTCTTAGACCTTCACTGGCCACTTCCTACAAGGCATGAGGAGAACTGCCCTGTATTATGCAGATGTTTCCATCCTGCATGCGTGGGTGTATTTAGATGTGTGCATATAGTGTGAGTGTACATGTGAAATACACGCAGCGGCAACTTTACTAGGTTCACCAAACTAGTACTGGGTAGGACTCACTTTATTAGGGACAGCTAGCTAGTGCTGGGTAGGAGCCACTTTATTAGGAACACCTAGCTAATACCGGGTAGGACCCAATTTATTAGGGACACCTAGCTGGTACAAGGTAGGACCCACTTTATTAGGGATACCTAGCTAGTACCGGGTAGGACCCAGTTTATTAGGGATATCTAGTTAGTACCCGGTAGGACCCACTTTATTAGGAATACCTTGCTAATACCGGGTAGGACCCACTTTATTAGGGATACCTAGCTAGTACCGGGTAGGACCCACTTTATTTGGAACACCTAGCTAGTACCGTGTAGGATCCACTTTATTAGGGACACCTAGCTAGAACCGGGTAGGACCCACTTTATTCGGGACACCTAGCTAGTACCGGGTAGGACCCACTTTATTAGGGACACCTAGCTAGTACCGGGTAGGACCAACTTTATTAGGTACACCTAGCTAGTACCGGGTAGGACCCACTTTATTAAGTACACCTAGCTAGTACCGGGTAGGACCCACTTTAATAGAAACACCTAGCTAGTACCGTGTAGGATCCACTTTATTAGGGACACCTAGCTAGTACCCGTTGGACCCACTTTATTCGGGACACCTAGCTAGTACCGGGTAGGACCCACTTTATTAGGGACAGCTAGCTAGTACCGGGTAGGGCCCACTTTATTAGGGACACCTAGCTAGTACCGGGTGGGACCCACTATATTAGGTACACCTAGCTAGTACCGGGTAGGACCCAATTTATTAGGGACACCTAGCTGGTACAAGGTAGGACCCACTTTATTGGTGATACCTAGCTAGTACCGGGTAGGACCCAGTTTATTAGGGATATCTAGTTAGTACCCGGTAGGACCCACTTTATTAGGGATATCTAGCTAATACCGGGTAGGACCCACTTTATTAGGGATACCTAGCTAGTACCGGGTAGGACCCACTTTATTAGGGATACCTAGCTAGTACCGGGTAGGACCCACTTTAATAGGTACCCCTAGCTAGTACCATGTACGATCCACTTTATTAGGGACACCTAGCTAGTACCGGTAGGACCCACTTTATTAAATACACCTAGCTAATACTGTGTAGGACCCAGTTTATTAGGGACACCTAGCTAGTACCGGGTAGGACCCACTTTATTAGGGACACCTAGTTAGTACCAGGTAGAACCCACTTTATTAGGGACACCTAGTTAGTACCAGGTATAACCCACTTTATTAGGGACACCAAGTTAGTACCGAGTAGGACCCACTTTATTAGGGACACCTAGCTAGTACCGTATAGGACCCACTTCATTAGGGACACCTAGTTAATTCTGGGTAGGACCCACTTTATTAGGGACACCTAGCTAGTACCGGGCAGGAACAACTTTATTAGGTACACCTAGCGAGTACTGGGTAGGGTCTTCTTTATTAGGTACATCTAAGTAGTGCCAGGTAGTACCCACTCTAGAGCTACTTTGAGGGTTGAAGAGCTTTGCATTCAGAGAAGTCTTTCCATACACCTCTATAATGAGCTCTTACTTTTTGCACTTGTGTCCTTCCTGTGAGCTGTAATGAGTCTGGCCATTCTCTTCTGTCCTGTATCATTAATAAGGGGATTTCAGTGAGAGAAATGCCATTGACCGCATGTCTTTTGTTCATCACACTATTCTGCCTAAACTCCAGTCACTGCATTGTGTGAAAATCTCCAGAATGTGGCTGTTTCTGAGATGCTGGAAACATCACATCTGATTAACAATCACACCACATTCAAATTCACTTATAGACCAGGCATCTTTGCCACACGGTATGTGAATCTCTTGACCCTGTTGGTGTGCTGTATGTACTGAATTGCAGTCACGTAATGCGCTGTTCGGAAATCAGGTTATTTGTATTAAAAACCAGGTTTACCTAATAAACTGGCTACTGAGTGTACACACAGATTCATCCCACTGGTATTTATGCTTCAGCTGCTGAAAAACAACAAAGAAAACTCCAGGCAACAAATTGCATCAAAATCTATTTAATGTGACATTGACAGTTGCAAGCAGAGAGCACAGAAACAGGAAGTGGTATTGAAAGGGCTGGATCTGCTTAAGGCTCATTGCCCTGTTCGATCGATTGCCTGACTCCTGATTCGATAGCCTGAGCCGGCATCAATTTATCGGCTCGTAATAAGAGTCCCTGTGAAAAAGATGAGCAGATGGGTGTCTGTTACAGTGAGGCATTGCTCTGCTGCTTGCCGTCTGTTTTTTAATATAGAAACATGTGGTGTTTAAACATTAAAGAACTCCACTGAAAGGCCGTGTTTGTCTTAGAAAGCCTTTTTGTGAAAAAAAATGACCCTTACTCATCTCTCTTGGAAAACAGCCCATCTAAATAAAAGAATAGCAATTCACACGTCTAAAAATGAAGTCTGCTCGAGTATTTACTGTGCGGTATCTCCCACGAGGAGCCTGTCATTTTTTTTTCAACTCTCCCATTATGCTCTTTGTCTACATGGTTTATAAATACATCTCGGTTATAGTCATTTAGAAAACACGCTTGCAGGAAGCAGCTCGCGTGGTCCTCAGTAATCAGCAGATGCATAAAAGGCTGAAGTAACTGTGTTAAGTTCAGCATCCTTCGGGGTTCTGAACTGGCAACCTCACAGCACCAGGTCTGTTCTTTCTGGCCACTATATGACCCTCTGTGCCTTTTGCAGTTGGCTACCCAAATCTCCTAATGACACGATAAATAATGCACACAACACGATCCAACTCGTCTAATGAGCGCAATCTGGGAGCACAGTGCACATGACCCTGCTGCTGAGAAGAGTATTCTTCACTGCACAGTGAATATTCAGCCTTTGTATTAAGGTTAGATCAGCGTCTGTTAACGGCATTTAGCCAGTGGAGCAGAATGAGGATCTATGCTGGGCGTGTGTACGGGCGTCTCCAGCTCCCCTCAACGTGACTCCCCAAACAAAATGCCTGCCTTGTCTGCTGATACGGGTAAGGGAGGCCCCTCTCTGAAAGACAGAAAGAGAGACAGAGAAAGAGAAGTGTGTCAGGGACGGCCTTGGCTATCTTCTGACTCCAATGCCTACTCACACCACTATGTATGATTATGGTTTTGATTCCAAAGTCAACACAGGGCACTTGAGTAATGAGAAACATTTCACATGAGTAATTACTTACAGCACTACATATAGTTTGGAGGATCTCGGTCCTGACTCCTACATCTACTCACACCACTATGTAAAATTAGGAGGATTTCAGTTCTGACTTATACATATACTCACACCAGTACGTATGATTAGGAAGATCTAGGTCATGACTCCTACATTTACTCACACCACTATGAACAATTAAGAGGACTTCAGTTCTAACTTATACATCTATTCACACCTTTATGTATAACTAGGAAGATCCAGCTCTTGAGGCATATACTTAGTCATATCACTGCGTAT
>JAODJX010000129.1:15344030-15356664 GCA_026776945.1 Isichthys henryi | reverse complement strand
GGGCGGGCCGGGACCGCCGGGGCGGGGGCGCCCCCCCACCCCCCCGGGCGCGCGGGCGGGGGGGGGGGGGGGGGGGGGGGGGCATAGACGTGGGAAAAGGGGTGTGAGATTGCATCTGGTTTACTGAAGTCACCCGGGGCGTACCGAACTGGTATGACTTTAAGATGAAATGCAAAGAGGGAAGGGACCGGGGGGGGGGGGGGTGGATTTCTATTTGCATGCTGGGCTTCAAAGCTGCCTCTCCGCGCCGTCTGAAGCATCCAGCAGCCGATGAGATGGCTTTGTAGTCTGTGGGCCAAAGGCAGAGCTGACACAGACCACCCAAAATCACTGGCCAGTCAGGCGGTGCTCATTATACCGACTAAGCCGTCACTGACCTCTAACCAGCTCCGGGTCACACAAAGGGTCCATATTTGCTGTATTTGTTTGGTATATATACGAACCGAACCAAAAGACCTAGACCGAAAAGTTTTGGTAGGAATACCTGTAGCATTACACACCTACTAGCAAGGCCTAGGCGTGTGACCTTTGTGTGTTGGGGGTCATGCTAACATACAGGCACCTGGATGTGTCTGCATGTATGAATGAATGAAACTTGCATTTATAAAGCACTTTTCAAGACACCCAAAATATTGGGGAGCCACCACCCCCAATGTGCAGCCCCCACCAGGGTAATGCAACACAGCCATTCTACACCAGTACACTCACCACACAGTAGCTAAGGCAGTGAAGGGACAGGAGAGAATTCGCCAGTTAGATATCGGGGCTGATTAAGAGGCCATATTTGATAGGGCCGCGGTGGGCAGTATTAGCCAGGACATCAGGGTACCACCCCTACTCTTTCAAAGGATGCCCAGGGATCCTTTATGACCTAAGAGAGTTTTTATTTCTCATCTGAAGGACGGCACCATTTTTACAGCATAGTGTTGCCTGTCACTGCACTGGGGCACTGGGACCCACACAGACCACATGATGGGTTTCCCTGTTAGTCCCAGTGTTCCCGTCACTGCACTGGAGCATTGGGATCCATACAGACCACAGGATGGGCTTCCCTGTTAGTCTCAGTGTCCCTGTCACTGCTCTGGGACATTGGGATCCACACAGACCATAAAATTGCCTTCCCTGTTAGTCTAGGTGTCCCTGTCACTGCCCTGGGGCATTTATGATCCACACAGACCACAGGATGGGCTTCCCTGTTAGCCCCAGTGTCCCCATCACTGCACTGGGGCACTGGGATCCACACAGACCACAGGATGGGCTTCCCTGTTAGCCCCAGTGCCCCCATCACTGCACTGGGGCACTGGGATACACACAGACCACAGGATGGGCTGACCTGTTGGCCACATCAACACCTCTTCCAGCAGCAAACCAGCTTTCCTAGTTTCCTAGGTCTCCCATCCAAGCACTGGCCAAATCTGCTTAGCTACACAAGGGTTACCTAGTCTGAACTGCCAGTGGTATAGCTGCTTGAGCAATTTTGTATGTAAGACTCGTGTAACATGCACATGCAGGCTTGCAGTAATATTGAAAGGCATTGATCATGCCTGAAAATCACTAATCATTTCCTGCTACAGCAAATGACATTACCATTGATCTTTAAAAAATTTTCTCCTGGGATTCATATCAATTGAATAGCGTGACATACCATAATTGTGTAACATCTATAATTTAACATTAGAAAAAAGTGTAAATCACATGTCTCTACCGTAAAATGCTGTAAAACATCTTGAGACGCAAAGCTCACTTTGCCCAGCCGTCTGCCGCTCCTCCTTCCAGGGGTGTGCATCCCTCAGTGAGCCCCTTGTCACCTCTGAGTTTCCATAAAAACAAACTGTGAATCTCCTACCCCCCCGGGAATGGCGAGGGGGGGGCACCATGCCCGCCACCTGTGCTGTTTCTGTTCCTCCGGCTGCCTTGACCACTGAAGTGTTTCGCGTGACGTTTCCATATTCGCAATGAGAAAAAAAAAATTATTTAACCAACAGTAAATGGGAATCCTATGCAGCAGCATCTTGGAAAGAACGGGACAGGCCCTCATTTCCTCAGTAAGATTCCAAAACCTCTGTGATCCCCCGAGTCTCATAGCGAATCATTGTGCAAAAATTCACAGAAGAGGAGCCAGTTAAATATTGCAAAGGCAGGCAGAAACAATGCCGCCGATACATAGGTGAGGCAGTAATAGCTATGATTCTGATGATGGTGATGATGAAAGGTGCGAGGCTGACAGCCTCCTGCTACATTTCTGCCTGATAGCAGCACACGGCTCATTCCACTGAGTCTGGTTCTCGAGACGTGATGCAACAGAAGCGGAGCTTTGAGGGAGGCCGTCTCGGGAAAGACCTATCAATAGGAATGAAAATGAGAGCCGTTCAGAAAGCCACGCATTGTGCTCCTGTTAACAGCTGCTGAACATCGCTGCAGGCGTTGCGAACATTTCAAGGATAAACATGGTGTTTCATGGTGCTAAGCACTGAATACAATGGTCAGAAATTTCTATCCATCCATCCATCCATCCATCCATCCATCCATCCATCGGTGTTCTATCCTGGTCAGGATAAGGGGAGGAGGATGGCTGGACCCTGGTTATGTAATATGAATATAAAAATTCTTTTTAGAATGGTGAACTTTGATAAGAATATATATTTCAACGTGTAATTAAATATTGGCCTTTTAGGGGGTATAATTCTGTCAGCCGGCAGGTATTCACTGGCTAACAAACCGCATGCTGATAACACCTGTCCAGGAGCAACATGCCCCAAACACCCACATGCCTGGGGGGAGCGAGTCCTGTAATATAAACTTAATCCACACACACACACACACTCATGTAGGGTATCCCTATCCTTATGGGGTCCGCTCATTCACTTCTATGGGAAAAATGCTAACGCTAACTATGACAACCGTAACCCCCACCCTGCCCTAACCACAACCATAAGTAACCAAGCAAAATACAAGAGTTTGTGCATCTTTAGTTTTTTCATAGCAGTCACTGATTTTTATAAAATAGAGTTTTCCCTTATGGGGACCAGGAAACCGGTCCCCACAAGGGGAAAAAAATGGATATTTATCACGTTATGAGGACATTGTGTCCCCATAAGGATAGGTATACCCGCTCGCACGCACACGCACAAACATATATAATTTTGTATGGCCATCAATTTCAATTGGCAAAAGTCATATTTTACTGGTAATCTGCTCGCAAATAAGTGTCTGATGTCAGAAATGCCACAAGCAGGAAGAGGCACTTTTGTCTGTGGGAAAAAATGAAAAGCAAAATTGGTGCCTGTCTTAAACCCTCAAGAGGGCCAGTAAATATGTGCGAGAAGGTCGCTCTCCCTGATTGGTCTGTCATAAGCTCGTCACCCATAACTGGACCAAACTGGATAAACCTCACATCTCCTTCACATGGGATCGGAAGCTGTAACCAACACGCCCCGTGGCACACTGGCGCCCCTCACGGCCCACCGAGGCTCCCCCCCAGGCGCCGAAATTCAGCCCTGACGCTCTGTGTCTCTTGCCTGAAGATCTGCCTGCATTCATCCATATTTCTCTTCCTTTTTATCGGGCACCTCTCACGTGGGCTGCCTCCGTGACCGCCTCTGTCTTGACTTTGCAGTGTTTTTAATCCGCCTTTTTGTTTGCCTGCCAGTGAGGATGTCATTAGAAATGTGGCAGCTCAGACTGCTCAGCTATGTGCCGTGTAACGCCATTTCCCGAGACCGTGTTGACAGTAAGATGCCGTACTGCAAAATACCAGAGATAACCAACTGCCATGTGACAGGGGAGTGAGCCTCAGTGAATCGTGGTTCCTCTTACTCTCCTTCCTCCAAATCCTGAAGATTAAACAGGGTATTACCAGAATATTGAGATTTTTCAGGTTCTGAAGCAATACCGTACGCCACCCACAGGGGCGCCGTCATTCAGCATCCAGACACGACTTGCTTGTCTGCCTGACAACCTGGCCCTTAATCCTGGCCCTGTGACACCCCCACGACTGCTCACTCTGTCACCTGAGCTGTTCGGGGACCCTTCATTTGCTTGGCAAATGAGTCTGCACTAGTTTTCAGCACCTGGATATTGTACTGGAGCTTTTCGAGTTTGATCTGACGGACGGCGAAGGGAGTCTCGCAACTGGCATTTGAAACTACTTCTTTATCCTTCATCACTGCATCCTCTGTAGTTTTCACAGTGCACTTGATTGAGGTGCGCAATTTTGAAGGTGTGTATCAAGTCTCAGAGCAAACCAGAGCATTCACATACGTTTTATAATTATAGTTTTTAAGAATCTTGCCGGTATTCACGAATGGCATCCCGATGAGCTGGCCCTGGAGGGGGGGTGGGGGGGCTGGCTTCGGGAAATAAATTGATTGATTCCCGCGACAGGTGTTTCAGACGTCCTTGTAAAAAACCATCTGAGCAAAAAATAGAAAATCATTTTTGCAAGCTTGCAATCAATAAACATATAGGTAAGCTCGCAGACAGCGTCTGTCTAATTTAAATTTAATTTAGGCCGGCCGGCTCTCCAAAAGGCTGAACATAAATGATAAATTTTGCAGCGAAATATATCGATGAACGCTGATTTAAAAGGGAAAATCAGGAGCGATGAGTTATTTAAGGGGTGCAATTTAAATGTCCCCATTGCTGAGAAGAGCTGTTGCTGTACTTTATCTTGGGGGGAAAAAAGTCTGACTTTTCCAAATGAGAAAAAAATCCGGCTGGCAGGACAGAGGGTATGAGAGAGCTGTTCTCCCTGCTGTGCCTATTCGGCTGGCTGACCTCCGCTCGCCGATCCTCACCCACGGGCCGAGGCCGCCCATTACCAGGACGTGTGACTGCAAAGCCGCCGGCTTTCTTTTTTTAAATAGAATGTTGTGATCAAGCCAAGATAATAGCAATAATATTACTAGAGCTACTGCAAATAATAATAATGATGATGAAAATTGCTGATATCAGCATGATCTAGATGAGTAAGAATTGCTGTCATTTTACTGGCTTGTATGCAGCTATGCACAAAAGTGGCTGATAAATAAATGTAAATGTGAATGTGAATGAACAAAAGCCGATTACATCATGCCACTTCATGCAGGGAGATGCACTGGACCACAGCAGAATATCAGACTAATGCCGTGGCTTGGTGTTTAATTGCAGGAAGCTCACACTGACAGTCCTCTGCCTGTCCCTCCTCTACCATCACACAAGAGATTAAATACCAGTCGTACCCCCAACCCCTCCCACCCTGGGCAATCTGATGCCAAGGGTCACCACCGCAGTGCTGTAAAATCCTGGACACCCAGTCATTGACCAAAGATACTGCATATAGCAACGACATTCCAAAGGTCTGTTTAGGTCTGTTTGATAGGGAACCTGATTCCGTGTCACGGAATGAGATCAATTTTTTCCAGCACGACAACCAAAATCCGGAGTGGTCTGGAAATCCTGAGTGGGGGGCAACGCTAATAGTGACATTACTGGTTCCCCTGTCAGTGCCGTCAAGTGGCTGCGACATGTACGCCACCGCGATGTGCGGGATTTCCGGTCACACAGCCCGCATATTCGGAAGGGTTGCCCAGCAAGTTAGGTGGCATGAGGACTGGCGAACCACGGGTGGCGCCTCACACCATTAGGCAGGAAAAACCAAGAACAAGCAACAGAGGCTGCACTGCGCTATGCTTCCTAGTGCTAGGTGCCAACACACATGTGGCTTTATTACCCACCTAGGGACCATAAAGGCGACCTGCTTGGCAACATGTGAATCTTGCGTGCTATACATGAACCCAGTTATGGAGCTCGACAGTCTTCGCCTATGTAATGAAGCGTGATTAATGGCGTTTCCCAGCTGCCTGATCTTGTGTGTCCAGGGGAAACGTGATGGCTAAGTCATTAAAGGAGAGACTGGGTCACGCAAGATCGCCAGCAAAGCATGATAAAATTCTGACAAAATGTTTACATCACACAGCTTTTTTCCGGTCATTTGAAGTGGAAGGTCCTTCATTTTTAACATATTTTCCCATAAATCTTATGGCTATTCCAAAGTGCTATGTTTCCTTTTCCAGAGGCATGCAGGAACATGACTGATTGACTTTTCTTACTTTGACTAACAGCATTTCCCCCCTTTTTTTAGATTCCCTCTGGGAAATCTTCAGTTCCGCCTCGCAAACGGCTTAAAACTGGGATCCGATTGATCAGATTGATCGGAGAAGGTCGAGGTCCCCGGGAAATCTTAGTCATTCTCATTAATAAACATTAACATTAACACTGGATTTTCACACCCCCTAGAATTCAGCCCTGTGATATTTAAACAAGTAAAACAATTCTGAAAACAGGGACCAGATTAATGTCTTTCATAATGTCTTAGATAACATCTGAGAAACTATCTTAAATAAGATGCCACCAGAACGCCCCTGTTTAATCCTCTTACTGCCCTATTCTAACCACAAACAGAGATAACTCCTTTCCAGTAAAATTCCCAGCCGGTACACTGACTCGCCACCAGCCAGTGATTAATAATCTTGCACTCTCTTTCCTTGTTTTTATCTTTTTGCTGTCTCTCTGCTATTACACGAAGACCATAATATTTATGAGAAATTCCGCATTTGCTAAGCAGTATGCTCTTCACATTCGGACATTCTACATGGCTCTTGTGTCTCGGTCAGTTGCTATGGTTGCGACCCTCTTATCAGAAGGAAAATGCATTTCTGATTTGAATTGTGAGCATGTTTTGACATCTGTGAGATGCGGTAGAACCAGAAACACTTCAGGATATTTTTTTCCTACTGGGGTCCAGAGTATGTTTGAAACCATTTAGGTTAGGAATATGAAAATCAGAATGAGGAGACTTTTCAGTAAACAATTTGGCCCCCTGTGACAGTTAGAGAAGTGGAAACTGATTTAATATTATTAGAGTTTATGAGTCATTCTGACCCCAGTAGGATTATGGGAAATACCAAAGAGCACGTTTAGTTACAGTGCAATACATGCAAGGGAAAAAATAACTGTGTAAATGGCATTGTGAAATAAACTCATTTATAGATATTTAATGTTTTTGCTTTATTTGAGGTAATCCTAGGTCTTAATACTGTAGAATTATCTCAGGAGAATGAAACAATTTAGCAAGTTTCACTTGTGACAGAATACCCACAGAAAATGTAACACTCGCACGTAACGTGAAAGTTGGTTGCTGATACAGCCGACCTGTGGTTCACCAGATTATTTCAAGCAGCGTTAGATACAAACCGCTGTCTTTTTGCCTTTTGTTTGCAAAGAAAGGGATTATCACAGATCACAATTTGGCGACGTTTAAAAGAATATTGTGGCAGTACAGTAAAAGGCTTTGGTGGTGGCCGACTATGGGATACGAGGTCGTTCCCAGTGTGCAGGATGTCAGCTTTGCAATAAAAATAGCTTAGCACAGGCGTTTAAAAATGGCTGCTTCTACTGCTGGAGTTTGGTTCAGATTTAAGGCCTTTCTTGGGGCGTAGGGGCTCTGAGGGTTAGTGTCTGCTTCTATTAACCATAGATGTGATGTCATCGCACACCTCGAGCCCTCATCGTGTCACGCCAGCAGTGATAGATATGCAGTGCACCTTCCTAACCCCCCCCACCACCCAAAGTTGCTGGGTTCTCTTATCCTGACTCGTAGTGTTGCCCCAAGGTCTTTATTGTGCGTTATAAAACAGAGGAAAAGGTCACAGAGCAATGACAAGATGAAAAATGTGGTCCTGACTCTCTCTTCCTTGAAAAAGCCAAGCTACCACAGAGAACTGCACACAGAAAATCAAACATGACCTAAATATGCTGCGCGTGATAATGACAGCTTTCAAACAGCTCTTAGCTGCCCGCTTCTTTAAAATAAGCAAACAAATGTGCCAGTCAGAATACGGCCATATCTAAAATATTCAAACGATCCCAATCATGCAAATGCATCTTCTCTCGGCGGGCCAGGGGACATCGACTGTTTCGACCCGCCCCTTGTCAGCTTCGTGCCCTGGCTGACACTCTGTGTTTTGTCACCCCCCTCCCCCCCAATACCCCAGACATCAGTATTGATGTCATTCGCAGGACCCCTGGCTGCAAACTGTCTGTTTTTTTCTTCTGACTTTTTCCTCCACCAAACACGCTCCCCTATTTTCCTGCAGACTTTACTGATGTTACTGATGCTCCACAGCTGCCTGGTTCCCTGCTCTTAAAGGGGAATAGACATCATCCGACCCCTGCAGAGCATCCAGGTCATGTGCTGCTCTGGGTTGCTCTGAGACTCTTTCATGTGCAGGTGCTGATGTTATACAGATCTCAAGTCGTCAGATAGTGGGAACTCAGTCAAATTCGCTTTCCAAAGTGCAATGCAGGAATTCTTTAGTGCATCTGGCAGAGTGGAAGTGAGAGTTTCCTTGTTGTAGGATCTGAGCATTCGTCTGCGCTCATAACGTTTATCGCAGCACCTGTCACAGCGGCCGCTGAACCGTGAGGTGGGGGAGTGAGATCAGCGGCTCGTTTGAAGCAGGAAGGTCTTCAGATCCATTCGTGTTTAATTCCC
The DNA here is from genome assembly GCA_026776945.1 of Isichthys henryi. NCBI lineage: Eukaryota > Metazoa > Chordata > Actinopteri > Osteoglossiformes > Mormyridae > Isichthys > Isichthys henryi. The sequence continues at coordinate 15,348,131 of JAODJX010000129.1, read as the reverse complement.
TGACTGTCCCCTTAATATGTTTGCTAAATGTTTGTAAAAATACATTTCAGGAGGCCGTAGAGCTGGCAGCGCTACGCTATAGGGGAAGTTCTGTACTGTGTGCTAGCGTGACCTTCCCTGCCTCACTCGTATCTACTGGCTTCAGTCTCACACCTAAAAGTCAGCATAGCTACCCTATTCCGACATTCCGCTATACCGATGTACGAGCTGTCAGTCGGAATGGAACCCTGTCACGTCGGGGAGAGCTGGTATTGAACATGGTCGGGTACACCTGGTGATGGAAATCCTTGAACAGGTGGCAGCCTCCATGAATGGCTCCTGCACAGAGCATGGTGGGGGGGGGGGGCTGTCTATTGCTTGCCGCGTCCCCTCTCCTGCATCATTTGAGGTGGCCCCTTTGCAGTGAGAGCCCTGTCTTATTTGCCCAGAGGTGGGGGCTGTGAAATACTGTATTTGTCATCCTGACTGTCTAATGCTATACGTTTCACTGCCACCCCTCCCACCTTATAATAATATGTATCTGTTAACAACTTCTGCCCAAAACTCTTCCATGATGCTGTAGCCCGGAGTGGGAGGCTCAGGAAGTAACTCTGAGGTATGGCTCTATTACCCGGCACATTTAATTGTTTGATCAGAAGCTAAATTGAGCATAGAGGTGGGATTAGCAGCAATTTTCAGGGCTGCATCTTGCCAGCCCCCCCCTCACATCTGAGTCCAGAGGCTACCATATGCTCCTCGGTTCCATGGTGAAGTTATCCTCATCACTAAATACGTTGTTCCAGCACAATGAAAGCCACCAGAGTGGAAGACGGTGGAATCTTAAAAATTTTATCCATGTTTAGCTAGTACAGCTGGGGGCGGTTTCACAGTACAGACTGAGTCGCCTTTGTCGATGCGAGCCAGTACTCTTGTGTCTCCTGGAATGGCATCTGGTGGTGGTGGGCAAGTAAAGTTTAACGCTGATCAGAGCTGACTAACATCATGAGAATTTAATGTGACACATCAACTAGAGGCTCTGTCTTATCAAAACTTTAAAAAGTTTTCTTCTGACCTCCATAGAACTAAACTTGAGTCAGAAATTTTGGCAGCACCCAGGATGCCACTGGGCTTCTGGGGGGTCCTGATACTCACCAACACCTGATGCCTGGTATATCTGTAGACAAAATAACAGCCTACAAAATTCATACTATGGAATAAGCAATAATGGCCTGTGATGGGTTCCCTGCCTTCTGGAGCCGTCCCCATAGCCTCCAGGACAGGCTTCGGACCCACCGTGACCCTGAACAGGATAAGCGGTTTCAGAAAATGGGTGGATGGATAGAATAAGCAATAAAAATGCTCTCCATACAGCATGCAGTTTGTGTTGTGCCTAGAGAAACTCAATTTTAACTCTCACACCTACCTTGGGGTCAAACTGACCTGTAACTTCTCACAGTAACATAATTATTGTAGGAGCGTGTAAGAGTTAAATGGAGTGAAGTAAAGTGATGGATAATAATTATTATTTTGATATTACTCTCCTGGTTTTGGGAAAAAGGTACACTTTTTGTCACTTCTCTTCATGACCAAAAGCTGCAGTCCGTGGTGTTCAGCTCACGCGCCATATTCACTGGGGCCACCAAGCAGAGGCCTGTGCAATTCTCCAAGTTGTTGGTGTATTTTATTTATTTATTCTGCTGAGCTATGGGCTAAAATTAATTCCCTGCTAGGAGAATTCGCTGCCTGTAGAGGACCACAACATAATTCTTTGTTTGGTAATTAGCATGAATCTCCAAGTGAGAGCTGGATAATTCATGACTTCAGCAAGACCCCTAAGAAATTAGCAATGCATAATTACCTCAGTAATCTGAGAGGGCTCAACTTAATTTTGATGATACTAAATCATTTGCATGTTCATTTTTATTTATTAAGAAATTCTTTAACATTCTGAAAAAAAGATTCTTTTTTCTTTATTTTATAATTCATAAAGTATTCATTTCATAGCTCCTGGGGAGAAGATACCTTTTGTTTCTGCATATGATTTGACCTTACATGTTATCTGTGGTTTATAGGGGAAGAATTTTTCAGCTCCATCCATCCATCCATCCATCCATATTCTAACAGCAGGTTTGTGGAGGTTGACATTTAACCCCCAAAGATCTCCCCAATGACTCAAAATGAGACAATAACTTCTCCCACCCTGCCAACCCCCCGTAACACCCAGAATCCTGTCCAATTTTGAGCCAAAGGGAACTCTCTTTCTTGGCATTTATGCAGGAATATAGACCCCCCCCCAAAAAAAAAAATAAAAAATTGGCAATGGACTTGTATGTATGTGTGTATGTATGTATGTAGGCATACATGTGCGGTACAGACAATAATGGACAGACGCGCTCACATTAACAAGGCCGCGGTGTGTGGAGATGCCTCTTTTGGTCGGAATGTCCTGCAGCTGACCTGTTTGAGTACGCCTGTGACATGTACTATCTGTGGTAAAAGAGAGCATTCCTAGAAAAGACTGACCCTCATCGACTTCCAAATGCTGAGCGTTTTACTAGAGTCTTATGCTTCACTGAGAAACAGAATTAGAATTATATTTTTTCATGCCAAAATACATTGTCGGTCCGTATTTATTGATATTTTCATACATTCAAACATACTTTGACAGTTATATATTAATAAATACAGATGAAATACATTCATTGTACAATTCTTATGCAAATTATCTGCTCTTACAGCTAGAAAAATATGAATGCTTTGGACAAGACAGGGATTTTGAGTATATTGTGTAAGACACAACAATGTGATATTTCATTGTTTGTCTGGTTCATTCTGTTACATGGGATTTATAGGTTAGACTGATTAGACTTAAATGGCCAGGACATGTTTTATTTTTACATTAAACAAAGAACAATAAAACCTTCAGAGCTTCTTGGTCAGTCATGTGACTGAGTCTTACTGTCTGTCTGTCACCTGGATATATATTCGTCTGATAAACTGTTGTGATCTGCTCTTCCTCGCCTTGAAAACCTGAGGTGACCCGTGGCACTCATCCTGATTGACCATTTACCCATCCCCTGACACTCAGCCTCTGAGATTACTTTGACTTAAATGACTATTCCCTTCCTCACAGTTTGCCCTATTTTGTTGACCTCTTTTCTGACCCTTTAGTCTAGAAAAGGGGATTCTGTGTCTCTAATAAAACTACTTTTCCATGTCCATCCACTGGTCATACGGCTTGGCTGGCTGTTAAGACTGTAGCGAGCCTTTTAGTCTCCTATTGGGAATGTGCTAAGCTGAATTCAAACAGACGTGTAGCTTGCAGGATGGAAAGGTTTGCCCCGTAAGCCACCAGACCAAAATGTGCAGGTATCTGTCAAACGTGCTTTTAAGCTGACTGCATTTCCATCAGCAGACAGTGTTTTCTGTTCTTTCAAACAAAGCCGTCCTGCTCTGCCAAAGCACTCAGCGCAAATTCATGGCTCAGTCATTTGGGACTGTACCTTCAACATGGGTCCCATCATATTTTAAAAGGCGGTTTACATTTTGCATGAAAACTAAAACAATCATTATTTCTTTATATTGGGTGGCCTTAAAAAAATCATTGTTTGTATTTCTGCATAAATTATTAAAACGAGTGTTTTTCTTAGGAAAGTCATCTTTTCAAGCCTGTTATTGGAAGCCTGTGGTTGGCATCGCAGGGGGATTGGAAATGTCTCATTATTGCGACAGGGAAGGCAGCTTGCAAATGCTCGGTGACGTGGTAAATGCTTGGTGATGTGGTAAGTGCCCGGTGGCGTGGTAAGTGCTCGGTGATTTGGTAAATGCTTGGTGATGTGGTAAGTGCCCGGTGGCGTGGTAAATGCTCAGAGATGTGGTAAATGCTTGGTGATGTGGTAAGTGCTTGGTGGCGTGGTAAATGCTTCAGGGTGTGGTAAATGCTTCAGGGTGTGGTAAATGCTCGATAGCATGGGAAATGCTCGGTGACGTGGTAAATGCTTGGTGATGTGGTGAGTGCTTGGTGATGTGGTGAGTGCTTGGTGACGTGGTAAATGCTTGGTGATGTGGTAAGTGCTTGGTGGCGTGGTAAATGCTTCAGGGTGTGGTAAATGCTTCAGGGTG
>JAODJX010000129.1:15322938-15335904 GCA_026776945.1 Isichthys henryi | reverse complement strand
TCCCTGCGAGGGGTGAAGGTGTGCCCAGAGGGGGCCAGGCTCCCTGCGAGGGGTGAAGGTGTGCCCAGAGGGGGCCAGGCTCCCTGCGAGGGGTGAAGGTGTGCCCAGAGGGGGCCAAGCTCCCGGTGAGGGGTGCCGAGGGCGAGGGGCTGTACTGTACGTGGCAGGTGGCTGTACACGTTGAGGGGCTGTATGTCAGGAGGGGCTGTATGAGGGCGAGCAGCTGTACGTGGCCGGTGGAAGTATGTGGCGAGTGGTTGTTCGCAGCCTGTAATCTCCCATTATGGTTCATCCCCCAAAACCTTAACAGCGCCATCTTATCAGTCTTAATCCCTTCCATCTGTCAGATTTCATTTTTCAATCAGCGTTGGCCTCAGGTTCGACCGATTTTTTTATGAGCTGGTAATTTGTCTCAGACCTGTTATGTAAGGCAGTGCATTTCCGTGCCTGCTCGCATTAAGCACGACGCTGCAGTGTCACTCGCAGTTAATGCTGTAAAGCGACTGCTGCATGCGATGCATTAATTACACTACCTCAGGTAGGAATGTGTAGTTTGACGCCAGGTATTTATGGATATAGCTGTTTTCAGCTATAATCACCACGTCTGTTTATTATGATAATTATTATTGTTATTATTATCTTCCAAGCTGAGATTTATTTACAGAGTTTTATTATGGGGTTATTTTACCAAAAACGTGCAGTGTGTGTTGGTGTGAACATTTCAGACACGCCAGTAAGAACAAAGACCCAATCAGGATAAATAATTGCCTTAACGAGTGAGGGACTTAAGGGCTGGGGAGGACATGTAATCAGAAAAACGTGAGGAGGCTCTGCGGGTTCATCAAAGGCTTTGCCTCCATCCCTGAGCAGCTACAAGGCAGCCTGACATTCTTACACTTGTTCTAAAGGATTCCGGGTTTGTTCTTAGACTTGGGCTTTCCTTCCCTCTCTCGCTGCCGACTGACACGTCCTGACACATTGTTTCTCGCTCGGTACTTCAGAGGGGAGCATGTTAAAATGTCTGAACCGCCCTGCCCTCCACGACCTTGCAGGGGCCCAGCTCAGAGCGCTGCTCTGTCGGTACCTCTTTGGATTCACGCAAACAGACCACGAGCTATAGCTCCGACTCCAGCCCTGGAATCGATGGGGCAGAGACCAGCGGGGGGGCTGGTGGAGGGCTGGTGGGGGGCGGCGGGGGTCCTGTGCTCTGATCGTAATCACTGACCCTCTCCACGGGAACCGATTGGTCTCTGACCCCAAAGGGAAGCTTGCTGAAAGGCGTTATGATATCTGAGCCCAGATGGGCCTGGACTCTGCGGGCACTGAGAGCAAAGGCGCACTGAGGATCCCGTGTGCTGCCCTTCTCTGAGGATTTGGCTTTATTTGTGGGTTTTGAGGTTAGTGCTGGCATGCTGTTAAGGGGATAGAGCGGTAATTACTGGGTCTCCTGTGTGTTTGTGTCCTGATGCTGAACTGTTACTGCACAGATAAAAAATAAGAAGGCAGATTAATGACAAACATCACAGGAAATATCCATCCATCCATCCATCCATCCATCCATCCATCCATCCATCCATCTATAGTTACTGATTACCCAGTTAAGGCCAGAAAAGGGCAGTGCACACCCTGAACATGTTAAATGTTTCTTTCCCCCTCACATGCTGGTCACATGCTCCCTCTGATGTCACACCAACCCTCCCACACGATCTAAGTGACAGGCTCACACGCCCTCGGCATCACATGATGCATGAGCTGCCCGCTGCCTGATCGACGGTTCCTGCAGTCCCAAGGAGGGTGCTGCAGATGGTGGCTGTGGGGAACTTCCTATCTAGAGGCTCGGCTGCAGACGCAGGTCCGAATGACACGCGGCATGCGGGGCGCCCGGGTCTGTGGGCTGCAGAAGCTCTGTCAGGTGTCAGCGAGCCCAGCGCGGCCTCCCAGCTGCGGCTCTCCAATGTCACTGCCGCGTCTTTAATTAGAGCCGCTCGTAAGGCCCGATCTGTTCATACAAATGTCCCTACGTATGCTGTCGTCACACACAATTAGCTACCCGCCTAATTAAAGAGGACAGAGGCGGCGTGCTGGTAACTTACACTCCGCAGCTCGAAGCTTCTTGTCTCCTTGATGTCCTGTCCCATATGCGTCACCCTGAAGCTCGTTTAGACACGAAGAAAGATTAAAAGGCCGATATTCAAGGTGCGACTCTTTAAATAATTCACGGAAGTGAATTAACACTTCTGTCTGAGACTTCAAGCTGAATCGAGTGCTGGCTTCACCTTGAGCAAAATGCGCATAGAGTTTAGGTTTTTCCCGCCGCTCTGAGGAATGTGTTGTATTTACATAATTAATGCTGCCGATTGTTTGGTTATTTACACTGAAATTTTCATATAAATTATGATGGCTACATCATGAAGAAAAGATTTTTCATTCCCCTGACCGTGACTTTCATTTTATCCTTGGAGCCTCATGTTGCCGTTTACATCGGAGTCCCGTGGGTTTATCTCTGCTCAGCAAATGCTTGTCATGATGTTGCGCCTGTCACTGTGTCCCAAGAACATCCCAGACCTTGGATTCAGGGCTGTATTGCTCTGTAAGGTCAGGCACGGCCAGGATTGTCTGCGGTTTGTGCTCCAGCCTATCACTGTGCCATTCTTCCAGACCCTGTGCTGTTCCTGCGTGACATCAGCACGCTGCAGGGAATCACATGATACGCTGAGTCAGGCTTTATACTGCCAAGCAGACGTTACCACCTGTTACCATGGCATCCATAGCCAGCCGTCAACTTTTTGGATGTCCTCTATGACATGCAATAATTTATGTTATTGAACTGAAATAGGAATTAAATTTAGATATTTATGGTTTCTAGAAAAGCTTAATTAAAGTAAATGTGCTTATTTAAAGGCCCTGTTTCCTGCAGTGACCAACTTCACAGATGATACTAGAAAGGTCTATTTATGTTCTGACCAATTTCCTCACACTTTTGTAACATGTAACCAGAGCTGAGTCCATATGTCAGTCATCAGAAGATCGCTGGCGTGGGCCTTGGCAGATTAGTCACATGCCCGGGGCAATGAGCAAGGCATTTAACCCTTAGAACCCGACAAATGCAGAATGCGTGGATTTTCCCAGTCATTAACCTCAGGCTCGTGACTTTGGTTTGGTATAACACACTGATATGAATCGCATATCTTTGTAATTAAGAAAACTCACTCAATCCGGTCATGCAAGTTGCATGCTAAAATATTGCAGAGCAATCCTCTGCACAACAAGGCATATATTTTAAGCATTTTCCATGCAAAAGCTCTACTAATAATCCACAAAACATAGATATTATTCACATTCGACGAAAAACAAAGCGTATATTCACTTGCAAAGTGATCCACGTACTACCCTCATGGGGAAAAACATTTATTTAATAACTAATTTATTATAAGCCTATAAATAGACAGAAGAAACTGGCTGGAACTTGTACTGGAAATACTAACAAATATTGCAGTATGTATGTTTGATTTCCAGTTCTCTCAAAACAGTTGCTATAGAACACGCCCATCGTGTAATTGGAACAGCACCTACATGTAAACACAATGACAGCTACACCATTGGTTTGTTGTTTCGGGCTAAGATTCCGACTGAAAGCTTAATTCAAAAATTTCGCTTTACCAGTTATAGCGTATAAAGCTAAAAACGACAGTGATAAACATTCAGAATTAGACTCTAAATCATGTTATGTCTGTGTTTATCCAATGGATCATGAACTCAGCAATGCTTTTCTATTTCAATTTCTTTCAGATGTTATAAAGTAATAAGTAAAAAATATATAAAAACATAAGAACATGCATTGCTGTCAGAAGTTCAACCAACCAGCTGAGTACTCTCTGACTGTGACTCTTCATGCTCAACTGGTTGGTTGAGACAAAATCTTGGTCTGGATTTGTACTCTCTGGACCTGAAATCTCCACCTCTGATTGCAGTGTATCACATGACTCTAAGAAGTTACCAAATGGATACAAAATCAAAGATATTAATTTCCGCCTGGCACTAACCATGTATTCCGTCACAATATTAAGCCACTGAAAGGTTCCCAATGAAATCCATGCATTCCCACAGCATAGACTCTCATCTCAACATTTATAAAATTATATTATTAGTGCATGCAAATTTTTTCATTAGATGAGACTAAAAATTGAGAAATTTCAATAGGCGTAAATAGTTTATAGGATGATAACAAGACTGTGTGAGCATTTATAGTACACATCAAAGTATGACATAACTGAGGAGCCCAGAATGTGCTGTAAACAAAACCATAAAGCTTATATGGCTGACTCATGTACATACAATGTAATAAGCCTAAAATGAAATAGATTAAAAAACTCTCAAAATGGACAGGGTTCAAAGCCCCAGCTCCAGGGGCGCTGCACGATGGCTCTTACCCCCAAGCTATGGAGAGCACAATGGCGTCGGCAAAGAGAAACATTCTAATGTAATCGTACTAATGCAAAAGGACGATGAAGCACGTTTGTTTTGTTCTGCATTTGTCACTATTATCAAGAAAGTTTTATTTTGTATGAACGTCATTTTCATTCCAGACATTTCATTCTAAAAGCAATTTTAAATTCTCACACCGTCACCTGAAATGTTATTAAAATACATATTGTTCTTCATCTAAAGTAGAGCGCCCTCTTTTTTAAAAAAAAGGAGAGAAAAATTTTGGCAGGACTATTTATTGCAGTGCCGTAAGATTTACAAGGTCCTTCCTGGGTAATGAAAAGGACGACGTTTGTTTACAGCACCTGGCATGTTCGGCTGACAGGTAGATGGACATTAATAAACTCCGCCATTAGAGCGAGCGGCTTCTCGTGCGGCATGGGGCTAAATCACCAGCGTGGTTTCAGTGCCCCGCCAGTGGTTGGCATGAAAAATGAGGCTGTCCGGCTGCGTCTAAATTTATGCTGCGAGGACCGAGGATACATTTTCGGTTGGCAACCTGAGCCCGAGAGTGAACGAAGAGCGTGACGCGGAGGGGAGGTCTGGCGGGAAATCGCAATTAATGCAACGGGAGGCACAGAGCCGCGTCACGTGCCAAGCTGTCTGCTCTCAGGCAGGGGTACAGCCCCGTGGCCTGTGGCGAGTGTGAATCCTCGTGCAGGCGCGCCCTGTCTGACATGCTCAGCCTGTGTCCCCCTCCGTCCTGACAGCTCAGCGCCGTCGCTCTGTCGCTCGCTGGCAGGCCTGGGGGCCACCTGGGTTGCACTTTTGCTGTGAGAGTACTCCTCCATGTTTGGGTTCTTCAGCATCCTTCATGTTTGGGTTCTTCAGCATCCTCCAGTGTTTGTGTTGCTTGGGCTGCTCAGGTTTCTGGCTGCGGTTCAGAACCACACGCTACAGTGAGATGGTGTTTCTAAAGTGGCCATTATGTGTGCGTGTGTGCGTGCGTGTGTTCTCAAATTCCATCCAGGGTGTCCCCTGCCCTGTGTGCTGCCTGGGAGCCTCCAAATCCCTGTGATCATGTACTAGATAAGCAGATTGGTGGATGGATGGATGGATGGATGGATGAATGGATGGATGGATGTATGGCTTATTGGTTTTCTTTACATGATGTAATAATGTAATAATCTCAGAACTATTTCTCCATGTCAGTGAATTCCTATGTTCAATTTTTCTGGACAGAATAATCCTTAAAATGCTCGTAAATAATCCAATGTAATACGCTGCTCTACTTTCAGGATACTCTTATCTTATCAAGATTTTACACACACACACACACAGACACACAAATACATATACACACAGACAGACAGACACACACACACACAGACAGACAGACACACACAGACAGACAGGCAGACACACATACACACACACACAGACAGACAGACACACACATACACACACACAGACACACACAGACAGACAGACAGACACACACACACACACACACACAGACAGACAGACATACACATACACACACAGACAGACAGACAGACACACAAATACACATACACACAGACAGACAGACACACACACACAGACAGACAGACACACACACACACAGTGGGACACGTCTTCCCGCTTAAACGATGCTCTATATGCTTACAGAGTCTGAGCCCATCTCAGATACACATAAACACACGATAACCCAGACTGAGCCTCAGTTATCCCCTTTTTTAATGCCCTGCACTTCCATCACTTTCCCTGAATTACACCCCCCCAGACTATTTAAAGGGCACAGCACTTCTTAAAGGCAAAGGTCTTCTCCGCCCATGAGGAGGCATCCTCACTTCGCTGGGCAGACAGGGAGAGCCAGTAACGGAAAATGCCCGCCGTCCTGCTCCGCCTCCTGCCTGGGGTACTCAATATGTAATATTAATCAGGGATAAAAGCCACGCGGGACACCCCGAGATGGCGAGGGGGGGCGCGGCCAGCCGAGACATATTAAGATCAGATTCATTTTCAGGGAGGGAGGAAAAACCAATGTGGTGCTTTTTATTTCCCTGAAATGCACTGTAATAGTCTATCAATCCCGCAGCGTATCGAGTGCGGTTCCGATCTCAGTGGGCCGGACTCTGGTCAGCCTCGACCTGTCGTGCGTGCCAGAGCGGCTCCCGCCCCACCAGTCCTGCCAGGATGGGACCTCCACCCAGAGAGGCTGACCTCCACCCTCCCCGGGAGTGCTTCGCCTGATTGTCGCGTGATTCGCGCTGCGTGATTCGCTAAACATTCACCCATCATTTCAAGAGTCCTCAGGGTTCCTCAGCCTGCTGACCAGAACAAGGGGGGGGGGCAGGGGGGCACAGGGGGGTGTCACAGTGAAACGTAGAGGCACAATCTGAGGGCTGGCAGCCCAGACTGCAGGGACTTGAGGATCGCGGCTGCTGATTCCTCTTTCTGATAAGCTGTCGGCTGGATCTGACAGGTAGGGAACTTATCGATTTTACCCATCAGACCATCCATCCTCGATCTGGGGGGGCCTGGACCCCCGGCTGTGGCACAAGCTGGATAAGATGCTAGTCCTGACTCACTCACACACACAGCCATACGTCGCGGCCTATTTAGAGACGCAAATTGGCCCAAGCTGCATGTCTTTGGACTGCAGCAGGAGCTGCAGGGTGTGAAAAGCCACAACCCCCTCAGGCAACATATCTGATTTTCGCAGCTCCCATTTTATTATTCTTATGCATATTAATAGTACTGCTGCTTACTGTTATTGTCTGTCCATCAGCTGATATTGCACTAATCCAGTCGAGCCCTGAGGCATGTCTCTTTTTCATTCGTTATGATTCTTATTGTTCAATCCCCCCCCCCCCACCAAGCAGTGTGGCCTTCTCCTTTGCATCCGAATTAGAGGAGGCCCATAAAATCCTGCTGATCTTGGACAGGAGTTTGGGGGCTTATCGGGATTCGTCTTTTTTCTCTGCATTTTGCATTTTAATAAGGGCTGCTGCACCTGCATTCCCAGCTTTGTCCTTCTGTGGGCTCCCACTCTATGCCCGTAATCAGAAGGTTGCTGGTTCAAATCCCTGAGTCAGCTGAGTAACTTTGTTGCAGGGCTCTCGAGCAATGCCCATAACCCCAATTGCTTCAGGAACTGTTTTACACTGTTTTACCCCGTTTTCTTTTTATTTAATTGAACATTGTTTTCGGTAAAAGTCTCTGCGAAATAAATGAAATGTAAAAGGCAGCTATGCTCCACTGCTCTCTAGCCGCTGAGAATGCCATTATGCAACCAAACTGTTCTTCTTAAGTTTAATGTTTTTTCCGGAAAGTGCCAAGCTGAAGGGCACGCAGCAGGGCGTCTGCATCTTTCCGCTCACAGCCGGCTCCTCGGGCACCAAACTTCCTCTGTTATGCAAACGAGCACCGGCCATTTGCCGCACACCTGGTTGAGCCCTCCCCACCGGCAGGGTGCTGGGGCCGATCTGCAGTGCGCCGATCGGCTAGCAAGGTGCCATGCCTGACTCTGCTCACCGACTCGCGGAATTAATCTGTATTATCGACACGAGGGTACAGTTCGATGCTGTGACATTATTTTTCAGAGTTGTAATTATTTCAGGAACGATATGGGGTCCATTCAGGTCCGTTTTCAGAGCGCTGCACGAGACGTTTTAGTGGAAATCGGTGAATAAGTCAGTTTTGTAAGGTTAGGTATTTTTATTTCAGATTTTAAATAAAGACATTTCTGAAAATAAAATGTGAGAAATGAAGGCTGCAGTGTGATCCTGAGGCCTGTTTCCCGTCCGCGCAGGCGAACCCAGGCCTCTCAGAGGACACTGAGTGTGATGTGTACCTTCCCAAACAAAGGTGTTCACTCCTGCCGAAATAGCTGCCTGCAACCTCAAGCACAACAGCACAGATTTTTCACAGGATATAAGGTCACTGCAGCTCAGAGCCACTGGGCGGTACCAAGACACACAGGACATAAAGTCACTGCAGACAGACCAATGACAGCCTAGAGCCACTGGGAGGTACCAAGACCCACAGGATATAAGGTCACTACAACCCAGAGCCACTGGGCGGTACCAAGACCCACAGGATATAAGGTCACTGCAGCCCAGAGCCACTGGGTGGTACCAAGACCCACAGGACATAAGGTCACTGCAGCCCAGAGCCACTGGGTGGTACCAAGACCCACAGGACATAAGGTCACTGCAAACAGACGAATGGCAGCCCAGAGCCACTGGGCAGTACCAAGAGCCACAGGAAGAATATACATACGTCACTGTCACACTGTCGTCTTGGAGATGCTGAGGAAACGGAGGCCAGCTTGGCCACTCCCCCCAGCCTGTCACAGTTGGACTGCATGGGTCTCAGAACCTCTCCTCTGCCCCCCCCCCCAACACACATACAGACAAAGGGAGGCCATCACATTCAGACCCCAGATGCAGATATTTACTTGGGGGCTGCCTGTCTCCACTCCCAGAGCACCCCCCCCCCCCCCCAATGGTGATGATTAAGGTACGTGGGGGGGCAGCCTATAGGGGGGTGAATGGGGAAACATGTAAATAAAAATAAGATAGCTGCGGGCAATGCGCTTACGTAAGGCTATTACACTGTCAGCTTCCTGCGCCGCGCTCAGGCTGCTAACCTTTTGTTGTGTGCCCGATGGGGATCCATTCTCCTGCTGGGTGTTTGTGAGCGAGCTGCCTTGTCGCATTATGGAGGACGGAGGTGCTGCTTGACTGAGAAAAGCTGGCCTGCGCCTGGTGCTGCTAACAGAGGCAAGCTAACAGAAGCTGGATCCCAGAAGGGTGGCTGTAGCAGTCCATTACTATGGTGGAGTTTAGGGCCAAACGTGAGGGGAACAGTGGCCTGACATGTTTCTAAGCATGGATGCAGCTGGCTCATCTTTATGCAGCTCACTGCCCTGAAGAGGGTGCCCCCTCCATGCCCCTGGGGTTGAGACATTCAAGCTAAGAACTGACCACTTGGCATGCTCTATTCCTGCAGATGCTCTCCTATCAAACACCGGGATCTCGATGGCCAGATAGTGCCCGACTCTGCAGCTATCAGCAGAAATGGCAGACTCCTCTTCTGGCTGGATTGACTTGAGGGTCAACATCGCTGTCACTGTAATTTAAATGAACTTCACCCTGTCAGAGTGTCAAGTTCTCTTTCATCTCCAGTCACATGACACTTTGCTTAATGCTGACTTGGGCTGTTGTCCTTGAGATCCACAGCAGCGCAGCAGGACACGTGAGAGCACTGCCCTCAGGATCCATGGCGACGCAGTGGGACGCATTGGGCCACAGCCCTCATGATCAATGCCGACGCAGTGGGACGCATTGGGCCGCTACCCTTGGGATCCACAGCGACGTAGTGAGATGCAACAGATTGCTGCCCTGGGAATAGATAGTGATGTAGCGAGATGAATCGGGCCACCGCCCTCAGGCTCCACAGCAGCACTGCGAGATGCATCAAGTCACTGCCCTCAGGATCCTCAGTAGCTGAGTGAGATGCATCAGGCCGCTGCCCTCAGGATCCACAGCAGCACAGTGAGATGCATCAGGCCACTGCCCTCAGGATCCACAGCAACAGAGTGAGATGCATCAGGCCACTGCCCTCATGATCCACAGCAACAGAGTGAGATGCATCAGGCCACTGCCCTCAGGATCCACAGCAGCACAGCGAGATGCATCAGGCCACTGCCGTCAGGATCCACAGCAGCAGAATGAGATGCATCAGGCCACTGCCCTCAGGATCCACAGCAGTACAGCGAGATGCATCAGGCCACTGCCCTCAGGATCCGCAGCAGCAGAGTGAGATGCATCAGGCCACTGCCCTCAGGATCCATAGCAGCACAGCGAGATGCATCAGGCCACTGCCCTCAGGATCCACAGCAGCACAGTGAGATGCATCAGGCCACTGCCCTCAGGATCCACAGCAGCAGAGTGAGATGCATCAGGCCACTGCCCTCAGGATCTACAGCAGCACAGTGAGATGCATCAGGCCACTGCCCTGGGTATTCATAGCGGTGAAGTGGGGCACATCGGACTGCTCTTTGATTCAGTCAGAGCCCCGCCCCATCCGACCATGACATGTGCCCTAACCCCACAGCTGTGACATGATCACGGAGGGACCCAGGCAAATCACACATTTGTATGTCAAGCCCCCCCCAGTCAATCACCTTCTGCCATCCTCTGAAACATTTCCTCGGGGCCGTGGGAACCGCCCATGTCTAACAGCCTGTTTATAGCTGCCTGCTGTAACCTCTGCCTACCTTCAGTTACTGAGCAAACATCCCTGGTCACTGGTATTTAACTTTCCATCAGCTTATCCTGGTCTGGGTGGCAGAGGGTGTGAAGCCAAATGCCAGTATACCAAACTTCAGACTATAGGCAATTTAGGGACATGACCACATGTTTTCAGACATCTACACTATTCTTTAACCAGTATTTGTAAGCAAGGAAAATTAGACCCCCCCCCCCAACAAATAAACTCAAGTCAGCACATCCTGGGACTAGATGCAGTAGGTGTAAATTGACTTACCCATCATGCTTCTCATGGGAACAGAGGTCCTCCCTGTAACTGTAACCCTAACTGTAATGTGACGACAGCCCCAGTGAGATAACAGGGAACAGGAGGTACCCCTCAAATGCCGCCAGGTTCTTTAATACTGTGTCCAGTACCTGTTATAATGATCACGGCTCTTATGGTCGTGCTTGCTGGTACCATGCTGCCCTCAGGTAGCCACTAGTATGTGTGCGGCTACGGATCTGGTAATAATAAGGTGTTTATCCGATGCGGGGGCAGTCCCGCTCACAGCTGTTACTGAAGCTGCTTTTCACCCCTCCTTGTTGTATTAATGCGGAGGGTCCAATTAGACAGAGGAAGCAGTGTTTACTGACATGCACACAGCATAAGTGCGGGATAATGGGGCTGGGGGGAGGGGGAACGTTAATGTTTAATGTAACCGAGGGCATCATCACCGTTCTGGCAGCCCCTGGTGTTACCCAGGGACACACACATGCACGCGCACACACACAAACACACACACACACAGACACACACACAGGTTTGTAATTATAACTTTGTGGGGACTCTCCATTCAGTTCTATAGGGAAAACTCTAATCCCAACATGACGACCTTAACCCCTTCCCAGCCTTAACCTTAACCATAAGTAACCAAACAGACTTTTGGCATTTTTAGTTTTTTTGACTGCATTCACAGATCTTTGTGGGGACCTGAAAAATGGTCCCCACAATGTCAAAATAATTTTTATTTCTTTGTGGGGAACATTACACACACGCACACACAAACTTTTTAATAAAAATTAAGTTATGCAAATGGGGACCTGAAAACATTTTATTTTTAATTATTTTTAATTACAATGTGGGGGCATTTTAGTCTCCAAATGTGACCTATGCGAACCCACACACACACACACACACACACATACACACATCTGCGAATGGGCCGACCTCTGGGCCACCTTAATTGCTCTCGGAGGATCTGTCAGAATCCCCCCCCCCGCCCCCAGCATTTGAATACTGAAACTCAGTCTGCCACAGCTGTATGGCACTGGGCCAGTTGACCTCAGCATATCTGTCCCCCTAATCCCAGATTCTGGGGCAGGATCAAAGTCAGGACAGAATGTCCCGGGTCGTTCTCCCCCAATCGAGAGGCCAGAAAGCCCAGCGGCATTAAGAGTCAACTCAACCTACTCACTTTAATGTTTGTCCCTGAAACATCCTGCTTTACCACAGAGGTGACATCAGCGGTCCCTGGGTGATGATGTAATGGAGTGTCCTGCCAAACATGCCTTCCGCACAACACGTGCCAGGACACCCCACCGCACTCTCAGGAAAGACACCCCCCCCATCACCCCATCATCCCAGGTCGTGTGGTCAGACCTACGGATTACAGGCTCATCTGGCAGGACCCGTTTGGGCTCGACTGGGACAACATGCAGCCACCCAGACATCACTGATCTGCTCGTCCCGCGATGCGCGGTGAATATCCACAAGCTCTCACATACTCTAATAAAGATGACATCAATTATGTACATATGTATGCCCGTGTACCAATAACCGCTCATCCCAAACAAACAAACACACAATTACGAAGAATTAGTTCCAAAGGATTAATCTCATTTTCACCGATAGATCCAATTTCCGTCTGCAGAACAATAACGGAGCGCGATGGCGTCTTCGTAATGATAACCATAAGGTTCTATTTTCATTGTTACGTTCAACATAACATCCATTCAAAATTTAATTAATGGCGCACTGTGACGACTGGTGCAAGCAATCAATAAAAACTGAAGCACACAATGATTCCTAAAAATCTGTCAAATATGCAGTGCTGTTCAAAAGGCCCAGGAAAATGATGTTTAA
Source organism: Isichthys henryi (assembly GCA_026776945.1). NCBI lineage: Eukaryota > Metazoa > Chordata > Actinopteri > Osteoglossiformes > Mormyridae > Isichthys > Isichthys henryi. The sequence continues at coordinate 15,323,073 of JAODJX010000129.1, read as the reverse complement.
AACTATTTATCTGGGCAATAAGTGTATATCGGCTCAGAAAAAAAATTAACATCAGCAAACATCTATCCATCCATCCATTTTCCAAACCGCTTATCCTTACTGGGTCGCGGGGGGTCCGGAGCCTATCCCGGAAGC
>JAODJX010000129.1:15295484-15308622 GCA_026776945.1 Isichthys henryi | reverse complement strand
CCCATTGCTTCCGGGATAGGCTCTGGACCCCCCGCGACCCAGTAAGGATAAGCGGTTTAGAAAATGGATGGATGGATGGATATTAATACAAAAGGCAGAGAGTGTTCTTATTGGCTGGCTCGGAGCCTGCACACCTCATCAGTGTCCGTAATTCTCAGACCTATCACTCTAAAACCAGACTTATCCAGACAGAATTCTCGCTCTTCTTTAAAGTTTCCTTTTCTCCCAAGAGGCCAAAGATAGTGCTTAGCTTTATTACGTTTCAGAGACGAGAGGATCTGTAATAACGAACGCCTCTGAAGGGGGCTGCAGCATTTAGATGTGTCAGATGTTGGAATGATATTTAATCATGGTGCACGGTGTCTGCGTCTATTGAAAAGACAATTTAATTGGCAACCGGTGTCAAACGGCGCTGCCGTCATTGTTCTTGTAAAGGATAGTCAGATCTGATAAAGGTTTATCGCCTCAGAAACCCCTTCGGGCTCCAGTTTTAAATGCAACCAAGTTAATATATTCCTGTCATTTCCTGCTGCCTGCCCCCCTGAGATTTATAAGGCTAGGGCTGCCGGTAAGCTATACGGGACAGCAGGGGGCATTAAGACAGCACCGGTTATCTCAATTCTCTAAAGACACATAAGTCACCGTTGACTAATCTCCACTCAATGGCGCAAATTGGCCCGTCGATGGGGTTTCAATCATTAGGAGCCGTAGTGCCGCTGAAATCATGACCTGTCTGCTTAAATACTAAAAGCGATCCAACACTCGTAGCACAGACTGCCGTCTGCAGCCAGTGTGTCTGAGACATGTTCCTCGCGTGTGCCGGTCTGGGCTCTCAGTATGGGGGGCGGGCAGGCATCGCTGACGGAGGTGGGTGGGGTTGATGGTCCATGGATGCAAGGATGCAGCAAAGGTTTCCTAAATGAACACGCTCACCTGCGTGGAAAAATGCATGTCTGTCTCAAGCTGGTGACATGTCGCAATCGTTGTAATCGTTTGGCGGGAAAATCCATTTAAAGGCTCTTCTGGTTATACAGCCAGCACAAGTAATAAAATGGCCGTATGGGAATGCTAGATAAAATAAAGGCAAAGAAAGAAAATTCAGTAACTAAAAGCACTGTTTTATGAGCACTCTTCCCGCTAATACTTGATGGATAAAATCAACCAATAATCATTTTTACGGCGAAAAGTCCTGCCTTATCTGAACCCTAAGATAGAACAGCTGAGGTTAGGATGGTACTCTATATTAAAATACGAAATCAATATGCTTTGTTCCCAGCACTGTATGTGCACCCCCCTGCACCCCAAACATGAGGTACACAGAGCCATCACGCTCACATGCACACACACCTCGGCACGTTAATGGACACGCTGAGCCTTTTCACCGCCTGGCAGGATGTGTCTCCTTCTCTGCGAATTCCCGCGACGGCTCTCCTCGTCCTCCGCGGCACGTTCTCGTACGGCTTTCATTAGGCTGACGCAGGGAGGACCCGAATGAGGCCGCTTCCGTGTCACACTCCACTCATCCGTCAACGTACTGGATTATTTCTTGAGAGACTCGAATTGGCTTCGCGGAGTCGAGGGCCATCAATCTTTGCTCGGCGGGATGTGGGGCAGCTGGCTGGCGGGGGCTCCCGGGAGAAAGGGAGGCGCTCGTCTCCAGCAGGTGATGAAGCCACAGTACAAATGTTACTCAATCTGAATCGTAGCCCCGAGTCGTAGATTTGTCACTGAGACAAAAAAAAAAGACAGGAGGAAAGATCTCTCCATCTTTTATATGCATCCAGCATCCTGCCTGCTCCCACTGTGCCAGGCGCTCCATTTTTCAAACTTAGCCTAACGTCAGGGCCGCTCAGACTGTAGCCCCGCCTCCACGTTCCCCAGACCCCGCCCACATCTCCATCCCACATTGGAAGTCATCGGCCTCCCTCTGTTTGCTGGCCTGCCTCCATTATTCTAAAGTCATTTACTGAACGACCTTACGACTGCCAAACGTCAGCTGTAGACTTTTTAGTGTATGCTATCAATGCTTAAATAACTTAACATTATTAACTGAATGCAGAATGCCATTTTCAGGGACAATTAAATCATAAATATGTAGCTTTATTCAACTGTATCTATGATTTTGTTTCACAAATAGTCATAATTGCTCAATTAAACATAATGGACAATCATTCTAAGTATTATCCATCAAATGCTCTAATTCTGTTAATAATTTGTTGGTATCTGTTATTATGTCTGATGTACGTTTTGTACATCAAATGCTTGCAGCACAAACAACGTATGCATGACATTTTACTGTAATATATATTGAAACATATTTAAACTGTGAAATTCTCCACCTGTGAAATCAATTCAGCTTGGACTGTTTTGTTAAGCGTTTCAGTTGCGGGGGCTCTGCCTGCCTTTTCTGACACCATCGTTCACTCCGCATTCGCCCCACAGCGACCGCGTGCAGATCAGAGCGCGCGCCACGTGACTCAGGCAAATCTCGGACCGCGTGCTGCGGCAGGGATGAATCACAGTGATTAGCAGCCGTGGTATTTATACTCTTACACCTGGAAGGGACCTATGTTTCCTATAATCCCAATTATCTTCCTGTGTGTATATATTATATAGACACACTTTTACCATGCTGGGGGTCCTTCCCTGTCCTGTGCTGCCACATTGTCTTCTTTACACATGTATATACCTCTGTCTTTGTTGAAGAGGATGCATTGTGGGTAATATAAAAGCCCTCTTATCATCTCACCCTACACCGTTCATCATATTTTGTCCCCCTACACTCTGACCGAAAAAGGAAAGACTGCCGTGTTTGTGTCCGTACCCGTATCCCTGCCCATAGCCGTGTCAGTGCCCATAGCCGTGTCTGTGCCCATAGCCGTGTCTGTGTCCGTACCCGTGTCCATGCCCATAGCCGTGTCTGTGCCCATAGCCGTGTTTGTGCCCATAGCCATGTCTGTGCCCACAGCCATGTCCGTGCCCATAGCCGTGTCTGTGCCCATAGCCATGTCCGTATCCGTACCCGTGTCTGTGCCCATAGCCGTGTCTGTGCCCATAGCCATGTCTATGTCCATACCCGAGTCCGTGCCAATAGCCAAGTCCCTGCCCATAGTCGTGTCCGTGCCCATAGCCGTGTCCATTCCTGTGTCTGTGCCCATAGCTGTGTCCATACCCGTATCAATGACCATTGACATGCCCGTGTCTGTGCCCATATCCGTATCCATGCCTGTGCCAGTGTCCGTGCCCATAGCTGCGTCCATGTCTCTGCCCATTCCTATGCCTGTGTTTGTGCCCATATCAGTATCTGTGCCCATGCTCATGCCCATGCCCAAGTTCGTGCCAGAGCGAGCCTCACTAAGAAAAAGGCAGCTCAGCCAGGCAGCTCATAAACTGCAGTGGAATTTCTCACCCGTGACCCGTAAACCTACCGCTGCATCTGCTAAGGGCGGGATTCTGTTTTTCGCTGAACTCCTCTATAATTTACAGGACGCTTACTGCAGGGTGTCCGTCTCTGATGCCAGGCTTTGGCAAAGCCAGGTGAGCCTGGCAGCACACTTTTAACAATGAATGCAGGCCTTTCTGCTATTCACTCTGTTTCTTTTACCTTCTGTTTGAATTCGGATCGCTCACATCTCCGCCCCACTCACAGTGTCAGTGCTGAACCCAAAAGGACAAGGTATTCTACATGGAAACCATGACAAGTGCAGTTGGTTTTGTCTCAAAATAAGAAAATCCCATTTATTTTGATACTATTTTGTATCAATCAGACCTGTCAGACCCCGTCTATGTATGTCCACCTCCAGATAACAGGCCTACCTTTCTTGTCTTAGATACTCTTTTTATGAACAACATTGCTACAGACGGCATTAATGTTTAAACAGCAGTTGGGCCTGCGCCTCTGTAGGCTACTTCACAATGACCTTGCATTCAGCTGCTTCAGGAAAGCACATCATGAGTCCTTTACGCACTGCTGATCTGACAACGCTGACCCTACAGACTTTTATCAGTCTGTGATACGCGGGAACAGGAGTGGGGCTCTCGCAGAAATCAATTAATCCAGGGCTTGTCCATTTAGGATGCTGGAGTCACACATTTAAAGATGAGAATCACCAGCAGCACAGCTGAGCAACTGAAACCAAAGGCCTGGCTGGTTCTCCGTGGATTAGTTAGTATTCCAATCACCATATTGTACATGCTTGTGATGTGGTAATGATCGACTTTCCCCAGTCATCAAAGCTCAGTGACAGTGACTGCAGCAGATTTCAGACAGCAGAGTCATTTCTCTGGAACCTCAAACCAACACGCCAGCCACTCTTGATGCTAGGTGAATGCTAGCCAGATGCTTGCCTGATGTTAGCTGAATACTAGCCGGATGCTAGCCTGCTAGCCAGATGCTAGCCGGATGCTTGCCTGATGGTAGTCTGCTAGCCTGATACTAGGTTAATTCTAACCAGATGCTTGCCTGATGCTAACCGAATGCTAGCCGGATGCTAGCCTGCTAGCCAGATACTAGCCTGGAGGGAGGAAAGCAGAGACTCACCGAGGATCTGGATGGCGTTGCGGCCAGGCCTGGGCAGGTGGTGCTGCTGGATGGTGTTGTAGAGAGTGGCCCGGCAAAGCATGACGGTGCTGGCGCTAATCCACAAGCACCAGAACCAGGACATGGTGGGGTGCAGCTGTGGGGTGCAACAGAGACTGAATCAGCTTTACTGGGCAAGTGTGTTCGCACACAAGCAGGAGTCTGTCTCCTGGTGTCAGAGGCTCAGATACAGTAGATACATATACAGGTAAGACAAGACAAAGCTGACTTAAACAATGTGGATACGTGAGTGATTAATGTATAAAAAGTCTTCTGAGGGCAGATACAAGTGTCTGTCTGCTTCTCACACGCATCCTGACAGAAGGGAGTGGGGGTTGGGGGTGATGGCAAAGCGAGGGTGTCCACGTGGAGATTATTCACGGGAGAGAGAGAATGGAAGCCCACACGCAAGACAGCAGAGAGTCTAAACACCTACATCCACACTGAGGTGGCTAAGATAGCGAGGCCAGAGGAGCACGGGCAGGCAACATCGAGCACGACTCAGAGCCACGCAGAATCGAGGGGGTGGGGGATTCAACGGGCTCCATCTGCAAAAGGCGGCTGGTAGGACAGGGGCCGACGGAGAAATGTCCTGAGGCGAATCAGCAGGATCTATAAAACAGAGGCCATCTTTTGGGATGTGTAATGCGGAAGGGGACACCGTGACAGCGAATCAACTGGTAGAAAACGGCTCCTATTAGAGCAGAGGCTGAAAAGCGATACATCCACAGCAAGTTGAAGTACAAATTCCGGCAGCAATACATCAATTTCTGAACTAAAATTTGAGTGGAATAACTGATGGAGATTGACATTAGCGTGAAATACAATTTTAAGACCAGTAAAGTGTGTATTTTAAGCAGCATTTCTTCATAGATGTGACTATTTTATGCGGTGTATGTTTTCCTGCTGTGTGGCTGTGTGCTTTTGGCTGTTGCAAATAAACAGAAATCATAACGACCTCACGGAATGATTAGCCTGCTCCAAACACTGAGCGTTTGCTCATTACGTGAAACGATCATTTTAAACCTTTCTGTCCATAAAATCAGAAAAACAGGCGTCACTCCTGATAATATTATACTACTGTCAGAGTGCTGGACCGCAAAGTGCGACGTCTTTTTTACTATATCTGATTAAAACCTTCTGTCCATGATACTTGGGAAAGTGTTGTTTCGTTAGTCTGCGGGACGGCGTTTCCCTCGCAGGTGTAGCTGACCTCGGCCGGGACTGGGCCGCCTTCGCTAACATCTCTGACTCCTTCTTCGCCGAGTTACTGAGTTGCCACGCGCTCTCCTCAGCAGCAAGAACCCTTATATAAAGGCACCCCAGACATATCACCGTCTGTTAAAGTGCTTTTAATTCACTGCAAATATATGCGTCTGTTTACCTCTTCAACGGTGAATCAAGAACGTGAGTCCTTCCAGTAATGTACATTCATTTTGGAAATCACGCCACGTCGTGTCCTTCTCCCATGTAACGCATATAATTGCTGTTAAGCCGCAACGGTACGTTAGATGAACCCTACATACTTATTTTAATGGCAAAACTTTTTTTTGATAGTATTGAAATTCGTAATTTATCCTGTTTAAATATCTGGTAACGCTTTACCTTATAACTGCACCGTCATAATGCATTCATAGAACATTCAAAAACAGCATGCAAGTATACTCTAACATCCTATCATAGCGTAACAGCTTCATTATTTATTAATAATAAATAGTACATGATAATAAAAACATTATAATCATATAATCGTATAATGTTTGCTATTAATGCGTATTAAAGCTGTAACGCTATGTTAGAATGTTAATGTTTACAGTATTTATATGCTGCTTATCAATGTTCTTCCGATGCATTATGAAAGTGCGATGGATTTTGTATGAATGCATTATAAATGCGTTATAAAGATGCAACTGATGAAAAGCTTTACCGAATATTTTTCTCCCACAAGACTACATGCTGAATCTTAATTTGTTTGTTTTGACTGTATTAAATATAAATATAACACTGATGACAGAGCCTAACAATGGGTTACAATTGAAATTCTATTTAACAGTACTGCAATTTTATTCCAATTTGGTGTCTGTAACCTTTAAGACTCTTACATTACTGGTACCACGGTATGACAACACTACGTCACTCACTATCACGGTGTACTGTAGCTATAAAATCTCTTCAAAAATATATTTCGTTGAGTATGTATTGTACTTTTGGTCTGAACAATTCTTCCAACAAGTGTACATCTTAAAATGTGATGATTAAAGCACGGGGAAAGCTGTCTGATCCACTCAGGGTTACTAATGGACACATTACTCCTTTTAATGGAGCTTAAAGTATGTCGCGGGGTCTTCCTCTACCCCCAGCTGACGTTGAGACAGCCACTGAATATTTGCTAAGTAAAATAAAGTATACAAGCATTAACAGCTCATTGCAATCCCCTTTCCACTAAAATTCCGCTAATTTAAGATTCAGTTTTAGAGAAATGCAGACTATTCCCCGAGCAAAGCTTTTCATCACACGATATGTTATTGACAGGACGCCTTTAACCTGGAAAATACATACACGCGTACGCACGCACACACACACGCACACACACACGCACTCAGGTTTGTAATTGTATCTTTGTGGGGACTCTCCATTAATTTAAATGGGGAAAACTCTAGCCCCAACATGACGTCCTTAACCCCTACCCAGCCCTAACCTTAACTATAAGTAACCAAACAAAATACGAGACTTTTCGCATTTTTTCTTTTTTGATTGCATTCACGCAATCTTGCATCTTTGTGGGGACTTGAAAAATGGTCCCCACAACGTCAAAATAACAGGTTTTTATTACATTGAGGGGGACATTTGATCCCCACAATTTAATATAAGCATAATCCACACACATAGTGGTTCCTGCCTCCAAACAGGAAAAAAAAAAATCTTCTCAGTTGGTCTGCTCTGGGTATTGAGACTGTCTCTGTGTATTTATGTCAGATGAGGAAATCATCGTTTGTGACTGACATTGCGCCAGGCTGACAGAAAGGAACGCACTACCGGACCACAAAGCAAATTATAAATATGGGCACCCCAGGCCCATAACCAGAAGAGTCATGAATACTTGTTTCACCAGAAAAGCGCCAAATTATTTCTTAAATTGCTATGCCGACTGTTTCAGCTAACAATCTCCTGCACTATTACCATGTTTTACACCATCAAAAATAGGGGAAGCAAATATAAGGTGCACGTTTTCTTGATCCCCTCAATAAATTAAGGTTAAATGCACGTTTCTTGTCACTCTGGCAATTTGCAAATTTGTTTAATGGGCCTCTTTTCTTCTGCTCTGCCATCTAATTGGCACATTGATTTATCTCCTCACACGGATGCGCTTTTTGACGGCCGTCTAGGCGCGCATCACTGTGCCACATTACTACTCCCGAAAGTAACCGATCGCGCTCGCTTCTTCAATACCCACATTCGTCTCTATAATCCACACTTTCATAAGTAATTCAATGCACTCTTTCTCTTATGTTAAATAGGACATTGTAAGATGTGCACAAGATGCCCCTTAGTTCGTCCCTGCACACTTTATTGCTTCTTTTTTTTGCATATTTGTCGAAATTATTTCAATGTGCATGCTCAATGTGCAAATTGTTTTTAATAGAAATGAATATCCCGATGCTTTCTGAATTTTGAAAACATTAAAAGATGCGTTTCATTTTTGTCAAAAATTGACTTAGCGTGCATGCATTATTTATTTTTGGAGCTGAACGTATTTTAAGAAGCGCTGGTGACAGGGACGGAAAAGCGACCGGCTGAATGTCTTTGCTCATATCGGCCATGACTGTATTGCAAGTAACGCGGATGGTGAAAGACAAAATATTGTCAGACAACCGAACGCCACATATTGGCTGCTGTTGAAGTTCAGTTTCCTTCTGATTACAGCGGGTTAGACATGTAAAACGCGCAGTTCTCCACATCCTTCACTTTTGAATGGGAAATCATGAAGTCATCTTCGTTACCTATTGGTATCCTCGCTCGATCCTATCTAGAATATAGACCCGTGACTTAAATACAGGTCAGAGAAGGATGCTTGATCTCCTTACTTGCATCTCGAAATATTCGCGCAGTGCTTGAGCTCCAAAGACCACAGTCGCTTTCAGGCTCTTACCTGCTTAATCCGGCCAGCAGAAAAGAAACCTTACTAGTGCTCATCCAAAGAAATCATCACGCTGTCTTAAATCCATCCATATCGCCGTTGGGCTTCCCACAAGTTCCCGCTTCAGGTTTGTGAAACTGCGGATGCGGGGCTGTCCTGTGCCCAGCGATCGCTCCAAACGTACAGGCGCGGCGCTTAACTCTCCCGGCTGAGAGGTTGTGTCAGACACCGTCCGGCCTTTAAAGGGTGGAAACGTGTCATTTCACCTTTAAATCATGTCGAGGCGTCACCTTTCAGCTCTGGAGGGGATCCTTGTGATGCCGCGGAGTTAATTCCCCTCCACACTTAAGCTAAAGAGGCGGATCGGCTCCCCGGCGATGACAGCTCCCTCTCCGTTCCCTCCCGTCCGCCACTTGAACAGCAGGTTTGCGCTCCGGCTTGTTTAAAACGAACTAAGTAGTACATGAACTGCAGAAAAAGAAGCGATGCCGGAGAGGCATGTCTTAAAGCTAGACTGCCCGCTACTATAATGATGCACGGTTATTAAACCCCATCCACCCTATCAGCTGAAATGATGCGCAGCGAATTGGACGGAGCGCATGTCACGGGACGGCGGGGAGTCGCCTCTTATCGTGCAATTTTATTTGCGGCGACGGTAATGTGGAGGAAGGACGTGAAATAACTAATTTCTTTAGTTGTATCTTTTTTATATAGGGGGTGGGGGTTAAATAAGCATAATATGGGGAACAACTATTGATTGATCCTCTTCCAGTCAGCGTCGGTGCCATTCGGCTGCGTCCCTGTTTTTCAGAAAGAAAAGTTCTTGGTCACAGCTGGTGACGGAGGCAAACATTTCTTCAATGTTTAATGACATATTCAATCCAGAACCCTTAAAGTGTAAAATTAAAGAATGCTTCCTTGCGTTTGCTATCAGGATTTTGAGGTTAAAAATAATAGCAGGCAAGGGGGGAAGGTGGCAGGGGAAGCTGGAAAGTCTTGTTTCTGGGTAGCCAGTGGAACAGCTGAGACTGGTGCAGGCTGGTCTCTGGGCGACACCTTCACATGCTGGTGGGGCTGAAGCCGGAGCAGACCGATGTCCCAGATCTTTTTCTTAGTTGTTTGATTATTGATTGGCTATTTCTTTGACTACAGCAACGTGACAAGAATAATCAATGTCAGACAGGTTTTACACTTGCTGGTGTGCGCGTGTCCTGTCAAACACGGCGTTCACCAGAGGCGTGATGTCGAGTGCAGCAGCAGGGCCAGTGGTGAAACTCTAATCACCTTTTTTGTTTATTACTTGTGTAGTTTTTCTTTTTCTTTTTTTTGTCAAGCACAAATATCCAAGCTATGACCTACTGAGAGGGGTATGTTTATCACTCTCTCTGCTGGATTATAGGAAGCCTTGGGTGTCTGGAACAGCAAAGGTCACCACCAAGCCACAGCTTGTTAATAAGGCCTTAAAAAAAGTACATTTAGAATCCCACTGCTCTCTTAGGCTCGGGAGTAGTGGCATAAAGGAATTCCTATGTGCAAGTCTAAAAGCTGCCTTAAGTAACAGTCAACCAATTTGGAAAAAAGCAAACATGCTGAAATGTTCAGGAGATAAGTTAATAAGCCTGCTGAGTCTTAATGATTAGCCTTCTGTGTTACCCTGCCCCGTAAAATACCAGCGTGGTATTAATCAAAGTGACTGCGTGGATTTAATGTCTGGTAGTGCAGGGGCTCGAGTCTAATTCTTATTTTTGCATTTTTACACTGTTATTATTGATGAATTTCCTGTTTTACGGATGCTCCGGTTTCCTCCCACAGTCCAAAAGCGCGCTGGGTAGGTTGATTGGCGAGTCTAAATTGGCCCTGTAGTTGTGTGAGTGAGTGTGTGCGCCCTGTGGTGTGTTGGTTCCCGCCCAGGGTTGGTTCCCGTCTGCGTTCATTGTTCCCGGGTTAGGATCTGGTCCTCTCCACAACCCCATTTGGGATTAATCGGTCTCAGAAAATGGTTGGATGGATGCCTGTCTTATTGGTACATGCAGTACATGTTAGAACCGTGTTGTTAAACTGTTAGGTTAAAGCTGTATGGTTCCATCTCATCAGACTCTGGTATGTCTGTGTTTGCCATTCTGCAGCATGTTGTACGGGTGTAATAACTGAACACAGCGCAAAGGCTAACGAATCCCTTTACGATCAATTCCCATTACAGTAAGAGAAATGAAGACTATGCCGTCCATAGTAACATTGCCTTCCAGCACCTGCCCTGTCAGAAGCGCTGAATATCCAGCGAGTTCTGTGAGATCCATGTTCCCGCATGGGTATCTGCCTTTTGATGCTGTCCATTGCTCCTCTTCCCCTGCTCGCCACGCCATCCGAAAGCTTCTGCACCAGCTTTCAGCTTTTTAAAACATACATTTACTGGCCTTCTGGGCTCAAGCGAGAGTAGATTCTCTCCTAAATTTTCACTGAAATCTTCTGTTTTTGCTCCATCCACTCTCTCTTTGTCTGTCTTTCACTCCTCCTTTCGATCTTTTTCTCTCTTTCATTCTTCCTTTCTGCCTTTCTCTCTTTCATTCTTCCTTTATCTCTCTCTGTCTTTTATATTTTTTCTGCCTTTCTGTCTCTTTCTTTCTCTTTCATTCTTCCTTCCTTCTCCCCCCCCCCCCCTCTCTCTCTCTCTCTTCCCTCTCCACATCTCTTGGGCCTCTTCCTTTTCCAAACAGCTGCCGCCACCATCCGTGCCAAAATGAGTCAGAAAGGCAGGATCACCAGCGGGATACTCTAGCGCCTCGCCGTCACACTAATCGGCAGCCCGCCCAGTCTGGCAATCAGCTGGGGAGTGCTCGCCCAGCGCCCGGGCCCGGTCTGACCTTCCAGCGTGTTGACATGCCTGGGGTCAGCGTGGCCTGCTGGCAGGCTCCTCTCGCGGCCCTGCGCGCCGCTGCCTCTGCAAGCGTCCAGATGGCTGCCTCGTTTGATCACTGAATCAATAATGGGTTCATTTTTAAAGCGCAAAGCTAGAGTGTCTCTCTCGGCAAGCCGGCGTGTTCCAGTGGGCTAGGGCTTTGCTCCATGTTGGCTTGTTAATGGAAGGGACTACACTGGAAACGCTGTGGAGCAGATCCTGTAGGAGGTGTTATCTGTTAGAACAAAATGGAAACTGCTTCTATGACAGAGATCTCCATAAAGGGTTTCTTGGAATCGAGGTTGGACAATGTGCGTGGAGAGGAGAGACTGTGATTCAACTGCGGCCGGCTTTTTAATTAGTAGAGTGATCACACAGAGCAAAGCAACTCTCCTGTTAGGATCTGCCCGCATATACAGCTCTCTTAGCTCCAGTTACACCGTGTATTCCTAAACTCATGGAGTGCAGTAGCAGGAATTAAAAAGAACTGTTACTGTAATATACTGTAAGCCACAATGTGAGGTTTCCTTATGTGCATGCAAATATGACTTCTAGCAGATAAATCAATATTTACAGAAGCTGCAGGTAGCAGGTAATTGCTGGATATCACTGGCAGTGATCTGAGACATTATTTACTGATGGATACTGCAGGCTGACGGCTTTTGCTAATTATCTCTTCATTGCAGATGGCGCTAACGGGCAGCGGTGTCCCCGGGGTATTTGGCAGAGCTCACAGGACTGTACCCCATAATTCTGTGACACCAGTGGCGGTTACAAGAGCTCTTGTATGGCTAAAATCTCCCAACAGCCAATCACTGCAGCAGTGCAGTCTGGGAAATCCATTTGTGTTTTTCTTTTTGTTAGAAGTAGGTCAGAATCGCTGTGCTGGTAGGCACTGGACCAGAGGGAGGTGCGCCATGCCCTGGAGAAGTCAGACGTGGGGAAGTAACACTCCAGACAGATAAATAAAGCTTTCTGTCCTGCAAGCATTAATTAGACTGGGGGGTCGAAGTGGCCAGACAGCATGCTGGAGCGGGAGAGGCCGCCGGTCACACGAGAAGCCACCGAAACAATTAATCTTGTACTCCAAAGGCAGGGGTGTCCATCTCCTGCAAAGCCAAAGACTGAGAGTTACCACACCTCTGAAACCACATGGGGGGGGGGCTTATGAGGATGCACAGATTAGGTTTTGAAGAACGACTCGCGGCGGCACAATCTCAGTGCAGCAATTAAACATGAGCAGGAATAGTGTGTGATGCGGCTTCATCTAAGAAAATCACAAGAGGGAGAGCTGGAGGTAAATGGGATGTGATTATGAAAGGGGAGGGGCTTTTGGGGTGGTGGTGGCTTGGGAGAAGACCCCCTGCTGACCTGTGATTCACTGAAAATTGCTTAATGTAAGTGGTCTGTGTTATGGGGGGGGGGGGGGGCAGATGGTGATGGGGGTTGTTTGGATGTTTTGGAACGTTTTTGTTTTTTTAATTTCGTTAGTGAGGGGGTTCACTCACAGGGGAGCACCAGATGG
>JAODJX010000129.1:15276053-15288601 GCA_026776945.1 Isichthys henryi | reverse complement strand
TGTCACAGGACCCCCATCAGCCTGGCATGGGTGGTGAAGCTGTCACAGGACCCCCATCAGCCTGGCGCAGGTGGTGAAGCTGTCACAGGACCCCCATCAGCCTGGCGTGGGTGGTGAAGCTGTCACAGGACCCCCATCAGCCTGGCATGGGTGGTGAAGCTGTCACAGGACCCCCATCAGCCCAGCGCAGGTGGTGAAGCTGTCACAGGACCCCCATCAGCCTGACGTAGGTGGTGAAGCTGTCACAGGACCCCCATCAGCCTGACGTGGGTGGTGAAGCTGTCACAGGACCCCCATCAGCCTGGCATGGGTGGTGAAGCTGTCACAGGCCCCCATCAGCCTGAAGTGGGTGGTGAAGCTGTCACAGGACCCCCATCAGCCCGGCGCAGGTGGTGTTGCTGTCACAGGACCCCCATCAGCCCGGCGCAGGTGGTGTTGCTGTCACAGGACCCCCATCAGCCTGGCGTGGGTGGTGAAGCTGTCACAGGCCCCCATCAGCCTGGCGTGGGTAGTGAAACTGTCACAAGCCCCCATCAGCCTGAAGTGGGTGGTGAAGCTGTCACAGGACCCCCATCAGCCCGGCGCAGGTGGTGATGTTGTCACAGGACCCCCACCAGCCCGGGTGGTGACCCTGTCACAGGACCCCCATCAGCCCGGGTGGTGACCCTGTCACAGGACCCCCATCAGCCTGGCGCAGGTGGTGAAGCTGTCACAGGACGCCTCATCATCAGGTCTCCCCCTTAATTATTGCATTCATGTTCTGTGATAGAGCTTGATGAAGGGAGATATACGTGGCGGGTCGTCCATCACCAGACACAGAGTGACGGGAAGGTCAGCACACGAGGGCAGGGGGCCGGTCCAGCACCTGGGGACGGCAGAACCACTAAAGCGGAGAAGGAGACGTGGGTATCCCCAGAGCGCCCCCCTGATCCTCAGCCAGAGGGCCCCCCTGGTCCTCACCCCATCCACCTGGCCGGCTCTCCACGGGACATCAGGGGAGACGGACTCACAACTGCTCTGCGATACAACTCCCATCGACGCAAACGGCTCCAGATCCAAATGTGTCCGTCTCCTGTTTTTCCTTTTTTTTATTATTATTAATTATTTACGATCAATCCGGCAGGCCGCCTATTCATCACGCGTAATTGCTGCGCATGACACAGCTATCGATCGGTACATCACTATCCGCCTTTTGAATATTTTAAATAGAGGAAAAGGGAGGAAGAAAAGAAAGCCTTTTAGAAAGCCGGGGGGTCATCATTCTCCATCGCTGCCGGAATATGCAGAAAGAGCGTCATATGTCGGAGGCACGGCCTTCATCTGTTTATAGACTGATCACAGATCAGGACCAGCAATGCTGGGCTGCATGGATGTGCAGTCATACAGCGTACTGCACTACACCTCCACCATCCATAATTCCTCTAAATCTTCAAATCTAAACAGGGTGATGAGAGAATGTTGAGGTTCTGAATGTATAATAGTATTGCAATTATTGCTAAAGTCATCTGTATGACAATGCTAAATATACTGACCGCACATGGGCCCTGAATTGCAAGAACGTATTCGGCATGAACGAAATTCCATCTTAACACCCTAACGGTGGCACCTTAAGCCGTGCTTATATGAATAATGTCGTTAATTCAGCAGGTGTGTTGGACAGGAATGTTAATCCCTTCCTCTTTGTCCAGGACTGCAAGGTTATTCACGATAACATACAACCGGACCGATAACGGTCCCTTTAGATGGGGGAGGGGGGGGTGGGGGGTAGATAGTAAATGCATTAGCTTGTTGTGGGACGCCCCTTTCTCAAAGCACCAGCATTATGCAAACAGCACTGCGTACTGTGATATAATACATCGCTAACACTCAGCTTGCCTGTATTTGTCAGACAAGTAAAATTACGTTTACATTTAATCACTTAGATGATGCTTTCATAGAAAGCACTGAATTTTATCCATTTATTTCGCTGAATGTTGAATGCTGAAATCCTTCAGGTTAGGGATTTTGCCCAAGCCCCCTTCTCAGAGCTTAAGCTATCAGCCTTAAGGCTATGTCCTTAACTATTACACCACCTATTGGTCTCACCTTGCTCAATGCTGGGAAAAAAACCTTTTATGGTAGGCAGAGAGAGCTTTGTAGCTCTGAATTGGATTCACAGAGCATGTTTATATGCTTACAGTACTGTGTAAATATTTTCTCGGTTTGATTTCACGATTTCTGCTAAATATTCACACCCAATTTGTTGTATTGTGTTGTATTTGTGCAACATATGGAGTCTGAGGGGAGAAAATGAAAGCATGTTTACTGCTTCCTTCATGCATTCTGTGTGCAGGGATATTTACATCTCCATGAACAAGAAGTTACTGCATCCCTTCCCATGATGAACTTCAACCTTTTCCATCAGAGTCAAGGTATTGGCACATGGATTCTGGAGGAACAAGTCAACTGCAAGATCTCCGCTAATTCCTAAAGAGCTCCAGATAGGAGCCTGTCAGTCTGCTGATAGACCAGCCTGTGATGCTCTGGCAGTCTGACCCACCACAGTCTATGATTTGCTGGCCAGTTGGGGAAGTTTGGGTCATACTCTTAGGTACAGAATGAAGCATCAAGATGGAAGCCAATTCATTTCAAGTTTTCCAAAAACCACTTGTATGATCCTCGAGAGGAATGGAACATCTACCATTTTTTTTTGTTGTATGTTTTTACTTATGTATATTTTCACTTTACACATTTTATTTCTTGACTCATTTTCTGTAAAGCACTTTGAATGACTTTTGAATTGCTTGTGTATGAAAATGTGCTACACAAAGCAACCTGACTTCACTTGACATGAGCATCAACACAGGAGGCAGATCATATCAACAGCACTGTATGATCCCCTAGAAGTATGGAACACTGATACATCTGCTAACATCCAGCAGGTAAATCTGAAGGAAGAATTTCATACAGACAGTCAAGCCTGGTGGAGATTCGAGTCGGGGCTTGGGTCGGGGTGCCGCAACCCTAATCCATATGGCTTGGGGAGAGTGGTTGTGTTTCTGCTTCAAGACTTGGATGGCATCACAGAAGGAACAAAGGGTTACTTCTCTGTACTAAAAAAATTGTCAAGATGGTGCTGTCCATCTCTGGTGAATGTATAGATGAATCTACATCAGAATAGGAAAAGACCACAAAGGAACACAAGGCTTTCAAACTGGTCCAATCAAAAGGTTCAACTGTAAACCTCACTGAAGGGTTGAGACCCAGAATGTGCAGTTCATGGACTGTAAACCTACAATTACTGAAGAGTTTCGGCGGCAAAGCTGTGTAGAGGAGGGAGCCATAATTCACCCATGACACTACGATCAATAAATACAGGAAGCCATTGGCTGGAATTGCTGTACCAAAAAACACCACAAACATGCGTTACTAAATATATTACATAAGTGCAAAAATCCTATATCATCTAATATTCGGTGTTGGCTTAAAATTAGATCTCTTTCGGTGCCAAAAAGGTGCAAACATTTTCATTAAAATTGAGAACTGGGCCAGCTACTAGATTTTAGTGATTCTCAGAAGGAAGTCTAAGATTTGGTTAAGTTAACCACTTCTGTGTAGCAGCATTCATTTTGGTTTCATTACTGTTTTTATTTTTATTTGTTTTTATTGAATTGGGAATGACACCCTTCTCCAAAACAGCCTCAATGCTAATTTCATAATTTACCTGAATGCAGAGTGACCCTAGAATTAAGACAAGAGAGAAAAATTATAATAAACTCTTGTCATTAGGAAAAGCAATTGAAAGAGTTTTAAATGTTAACCATTAAGGTGACACTTTGAGCCTGTCATTCTTCCTCTGCTGCTGTTTACGATGTTGAGATAGGTTAAGCTACACTTTGCTCTCTCGCTGTGATAATCTTCCCTGCCAGCGGGGCACAGCGTCTGTGTGCTGAGCAGACCGCCGGCTTCATGGCCCTCATCCAGAGCAGAGGAGATGGAGCCAGGCTGGGTCACCCTGTCGCTCTGCTCTACCGGGGATGATCTCCTTTCCCCAGGAGAGCCAGAGACGCTGGCCAAAATGGGAGACTCGAGAGGTGTGCCGGTGCATGCAGACGGCTGAAAGGGAAACCGAAGGGGCCGTTAAATTTAGTTCAGCGGCGGACTGGCGGACGGCCTTTGGGTTTATCGCGAGGACACAGAGCTCACCTGCAGCCAGCGGTTCTGGAGAGCCCGGTGCAGACGTGCAGCCCGCGTATGGCGCTGCGGCTAATCGGGGCCTCAAGGCTGGATGGATGTACAATGCTGCACTCCAAGGGTGTCTGGGGTAAATATCGAGAACGGTGACAGGGTTAGGAGCGTCTCAGCATGTTCCAAGCCCGGGGGGAGGGCTGTCGCAGAATGACCCTTTTGGCCTGCAATGAAAAAGCACTACTGCCCGATAACGCATTAAGGTCTTCATCTCCATGACAACAAATTGTAAATATACCTTGCTGAGCGAATATGCATCATTGTCATTATTAATGTCCGTCTAATGCTCTGTTGCATAAATACGTCATCATTGCAAACTCACACAGAGCTTTCAAATACACCATTGAAAAGAATTCATTTATTCATTCATTTTTTTGTCTCCATGTTCATTTTTGCTTAATGTCATTTATAGTAAAAATATTCTCATGATCTGTTCAGGATACAGCGCCTGGTGGTAATCCTATATCTGAGGGCTCAAGCACTGTACCTCGGAGTACGATGAAGGATAATTTGGAGAGAATGATGTATTCAGAGGGGGGGGGGGTATCAGATGTGAATATCCCATCATGCTCTCGTGTCACGTCACTATTTGTCTCTCCAGTTTTCTGCCGACGTGACCTTAGAATCGAGCCGCTCCGCAGATCATGTTCTCCTGCAGGACGGCCACGTTATGAATGACCCAATTACAGCCGAGTGCCCTGAAATCTTAGAAGAAGTTTTGTGCCATAAGGCTTCAGTTTTCAAGCAGAACTAATGCACGCGGGTTTGCGTCCCCTAAAAGGCTGGGATTGGCCACGATATGCCCCCGGCGCTCGCTAATGCACATTTAATGGCTCAATCGTGGCTTGAACCACAAAAAATGGAAGAGATGCACATTTCTTCTCATTAGGCCAGTTAATAAGAAAGCCAATCATAAGCATTAATAAGGTGCTTGAATATTTCATTGGCGGCATCCACTTGTGCTGCGAGCACTTCTGGAAATGAGCTTGAGCTGCATAAGACAGCGGCCTGTACAGCAGTCCGATTCCGCTTTGCTGGAGCTCTCTGCATGTGGCACCGTCTCAGGATGACAGGTTAGTCTGGCTGGAGGAAACACTCCCCAGACTGCACTCAGTCGGCGGGGGGGGGGGTGCATTTTACTCCAAAGGTCTTTGTCGGGGGGCTCATGACACTGGAGGCTCTTGATTTGCTAGGAGGGACTTGATTTGCTTGGATTAATAAAAGCGATGTGGAATGTTGTCTGTTTACATATGTATGTGTATTTTCCCCAAAAAAACTGCACTGCAAAGTCAGATTTTTTTTTCTTCTGTGGTTTTCTGAATATCAGAAGAATCCTCTTTTCTGATGTGTTATGGGAACCGGCTGCTCTTATACATTAGAATCATGGAGGACATGCCAAGATGCACATTGCCGGCTCAGTTCCAGTAGGCAAACTTATTGAAGCAGTTAGATTTCACGGTGCATCAGCTCTGACACACGTAGAGGTGTAGAGTTTTCCTTCAGCAACACTGAAGCATAATGATGCCACTTACATAAGAGATTAGTACTCTGTTGCATCACTCCCATTGTGGCACTCATGAATTTTCTCTGGGGGCTACAGGGTGGGGTGGGGGCAGGGAGCTGCTGCTCAGTCTATTAGGGTCCATGCATCTCTCTTGTGAAGTCAATTAATTCGGGTTTGTGCAAATGTCCAAAAAATGAGACGTATCACTTCCAATCTTCCATTGCGTCCGATTTCCTGAATCATCCATTAAGAGCATGTGCTTAATTGACTCTCAGGCCATAATGAGTTGGACCCAGCACAGATTGAACATTGAGTTTTCACCATTTAAGCCCAACAGAAAGCCAACACTGACATCCCATGCTGCTCAGGATTTCACTCTAGCCTTTGTCAATGCGAGGGAATTAACATCCTTTTAATTAATTGCATTGTCTCCACCTCAAACTTTCCTTGCTTCACTTGATTTGAAGGAGCCCAGGAAATGCATGCCTATGCCTCCTGGAAGTCTGTTCTTTCCAATTATAGATGATGTATTTTCTTTCTCCTTTGAATATGTAGTTTATGCTCGAGTCGTGGGAGGTCTCTGTGCCCGTCCTATATGATTAGATCATAATGTGTATTTTTATTGTCAGATTTCACCAACAAACACAAATTAGAAGCATTGAAGGCAACAGGAATTATATGAACATCCCCCGCAAAATAGCTCTCATTGTTTTACATACGTTGTGTGTTATTTCACGCTTCTCTGCCCTATGCGTGGAAAGAGGCTGGCACTGTAAGCAAAGGTCTGGTCATGTGACGCAAGGGACACGCTGCTATTGGGCCCCCGGGCAAGTTACATAATATGGACTTTGTCTCCAATTAAAAAAAGATTAATTATGCTTTGAAAGGTCATTCTGCAGAAGGATGCGTACTATGCAAATAAATATTAAATATCAATGTATCAATAACAAACAGCCTTAATGTCCATAAATAAACAGATTTTCAGGTTATATTTCAAAGTCTTTTCCATTTGAAATCCTGCATGTTCTAAGATTTTTACAACTGAAACTATCATTCTTTGGCTGTTATAAATGCTTCACAAATCTGAATCATGTCCACATTGTTCTCTGCACATCTTGTACTAGTGAAACGCCAGTTCTGACCAAAATGAACCTATGGAGAGAACAATGGAATGCAGGAGGTCTCACGGCTTTAACTTCTGAAGATGGGAGAGATCTGCTGGAAGCTGTGGGCTCCGAGGCGTCCTGCACGGTGCTGAGAGTTTTCATGGATCTGTCACACAGAGCGGCGGATCGGAAAACCGAATGACGTTCCTGGAATATCTCATGGTGCAGGGCTGCAGCACCATGAGTTGTTCTCTGTAGAGCAGGTCAGTGATGTGAAGCCCATCATTCTGCTGCCAGAGGACACCTTCAGCTGCGCTGTGACGTAACTGCACAGGAGAAGTGCGGTGCAGCTGAAGTGGGAGACGAGGGCAAAAAAGACCATAATGTCCACAAGTTTAACCACACATCTACGTGCAGTAAACACTGACTTAACCTGTCAAAGGCACTCTACAGTATGAGCAGAAAGCACTGACAGACTAAAAACATCTCAAATTCCTCTGAAAAAAGATTGTTCTTATTCATATTATGACATTTATGAAACCAAATAACCAAAATGGACCAAATTGCAGTGTGATACCTCCTCGAGAATATATGAACATCAAATGCAGTGTAACATATTGCACTATATACACTGAAAACATCATATGCATTCAATACATACAGGTTTTCCCTCAAATGAATACCAAAGTATTTCTTTGTGTTAAATCCATCTATCTTCAGTAACCACTTGTCCTATTCAAAGTTGTAGGGGGTTTGGAACAACCCAGGATGATGCACCTACCCATTGCAGGGCACACACACACACCACTCACTTACACACCATTCACTCACACACCATTAACACACACACCATTCACTCACACACCATTCACTCACACACCAATACGCAATTTGGTATTTCCAGTTAGTCTAAGCATGTTTTTGGACTGGGGGGACTGGAGTACCCGGAGGAAACCCCACAACAACATAGGGAGAGCATGCAAACTCCACACACGGAACAAGGGCAGAGACTCAACCCCTGGTCCCAGAGGAATGACCACTGCACCACCGTGCCACCCAGCTTTTGTGTTACATTTGTGTCCAAATTCTAAACAGAATCCTTTATGGGGATCATGGTGAATTGTATGGGTTTAGGGTCTGTCTCTCACTGTCTGTCAGGGTGTGTGAAGACATAGGAAGGTGGAGACCCCCCTTCGGTGGCATCAAAGCATGGCTGTGACCCTCAGTGGCTCTCCAATGCCATCATACTAGACATCAATTACAGGCCTTGGCTACACAGCTTATTCAGTGCACCTGAATGATTTTTCAGGCTCCGCCTCGGAGGCCTTTTATATTTGTGTTTTTGGAGAACGGATGAGTCTATTAGCCCACCCCGTCCAGAAGACCCACGTCGGTTAACTCAGCCAGCCACCATCTTGCCAGCAAAGTGTCTAACCCTTTCTAACAGCCATATCGGTCATCTGCCAAAATGCACTGCAGTTCTGCCCACGAGGCACTGCTGGAGTCTCTGCTGGAGTCCGTTGCTGAAGTCTCTGTTGGAGTCTGTTGCTGGAGTCTCTGCTAGAGTCCGTTGCTGGAGTCTCTGTTGGAGTCTGTTCCTGGAGTCTCTGCTGGATGCTGTTGCTGGAGTCTCTGCTGGAGTCCGTTGCTGGAGTCTCTGTTGGAGTCTGTTGCTGGAGTCTCTGCTGTAGTCTCTGTTGGAGTCTGTTGCTGGAGTCTCTGGTAGGGTCTGTTGCTGGAGTCTCTGCTGGAGTCTATTGCTGGAGTCTCTGTTGGAGTCTGTTGCTGGAGTCTCTGCTGGAGTCCATTGCTGGAGTCTCTGTTGGAGTCTGTTGCTGGAGTCTCTGCTGGAGTCCGTTGCTGGAGTCTCTGTTGGAGTCTGTTGCTGGAGTCTGCTGGAGACTGTTGCTGGAGTCTCTGTTGGAGTCTGTTGCTGGAGTCTCTACTGTAGTCTCTGTTGGAGTCTGTTGCTGGAATCTCTCCTGGAGTATCTGTTGGAGTCTGTTGCTGGAGTCTCTGTTGGAGTCTGTTGCTGGAGTCTCTGCTGGAGTCTGTTGTTGGAGTCTCTGTTGGAGTCTCTGCTGGAGTCTCTTGCTGGAGTCTGCTGGAAACTGTTGCTGGAGTCTCTGTTGGAGTCTGTTGCTGGAGTCTCTGCTGGAGTCCATTGCTGGAGTCTCTGTTGGAGTCTCTGCTGGAGTCTCTGCTGGTGTCCGTTGCTGGAGTCTCTGCTGGAGTCTGTTGCTGGAGTCTCTGCTGGAGTCTCTGTTGGAGTCTGTTGCTGGAGTCTGCTGGAGTCTGTTGCTGGAGTCTCTGTTGGAGTCTGTTGCTGGAGTCTCTGCTGGAGTCTATTGCTGGAGTCTCTGCTGGAGTCCGTTGCTGGAGTCTCTGCTGGAGTCTGTTGCTGGAGTCTCTGCTGGAGACTCTGTTGGAGTCTGTTGCTGGAGTCTGCTGGAGACTGTTGCTGGAGTCTCTGTTGGAGTCTGTTGCTGGAGTCTCTACTGTAGTCTCTGTTGGAGTCTGTTGCTGGAGTCTCTGTTGGAGTCTGTTGCTGGAGTCTCTGCTGGAGTCTGTTGTTGGAGTCTCTGTTGGAGTCTGTTACTGGAGTCTCTGCTGGAGTCTCTGTTGGAGTGTGTTGCTGGAGTCTCTTGCTGGAGTCTGCTGGAGAGTTGCTGGAGTCTCTGTTGGAGTCTGTTGCTGGAGTCTCTGCTGGAGTCTCTGTTGGAGTCTGTTGCTGGAGTTTACTGGAGACTGTTGCTGGAGTCTCTGTTGGAGTCTGTTGCTGGAGTCTCTGGTAGGGTCAGTTGCTGGAGTCTCTGCTGGAGTCTGTTGGAGTCTGTTGCTGGAGTCTCTGCTGGAGTCTCTGTTGGAGTCTGTTGCTGGAATCTCTCGTAGAGTCTGTTGCTGGAGTCTCTGTTGGAGTCAGTTGCTGGAGTCTCTGCTGGAGTCT
Organism: Isichthys henryi; assembly: GCA_026776945.1. Classification (NCBI taxonomy): domain Eukaryota; kingdom Metazoa; phylum Chordata; class Actinopteri; order Osteoglossiformes; family Mormyridae; genus Isichthys; species Isichthys henryi. Next base: position 15,278,817 of record JAODJX010000129.1, on the reverse strand, counting down.
GTTGTTGGAGTCTCTGTTGGAGTCTGTTACTGGAGTTTCTGCTGGAGTCTCTGGTAGAGTCTGTTGCTGGAGTCTCTGCCGGAGTCTGTTGCTGTGGTTGTCATCCTGTCAGGCAGGTCCACCACAACTGCAGAACCTTCCTGAGAAGAAGTTCTGGGCTGCCATCTTCCTCTACTTTGCTCAGTAGGACGACAGCAACAGGATTAGAGTGATTAGGTGGTCCTCACTCGACGGCTAAGGGGATGACTGACAAGCCGCATAAGGAAAATGAGAGCTGCATACAGTACTTTACAGTAAGTTTTACCCATATCATACAGGATTAAAACAGCAGACCTGATTCCTCTTGAAGGCAGACAGTGGATTGGAGAACGGAATGGAATTTAACAGGAAGAGTAACTGAGGAGCTTAAAAACCAGCGATTTGGTTCTATGACTTAAACACGCCAGGTTGCTCCCTGTCACGTTCTCCTGTCTAACACACAGAGAGACCTACTTCCTGCACACTCAGTTATAGTTGAGTAACAGAGCTGGTTCCCTTACCTCTCCTGTTCGGTGTATTCTTTGGAATCATAAGGGTAGATGAAGTCTGGGGGGGCTCTGTAATTAAACATGGTGTGCTGGGACGTCCAGATGGGCAGCGTCAACACGTCTGTGCATTTCCTTCCTCAGTCAGTCTGCAGTCAGGAGAACTCTTAACCTGTAAAACTGTGTAGTTGACGAGAGGACATTATCGTCGTGGTGGTGGCTGACTTTAATCCTCTCGCTGACTTTACTGACTATAATTAATAGCTCCATCTTGCAACCAAACATGATATGCTTTGGCCACAGATGTCTGACAATTCGCCAACTGATTTGCAGAAGAAAGAGCCACCCGAGATACTCATCTCAAAGAATTTGATTAGTTGGTAAGGCAATTTGTCAATGTGCTGGAGAACCTGCTTCTGTAGCATACTCCAAAGCATTCCACAGGGTGTGCAATGGTCCACCACAATGCAGAGGCAATTATTTTACCATTTATACACTTGCGTGATGTATTTCTATTCACTTTATATATCAATTTCATTTATACTGCTCCATGTCTTGTGGTACGATTGTTGCTACCTTTGAAGTAGCCTCTGATATTGAATTCAAATATATTAGGTAATTGGGTCTCGAGATTCATCCTCTCTGTCTTTATTTAAGAATAACACTGAATGAAGTGGGGAAATCACACAAATACAGGGAAAGAGAGCCAAATATGTAGCTGTTGCCCAATATGTTTTCGATGTGGAGAAAAGTTTTCCTGAGAGGAATCTTTGGCTGCCTTATCAGAGGCTGTTATTTCACCACTGAGAAATATGGATCATGGTTTTCCAGCTGAAGGTATTTTACTCTCGGCATAAAAACAAAATGATTTCATTACCTTTGGTCAGGATCCGGTGATTCTGACAGATGTCCCTTCAGGAACTCACAGGGTTTCTGAATTGGCTTTGACACTGGGACCAGTCGATGGGATTTGTCGGTATAAGTCGTCAAAGTCCTGTCAGTTGTGCTAAGATATATAAAAAAAAGTTAATATGATTGGCTGGTGATAATGGGAGACGGGAAAGGTCTGATTGGTGATTGGTTTGTGGAACAATTCTCAGGAAAATTAAATTTACACTTAAAAAGTACATCTGAAAGGGTCGTATGAAAAATTCACAGGGGGACCTGCCCTCATTTCTTCATTGTGACACGACTAATTGTTTCTTGAAGCACTGTTGTAGGAACTGCTTTCGCACATGAGCTTCTCAACTCAAGGTGCTGTTCGCGCCAACAAGAGGCTAACCTGCTTCTCTATCCGTCTTTTTTAAGAGTGCTAGATGTTCTCTGCACACATCGAGACTGTAACAAATGGAACATGCCCTGTTCCCCCTCTCGCCAAGAGAATATCTGAATAGAGGCGCTATGGCGCCTACGGATACGGCACGGCGTGTAAACGAACCGCATTAAAATCGAGAAAGCGCTCTCTAAGGCAAGGCTGAGGCCCTTTGCTAAATCCTCCAATGAGGCGTCAGTCTTGCCATTAGCTGTGGAAACGAGGTCATTTCCTGACCTCTTTTATGACAGAAATATAATAGTATATATTTGCACATGGCCCGCTTCCTATGTTCATATGGTCCATTCACAAGCTTGACTGGTAGCATCTTTTAGAAGCACAGCTCTGTATTGAAAAAAAAAAGCCCTTAAACTGGTGATTACATGATGACTGTCACGTTCCATGATCGCAGCTCCGCAAAGATGGCGCTGGGTCCCATTACACAGACACTGCTTATGTTTCACACGAGGATACATGTGGCTTTGTGCTGAGAGCCAGTAGGATGGACGCTCCCCCTCTGCTGAAATGGGAAATCACGTCGATATTTAATTCATTTGTCAAAACCACTGCGGTGAAAAATGTGCAGTTTTTAAATTACAAGCGATTCCCTTTTTGCTTGGAGCGTGTCTCTGCGTTTGTTTGCTATTAAAATCGTACAAATTACAATATTCCTCTAAACAACATCGGATCCACTGTAGGGAAGCTGATGGGGTAGGGGGGAGGGCCGGGGCCACCATCCAGCACTGAGCTGACCATCCGTGGTTATCTTAGTTTCTTCCACCTGATCTCCAACTCTAGAGAGTCTTTATATGATGAGTGTTGTGAATCTGATTTTGTAACTCCATGTACCTAAGAGGGGGGGGGGGGGGGGGGGGGGGGGGGGGGGGGGGGGGGGGGGGGGGGGGGGGGGGGGGGGGGGGGGGGGGGG
>JAODJX010000129.1:15202523-15213594 GCA_026776945.1 Isichthys henryi | reverse complement strand
GCTCTTTGCTCACGTCTATTTTGATCCCCCCCCCCCCCCGAAGGTCATTTCACCCTCTGAGTGCAGCCCCTTCACCCCCAGCCCACCCCAGTGAATTATGACCTGAATGGATTCCTGAGTGTTGTTGCTCTCCACATTTATTCCCAGGCTCTTTTTAAAGACACAATGAATGAGGGGGGTTTTTTACTTAAAGGTCAGATGTGGCGGCTGGACTGACTTTGTTTATCCCCGAGATGACTTCCCGGGTGTGTTCTGTGCAGCAGCGGCTGTCTGCCGCCACCGCGCGCTAACAGCTCTCGCTAACGGTCTGATAGACTGCCTGTGCTTTTCCCCACGATTCAGCCAGTGAATCATCCGGATCCTCTGTCAGAGGCTGGTTCGCTGTGTAGTAATGATGTTGCACTGCAAGTGTGGAAAGCGTTCCTGTTCCTTTTCCGCAAACCTTCCACATACCCGGACAATTCAGTCCATAGCTGCTAGAGTTTTGTCTATCGCCGATGCCGGCAGTGAAACAACTTACCAGCTTATTAGCAGAGTAACCTTACGTCGTTTTTTTTCATTCTGTGAAAAACGAAAGATCGATCTGCTCACCATAATAAAGTAGAAAATATGTTGCAGGTTGAATAAAAATATTGTGACGTTCAAGTGGTGAAAAGATCATGACGCGGACAGCAAAGTTCAGTTTTTAACAGTCTCTTTTATTGCGTGATCCTTAAAAGGACAACAGTAGAACAGCGAGTGAGAACAAAGTCATTCACACAGACAGACGGGGGAGCCTTTACAGAGACAAAAGTGAGAGACAGAGCGCTACGAGTCGTACTCTGAAAGCATTTTTTTTCCCAGTTCAGCAGCTTATAAAAACTTTTTTGAAGCCAATGGAAACGCGGGCAGGTTCTCAAAAAGCACCAAGTGAGAACCAGCCCAGTTCCAAAACCGGCTCCGTGTAGGTGGAAACGCGGCATGTGGCAGCACTGTGGGGAATTGCATTTCTTAGTGACAGATTGACTCTTCGACACTTCTAATGTGTGACGCATGGAATGCAATATGTTGTCCCTGCTCACCTGTAGATATCGGCCACCATTGCTACACGTGCTCATGACAGGACAGACTTCCTGGAGACCTAAGCGTGAGGCGTGTGGCTCCCAGGTATCATGGCTGTCTCCTGTCTTGACACCCAGCATGATGGGTAATGATGTGTACTTGGTCGATGCTCTTACTTTCTAAATGCTGCGCCGTTATTAGCTGCTGTAGTAGCCCTTTCTCATCAGGACTTGCTCTTTATCATCAATCACACACTCCTGTCATTTTGTGGCCTGCAGTAATGGATCCTACACTATACCGTGTCTCCTCCTTGACCCATCTGGGAATGCAGTCATAGTAGCTAGATTGTTCCAGTTAGACCATTCTGCCTCTCTCTGTTCCAGTTGTGCGTCTGTCTGTCTGCCTGGCCGGTTGTTGCGGGCTAAAATAAGCAAGCGGATCACTGTGTGACGCTGGTTTCACGAAATGCTGACATCCCTGTTCCCAGTACATCATATCTAGGCAGCACTGGGCAGTTTTGCAGCTCCAGTAATGTGCTGCTTGACAAGGAGGCCCAAAGTCACAGCTCCTGACCGCCTGTGGGGAAGCCAGCTGCCCCCCTCCCCCCACCCCCACCATCAATCTGCGCTGCCTGTGGGAAGATGAATCGACCGGCAGCTGGTGTCAGCCAGCACTGGTGCCCAGTGCCCCTGCTCGCGAGGCGCCGCTTACCATGTGAGACCGCAGGACTAAATGTTTTGGCACGCTTTCCGAGCTGGGGCCACCTACAGGCTGTCTGGGCCAAATTAAATTGTCTCAAGTGAAGCCGGACATCCGATCACAATCACACGTTCATGTACATGGGTATGCAAATTGTTGTCAGAGACAAATAAAAAAAAAAAAAAAAAAAAATGCACAAGACAGTATCCTCAAACAGTGCATAGGGTATCGTGTCCAGCTGTCATAGCGGCTGTTTACCAAGAAGTTCATTTTACACCCTGGATGCAATCCAGCTTGTTAAAAAAACAAAAAAAGTGACAGAATGTGACATTGGTGTCTTACAGACGATTGCCAAAGAGACCCCATGAGAAAGCATTATCACCGATCGTCCCAGCAACTTCCGGGACAAGTCTGACAAAGGACACACCTGGCGTCATGGCACCGTGTCTGCCCGCGCTCCGATCGCTTTATCTTGCGGCCCCTGTCTCTCTGATGAGATGGTATCATTAGGTCTGGCTCTGGCAAATAGCTGCCCTCTCCCCGAACCACTTTCAGCCCTCCTTTTTACAATGGTAATTTAATAAATACGATACTCCGTACACAAGTGTAGGGAGCCGAACTCTGGGTTTCCTAGATACAAAAGGTGCAAACTTTATTCTTGTGATTTCTAATGCTTTGCCGTTTACTTTTTAAGAATTATAAGATGTTTAATTACGATTACCTTTTAAAAAGTCAGGCAAACCAATAACCTTGTCTCAGTATCGTATCCATTTGAGTAAATGGAGAACCACTAGGGGATGTCATTTTGTGTTTAAAGTAATTAAACTAATCTGTTTTTTTTTCTGTGTTGTTGTTGCGTTATTACTTTTTTTAATTAAATACCAGCTAGCGCTAACTCGCCGCTACTAGCCTCTGGGTGCGACCCGGATTGCTGCTGTTTTTGTGAGCATGTTGCAAACCAGATGAACATCGATGTTGCTGTAATAACATGACGCTCCCCGCTGTCATTAGTAAATAAGCCCCCAGCTCGTTTACGTCCATTAATCGGAAATGTTTGGTTTGGGGGGGGGCACTCGTTGATGAGCGCTGCCAACAGTCTTCCTATAACTGACTTTATCCGTCTTGTCTTTGTCGTCCACATATGAATAATTTAAGAGCCATTCCTGTAGAATGTAGTTCCGGGGTTTTGTCCTGACCTTCCATGGATGGAACGCCAGTCTCCGTTTCTCTCTGAATCTCTCGCCAAATTCCACAATGCGGCCGCGATGCGACCTGTCCCCGGCCAGAAAATGCAAGATCGATCGGCTTCACGCTGGCCCTCCAGTATTACGTCTGCAGGTGCGGGAAGATGCCACTGAAACTGAAATCTCAGGATATCTGGCCGTGAAATGCTCTCTGTGTGTGTGTGTGTGTGTGTGTGTGTGTGTGTGTGTGTGTGTGTGTGTGTGTGTGTGTGTGTCTGTCTGTCTGTCTGTCTGTCTGTGTGGGAGAGAGAGAGAGAGCAAGGTGCACAGCTGGCCTGTAGGCGTGCCTGCACGAGAGCGTGCGAGACAGAGCCGTGCGTGAAGCCCTGACTCATTGTGAACAGTCAGAACAAGGACGACGGTGATGGTCATGGCGGTGATGTGGCAGGTGTTACCTCAGCTCCAGGATCTTTGAATCCCTCCTCTCACTCACAGGCAGGGAAGAAGAGCCCCTTTTCTTTTGATGTCCCTTCCCGTTTGTGAAATAATCAGCTCTTTCTATTCTGGCCCAGCACAGATGACGCCGATATAATCCCATCTGCACTAAATGAATTTGTCCTGGCATCATTCCATAATTGAGATATTGTATTAAGTCTAAAACGAGGGGCACCTTGGGAAAATGAACAGCTGTGAAGGTATCGAAATTCGTCGCCGGAAGACGCGGCCTTGAAGCACGTGTGCCTTTAATCACACGGTCGATCATTTCGTGTGAATGGTAGCTTTGTACTCTGTACGGACTCGCTGGCACTTCCTGCGGATCTGAGACGGATGTGTTGAGATCACCGGGCCTGCATTCGTGCTCACTAAGACCTGCCATAGAATCCCCGGTTCTAAATATCAAGCTAGTGTTGGAACGCTGTAGGTGCAGTGAGAGGGTACAGGCTGGGCCATGTGGCCACGTGATTGGATCCCTTCTCCATCGTCTCGCTCCAAAGACCACATTCCACTTTCATTTCAGCGGTTCTGGATGCGGAGATGCCTTGTCCATCGTCACATGGTCGGTGGTGTGATTTGTGATTTCACCATCGGGCGCCATACGGTGTGATGCATTCGGGACTAAAGCTAACATCATACTGTGAAGGTAGCAAGCAGCAGCTTTCCAGTTAACAAAACCCAGCACACGCTGGTGGAAATTCTCAGAGATGCGCAGACCAACATATACATTCAGAAATATTAAGGATTCTTTTCAGGTCCATGATGTTTTAGGCCTGCAGGAACCACACCTGGCTTCTCAGTAAGAAGTATTTTTGTGAGAAACAACTTATGAAAGACAGATATGTGGAGTTAATGAGTGTGAAAAAGAAAATGGAAAATTTCCTCCAACATTTGGGTCTGTGTAAGATTTGCACCCTTGGTGAGTGAGAGAGCGTTTTACTCCATTAGATAAGCAGATTTTGCGTTAAAGGACGCGAAAGTGGGGAGAAACTCTCCACTCATCAGAACATCAGCTCCTATGCTGTTGTGTGGTATTTGTCGTCTCCTCTGCTCTCTCCCTCCGTTTCCTCCTCTGCTCTCTCCCTCCGTTTCCACCCCTCCTCTGCAGGCCCACAGCATGTTCTGTATTTCATCTCTCTCTGAACCAGTTTTTAATTTAGCGTCATAGCGCCGTTTTATTAGCATATTTATTCATTTATCCCCCCCCCGACAGATGCTGTGATCCCTCACCTCGGCTTATAAACACTTCCTCTGCTTGACGTTTGAATGCCTAATGTTTCATGTCATGGGGCTGATTTTCACCCTGTTTTGGAGCTATTAGCTGTTTGCTTTTTGTTACTGGTTTATAAAGCTAATGGCGATATGTGCGGCTGCTGGCAGGCCGTTACCGTCTTATAGGGCTAATGGCGATATGTGCGGCAGCAGGCAGGCCGCCCAGCCCTCCATTTCCTCATGGAAAAATGTACCTCTTCATCGTCATGGCTAAACACACTTCTGTGTCTCAAGCAGTTCTAACAATTCATTTTTATATGTAAATGGCGTGTTTGCTGAGTAATTATCATTTGTATCCCTTTGCAGCTTTAGGGCTCTTTGCTAATAAGTGGCCATCATTGTGTTCAGTGTAGCCAATTGAAATACGGCAATCGTGCAAACGGAGCTAAATGTCAGGGATTACTGCCTGAGCTGCTCTTTAAATGGCACGGAAGCCGGCTTTTTACAGGAGCACCTCTCCCTCAGTCTCGCTATTAAATTAGCCTGAATTGAAACAGGGTAGAACAGGAATCTTTCATTTCAATATTAGTGGAAGGTACTCAGCCTCAGACTTTAAATATATTATTGGTGGGTTATTGCTGTGTATTCTGGGGCTGTGTGGGTGTCTTCATAACCATGAGCAGTCCCTGCTCGCCGCTCTCCTTCCCCTCCCCGGCCTGTTTCTCAGCTGGCTGAGTGACTCTGACATGTTCTGGGCTGATCTGTGACCTGCTCTGCATATGCTGCATCAATGTGGAAGCTGCCCTAGGAACATCACGGCCCCCCACCCTCTCATCTGATTGGTCTATAACTCGTATGCAGCTTGCTCCGCCCTTTTTCTCTGGGTTGGCTGTTGTCCATGTCGCATGCATTTCGGCCGCAGCGTCGAGTTGCGTCCGGTTGCCGTCGCCTTGCCTCTGATTCTCCTCAGATCAGTCAGGGAGCAGATACTCTACCCGTGTCTGCAGTGTCTGCACTGTCTGCTCTTCAGGAAGCTGGTGCTCTTGCTGTGTTCTGTCCGGCCCGCCGTCAGCCTCGCGCTCTGCGGCTGTTAACCCGAGCGGCGGCCAAAGCAACCATCTGCGACTCGGCCTGCGAGGTCGTGCTGCAGGTCGCTAGCCCGGTAGGGGGGTGCCTGTTCCCCACTGCAGATCTGCCCTGTCCGACCCCTAAAACCAAAGTCAAGTGCCCTGCTGAGGGGGGACGGCGTCCCCGCTGCCAGCCAAAATTTGCGTACTGGCCTCTGAGGGAATAACCAGGGTCGTTACCTACCTCTACGCCTCTCCTTCAACCCCCCCCCAATCACTTTCCTTCCAGATGCCAAGGAGATTGTCTTGAAGGCCCAGATCCTGGCTGGCGGCCGTGGGAAGGGTGTGTTCGACAGCGGCCTTAAAGGAGGTGTACACCTCACCAAGGAGTGAGTATGTCCTTTCTGCAGGGTGCAGTGCAGCAGCCACGCGCACCGAACGCAGTGTTACGGCATCCTGTAACATGTACCCAGCAGCTAATCCTGCATGTAACACACTTATCGGCAAGGGCGTCTTATGATTGCTATCAATTACTACCACAGATACTGCTGCAAGCCTACATTCTTTAGTTGGGGGGGTAACTCACTCATATTAGCGTCCCATGTGGGTTTGCCAGAAATGTCCGTAAAGATCCCTGGACTGAATCCCTCTCTGACACACACACTGCTCCTTTTAGCCGGTTAGTGGGGTAGACTGGAAAAATAGGTTCGGATGCACTAATACTTTAAAAAAAAATAAAAATAAAACATCCCCCAGAGTGTGGAATTAGGACAAAGGTGTTCTGATTTCCCTCCCGCAGTCCCTTGGTGGTTGGAGAGCTGGCCAAAAAGATGCTGGGCTTTCACCTGACCACCAAGCAGACCCCGAAGGAAGGCGTCAAGGTGAAGATGGTGAGTAAGGGTGACGGCTGCCTCAGCGCAGCGTGACGCAGCCATGATGCTCTGTGTCGTTACAGCGGTGCTGCGATCGCCGTCAGGCGCCGGCCTCCGTTTGTTCTCGCATGCTTGTTTCCCTGTTCACTCCGCCTTATTTGCCTGCTTGCTTTCTGGCGCCGGTAATGAACGGCCGTTTCTATGCGTTGCTAATGAGCCGGAGTGGGCCGTTAGTCACACCCTGTATGGGGGAAATGCATTCTCAGGTAATGAAGCGTTCCCACCCTTTAGCTGCTGTGTGTGCAAGAAGCCCCCCCCCCCATGAAATACCGCCCAGAGCTCCCCATTACCGCTCGCTTTATTCCTCCATTTTTCCCCTGCAAGTCCCTGGCTTCCTGCTTCATTCGTAAAATTTAGAGAAGGAATCGAACGAGCGGCGCGTTTTAAAGAGCTGCCTGAGGGAGGGATGTTCTCGTGCTGGATCCTGGTTCCTGCCGAGTGCTGCGGAGGGAGGGGGTTAAGGCTGGGGGGGGCAGATGTTTTCAGGCTGTCGTGTGCAATGTTTCTGATCACCTCTCCTTTAATTGATCATTCTTTACTTTAAAACTTCAGTTGCATTGCATACATATCATAAAGGATTTATGATGGGAATTGTATTTACTGTCCTTGTGAATTGGATGTCAGTAAGGCTAATGGCTAATAAGTAACCCCTCCCCAAAAACACATATATAGCCCCCAGTGTATTAGCTGATACTTTAAATTTGTCTGTCTGTCTGTACCGTTCTTGTCATGGCCTCAGTGCGGCGTTCCTCTCCTGACATGGAACACAGCCAGGAGAGCCACCTGCATGCGCTGGGGGTGGCCTGTTCGCTTTGTTTAGCGCTCGTTTGCGAATGGCCATCATGTGGTTTAGCCTCAGAGCCTTACGAAGGGGGCGCCACCCGAACCTCGCCCTCGTGTCCCTTGTCACCGGAAACTGGGCCACGCAGTCAGGTATGCGATGGTGATAACGTGATTGATCCCTACTCCATTGTTCAGGTTATGGTGGCGGAGGCCCTGGACATTGCCAGGGAGACTTACTTCGCCATCCTGATGGACAGGTCCTGCAACGGGCCCGTGATGGTGGGCAGTCCCCAGGGTGGCATGGACATCGAGGAGGTGGCCGCCCGCACCCCCGAGCTCATCTTTAAGGTGCTGAAGTCGCCAGCCGCCGTTATCTGACCCCTCCCCGGTCTCTCTCGACACCGGTGGGCCGTCGCTACAGTCTTCTGTTAGTCCATTATCTGCTCGCTAAATGAGTCTTTCTTGAATTCAGCTTGTAATTAGCAGGGCTACCAATTCCAGGTTGTGGGGCCACTAGTTACTGGTCACCTCGTGCCTGAGTAACCTGAACATGCTTCCTGTTCCTCCGTCTTTTGTAACAGGAAGTCATAGACATATATGAAGGCGTGCGGGATGATCAGGCACTACGCATGGCAGCTAATCTGGGCTTCAAGGGACCTCTGGAGAGACAGGTTAGTAGCGGTGAGCTAACCTATGCTAATCTATAGTAAATGCATGTTATTCATGTAGCGCTTTTGAGACCCAAAGTCACCTACATCAAGTAAGGGGCACAGCAGAGAGCTGTAGGGTGCAGCTTGGCTGGCTTAATTGTGAAGATTACGCTGCACCCAGGGGCACCACGCCAAACGTCAGGCAGTGTGCTCACCCAGAACGCATCTGATTGGGGGGTAACTACTTGCATGTATTGGCATTAAATAATTAAATTTCAATATAAATGTAATTGTAATCAATGAGAAAAAATGCCCATATTCCATATAAATTATTTTCAATAAAAAGCTTATTAATTTTGTTACTTTGCATTTTTTCACCATGCAGAAACTCTTCCTTTGACATATTTACAGACAATGCAGGTCAGCAAAGACGTTGGGACTTTTCTGCTTTATTGCCCGGGTTAAAACATTCGTTAGAAAAGTAATCAGACGTAGATTTCAAAAGTAACTTTCCCAAGTAGGGCTAGTGTTGGATAGAGACTTCTTTAGAATAGGCTGTAAACAGACACATAACCGATCTCTTAAAGCCTACGACCTTCAAACGACCCGCACATCTGCATGGCTGGCCGATGCTAGCCAACAAACAGGGAGAGAATAAAGTCTGTATTAAGTGAGTCATAAGCAGACTGAGGTCCGGTCTCATGCCTGATTTGTATTCCAGGTAAAATGCAAAGGGTTAGATTAGTTAAACACAGAGGCGAGGACAAATATAGAAATGAGCTTGATGAATGTATTTTTAAGAATGCCAAAGTCTTCCTGGAAAAGTACTCCCTGCTCTGAAATGGTCCTTTATTGATTTTGCATCGATTTTGACAGCTTGGAGAAATGAACAGGATTTGCCAAGTGTCCGAATCCATCAGGACTGTTCTGCTTACTTAGTCTTTAATATATATGTTAGTTCCAATTGTCTCTTTGATTTAATGGCAAAGTGCTGGGTACCTTCCTTGAAGCCCTATAACATGATGATAAAATAAATTTTTAGCATTTTAACGGACTATTTTTTTGTTTAAATGAAGGCACCTTAGTGTGCGCAGACCTGAGATTCTGGCACAAAAAAATACTGATTTCGTTTAAGAGCTGAGAGTAAGAAAGATATTTATATCATCACTGCACACGGTGTTAATTCTACCTTAACGTTTTACTTTAACGATGTCAGTTTAATGATGATGTTCCGTATCACTTTTATGATATTCTAAAAAAAAAAAATCAAAGGTGTTAAGAATCAGGTCTCCAACAGACATTATAGTCTGTGTGTGTGTGTCTGTGTCCCTGTACGTACGTGATGGCACCCATTGCGTGTGCGTGTGTATGTGCATGCGTGTGTGCATGCATGTGTGTATGTGTGTGTATCGATGCGCCTTTCTCAGCTTATGAGAGGAGCTGCACATGGCCGCCTGGCTTTTGCATGCTCCGCAGTCCGCAGGGCTTCTTCCGTCCCGGGTGATTAATTGCTCTCCTCCCTCTGGTTCATGCAGGCTGCCGATCAGATCAAGAGGCTCTATGATCTGTTCCTGAAAGTCGACGCAACTCAAGTTGAAGTGAATCCTTTCGGAGAGACTCCCGAGGGGCAAGGTAAGGTCCTGGTGAGAGTTCCACTTTGCTGCTCCGGTTTCTTCATCCTCCCCCCCATCTGAAATACGAGCACATTAGCACCTCTGCTAGCGATTCTGGTACAAGTGTCTCCCCCCTGTGTGCCGTGTGCCGTGTGCCAGTGGTCCCGGGGGAGACGCAGCGGTGGCTTTCTTCTGACAAAGATTCCCACCTGCAGAACTCTCAGGTGTTTAAGCAGGTCCTGTATTAAGTGGGAGCACTGTGGAATATCTTCCCCTCTGCATCTATCGCAAAACACAATTCCGGCATTTTCAAGTTGCACACCATGCTGTGGAACGTGAATAAGAGGGGGGGGGAGTGGCTTCTGGCCGTGAGAATAACGAGGGGGCCTCTTGCTATGATTAACAGCGTGCCACCCTTGGATTTATAATGGGGGGCCCTCTGGAATATGGCCCGTCCTTTCGTTTCCTCTGCTGTAAACGCGCAGCAGCGGGGCCCTCATGAGTATGACGAAGGATTTCCCCCTTCGCACCTTTTCTCCTCAGGATCACTAATAAAGTGGCGTGCTGCGAGGGTGTTGCGAGGGCGGTGTGAGCACAAGGGCGTGTAGAGGGGCCTTCTGAGGAGTCCGGCTGCTCGGCTCATGCTTTCTGGGGTTTAGGCCCTGCCTGTCAGCATGGGATACTGTCTGAGGAGACTCCGCTGCCGGGGCTGGCTATTGGTCACGACGGCCAGGGACACTGACAGCGGGGTGTTCGGACCCATCTTCAGGATCATGAGTGCCGTGTACGTCGGTGAACGTACCGATTCTGAGAGGGACGCTTTTTCGGCATTGCTCGGTGGAGTATGCAGGCCACTCCTCAGCCCGGAGCCCCCCTCTAATGGGCCAGGGGGGGAAGGCCTTCTCTGCCACATCTCCAGCTTCCTTTATTGCTTTGGGGGCTGCAGTCTGGCTTTATTTCCCCGAGAAAAATCATTACCGGGTAAATTTACAGTGGGTTCCGGAAAGAGCCACTGTGTCGTTTTTTCTGGGCTGGTTATGTGCCGCTGACAGATGTGAGCTCTCTCCAGCCCCTGTAAATGGCTGTTTTATTCTGGGGCCAGCAAACTGTGCAGGTCTTTACTGCCTGATGTGATAGTTGCGGGGGGGGGATCGGGGCACAGGTTTTATATTTTATTCAGTATATATCTGTTCCTACTGTTTAAATGGCATACGATGGTCAGTCTCACTCATGAAAATACAATCATTCACTGCGTACAATGCACTTCGAGGGTGGCATGTTCTCTCAGGGGGCTACTGTAACCTCACACCCTTAGGGTGGCATGGTCTCTCAGGGGGCTACTGTAACCTCACACCCTTAGGGTGGCATGGTCTCTCAGGGGGCTACTGTAACCTC
>JAODJX010000129.1:15152699-15167075 GCA_026776945.1 Isichthys henryi | reverse complement strand
TATCACAGAGAGAGGCTGCAATTCCACCTCTCGCTGCGACGTAAAATGCGTATCACAGAGAGAGGCTGCAATTCCACCTCTCGCTGCGACGTAAAATGCGTATCACAGAGAGAGGCTGCAATTCCACATCTCGCTGCGACATAAAATGTGAATCACAGAGAGAGGCTGCAATTCCACCTCTCGCTGCGACGTAAAATGTGTATTACAGGGAGAAACTGCAATTCCACGTCTCACGGTGCCGTATAATGTGTATCACAGAGAGAGGCTGCAATTCCACCTCTCACTGTAACGTAAAATGTATATCATTGAGATCACATGATCTGGCCAACTGACCTGTACTCAATAGAAATGGTTTTGGAGGAGTTTGACCAGAGAGTGATAGAAAAGCAGCCAATGAGAGCTCAGCGTATGTGGGATCTCCTTCAGGACAGCTGGAAAAGCTTCCCAGGAGGCCACCTCATGGAATTGGTGTAGAGGAGACAGTAGGGTCAGCCAATCCCTGGAGCGATTGGGGTTAAGGGCCTTGCTCAAGGGCCCAATGGTGGGATCACGCTGCCGACCATAGAATTAGAACCAGCAACCTTCTGAGTCCCAACCCACAAAGCACCTCCCCCTTTAATTATCATCTATTTTTTTGTAATCGTTCTGGACTTTTTTGGTCAGTGCATAATTTCATATATGTTATTGTAAGGCATCTGGCCATGTAGAACTCCGTGACACTGGACCTCTCTGGGCCTGAAGTGCCCCTCACCCAGGGGGAAACCGCCAACTCGGCTCCAAGGAGGCGGAGCAATGGCCATCCAATCAGCAACCGCACTTTGACCCCTTACATTATTTTATGGTTTTGTCGTCTTTGTAATTATTCTAAAATGTAGGTAATAGTACAAAGAAATCTTTCTATGGGTGGGTGTGTCCAAACTTTTGGCCGGTCCTGTCCATCACAGCTAAAGGTGCCCTGCATTCCCACATGTGACAGCAGGTCTTCATTTCTGAAGTTGGTCACATTTCAGCCTATTAATTATTTTCCAATTGCCTAAACAAATATGCTACATTAAGCAGCTAATTTTGTTGCTGATAAAGGAGCAGATGGACGGTGCTTCTGAGTGTACTGATGTATGTCCACCTAAAGCAGCCATGATGTAATCAGCCCCTCTCCACTTCGCCCTGCCTATTTCCAGTCCGTTGCATGTCCCGATGGCTCTAAGCCGAAGGTCCATAACTGCGCTAACAGTAGCTATACATTTCTGGTTGTCTCCTGTGTCAGCTGGGCCATATTCAGAGTGCTGTGTGTTGTCAAGCAGAGCTGCATCTGTTATGATATTGTGTGTATTCAATGGGCATTTAAGACAAAGCAAGGTCAAAGGGGCGGTCTGTGGCCCCTATGCAAAACTGCCCCTGCTCCAAGCTTTCATGAAAATGTTCCTCCGCTGTATGTGTGTGTGTTTGTGTGTGTGTGTGTTTGTGTGTGTGTGTGTTTGTGTGTGTTTTGTCCTTCCATCCATGGTCAGTATGATCTGTGCCCTGGTCATGCGATTTAGCTGTTTGTCCAAATACTTCATTACATGTTTTTTTTTCTGTGAATCTTATCAGATAGATAGTTTTGGTCGAATTCAGATGGTAAGAAAATTCCCCGGTCGAGGGCAGAACACTAATGGAAAAATCTCGCTAATTAAGACACATGAATAATTCAACTGATTGGGCGCTAATTAGCATTCTGGCAACATATCGGCGAGACAGAGGTGTCGTGATTTTCTCTCTCTGCCGAACTCCACACTAGGAAATAAAAGGGCGAGAGGACACTTACCCAGCGGCAGACGTGCCACCCGTACACACCTCACGTGTCATTTCCTGCCATGTCATCCCTCTGTCCTAGAACCACTTTTTCATATTGTGAGACTCTCACGATGGGACATTTCTGTACATTTGGAAAGGTTGAAAAGTGTTTGTTCAAATGCTAAATTAATCCTGAAGTGTTTACATGTACAGTCCGAAAACCCACCGCGATAGGAGACTTTTGTCCAATGAAATTCAAATTGCACAATATCAGTCTACATTGTCACGAAATAAAGATCATGTTAATTGGCGATACTCTTTCTAATAAAAGTCACTTCTTGTACCTGTATTACATCTCTTACAGCCCCTGCGTACTGATCATTTTCACAAAATCTGCTCCACTATAAAAATGAGTGACTAAGAAGTGAGCTGAGGATAAGACGTCAGGCGCTGAGTGTAAACGAACAGCCTGATCCTAGCTATGTTTAGGCTTTTGAATTGTCTTTTTTGTTAGGTTTGAATGGTCTGGCCCAATCCATAAGCTCATATTTTTATTGTGCACCTTGGCTGTTTTTGGAAGTGCTTTTTCTGTGGCAGGACGGGGTGCATTTCAGGGTTAATTTGAGGGTCCTTTCGTTTAAGCTCGCTGTGGCTGGCATAGATTTCTACCCGAGTGTTAAGTGACACAGTTACCAGGAAGAGTCCCACGTGACCTGCGGTACTCCTGCATCAACATGCGTTGATAGTCTGGCTTTTAATGTTATTGGACTATTGGTTCCTGTACATTTGTGTTGTTACTGAATGCTGCTGTTAGACCTGGGTGTCGTCGTTCTGCTAATTGTGGTGTTTCTGTATTGCGGTGGTCATGTTGTTACTTAAGCACTGTGTATTGTGTAATTCTATTGGTTACCTCTGGGGTTCTGCTTTTCGGCCATTGGCTGTCATGGCAGCATTTGCATATTACAGCTGACGTGGCAACAGTCACAGTGGCTGATCTGCCCTAGTGACATTTCAGGCGCCTAATTATAATTGTGATTCTGTTCTAATTAGTCCTGTATGGGTTTGTACAACTGCGGGCTGGCAGAATAACCCCCGTGCGTGTGGGGTCTGTCTCATCATGTGGTGGGAGAGCACAGTGTTCGACACCAGAGACATTAATCATCTCGTTCCAGACAGCTAGTCCAGCCTGGGCAGTGTGGCACGCCTCTGCACCAGCCCTCAAGGGGGCGCCGCACAGGGCTTGATGGTTATCTTTTGTCTAGACCCTGTTGGTACGGGTTGTGAAACTGCCTCTGTGTGACTGAGACTGCCTTCTCAGATGAGCTCCCTCCATCCCCAGCCTGTCCCCCTCTTCCTCGTTTCCTTGCACCTTGAAATGAATGTGCTGATGCTTGGATAGCTTGTGGAGGACTTTGTCTTTGGAACGACGGAGACTTTACCTAGATGGACGGGGTGATCCAGGGTGGCAGGAAGTGGAAGCGGTTTGTGCCATCACTCTGCGTCCTCCCAGGCCTGGCGTCTGGGCTCAGCTTAGCCTGTTAACGCTCTGCCATCGGGTTCCTACCGCTGAGCCAGCATATGTCAGTCAATCCGCCACCAAGACCCTGCGTCATTGGGGTGTTGTGGGTAATTACCGGCCAAACTGTGAGAGAAGGCGGCGAATGTTCCTTAATTAAGAAATTAAAGGTTTCGCAGTACGGGTTCCAATTGGCACTTTGTGGCGCCAGTCTCGGCCATCTGTCGGAGGCAGCTTCCGCTGGCAGGCTGCCTCGTGAGGCAACACGCAGCCATGCAGTTACCGTCCATGAACTGCCGAATTGTGGGTAAACAGGCCCCCATTTCTGGTCAATATGCCTTGGCGATTCACCTTCGCTCTGCTCAGTCTCCAAGATTTACTGGAAGGTGTCGGTGCTAGGAGGGAAATTGAAGTGGTTCCCTGCTTCCTGTTATTGACCGACATGGCGTGTTAGCATCAGCGTTAACGGTGACGGGTGACACTTAATATCTAGCCTGTGTAGTTTGAAAACTAGAATGGAAAAGGACAAAAAATTCTCTTTTGATTCTCTAGATGCAGATGTGGGCTCTTCAAATGGCCTTTTCCCACACATCTACACGCCAATGGTGTGTACGTGTCACACTCACACAGCATTAACTGCTGCTCCTCCTGAACACGCCTCCACACAATTGCGTAATGGAGCAGAACAGAGAAGCCGGCTGGCGTAAAGCTTGTTCCCCCCACCTCTGTTCGCCTGCTTGGCTGTGCCTGTCTGCGATGGACAGGAGCCTCCGTCCCCTTCCTTTCTATGTTATCATTCCGTGTGGTCTGCCTGTCAGCTGTCCGTCGGCCCGGGACCGAGAGCCTGCCATTCGTCCAGCCTTGGGGCGATTGGGGGGGGTGGGGGAACTTTCATCCTTGCCTTCATTTCGATATGTCTGGCCATCAAGGCAGATAGTTCTCTGGGCTCATGGTAATATATGTTACCCCATGGCCGAACACGAGACGGGGTGGAATTTGGAGGGCCATGTAACAGAATATTCCATATGTGTCCGATGGGCGAGGCTCTTTGAGCGATACCACGGCGACAGGGGCGGATCTGACAGAGAGTCCCGGCCGTGAGCTTCATTTAATGACATGCTGTTTGGGGTCCGTGGCGGGACATCGCCACAACGCCTGTTGCCAGGTGCTATGTAAAAGACAAATGTTTGGCCAGTCACTCTGGAGTGTTTGGGGAAATATAAATGAACTAATATGGCAGCATAAGAATAAATCAGCACAGGGACTGACTGGGTTTGGGCTCGGTGACCCTTCGCTGGCCTTTGTGTGCTTATGGTGGGATCCAGAGGGCCCGCAGCGAAGCTGCCCAAATCAGGGAGCCAGTCGGGTCCCTCCGCGCTTCACGTCTCCACTGTATTTCGGATGTTTTCCCTCTTCAATAGAGCTGTTCCTCAAGCCGACGTCCACCTCTTTGATAGCATAGCCTCTCATCTGTAAGTCTGGCTGTTCCCTCTGGCAGCCATGAAAGCCGGGCTCACAGAGGGGGCCTGAATATTATATTACAGACAGCAGTTGGGAAAAACCCTTTAGCGCAGACGGAGGCCTTAAAAGGAGGCTGCGAGGGGCTTTAGCTTATGCCTGGTCTCCACCTGGCAGTCTCGCAGAGAGCAGTCTCCATCCGCAGGCCCAAAGTCACCTGCGACTTCCTGAGGGAAATGAAGGATCTGTGGGTTAAGGTGGTGATGAATTCGGCAGTAAAGCAGTGGCCATTTTTCTGAAGGCTGTAAGCTGAAATGAGTAGAGTGGAGCTTATTGGACTGAATGTCAGTAAACAGGTAGTGGCCGTCCTTCGCTAAAGTGCCGTGGGGTAAGCCTTACTCTTTCCACAGCGTCGCCTGCCAGCCTCAATGTCTCATATAGGCTGGGAATAGTCTCCCCCCCACAAACACACACGCACGCACGCCTCTCTGTGTCTCTGTCTCTTTCCATTCCCTGGCTCGGAGTGGAGACTGGAACCCTTGGCTATGCTGGATGCTTGTCTGCCTGGATGGACTGCAGAGGAGGAAATTCTGGAGGACTCTCAGCACCCAACCCCTCCCCCCTCCCCCGTACTTACAAACGCTGATGACAGCATATGTTCTGTCCCGTGGCTGAGCAGCCGCCTGATGGCCCGTGGTCCGCATGTGGCCCTGTGTGGCCCTGCGCTTATCGATACCTTCATCAGTCCTGCTGCCACCTGCTGCAAACCATTTCCTTCCAGGATTAATGAATAAAACATTATATCCGCTCTTGTAATAACCGGGTACGAGATTCCGGGCTGCCGGCAGTCAGCCTCCAGCCTTCCGACATTGATGCTGCTCTCTCCGTATGCGATTCCAGGTGCCCCGTGCAGCCTGAGAGATCATGTTCTGGACAGTTGGAGAGTATTCCGGGGTTGTGCGTCTGCCCTTGTCCCCACACGGCTCTCACGGCGTCTCAGTCGCTTCCTGTTCTCTGGCGCTAGCAGAGGTCAGCTCCGGACCGGCCACTTTTTGCTGTAAAGTGTCACTTAGCAACCGGCTGCCACCCAGGCACCCCTGAGCCCATCCCGGGTTACCATCACATCAGTTTTCATTTGGGAAGCCACATTACTCCGGTAATGGAGCAGAAAAGCGTCAGCCACCCCTACACCTGTGAAACACACGTCCCTTTAAGAGTGGCTTCCTGTCAGGCCGTGGGTATACAGCAGCACACTCAGTCAGGGTCGGACGGCCCAGGGGACCATCCGTGCTGGGCAGGGCTTTTCAGTAGCCACACCAGGCGATGACGTCAGCATTCATGCTGCAGGCCCCAGCCCCCTGTCCAGCTTCCATCAGGCAGCCCAAGAGTGAAATGGATAGTGCGATGTGGCCCTCATCAATTATGCATCTTAAGCAAACCTACAAGCCCCCCAGTTACTCCAGAAGAAGGCTTTCACTCAGGGAGGGGGAGGGGTGGGGGCTTGTGATATGCAACCCTCTGCTGGACTGCGATACGTCCTGGCCAGCTGGCCACACCCCCACCCTCCCAGTGACTGCGATACGCCCTGGCCAGCTGGCCACGCCCCCCACCCTCCCAGGGACTGCGATACGCCCTGGCCAGCAGGCCACGCCCCCCCACACTCCCAGTGACTGCGATACGTCCTGGCCAGCAGGCCACGCCCCCCACACTCCCAGTGACTGCGATACGCCCTGGCCAGCAAGCCACGCCCCCCCACCCTCCCAGTGACTGTGATACGTCCTGGCCAGCAAGCCACGCCCCCCACACTCCCAGTGGCTGCAATACGCCCTGGCCAGCAGGCCACGTGCCCCACACTCCCAGTGGCTGCAATACGCCATGACCAGCAGGCCAAGCCCCCGCCCTCCCTGTGACCACCATACAACCTGTCCAGTAGGCCATGATGCCCTGAAGATCTATTCTGTGATATTCTGGTTCAGTAGCTCTAAGGCATTCTGTGGCAAACTATGTCCGTGGTTCATGGCACCAGGCACACCGGACACACAAGGCATACCTCCCCCAGTCCTAATCACAACTGGGAATTAATTAATTCATTTGTCCTGGTCTGGGACCTGCACTTGCCGTTCATATGGGGGATTTTTCTACTGTTTTTTTTATTGTTTGTTCCCGTTTCCATATAT
Source organism: Isichthys henryi (assembly GCA_026776945.1). Classification (NCBI taxonomy): domain Eukaryota; kingdom Metazoa; phylum Chordata; class Actinopteri; order Osteoglossiformes; family Mormyridae; genus Isichthys; species Isichthys henryi. The sequence goes on along the minus strand of JAODJX010000129.1, from coordinate 15,160,151 downwards.
GCCCTTTGCTTTGTAGCTATGCCATGAAGCGGACTTCCCATGGATAGAGTTGACCCCCCCCCCCTCCCCCCGAATGTGTTGGCCCACTGTGGCAGGTCCCAGGTCAACGATTGTATTTTACACATCGTGACACTGCGGACCTCTGCGCCGGATGGGGGGGGGGGGAGGGAGTCTCGCTGGGATCTCGTCTCTACATGTTTCCGTAAACAACCGGCAGTATCTGGAAAGAGCAGATTCATCATCAAGGAATGACTCACTATTCAGATGGACGCATTTCCCAAGTTACAGTCTGATGGGGAATTAATTCTTTTAAGAAACTGGAAAGAGGCCCAAATGAATCCAAAAACATGCAGAAGAGGGTTCATTGCGAGTCTCAGGCTCAATAGGGTTTACACCCAAAGTGTAAACTGCTGAAACCGTTTGTTCAAGTAGGACAGTATGCCTATGTGAGAGGCACCCTGCTGCTACCTAAAGCCTGCCCTCACGGAGCCGCCACGAGATTGAAGGCCTGCCCTCACAGAGCCACCACAGGATTGAAGGCCTGCCCTCACGGAGCCGCCACGGGATTGAAGGTCTGCCCTCGCAAGCCACCATGGAATTGAAGGTCTGCCCTCACGGAGCCGCCACGAGATTGAAAGCCTGCCCTCACAAACCACCACGGGGATTGAAGGCCTGCCCTCGTGAGCTGCCACGGGATTGAAGGACTGCCTTCGCGGAGCCGCCACGGGATTGTAAGTCTGTCCTACTTGTGCAAACAAGTAGGTTTGCAGAGTTTTAATAGGCTGGACTTCCTCTTATCTGACAGTAGGTCTACGTCTGCTGTCTTCCTGGTTCGATCTCCAGACCTATCAACCGGAGGACACAGTGCATTTGCTCAGAGAACCATACTAGCCCAAACACCTTTTTAATCTCAGAATGGGGCTTTTTATCAGAACCTAAACTTTACCTCTGTCCTGCGATTGTAGGAGTCCGTCAAGCTGCATTTCAGCACTTTTCCTCAAGGTGACTCATCCAAACATCCGAATCCAAATTAGTGTCAGCGGGCATTAATGTCGCTGTCAGTGTTCTGGCATGCTTAATTTATTAATGGGGAATTCGCAGTAATTTAATGATTAGCTGAGAGGACCGACACAAAGTAATGAGAAGCTGTGGTTTGAAATCAAGGTGTCACCGGTGGGGTATAATCCATAACTCTCTTTGCACAACTGTGCTATTTTTCCATAACTTTTTTGTTTCTTCCTTCCTATGACATTGAAGTACAGAAGAGGCCAATCAGAGAATTGCACAGAGCATCCTGGGTGTCTCGCTTGAAGCAGCTGTTGTTGACACGATGCAGGGAGAACGTCAGGGAAGCTCACTGGTCAATGAGGCCGATCATGTTAAGCGGACAGTGTTTCCCAGCATGCACCAGCGTGACTCCAAGGATCATCCCCGTGACAGACTGCACGTCTCATGCCACATTTCTACTGGAAAGCAGCTCAGGGATGTTCCCTATAGGTCCGATGTTCTGGTGACACTAAGAAGAGGCTTAACAAATGAAAGCTCACGGGATTCCATTAGTATGCTGCACGCCATGAGCTTCCTTTGCCCTGACCTCAGACCAGTCTGGGCTTATTAGCAGTTTATAAAACAGCTTCCAGCTCTCCATTGGTATGCATGTTATCCATCCGACACCCAGCTCACTGATTCCCAAACTTCAGGCTGTTTTGCATAAACTGAAAAACATATAAGACACCAGAGACAGTTACTAAAGAGCACTGTATGGTAAATGGCATGATGGAGAAAGTACAGTTGTGTTTTCCATCAGGCTGCAAGTAATTATCAAGAAAAATGCGACCATATCCGGCAACATTTTCATAATTCAAGGTTTCAGTCTTGTTTTAAAATGGACAGTTTGGCATGTTAGGTCTCATCAGGTGTGATGCTGGATTTTAATATTTTATTTATGTTCCTGTCCAGTTAAATAACAAGAAATGCATTTCAGAAGCCATGTTAGCATTCATGCATCAAACCTGGCACAGGGGTGCAGTAGGTGGCAGATCACAGGCATCACTAAGCCAGTTTCACTTCAGGTTGACCCATTTCGAGATGTTTTCCAAAGAAAATCCCCACCAGGTTTAGTTTGTGTGACACAACCAAACAAAGGATTAGCATCAGTTCACACCTAGCAGTCGGACAAGGCGCAGTCCTCAGAGTGACTTTAAAATACATTTATTAATGCGATTTGCATAAGGCTGAACTCCCCTCAGCCAAGGAGGGCGATCTAAAATAAGCCTCGGTGACAGTGCCATGTGTTATATGTGTCAGGCCCTTGGCTGCAGGCGTCTCCAGGGACACATGGCCTAAAAATGGCAGAAAGTGAAGGAGGAGCTGCGAAGCTGTGGAATCACTCGTGTTGTCTTTACTAATAATAATAATAATTATTATTATAATAAGGTGTATATCTGCATAAACAGTCTGCTGTAAACCGAGATCTACTTCAATAAGCAGAATATAGGAATGGCAGGTGCATTTAATTCAATGGCATTTTAATAAAAATCTTTAGTTCAGTATTTAATATTATAAACATATAATCTGAAAATATATGTGAAAATACAGCTATAAAAAAACGGTGAGATATTTCAGCTAAATCGCAGGCAGAAGCTTTTCATGCGATGTCTTTAGAAACTAAAAGTTTGTATGGTTAGAAATTCAACTTAAAATGTGACGCTTCAGGAAGCAAAACCACTTTTCTGCTGAGTTATAAAAACATTCCCACCCGGATCACCCAGTTCACCCTTAACTGGACTAAATGGGCAAAGCAGCACTGCAGCTGGCCCTCCCTGCAGGCCAGGCGACGAGATCGATGCCGTGCAATCCGCTGCTTGTGCCAGGAAAGTCATAACCGCATGGCTGTATTAATTACATCAACAGGAAGTTTTCTCTGTCTGACGCGCGCCGCATGGCCCTAGCAGAACGAGTCTCTGTTTCAGTCTCAGCTGTCTTGTCAGCAGTAATCAAATCTCACTGTTGACAACTACATGCTCGGCAATCGATGGAGGAAAAATCATTAGCTGTGGAATTCTAATCCACTCATTTATATCGTTTATCGCCTTTTGACATCAGGACAGTGAGTCTCCTCCCCTCTCTGCATGCCTTATGCACCCTTTACGGGGAGGTCTTTCCATCCATCCATATTCCAGTAATTTCAGTTTATCTACAGTACCTAGACGGGATGCCAGTCCATCACAGGGCACAGGGCTGGGGTACACCCTGGACGGGATGCCAGTCCATCACAGGGCACAGGGCTGGAGTACACCCTGAACGGAATGCCAGTCAATCACAGGGCTGGGGTACACCCTGGATGGGATGCCAGTCCATCACAGGGCACAGGGCACAGGGCTGGAGTACACCCTGGACGGGATGCCAGTCAATCACAGGGCACAGGGCTGGGGTACACCCTGGACGGAATGCCAGTCAATCACAGGGCTGGGGTATACCCTGGATGGGATGCCAGTCCATCACAGGGCACAGGGCTGGAGTACACCCTGGACGGGATGCCAGTCAATCACAGGGCACAGGGCTGGAGTACACCCTGGATGGGATGTCGGTCAATCACAGGGCACAGGGTTGGGGCACACCCTGGATGGGAAGCCAGTCCATCAACAGTGGAACCTGCAGCCCTGGCAACGGTGCAACTCATTCCTGATCCACAGTTATTTGTACCGATACTAATTGTATTATTGTTTCAAAAAAATATTTCTCATGAATCTGCACTAAATCTTTGCTCTTTGCTCGTTTCTTTTTAAATGGACTTTGTAATAGTGAGAGACCATTTTCTGCTGGGCTGCTACTCAGCTACCCGAACCCTGAGCTTCTGGGACCCTGCTGTGGCTAAGTGGTAGGAAGATGGCTGGATGGACATGCGAGATAAAGTTTTATTTTTAAAAGAAACTGAAACTTTTTATAGACTGGAAGCCGTCACTCAACCAGTCACCTATATTGCCCCTCTAGAATAACTTCTAATTGTTAGTTTTCTTATAAGTAGGGAAAACTCATTTCAATCACGGCGGTAAATTGAAAAACAAGTAGCTGGCAGGATCGAAATGGAGAGCAAGGTCACCGTACTTCAGGCCACAGCGGAAAGTGTGCCCTGGTTTGTAAAAAAGAGCCACAGTGACCTCTAGTGGCTCCCCAGCACTGCACGATTATTTCTCAAATGTAGAAAATCGTAGGAATTTTTTTTTCAAAGTACCTGCTTAGATTTTGCAGAATCGTCCACAGATCAGTTACTGTTAAGAGTAAAACAACTGCTGACAATAAAGTATAACGGCTGTTACAATGTTGCTTCAAAAGCTTATATGTGGTTTATCATTTTCACAGCTCACATTTAATTTCATACATTTAAAAGGTAACATCATCCCTGCAATAAATATTTTTCTGAATTTTGTGGCCTGATAAATGCAAATAATAAATGCTCCCCCCCCCCCACAAAGAACCTCAGTGGGGGAGGAAAAGGATTCACACCGGGAGCTGAATTCCCAGTGTCTGCTCATTTCTGAGCAAACAGGCGTGACTAAGCCCCCGGCTGGTTGCCTTGGGAGCACAGCGGCTCGGACCCAGGGGTCCTGGACGGTCCAGCTGAGCTCTGTGACTAGCAAACTTCTGAAGAGGGCTGGGGCCGGAGGGCGGGGGCCAGGCAGCCATATTGGGGGGCGCCTGCGATTTCAGAGCCACTGCCCATCCTCCGGGCCAGGATGTCGCCTGTCGCACTCCCCTGTCGCACTCCCCTGTCGCACTCCCCTGTCGCACTCCCCTGTCGCACTCCCCTGTCGCACTCCCAGCACTTCCTGTCAAGACGCCGTCCCCGATTGTGGAGTTCGGAGGTGCTGTCTGTGTGCAGAGGCTCCGCCGGATGCCCCATACGATGGCCGCAGCGACATTGAGTGTAATTAATGTGCGTCTGCGCAATGATGACATGGTGACAGGTACCCCGGCAGGCACGCAGACCCCCCTGCTCCAGGCTGACTGCTGGTGATGCACTCATATGACAGATTGAGGTAATAAAAAGCCACACTCCATAGGGACAGCCATGCTGGACTAATTAAACACGTCCACAGCGACCTTATTGTGGGAGGCAGTTGCCATGGAGTCGCAATACATCTTCCAGGTCCAGTGTCAAACTAGATTTCCTTTCTCCAATTTAAAACAAGGTCATTAACACAGAAGGCCCAATTACATGGAATAATCTCCCCAGAAAAAATGCCCTGTATTGACCGTTAGCGCAGAGCACGGGATACACCTGTGAGGAGACGGGGGGTCTAGGTGGGAGGTGTGAGCTGGGACTGTGAGGTTGGGGGTGGGGTTAAGTCGCGCAAAATGACGACGACGTATGAATGAAGAACAAGATTGGGCACGGTGAAGTTCACTGAGGATGCATGGAAGCGATTTGTTTTTAGGGCATGACTGCAGTGGGGGGAGGAGGGGGGGGGCATGTAAGGATGATCCCTCACTGTCAGCTGGCCGTGCCATTGCTCACACCCCTGTCAGTGTAGATGGTGTTTACCTGGAGATGTGGAGATGTTTTCGGAAGATGAACGATGAAGGTGAAGATGTTTGATAGGTGTTACCTGTGTTATATTTCTGTGATGGGACTGCCTGCCTCTCTTCGGGTCGGGGGGGGGGTTAGGTTGGCAAACGCCTGCCCTTCATCCTGGGACATGAGATCCAACCTGTAAATGAACAGGAGCGGCTGGCCTGACTGGGCACCACCCCCCGTCTGGCCCGGGTTGCTGGCGCTGGAGTTCCTGGCAGACGGAGCTGGATCCAGGGCAGTGCTGACGTTCATCAGACCACACCGTATGCCGCACATTAAGCAGACAGCCGCACTCCCCGGCCCGCGGCCCACAGCCCGACACCCCTCCCTGGCCAGCAGCCGAAGACTGGCGGAGTGTACTAGGGCATACCAGTGTTTGGAGGGGTGCCCTGGGAGAGGAAATGCCCCCAGTGGGTGCAGAACAGGGAAAACGCCCCCGGGTGGATGGCATGAGACAGACAATGTCCACAGGGAGAGCAGGTCAGGGATTGCGACTGAGCGGAAGTGAGCCCTAAGGCGGTGTCACACTATGAACCACACTTGTTTATCATCCAGGAGCGGATTAGACAGTGGGGCCCCAGGGTGGCGCCCAATCTTCCACAGTAAGGGCCTCTGAGAGATGAGAGGCCCCTGCATCAGTCTCATCACTGTTTTTGTGTGAAAATAATAGATACACTCCGTCACCATGGGGTGGGGGGTGGGTGCCTGTCGCCGTTAGCAACATGAATTCATTATGGATGTATGTTAAATTACTTTCATTACCTCTCCTGGTCAGGAGATGGTGCACAGAGACGGGGGTGACGGATAGCAGCACAGTCCGAGGCTCCCCCCACCGCACACCATCCCAGCCTCCCCCTCCCCCTACTCCACATCATCCCAGACTCCCATCCGAGGTGCCGAATCTAGCAGAGCCACCCGCTTTATTTTTCACATGGGTGGGGGTGGGGATAGGGGGGCAAGTGCAACGTCAAACTTTGCGAGTCGTGTAGCTGGAGTGACAGTCCCCCCCGTGACCTGACACTGTGAGGAACCTAACAAAAACAAGTGTGAAAGAAGTCACCCCCCACCCCATCCCAGGGTGCAAGAGGGAGAGGGAGCATATTAAAACCACAGAGAGCTGTGGGGTGAAGAGCAACGCGTCGAGAGAGACCAACACACACAGATGACTCCCTCAGACACTGCACACTCCACTGGATGGAGATTCTCATGTTTGCCATCTTCATACAGATGCTATCAACTTGGCAGAATGCGGCATCACCAAAGTGCTGATTCTGCATACTCAGATTTGTGTAACAATGCCTAAAAAGGACTAGCAGCTACTTCTGGGAGACGGTGTGTTTAATGTAGCTTCAATCTACACAGCAAAGAGTGTTTTACTGCGGTCTAACCAGTGACACTCAATATGCAAATCAAAGTCTTTTTTCAATGCAACTACAGTTTCTTCCTTCACAAATATTACGTAATTATTTTCAGGCTTCATAATAATCAGATGCAGAAGACAACAGGCATTGATCAAAGGCCATGAGTGAACAAGTAGAGAGCTCAATTCAATTAATTTAAATTGTATTTGTATGGCACATTTGCATAACATTACATTGTCTCAAAGCACTTTATAGAATCCCCACCCAAAGCCCCCACTCAGCAAGCTAGAGGTGACTGTGGTAAAGGAAAAACTCAATAGAAACCTTGGGAGGAATCAAACCCAAAGGAGGAGCCCATCTTCCAGGGGGCAGCAGAGGAATCCCTAACCTTAACCAGACCCAAAGGGGGAGCCCGTCCTCCAGGGGGCAGCAGAGGAATCCCTAACCCTAACCAGACCCAAAGGGGGAGCCCGTCCTCCAGGGGGCAGCAGAGGAAGCCCTAACCCTAACCAGACC
>JAODJX010000129.1:15121341-15152599 GCA_026776945.1 Isichthys henryi | reverse complement strand
AGGAGGAGCCCATCTTCCAGGGGGCAGCAGAGGAATCCCTAACCTTAACCAGACCCAAAGGGGGAGCCCATCCTCCAGGGGGCCGGCAGAGGAAGCCTTAACCCTAACCAGACCCAAAGGAGGAGCCCATCTTCCAGGGGGCAGCAGAGGAATCCCTAACCTTAACCAGACCCAAAGGGGGAGCCCATCCTCCACAGGATAGCAGAAAAAGCCAAATGAGCAAGATGGCAAAGTTCCAGTTCACACTGTCTAGCTGGGAGTAAGGCAGGCCTCTCTGAAGGGGTTCCTCATGTGTCAGCTCCAGGCTCCGTTTTAATCCAGGTCACTGTGGACGACAGCGTAAACAGCTTCCCATCATCATGTTAGCATGTGTCCTGCTGGAGCCCTGAGTTCCTCAGATTGTCAAAGACCCATCTTGCGAAAAAACCTTTTTTTCATAATGAGGCCTGAGCCTTATATGCGTAATAATGCTAAAAGCACTAATTAAAAATGCACAGATGCACCCTGTGGGAAAGTAACCTTTGTATTTAATGCGGCAGGATTATGCTAATATGGATGGCGTTGGGGATGTGAATCTCGACCCCAGATTCATCACGTCTAGTGTCCTTGCAGGGAACTGGAGGACCGTTGTGGAAATACAGAGGCACTGGGATGAGGTTTATCTTCACAGCAGACGTTTGCCCATTGGCCTTGCAGAGAAGTACCACAGAATGCGGGGGCAAACCGCAGCCTTTATCTAATCAGCACAATTAGCCATTTGTACTCTTCATAAAACACCGTGATGGCGGCAGAGCCCTTTGAAGCATGTGCTAAGCCTGCACCCCCGTTCCTTACTTGGGGAGTCTCTCCTAGTTTACCTTGGGACTCTAATCCCCCAGGAGCCAAAGTTCTTCCAAGAAGCCGGACCTGGTTGGAGTCAGAGATAACCATTCAGGTTGACTCGTCTCATTTCTGTTTGCAGAATGTACGGATATGGCCTCGTCACATGGTGCCTCCCAGCTCACCCCCCCCAACTGGAGAGGGCTCTATGAAACAAACAGGTTTCTATTGAGTCCCCAAGCCCTACAAACAGCCTTGCTTAATGGGGTCACCTTCCCATTGTGTTCCACAGTGTCGCGCATTCTGAGCTGCACCGCGAGCAATCACCGCGCCGCGCCACTCCGGGCCTGGCTCGCCCCACCTATTCAGTGCCAGCCCACCTTCACCTTTCTGCAAAGAGTGACAGCAGCGTCAGTCACCGTGACGAACGTGGCTGGGGGGACGCTGAAGGGCATGGGCTGCGGGCCGTGAAACTTTCGAGTTTGGGATGCTGGTGGGCGGGGCTGCCGGAGACGGGGGTACGCCGTCTCAGCAGGAGCCCTGCGTCTCGGGGGCCCCTCAACTGCCATCCAAGGGCCTGTCCAGGGACCTCCAGCATGGATGGTAATTTATTTACTGCACTGCCGATTCGCTGAGTGTCAGAGGCACCATGCAGCTACAGGCACTGGCCCAGAACTTCCCGCAGGGTGCTGGCCATGCGTTATTAGGCACTCACACCCTTAGACGTGACATTTCAGCATTGTCCCCAGGCTTCGTAATCGCTGTGCAAAATTAAACTACCGCGGTCGCTTCACAGGAACAAAAAGCAATTTGGCTGTAAATCATATATACTAACGTACTTCTTCTATTTGGTGGTTTCACACGGACCACAGGCAGCAATAGACAGGTCTATCTTTAACATTTACCCTTTTAGAATTGGAGTGTAATTTTTATGACGCGCGTGTTCACAAAGAGCCCAGCAGGTGGTGATGTCTGGATAACGGGGGCACTACTTGCTTCTGGGAACAGAGCATCGACGTGATGCAGAGAATCTGTTGTAAGATATGGAACTTCACTGAAGTCTCACTGTAGCATCTATATGCACATAGCTACCTGCTGACTTGACGTTTTACATTTACTTTAAATTAGATTAAGATGGGGCTGGATTACAAAGAAATGACTCTGTTGCAAGGGTGGCATATGGTTATTTAATGCTGAGTGTTGTCCTCTGAGGTAGCTGATTTTCAGCGCAACATAGAAATTGCTAGAAAGAATTTGCTAATGCTGGGTTTTACATCTCGCATGATTTAAAAATAAAGACAAAAAACTCTGATGTATCGTACATGGTGTCCCTCTGATATACAATGATGACCCATAAGCAAACTCTGATTTATCACCATCCAGGGACGTCAGACTGCTGTACTGCTGACAGTAACTAAACAGCTGATAATGATGGAAGATCATAGGTTATTACACCTTTGGATTCAGAACCCAGTTTTTTCATCTTCTTGGTCGCCAGGTACGTGCAGAATTTTAAAGCAAAGGAAAGCTAGACCTTGGAAAAAGAATCGATAGTTGCGGCCTGTGTGTGACACTGTGAGACGGCGTGTCCCTATGCTCCTGTAATTTACACACAATGAGGTGCGTACGGGGTTAGCCTGTCACTGCTGTGAAAAATGCATTCGGCCTGACATGAAAACTAAAAGGGGCCTTGGGGGGGGGGGGGGGAGTGTTTGTGTTTCACTTTACTGGTCATTATGTTCTTCATGCCCGTAGTCTGATGAAGCGGAGAGGAAATTCTAATTATGGCCCCATCATAGTAGTGCATGGAGGCCAGTCCCAGAGCTGAGCACCGTCCACAGTGGGACACCCGTCTGAAAGGTGTCATTGGTTCCATGGAATGGTCCACAGGGTCACGTATGGGTGACCCAAGTCTCCGGCTGACCAGCCTCCTCCACATGCTCTCCTCGGCCAGCGGCACCATCTTCTGCCGCTGCTGCCCCCCCCATGGCAGGCAGCTCCTTCGCCTCCGCGGCCAGCGCCCGCCGCTCGCGCTCCAGTAGCCGGTAGTTGTAGAAGTTCATGATGAAGAGGAAGACTCCGGCGCTGAGCATCACCCCCCCACACAGCAAGTACATGGGCTTGTAGTCACCAAAGATGTCCACCAGCGCTCCTGCAGGCGATGCAGTGTGATTACACCACCGGGCATTGATCGCTATAGCATAAATACTCCTAATGCCAAAGGCTGAAGAATATGAAAATGCTTCAAGATAAATCACATTTCAAATAGAGATGACAACTACTCAACCACTTAACTCCCCCCCCCCCAATGCAGCTCTTCCTGTTGTTTTTTACATCTATTCATTCATGTTTCTACATACAATATTAATTTCCCACATCAGCAAGACCCATAAAAACCTGACGGTTATAGATTAAACAGGCTGTGAGGTTTGCATGTGCTTCGCATAAAGATTTCTTCTTATTTCTATCACAGATTAGATTCCGACTCTTCCTGGTTTTACATTAAATCCATTCCAAATCACACCCTAAAGATGTTGCAGCAGTTTCTATGACACATGGCTCTTTAAGTTAAAATGAGTAGAGCCTTAATACATGCACCTAAATTCCATACAACGATACAGCACAATATGATCCGGTTCAAAAGGAAAAGAGTAAAATATAAAGAAGTGACTTTTCAGTCATGGTCACATGCCTGAAGTCGCATGCAGCCTCGTCTTGCGGTCTCATAATCTGAATGGCTGAGGGTTACTCTGCTATCAGGGCTAATCGATGACCAGTGCGGGCCGCATCTTAGCTAGAGGTGTGACTCATCAAGCAGAAAAGAAACAGGCCCGAGGCTTGTCAGCTGCTCAGAGGCGTGAACGTGACTGGACGCGTTTCAAATAAACTGCAGAAATGCTCCCCACATCACATCCCATTTAAAAAGCCTTTCCCCTGTAATTGAGACATTAAAAATGTATATTTAAAGAATGACTGACGATCATCATGTGATGACAGGGAGGGAGGAATGTAATTAAACCCAGGCCTCAGGTACATGCTGCCTCTTAGCCCTAATCTCGACATCTAGCCATCTTCCCCTCTACCTTTCCCATTGAGTGTGTGGGAACCAGTGATAAATCAATCCTGCGGCCCGCTCATGCCCACAGTCTGCCAGATGCACCTGTGGGGCAATCGGGATCCGATAACTGGCGAGTATTGGGAACTGCAGGAGAACGAGGCCTCACCGGTGAACAGGCTGGAGCATGGGAACGTGGTGCGAGATGGCGATCCAGGAAAGCTAGCGGTCACATTGACGTACGATGGGGGATGTGGGGCTCTACTCTAAGCTTTCTGCTGTACCATTACCCCGAAATGAAAGATAACGTACTATTAGCACGCAAAGCTAACCGCCAACCACACAGACATATGTAATGACCCAAGTCTATTATTTCTTACGTAAGATGCACTTTACTTAGCCTACTTTTTTAAATCTCCCTCTCGAGTTTTTTTCCTCGGAGTGTAAGCTGTAAGCCGATTGGCACCCTTATCTGTCATTCTGGAATTTAGACATTGACGCGGTTAGACGTCAGATTGATTACCCACAGCATTATAAACAAACCTGCTAGGCTCTTATCGCAGGTAATCATCTAGAAACACTAGCTTTGTGCATCTGACACGGGCCCAGTTGAGCAATTGTTATAATTGGTGATCTACACGAGACGAAAAGGTTTAGAGTAATCGCTGAACGAGCATTGAAGTGGGTCGCAGGTTAAGCAAACAGGCTGAAGAACAGGATCTTAATGAGTCACCTTCTGCACAGAGGCCATGGCCAGTGACTCACTCTGCCCTCAGCTCACACCCTCCCAGCTTGAAGGTTTAGAACTGATTGATCACATTTCTCCTTTGGTGTGCGCTGAGGACCACCGTCGTCATTAAAGCAGCCCTCGATTGGGCCGGTAATTATGGCCATCTGGTGAAGTCGGTTCCTTTTTTAATGTATTTGTTGCTTAATTATCAGACAGGTAAGGGCCCTTAATGAATTTCACTCAGACTTCACTCATTAAGCGCCAAGCTAAAGGCTAATTACAGCAATTTCCATCTTTTCTTTCTAATTAGGCTGACCCGGAGGTTGGGCTGTGGTGCGACCAAGCATCTCGTAACGAGGGAACTTTTAAGGGTACATGTAGTGCCCGTGGCCTCCCAGAATGCCGAGTAATCGCGCAACACGTAGGGAGGCATTTATTTACTCCATTAGATGAGCACCTCTGAGTGGGTCATGCAAAGAAAACAGAAAGTCTATAAATTTATACCTCATTAAAAACCAGGAGCCTACAGAGGGCCGTGATAATACACCCCATAGCCAGTTTCTATGGGGAAACACCTTATTTACAAAGTAATAAATCTGTTACATACTTGTAAATGTGTGTGCATGTGTGTGCAGACTTGCCTCGGATTGAAAATCTCACTCCAGCCAGCTGACCAATTTTGCCAGTCCTGTGTTAGCTAAAGCATCCATCAAGTTATTTGTGGGCATTAGTGGTAGTAGAGTCCTGTGGTCACATGACTCAGCGGAGATTTAGTCTTGTAGTTGGTTTATGCAGCCGGGAGACTAATCTCACGCCAGTGGCTCATTGGAGATCATGGCAGGGACTGTCGAGAGCAGCCGAGCATGGAAGCTGCTTCCTCCGGTGCGAAAGTCGGCGCACCTCGCAGGGGAGGCCGGGTAGAACAGGCGGGCGCTGGGAGACCATCATTACACTCACAGGCTCTTAGCACCAAAAAACATTCCATGATGTGTGCGGGGGGGCCGTATCCTCCAGCGAATGCGCCCTGGAAGCCGGAGCGTTTCATCCGGCAAATAAGCGTGACCAATTACGGCTTTTCTCTGGTTGCACTGAGCCGAGCTCCTGCCTACTGACGATAATCCAGTTGCGCTGGAATGTCTCACCACAAAATCCACTCAAATGGTAGGCACAGCAAAACCGTATAGCCAGGAACTATATTATGATGTTACTCTACTTTCTCATTTATTTGCCAACCGCTTCAGCCTCCAACCGTATCCCGGGATTTATAAAGCACACGCATGTGATTTTTTGTCAACATCTAGAGTAAAGAGCCTTCAAGATGGGGAGCAGCTCATGGGGGGGGGGGTGTCAGGACACAATGGACACTCACCTCCAACTGGTGGTCCGAGCAGCACAGGACAACACTCCATGATGGTGACAAGCCCGACAGCACTGGAGAATCGCTGTACGCCAACCAGGTCCATCAAGCATTCAAAGAGCAGGGCACAGACCATGCCGAACGCCACCCCAAAGAAAAGCGAGTAGGCCACTAGGCCCCCATAGCTGGAGACCAGGGGACACAGCAGGTGGCACACGCCGTTGTAGGCCACGGCAAAACTGAACAGGTACTGGATCCGTGGTCGGACCCACTTGGTGTTGGCCAGCAGACCTGTACTAGGGCGGGCAACCATGTCCACCATGGCCAGGATGGAGAGCAGGAAGGCAGCTGAGTACTCATCAATACCCTGGTGCTTGGCATATGGGGCAAGGAAAACGATGGGGGCAAAGAAGCCAAAAAACATGGCCACATTCCCCACCAGGTAGATGAGGAAGCCACGGTTCTTGAAGAGCGAGAAATCAATGAACTTGCTAACATTATCGATGCATGTCGTCCTCTCTGGCTCTGACACACCAGCGGAACTGTTCGTAGAATGGAACCCAGGAATGGTTCCGGTGACCTTCTCGGCTGCCCGCCGCCCCGTTTTTCCTAAAATGGGCCTCATCAGTCCTCCGGCTACACAACAATTCAACAGCATAGCCCCTAGGATGAAGAACCCCCCCCTCCAGCCGAAATTATCAAAGAGGAACTGATTGAGGGGGGCCAGGGTGGAGAGGAAGACGGGGCTTCCTGCCATGGCAAGGCCGTTGGCAATAGGCCTCCTGGCCAGGAAGTACTGCCCAATGATGGTCAGAGATGGCTGCAGGTTAAACGACAGACCGAGACCTGCAGGATAAAGGGGAAAGAAATGTAAATGATTTCAATTTGCATAGCCTAATACTCAGATGCCTGTACCACCAGATTAAATTATGACTGAATGTACTTCATTGTAAATTAAGGTTCCATCTCATTTCAAATCACCAACTGAAACCTCATTACTGGACACAGTCATTTCAGAAATAATTTATCCATTTAAATAGTAATAAATCAGGACTCAAAGTCATTTGTTCACTACCCTTCTTCCTAAAGGTCCAATTTAATTGTTTCGTTCTGGCAATCAGTGTTTGACTCCTCAAATGAGTCTTCACTCTGCAAGTGAAAGTTCCTAAAGTGGACTGATTTGTTTGAATAATTTCAAGGACTTTGAAAACATCTACTACAGTTCCTACTGTTTTTTATCTTTTTTACAATCATTACATTTTATACCTGAGCTTAATCTGTATATAAGCAGAAAAATACAAACAAAACTAAAATGTATTCCTTGTATCCTTTTACTCTACAATGGGCCAAAGTGAAAAGTAAGTCTTTCTGTTTCCTGAGAACCCTAAGAAACTGTTTGCGGTGACTGAGATAAAGACTGTTTTCCAAGATAAACGGAACCACTTAGATCCAATTGATGACAGGACAGAGCCCCGCGAGTGGCCCGTTCTGAGAGGCAGGCAGAAAGGCTCATGCTCTGTGAGGCATCCTGTTTGTTGAACCATTTGTTAGTCCCTGTCAAAGCATTGAGCAAATGGCCCTTGCCCCCCCCCCCCATAGGCATCTGTTGCCAGGGCAACCAGGCAAACTTCCGTTGGCTTCCAGAACGCGGCCCCAAAGTGGGATGTACTCGCTCCATGAGCACTCACGATCAGCACACCCCCACCCCAATTAATTCTTCACAGCCGGCTGTTTGCCAGGTAATGAGTCTCGCGGGCGGCTCCCCAGGGACCAGCGGCCCCTCGGCAGAGCCCATCACTCAGAATGCCCCCTGGAGTGGCCATCAGCCGAGCTGCATCCGCTCGCAGTGCCATCCCATGCCCATCGCCATGGCTCAACATCACAGACGAGTGGGTTTTCTCATGGGCGGGAGGGACAGCAGTTCTGAACAGGCCTGAGCTACATCCCCTGTTGCGTGGAAAATAATTCAACTTGGAAGATTAATATGAGACCTATCACTGGGGGGTGCAGGCTTTGTGTCCCTCCGCTACCCACAATGTACCAGGCAACCCCCATCAGCTGGCAGTTGCACCCCCCTAAATAAAATATGTCCATATCCTTCCTACATCTCACAAACACAATATTTTCATTCTGAACTCATTTGGAACTCGGGAAGGTTACAGTTTTATAATATCACAAAAACTGTGCACTCAGAAGAGTGGATTTCTGCATAAATACCTCCAATGACTCCAATACATATGTACAGATGCAAAATGGTGCTTCCAAATGAGGCAGTCACCATGGCAACGCCACACATAATCCCTCCAGCTATGACCACTGGTCGGCTGCCATGCCGGTTCACCAGGATGCTGCTGAAAGGTCCTGGAGAAAACAGGAAGAGAATGGAAACAAAAGGAGAGAGACAGGAGGTAAAAGCAGCATTAACCTCCACAGATCAGAGGCATCTCACAAATCTCAGCAAGTCAATCCACAAACCCATTAGCGAATGCAGACCAAAGATGATTTAGAAATCTGGCTGAAATCCTCTTCTTTGAGTTTGCTTTCTGAAGAGCTAAGGGTACTTTAAAACCTTAAAGAGAAAATCATAATTAGGGTTAATCGATGGTTACAGAGGCCCATGTAGACACGATACAGACCGTGACCAGTGGCTCTGGGAAAGGAGATTTCCTGAAAAGCGCAGAAGACAGGAAGGCAATGACCTTCCTCTCAGGTTCAGGTAACACTTTGAAGCCTGTCAGCCAGGGTCATGTGACCAGCAGTGATTAATCACAGTGTGGGTCATGTGACCAGCGAATCATCACTCAGGCGGGTAGTGATAACGCCTTGGCAGATGTAACAGTCAGTGACTCGCCTAGGATGGCGTGGCGCGCCGTGCAGGACGCCCAAGGATAAGCATGAGTCATGACGTCATTAAACTTCTTAGCATGAAACCAGATCTTACAGCCCGGGAGGCAGAGTTTTGGTAACATTTATGGGGACTGCCGTGTTTCCATCACAATCTGTGACTGCAGAGAGCATTATTCCACATTCGGCTCCTGGTTTCAAAGCTGCTTAATTTCAGCATCAATTACACTTCAAAATGATAGATGTTAATTATTCCACCATGTAATTTGGGACGCATCGTTTTGGTTCCGGACAAAGCTGCCATCAAGCTTTTTCAGAATCTCTATAACCGGCACTGAGAGAAAGACTGTTCTGTTATCTTTCAAATCCAATATTCATTAGCTAATGATGCTCACATTGTTACATGGATCAGGATGGTTATCCAGTAATGTTTGTTTATTGTGAAGCTCAGTGACCCTTCCACTATAATTAAGGAACCGGTTGAACAAGTATTTCTGCAAGGAACAATATAAACTGACATGACTAGCAAGTTTGTAGTCACTAGCGGTATCTCTGGAGAAGTTCAGAATAACCTAGAATATATAGCTATACAAAACAATCTGTGACTATTGAGAATAGATAATATATAAAACTACAGAGTATATACACCACAAGATAACGACATAATGAACGATACTGAAATGAGATTCTGTTGAGGTTATTTTAAATCTCAGCTGAACCTGAGGCACCGGGGGCCTGTACTATGAAGCGGGATTACTGGCTTATCGGGGTAACTTGTCGGATTTAAGGTAGTCTGGGCAAAATGAAAGTGAACAAACATGAAGTCCATTTAAACTGTGCTACCTTAAATCCGACAAGTTACCCCAATAAGCCAGTAACCCTGCTTCGTAGTACAGGCCACCAGTCTGAAACTATCTGATATGTGTGATATCAGAAGAGAAAAGGTGATGACACAAAGGGAAATCTTCCAATCAGAATGCTAGCAGCCGATCATATGACCCACTTGGAGTTTCAGCATCCATCTTTCTGGTGTCTGTCTGCATGGCAATAGATCTGCCCTTCTCTGATTGGTTGCTGCCAACTGTCCATCATCTTGATTAGATGCCCCGTATCTCACCTGGTTGCCCACTGACAGCAACGTTGCCTGGCAACATTGCTCAAAAAGTGTATCATCACCTTAAAATATGAAACTGGTATGTTTGCATGCAAAGTGTCTTACAGCCAGGGAGCCGGCAAGAAATTTTGGGCCCCATGAATTGCCATGTCCCACACATGCCGTTTGTATAGTGACTGATTCCAAAGCCAGGAGTTTATGTCAGCCCAGTCCAGGGTTTCTGGACGTTTTGATGTCTGGGTTAGTTGTATGAAATAATGGGGGGGGGGGGGTGTTACTGGAGTGTCGATCAGCAATTTCATAAGTTTAATAAAAATATTGAAAATACATGGTTTATTTTTGGAAACTAACCAACCCCTCCTCAGAACTCCCAATGTGTGGCCCAGTGGCATACTAGACTGGGGGTTGGGACCCCCCACCTCCTAGCCTGTTACACATCACTCACATAAACATCACGTCTATTACAAATTACACAGTCACAGATCATTTTACAGACGGCCATGAGCTAAAGTGATTTAACAAATATTATGAAATGTTTTAAGTATTTAAAATGAAACCACAACAGTTTTCTTTAATGACATTAAATATTAAATAAGCACATCCTTAAAGGCTGTGTGGGTTACTATGATCCCGAGATAAACTCCACACTCTTTGCTGCATTAAAGAGATTAAATTCTTCGGACACAGGTGTAGCTTGTATACCGAAATATTACATATTGCTCAGGATTACTGTGCTTCCGATGCTAAATGCTCACTGTCCTTCCTGCATTTTTAGCTACTTTTCAGCATCTGAAGGTTGGATGGAAGTATCTCTCTCAAAATATGGCAATAAAAGTGCATCTTGTGGGTTATTAGTCTGAACCATCTATTGGAGGACCTGCCGCTGAAGATGTCACAGCTCCTCATGTCCACCGCTACAATCCCACTACTGCTGACCTACAGCATCACCTTTAGACCTGGCACTCGTGTCCCTTCTGCCACTGGGTGACATTGCAAAATGGAGCCAAGGACAAGATGATGAAGCTTGGTGCCTCCGCGTTTGTACATGGGAATATTTCACCTGCATTTTCTCTGCTGCTATTGTGAGCGAGTGAGAGAGAATGAGGGAGCGAGACAACACTGGCCGATAACCTTGCACAGTGCTATAATAAGCAATCCGGTCCCAATAAATAGCTTTTCGGAAGACAGTATCTCACAAACTGACAAGGAGAATTAAACATTTGGAAAAAAAAAAACTGTCAGATTTCAGAAAGACTATAATTTCCTTTTTTACATCAGAAAATTTTCAAGCTGACCATTTCTCACGGAACTCCCTTTAAAACTGAACTATTGGTGATGGATCTGGGAGGCAGGTCTTACAGCCTCGGAGAAAAGAAACAGTCAGTCAGTCGTGGCTGTTTGCACAAATAAAGAGGCACTGAGTGTCTGCATGGCCACCTTCCCTCCTCAACTCGAAATTCATGTCAGACACCCAAGCATGGAGATGGCTAATTTTAGAGCAGAGACACCAGGCCTGTTAATGTAAGATGTCCCCTGATACAGCTACTGCAACGATGACATTAATGAAATGTAGAAGCACCGAACTCCATGGCTCATTTGACTGTGAAAAATTTTGTGTGGCAGAGAAGGAAGCCAGCAATCGCCTGCAAGAAATATGAAAACCTGTGTTTCCTTGGCAATGCATTCTTCCGGTCCCATCACCGCAGGGTTCTAAACAAACCTGCAATTGATAGCTGTTCTGAAAAATTCAAAT
This sequence comes from Isichthys henryi, assembly GCA_026776945.1. Classification (NCBI taxonomy): domain Eukaryota; kingdom Metazoa; phylum Chordata; class Actinopteri; order Osteoglossiformes; family Mormyridae; genus Isichthys; species Isichthys henryi. The sequence goes on along the minus strand of JAODJX010000129.1, from coordinate 15,140,927 downwards.
TAGGATGCCAAGACCTTTTCTGAATTTTACTACAATACCTAAAGGTATAAGTTAGATAAAGGGTTGGTAATTTTACAATCAATACTCACGATTGCGCTGCGACCCCGATCAAATTAAATGGCTGACAGATGGATGGCTTGTGGACAAATAAAACCACACTATCTGACGTCCTGCCTCAACTGTGGCGCCTCCTTGTGGCTGTACTGTTATAACACCTACCTCCCGCATACATGGTAGCCAGCATGATAGAGGACACCCAGGCAATCTCGCTGTAGGACACCGAAAAGTACTCCTGGATCTCCTTGAAGTAGACGGTCAGGGCTTTGGGAAAGGCGTAGGAGAAGCCAATGGAGATGAAGGCGCCGAGCACCACGGCCCAGCCCCACCCGCCGTCCGGAGGCGTACTGACCGGAGATGCTGCTGGGGACATTGTCAGTCTGGAGCAACAGGGGGGAAGAGGTTGTTTGTGGCCAAAAAAAAGTATTAAACCTTATTTCGTTATTACTATTACCTTGGGAAGATGTTAAGATTATCAGGCTGGTTTTTAGATGCGAATGTTTCCGGTATGATATCCACGTTTATTCATACTCGGAACAAATCATGGATGATATTGTTTGATTGAGAGGTCTTTCGTGGGAAATAAGTATGCATTCTTTGATATTTATTTTGAGATTGCTTTTAAAAATAAAACGGTTGACAAAGCCGTTCCCAAAGCCTTACTGCACTGTTACGATAAATGTATCCATTACAAATGAATCAAAGATAAAATTAATTTACATGAAAAGTTTAGCTTTAAAACATTTAAAGCGTGTACTCCGACGGCTAACTTACATTTAAGGTAGATGGGGTAATCGTTTAGACTGCATTGCAAATTAAAATCATTCGCCTGGAATCGCATGCGTGGATTCGCTTGTGAATTTATTTGCTATTTGTTTCTCGATTTATTTTGAGTAGTGAGTATTTTATAACGCATTTACTTCTCTCAAACATTGCAATGTGATAGGGACAAAATATTCATTTCAGTAGGCTGCCGGAGAAGTATTTGCAGTACAAATTACAGCTTGGTAGGCTCTCCAAAAAACGAAAACTTACCCGATCTTCAAAACGTACTTCAAAGTTCTTATCCTTTTAAGATCAGAAAATCGCAATGCGTGGGATCACTTGTACCGGGACAGACTAACTCGTGATAAAGTTTGCAAATTACAGCGCATTAGCTCGCGATCGGCGAATAATGTCACACACGTGGGGGATCCGTGTTAAGGTTCGCCCACCCCTGCCCACGTGCGCCGCACACAAAGCGAAAATATGAGCAATGAAATATAGCATCTTACCGACCGTAGATGTTACCTATCCGGCGCTGAACCCGGCTGAAAATACCTCTAGTGACAAACCTGACTTCCTTCGATCCCAAGTGTTGACCCTGCCCCTAGTGTTAACCCAAGAACCCCACATTCATACAGGCCCACAGAGACACGTAGGCCACCTAATGGCTTAACGTCCTGGCGTTTCTCGTACTAACAAGTACAGCGTAATATTAGACCTCATGGAATACCGTTCATTTATGCTTAAATAGGAGCCACGCGACAAACTCGTTTAACTTTTTTCTCCCATGTAAATCCCATACGGGACCAGAATAAAAGTAAAAATGAAATTCTCAGTGATACCACAATATTTAAAAAGTGAGAATGCAGTTTGTTTTATTCGTTTTTATTCTCAAAGTATGTACGGAATGAATTTCACAGTACATCACAACTTTTTCCATGATAGAAAACTCGCATAGCAAACAATCATGTAAAAAAAAATGGTGGTACACTATTCTCACTGGTACCGTACAGGTCATGTTGAAAACCCAGAGCTTTCACATAAAATTAAAAAACAAAAACAACCCTTTGAAACAATCTCGCATGCAAAATTTTGGTTGTTCAGTTCTTTAAACCAAACTCCTTATGCAATCTGCGGGAATTTTATACATCGGGAGAAAGCAACCATTTCTGATGTCGAAGTCACGCTGTACACGTTCTGTAGCTAATCATCCATCTAACTAAACAAGCCAAGTAAATAGTAAATATATAAAATAAACACACACCACTAATTAAAATATATTGGGGGTGAGGGGTGGAGGAATCACACCTATTCTTCAGGTTCCACAACCTACTTAATTTGTGCAAGTAGAGCAAACGTATCGTACAGTATGATACACATTTAGCAGAATTACAGTACTGTGTATTGATATAATCCTGAGAATTGTCCATTTCAGTTCCCCTAATCTCGCAGCAGAATGCCTGAATTAACTCCCTAAGCACAGACATGTTCATTAAGAGAAGACACCATGGACCACCATGGGTATTCAATCATACGCTGCACTTCCACAGGATGGGGATGACGGCAGGTGGCAGGCTTCATGGAACCTACACGCCTGTGGTGCTTCTGAACACGGGTTTGACACAGAGACACAGTGTGTTACAAAGCACACATCACACCGGGACTGGCTATAAGACTGTTTGCAGTTCGAGTTTAGCGACATCTACCTCCGAGCAAGAAATTCTGAAACTTAGTGCAAATATGAAATATTAATGGAAACATCTTAAATTCCTGACAAGTAGTTTAAATGGTGAAAACAAGAGGACGATGTTTAGATGTGATTTCTCTACACTGTACAAGATTGTCAAAAAAAGCAGCACCGACAGTTCAGCTTGTACTAAATCAGCAACATGTCCTGCAGCATGTGTAACCAAAGTGGATATTTACAGATGTGTATCTTTCAGTCTCGCACTCGATGAGAAGCAGGGTGCTCCACAAAGCCTGTGGTCACACTTCTCATCCCAGAGCAGAAAATGGAGCACCCAGTCAGCAGGGACAGCAACACAGCAGTGCTGCAGCACAACGCGGACAAAAATGGCCCAGATCAGGAGCAACATTGCATGGGAGTCTCCTGTGACAGGAGGCACGACATCTCTGCCTGAACACCGTATCACCATTTTGTTCATTATTGCTTCCGGACACCAAACAGATGCTACGAAGAGGTATTTTGAAATGCATTTCTGAAACCTGTTAATCATAGATTGATATTACACAACGAGGTGAGATTACGAGAAACTGGTAACAGAGTTGGAAACATGCTACAGAAACCAGACGACACCTTGTCAAAGCTAGTCAATCCACACAAACAATATACGCCTCAAATTCTCATTTGTTGCATATTCTGACATGCGTTCGTTTTAGCTTTTTTAAAAGCGCACCCTTCACATTTACGTCCAGAATTATAACTTCCATAGCTACACGACTAAATATTGAACAGCAATATGACAAATGAATTAGAGTCAATGACTGTATAACGGAAATGCTTAATTTGCCCAGAATGACTTGCTGGCTTTTAAAAAATGTATTATGCTTATTGATTATTTATTTTTTAATACATATATAAATAAAAATAAAGAACAGGCACTCCCCAGAACTACCTACCTAAACGGACATGTTCATAAAAAAAAAAAATAAAATAAATAAAACACTGCCCTTGCACCAAATCTTCACTATTGGAGCATCAACTTAAAAGATAACTACTAAACACAAATAAGGCATAGTTCAACTTAGAAAAATTAATATAACAAAATGAACTTAACAAGCAGCACTGTCGATCATACCCGTATATACGCAGTATACATTTTCACAACGTGACCTCTTTTCTATATCTTTCTATATCTCTCTATATCTACATCTCTCTTCCTCCCTCCCTCTCTCCCTCCCTCCCTCCCTCTCTGCGAATCTACCTGCCTGCTGTCTCCCAGCAGAGCACCCAGACACACTGAACAGGCACAGTGATAATTGCACTTTTCAATCTAGTACCACTGGAAGGCATCTGTAATAGGGAAGGTGGGGGCGGAGCTCGAAAACTCCGCAAGCTTCAGATAGCCCGTCTTGTAGGGCACAGACACTTAATGCTTTTCACGGCTCTCCATCCCTCATATTGCCAGCATGAACAGCACCATGAGCAGGGCAGAATTAGGCTCCCCGACAAATTCAGCTACTCTGGACACCTTTCCCTCCACTGTCAGAGCACCTTCTGAAGACACTGTGGGTAGAGCTTGGCAACAACGCACTCAAAATGGCGCCCGAGGTCCCACAGGCGGTCAGGTGTCTCATACACCTTCTTCCACTCATCGGTCTCGTCATCGTAGCGATACAGCGAGTTCTTGCGGCTGGTCCGGAAGACATGCTCCTCCACGGTGACCTGCGTGGCCCTGACAAAGAGGTGCATCTGGCCGTGCAGGCGGAGAGCCTTGATGTAGGGGCTGGCTGCCTGATCAAACGGGAGGTCCCGCTTCCGAGTCCACATGTTCTTCTCCATGTCGTAGGCCTCTACCACGAACGTGCGCTGGTGGTTCCGGCAGGTCCCTGCGATGTAGTAGATGCAGTTCTTGTACAGGGTAGCAAGTCCTTGGCTCCTCGGTACACTCATGGGGGTCAGGTGGCCCCAGTAGTCTTTGTGAGGTTCGAAGAAAAAAAAGTGCTCACCTGCGGATGGAGGGGGGAGGGACATTTTACTGGCTCTGTTAAATAGTGCCATCCAATGGGATAAGCGACGTGACTAATAGAGGGCCAGACAGTTAAACACATTAACACAGATAATTCAAATGCTCTCTAGTTGTGCTGGTCATAACTAAGTGTGACCCATCAAAGGAAACTTGTCTGGCATCAATGTTGAGCCACTAATCTTGGCACTGGCACAGAGAATTACCTCGCTTATATGGACACACACATGCAGGGTCACAGTCCCGATTTACAGTATGGAACATTATCGTCAAAAGCAGCACACCTCATGCCGAAAAGCAGAGCGAGGAAGCGGATTGCCCACCTTGCAGCACATAGATGCGCTCCTTGTACTCTATGGCACTGTGGAACTCCATGGCGACAGGCATGGGACTGACAGCTGTCCAGCGGTTGTCCCTAGCATCATAGCACTCCACTGACTTGAGGGCGTTGCGCCCATCACCTTCGTAGACACGGCCACCCAAGGCGTAGAGCTTGCTGCAGCAGTGCACCAGCCTGCAGCCGATCCTGGCACGCAGCATAGGTGCCCGCGGCAGCCAGCGGTTGCCGGCATGCTCGTAGAGCCAGAAGTCGCCCTCGGCACGGTGGTCGATGCACACCTCGCTGCTGCTCGGCCGGTAGCCGCCAGCGATGTAGATGTCGTTCTCTGGAGAGACCAGGATTCCGACCTCCCTCAGGTCGTTGGGTGGCTTACAGAGCTTGAACACCTTGCCGGTGGCAACGTCCAGGCACGGCACAGTTTGCTTCTTCGCGGAGTGCTTGTGGGCGGCATCAAAGCAGATGACCATCGCAGATGCAGTCATGCCTAGCCGTCGAGGACAGGTACCAGTCTTGCCCTTTTCTAGCCAATCCTTAGCCAGGGCTTGACTAAAGGAGGGTGGGATTTTTTTCAGGAAGGTCTCATCCAGTAGGGGCAACCGGATACATTGCGCCAGCACCCGTGGCAGGTGGGGCTCCCGGTGGGCACGATTGTGCTCCAGCCAGCGGATGATGCTCTCGTAGACGTGCTCTTCCTTCTCCACATTCAGGTCATCACTACTCAGGATGCTGACCAGCTGCTCAGCGGTCATTTGGAGGAACTCCTGCTCCTTGGCCACGCACAGGAACTTCTTGCGGACGTAGTCCTGAGACCTCTCCTTCAGCTCCTGGTGGCCGTAGTAGTCGGCGAACATGAAAACCCCAATGCAGTTCTGGGGGTCCAAGCGACTCACCATAAACTGGGCACACTGGTCCTGCAGGGCAGGGATCTGGAAGATGCTCGCCGCCGTGAACAAAGCCTGGACATTGGACTCCGACAGCATGACACGGGAGGTGTAGGCGTAATCGAGCACGAGGCGCATGGACTCAGACTCCACCCCGACGATGCGTACCTCCCTCTGGCTGCTCTCCGTAAGGCCACTGGTGAACATAGACCTGCCAAAACATTTCAGAGTGCTCTTCTACTGTTTATACTGGGGCTGTACAGCCCAGACTCACTATGCTTCACTGGTGACCTTAGCAGGCCTGCACGATGTTACGTTAATATCGACATCTCATGTAATGCACTCGCAGCGCTCTCATCACAAGGATCATGACAGTCAGCTGGGTTGAAACCAGCAATAACCTATTTTACACATTATTTCCTAACCATGGAAGTAATGGTGCACGAAATTCACAGTTTGGTACAAACCTCTGTTTCAGATTCATGATTCAGTGCAATTTTGGCACAGCAGAGAAAACAATCTGCTCCAAAACCGTTTTTAAAAACTGCGAACACAATTAGGAATAGTTGTAAGCGAAAGGCAATGCATCTGTTGACGTGTCTGAATTGCAAAACCTAAAATGTTTATATGTTTATTTGCACATTGGAAAAATAAATATTTGAGATAAATTCAAACATCAAAAATAACATTATAATGAAGTAAATCCCATTTAAATCCCATGTTCTCTATCATTGAGTATGGTCGCATATCTGTAGCGATACACAGCCCTATAGCCATAATTACTTATTTTAGCCTAGTCTGAAATTCCTACCAAAAACAGCGTAAATACTACCAGGAGACTAACGTTCTGCAGCCGTTCCCACTTTACTTCAGGCATACACACAGATATCGTGAGTGAATGAGTTCGCATGTAGGATGAATTTTGTGCAACATATCTGAGTTCAATCTAACAGAGGAGGCAGAAAGGCTCAGTTTTAGACTCCTGCAGCAGTACTGGTGTAATTTATTGGGAAACCAAAATGTTCATCCTCAAATTATTACTAACTAGCATGACCCATAAACTTGCTGTTACAATTGGCATGTTCTCCATGTTGGACATTTACTTGTGATTTAGGATTCCACCTGTGTCAATAAATGCATCCATTCATTTCATTGTATGTATCAAACCAAAAATTATGCACTGAATGGTTCACAATGAATACTTGTAGCGTTAAAACCAGGTTCTAACCGCAGAATACTTTTCTACATTAATTTTAATTACGTTAAATAGGCCTACCTTTAACCACAGAATACTTTTCTACATTAATTTTAATTACGTTAAATAGGCCTACCTTTAACGACACATGAAAAATTTCAAAACGTACAGCAGCACAATTTGTTTCACTCATTTCTCAGTCTATCAGTGTGCGTCTGAAATTTTTTAGTTTTTTTGCAAACTGCAGTCTGGTTCTTCCCTGTTTCTTATTAATGAAGGGCTTCTTCCTGGCTTCATGGAACTTCAGTCCTACTTCTAGGAGCGAAATACAAACTGTCCTAGCAGTGCACTTCACACTCGCATTTCATTTTTCCCATTCCCATCATCCCACTATTCGTGAGAAACTGTCGCATAAGTCAATGCGCAATAATCACCAGGGCTTCAGATGAAAGCCGGAGCATTCGGCCGCATTCCAGCTTTTAGCTACTATATGGATGTGTACTTACATCCACCATTTAGTCAGATGATTAGTAGTACAGCTAAAATATTGAGGCATTTTATAATGCCTCAGTATAAATTCGGTGTATCCTTATGTTTAATAAATGTGTCAGATGGTCAGTCAGATGATGCGAATGGGAGTCAATTTAGTTCTGCATGTATACGTTCAATCGGACTCAAACTGGCCTAGGTGCTCTGCGCATGCACCAATTTCCCCACCGGGCTTTGACCCGGAAGTAACAGAACAAGGCAGTACACAGAAGAAGGTTGGAGCCCAGCAGAGGTCACATTGTTGGCGCACTCCAGCATCATACATCTGCCTTCGAACACCATAGCCACAAGGAATACCATGAATACCAAAATATACCGCGCTGTAAAGCAGTCCAATTCATTGCTAAACTAAAGGGAGTTTTTCCACCGCACCAGGTCCATACTTCTTTTGGGACTTCAAGAATGTGTTGGTTCTTGGTGTTGATTTCCCACTGGTGTAAAAACTGGTACCAATGCCGAATGACAACACAATGCAAGGTGGTGTACTTGGTACTGAATTTAAAAAATGGCTTCAGTAGGACTGGACGATGTACAATATCAATACCAACATCGCATGTTATGAACACCCAATTCTTATTTCGCATGTCAGCTTGATTAAGATCAGGACTTTTCCTACCTCAATTTGGTATGGATATTATAGCGCAGGGAGTTTAAGTCTCACTAAAACATTTTGATTCAGTCATAGGAAAAAATGGGTGGAGGGGTGGCTCTGAGGCTAGAGATCTGTGCCCACAACTGGAAGGTCGCTGGTTCAAATCCCGTGAATGGCCAGAGTAATTCCACTCCATTGGGCCTTTGAGCAAGGCCCTTAACCTGCAATTGCTTCATCCTGGGTATGATGTTAATCTACATCCAGCCTTATAAGGAGATCCTTCAACTTACAGGGAAAACCTTGGGGGTTGGTGGCAGGATTGGCATTCCAGCCACGGGGGGGGGACTCTTCACACTGCTCCGTTCGGACTAGTGTGGTGCTGAGGTATCACCCATCACATGTCTGCATTCAGGTTCTCACCCCTGAGGTGGTTTGTCATGTGATGGGTGCAGCAACACACTGCAACCAGTGCATGCTCCTTACGCGCTGCAACCAGTGCATGCTCCTTACGCGCTGCAACCAGTGCATGCTCCTTACGCGCTGCAATCAGTGCATGCTCCTTGTCGCTCTCCTCATAGGGAAAAAAACCTAGTAAGTTTTGCAATTTTAATTATTCTTTTGCACGATTATCTTGCTCATGCTTGAAAATCAGTTTAAAGTTTACCTCCACTGATTTTGAATGAGCACTGCATGTGTTCTCTGAAACAATCATAATTTTCATCCTTGCCGTTTAAATCTCTCCTATACGGGTTTGTGAGAAATTTATGGTGAATTCCTTTTTTGTTTCATAAATATCCCAATATTTATTACAACAAAAATCACATCACAATATCTGAAAATTTCCCAGTACCATGCTGTCATAGTATGTTATACAAAATGCTTTATTTCTTGTTATGCTGTCCTGATCTTGAAATACAACTGTCCTGCAACTTAAAACACCCATAACTTAACTAGCTTAAGACGTGTCCTTTATTACATCAGGTTTTTCTTGTTCTTTTCTGAAAAATGAGTTGTGAAATATGTTGTCAACAATGAATCACACATATTTTTACTGTAAACAAAATTTATCAAGATCTAATTTCAATGATTGTTCCTCTAAAAGATCATCTAGTCATTTAAAAAAAACAAACAGCATAAAGTTACTGTCGCTGCTCTTACAGGAGCTCTGCAGGCAATCTGTGCAAGTAAAACATTTTCTTCCTTGGTGTTGAACTCACATATTGACAGTGTGGTGGTTATGTGAGAAATAACAAAAATGAGGAATAAAGAAGAGAACAGTGAACAAGAACTGGTCACCAGAAGACATTTGTCCTCCACTGACTGGAAATACTTTGGACTGCAGAGACACAATATTGAGCAAAAGCCAGTGATTTGTCAGCACTGCTGCATGTCTGCTGGCACAACTTGCAGCAAGACCACCAACTGATGACACTAAATTGGTAAGCAAGCTCCACTTGGTTAGTTTGTTCTGGGGAAAATTTTCAATTCATTTTTGATCTTATAAATATCATAATATTTACTGCAAAAATCTCAAAAATCACAATATGAAGTTTTTGGAATATGCACAGACATATACACACCAAACTCTATATCCTCTCACATAAAGCTCATTACTTTTTCCTCAACACGACCACACATTGCTGCTACACACCATGAGAATGAATACCTAGCACTGCCATCCATCTATACTCTACTTATATCAATCAGAGTCACAGGACTAGCACCAGAACTTAGGGATAAAAACAAAATATTGGCTGGGCATAATCACCTTAGGTCACTTTTCCACTGCACTTGGTACCATACTTTTGGTACTTCAAGAAAGTACCAAAACTATAGTACCTCAAGGTGTTAGCTTTCCACTGGTGTAAAAACTGAAAGTGGCGCTGGTATATTATAGGGCTGGGAGATGTGTGATATTAATACCAACATCTCATGTTACGCACATGGAATTCTCACACCGCTACCCAGCAAGATAAAGATCAGGCTTTTTCATACCTTCAAACAGACATTATTGCGCAGGGTCATGTTTCTACTGTGATAGGGGAAAAAAGTTATCAAGTTTTGCAATTTTGATTATTCCTTTTCAAGATTAACTAGTATACGTTTAAAAATCATCTTCGCAGTTTAAATGACTCCTAGACGGGTTTGTGAGAAATTTATGTTAAACTCCTTTTTGTTTCATACATACCCTAATATTTATTACAACAAAATCACATTGCGCTATTCGAAAAATGTCCAATAGCATGCTGTATATTATACAAAATACTTTTCTTGTTATGCCAACCTGATCTTGTATCTGTTCTTCCAACTAGATCGCAAGTAAAACTTTAACATATGTTGAAATCCTTTTTTGCTGCATAAATATGCCAATATTTATTACAACAAAATCACACTGAGATATCTGACAAGTTTCCAATAACATGCTGCCCTAGTATATTGTACAAAATACATTTTCTTCCTTGCCATGCCATCCTAATCATGCATCTGTCCTTCTGACCAGATTGCAAATATAAGAACTTTGTTCACGCATAATTACTACTTTTAACGACAAAGAAATCTTTTCGAGCCCCACCCCGAAGCACTGCAATGCAAAAAAAGTACCTCAGTTGGTTTGGCACTTTGGGATGTAGAAATTTTGGTACTGGTAATAAATCAGAAGTCAATGGAAAAGGGAAAAGTACCACAAGTACAAGTACCAAAGGTATGGTACCCGGTGCGGTGGAAAAGCGCTCTTACCCAGCAACCCAAACCTGCTTTGGACAACAAAGAAATGTGACATATTAGCAATATTCATGAGATTGCAAGTCGGAAAAATCTGCCATTTTATTAACCCACTTAACCTTGCAATCAGTTTGTTTTTATTGACTTGAACTGGCTGGGCAGTACATGATTTTTATTTATGTTTTCATAACCTCCCCCACCATTGTGGCTGCTCAGCTGTCCGTTTCTTCACCACCACTTCAGTGCTTATTGTTACCATGATTTACCAAAACAGTAGCATGTGGCGTGCTCTGCTAACTAACTTTAATAAACACAAGTAAATGACAAATATATACAGATTAGTAACTTTCGGGAGTCACAATACATATTAATATTTTAATCTGCTTATCACATTGTAGGTGTAGGTCAATGCCTGTACAGTACTGGAAAGCCAGCATCCTGACAAGTGTTTATAGCCGGCATCGAAAGCCGTAGTGACCACTGCACAGGCGCCACAATCTCAATTATATTGATGTGATATGGTGCAAGCCTATTGGATAATTTAACCTCTCACACCTCAATCATCATTAGGAACATCTAAAAGAGCAGAGAAGAGAAAAATAAGTGGCCAGTGTCCTAGGAGGAGGTACTGGCCACCCCAAAGGCCTGCAACTGGTGCAGAGCTTCTACAAGGAGCAGAAGGGCCACACCACCCCTATGCTGTCTTACCTGAAGTAGGGGCTAATTGCAGCGAGGACATTTCTGTGGCAGGAGAAGGTCTGCCCGTGATCCACCTCAACCACGATGTCAGTCAGCTGTGCTTCATCATACAAGGCTTTCAGCTGCTGGAGAACGTTGCATGCATGAGCGGCGTCCATGCCATTGTAGCTCGCGCTGGCTGCAGTCCCATTCTGTACTTGCGGCAGTTTGCCTATGTCTGAGCACACAGGCGTGGGGTGGATTGAGACACTGGCAATCTTCAAATGAGGCACATTTTCAGCAGACTGCGCCTGAAGATAATGACTGGGAGCAGGAAGTGACACACAGCCTCCCAATAGGACAAAATAAGGCTTCTACTTCCTCAGGAATTTGCCTGTACCTTGACATTTCACAAACATCACACAATCTTCAGTATAGGATGCTACACAAATACAAAGCTTATGAATGGAAATCAAATTTCAAGCACCAAAGTGTACGTAGACAAAACAGGACAGCAAATTTCCTTCGACTGAGAAAATACCCATTGCTCATATGCCATGACTGGTGACTTCACTTTAAGAAAGCAAATATGCTATGGTGACAAATTATCCGTTTTAATGACAAAAATGTACTTAATAAATCTATGCATAGCTGTATGTAAAGGAATGAGGAAATACCAACAGAGTGAACCCTGATTTACACATGAATAAACGGGGAAGCAGCATTATGGCCTCCCCAGCCGGCTACAGGGTAAAACCCACAACCTCATCGTTCATCTTAATCACTTTATATATTGCGCCCGTGTTCTTGGTATCCAGATTTAAGATACCCCTGTTAATGATCACGGCTAGCAGAGCAGCCGGCCGGCGACTCACCCGCACAACGGGGTAGCACTCAGGAAGACAGCCCCCCATGCAACCAGGCAGCCCCTGCCACAAAAAAGCACGGCAACAAAAGCAAACCGGCTAGGCATTCCGCTCCAAAACATAACGTGTCCCGAGGAAACGCGGCCTTTTACATAAAGCTCGCATCCCTAAAACTACAAACACACACAGGCGTGACTGACAGAGCGATGCCCACCAGCGAATCGCCAGCTTACCCGATTTAAATGCCACCCCGGGTCTCGGCTACGCTAGTTAGCGAACCGGTTACAGAAGCGTGACACAAACCCCTTCAAATGTTTAATTTGTTGTGCAAGCTGGAGCAGGACCTTAGCATGATGCTAACGGGTCTCGCGGAAGGTTTCTGTCACCGTTTACTGGGACAGTTTCGCACTGGAATATTTGAACGCTCGTGTAAAACAAAACACACGCCAGCGCGAAAGGCTCAGCGTCTCCTGACTGAGCTATAATGCGAGTGGCAGCACTGCGAGTCGGCCACCATTACCGCCGTACCATCCACATCCCCATGAAGTGATAACAGTGGTTACCGCCGCCAATAACGCCGCGCGTTTTAATCAGACATTATCCCGACCCAACCTGCCATGGACCCTGGCGAACTTCTAGCCGTCCCAAAAGTACTCAGACGTCGAGCCCAAACAGTGTGGGGATGCTCACCTCCACTGGCAGCCATTCTCCCGCAGACAGGCTGCGGAGCATAAACGTCACCGGGAGTCTAATGGCCGGAAGCGGAAAGCCAGCCGGGCGCCAGCCAATCAGCAGCGCGCACACCAACCAATCGCTGGCGTGCAGACGGCGCCCGCATTCCGATCGCCCCGAAACTGCCGAGTGTTGCTTACCGTGGCTTTACGCGACGAAGGCACCTTTTGTTATTCAGCTCTCAGTGTCAGTGCTGGTATCTCGGTGTTGAGCTTGCTTTAGGTTAATTGCCATTGCTGAACTTCCCATAGCAACCCCATTGTATGCGCATCCCATCTAGAGTGCACCCATACCTATCATAGACTCGAGGCGTCCTGCCCTAAGATAAGCGTCTGGATTATGGATGGACATGCCACCTGTTATGTGTCCATCAGTGGCTGATTTCACCCACAGAAACTCGATGATGTTGTAGAAAAGAACAAATATGGTCTATATTACAAGCATAGCCTGAAGCGATACTTTTCAAATGGACTGACTTGTTGAATTGTCCTTTCATGTTTGTATGCCATGCCTGACTTGCCGTCCTGCTCATTGTACCATGCATACTAATCTGAGCACTCTTTTAATCGTTTTTTGTACCTTGTTAATGTGAAGATCATGTAGGCTTAGTCTACACCTTGAGGATAATGGACTTGGTTATATAGTGAATGTGTTTGCATGTACTTAGAATTACACATCATCATTGTATCAAATACATTGAACATGGATTGTTAAGTCTTTGAGGATCTGCACACCACTGCAAAGAGTCGGGCCATATGCAAAGTGCATTAATTTCTTGTGCCTGTTACATTGATACAGAGCACTGGGCAAATCAGGCCATAAAATGCAATTTGCCACACAAATGGAACTGATTAGCTTAACTGAGGATGATGCTTTCTCTACATAATGAACTAAGACATTTTATATTTGGCTTGGCAAAAAAAATTAGCCTATTAACAAATTGTGCAGAATAGACCTGGATATAAATGCACGTTTTCAATCATAGTGATGGAGAGTCTGCTTGTTATGGGGTTTATGCTATTGCAATATTTGCAGTATCAGTTATAACCCACAGTATGATTCTGTTAGCAAGAACATACTAATTACTCTTATGAGACATTCAGCTGCTTTACAGTTCCCATAAATTCATACTCCCATGCTGTTTCATCTTGATTGCTCTTAATTACAGTGTATATATTGACAGCATAATTAGATTCATTATCTCACCATGCTGAAGTAAATAATTTTTAAATGACACAATTTGCGGCCGTTCATTATAGAAAGGCTGTGACTCCAACGGCTAATTGGCATCGGGAAATAAAATGTCTCTGTTTGTTCTCTGTACAAAGCTAATTAATGTCCAAAAGGAAAGTGTGAATGGAGGTTAAGGGCAAAATAGCCTCATTTTCACTGAAAGTCGCCTCAAATAAGGTGTTTAATATGAAGTTCTTGGGTGAAAAGTTAAGGTATATGAAAGGGCGAGGACGTAGTGTGTGAACAACCATGTCACTCAAGAATAACTGCGCTGTTACTATTTGTTTAGGAAATAGTACTATATCTTCCTCATCCTGGCAGATGTATAGTTAATTATGAGGTTTCTGTTTCATCCTCTGCTTAATTTGTTTGGGTTATATGGAAGTACAGATGTAGCTCAGACTCAGTTTAGTGTAATATTTTCTTAGAAAGTTTAAGGTCACACGGTGCCAAGGATAATGGCAGCTTGTTAGCAGTGAGTAAAACTGAGGTAAGAGAATGAATGAGATTTTGGGAAAAGGAACTTGAACCCTTTCTTAGGTCCAGGACTGGTCAGTTTTACTTGCCGGCTGCTGCTGGCCGTTTGGCAGCACTCCTGTTTCCAGAAAATGGCAGCCGGAGGAATCACGACATCATGACCCCGTTCTGCCATTATCGGGCTTGGAGAGGCCAGAATCGACTGTAACGCTGCACAACCCTGTAAATGATGGAAGGGGAACACGGCAGAATGGAACCTGCAATCCCAACAATCGATTTCACATTTTTCCAATTTCTGCATTCAGCCCGAGTGCAGGCTGTGAAATTGGCCTCAGTCTCCCCAAAATGAAGGGAAGGTTCAGTCAGGGATTCTACAGTTTAATGATACCTCTGCTTACATCTGCCCTGCACGGGACACGGAACCTCATTCTCTGATTTATGGATGTGAAGCACATTCGAATGCATCACGACAGACAGCTCATCGCTTTACGGCTTTACTGCTCATGTAAAACAAAGGCCTATCTTTTTTTTGTGGGGGGAGGGGTAAAAAGAGAAACAGATTGATTTTTTTAAAGACTATGTGTTATACAGGTATGTAAAATATGGGTTTATTCTCCAATTTGGCTGCCCGCACAGATGATTATGTCACTGGCTGCCCATTGAAAAAGGATTGTGGGTAATACGAAGCTGCCAGCGACACACGCAGATCGTGCACTGAGACTTTCTACCTGACATGACACTTTTGAGGTTGTATATTGTTGTAAATTTTGTTGTGTGTGGTGCGTTACACATCCTACATGTGAAGTGCAAACTGCCAACTAACACGGAGGTCTGGTTTTAAAAAAAACAAGCAAAAATGGTTCTTTCTTTGTCTCAGAGATGGATTTTGAGAAACATCAACACACATTTAATTTTCTATATTTTATTGTTCATATTTAATAGCGCCCATTGCTTCCGGGATAGGCTCCGGACCCCCCGCGACCCAGTACGGATAAGCGGTTTGGAAAATGGATGGATGGATGGATATTTAATAGCTTTTTGTGTATTTAAAGTGTTGAAATTACACAATTATTGCAGTGAATTTGTTCCAGAAGATACACAAATGCACAAATCACATCAGTTTTTTTTTCATTTGGCATGTAAAACACACACACAGAACGCTTTCTTGGGGCTCTCTTCTCCATCTCGCACCGCCTCCTGTGCGTGTGAGTGCTCAGAATGAAGCTGCGCCCTTCGGGGTGAACCCTTGAATTGCAGAAGAGGGGACGGCGAGATGGGATGCGCAGACAGGAGGAGGCAGGGGGTGTAATTGTAGTTTAAATGTATATTTTGTCAGAGATGGAGGTAATAGGTTATGATATGCCCCCGGGGACCCCGGCGTGAGTGCCTACAGATGTGGCAAAGAGGCAGACCCCTCCTCTCTGCCCCCAGCCTCCCAGGATCAGGGAAATAGGATCACAATGGGAGGTTTCAGTAAATGCCAGCCTGCAGTGCTGCGATTCATGTTTAAAGAGTAGCTCTCCTGTTAGCCAGTAACGAGCACACGCCACCCAGTCGGCACATGCCCGACTCACGCACTGTGCCTCTATCCTTCATATTTGACTTTTTAGGGTGGCAGGTGTGCCTTCTTGCCATTTTCTCAGGCAGGCTTGAGATGTTGAAATGGCAAACGTTCCCCCTTATCCTGAGAATGGAAATCTTCTATCTCTGACTGTAAATAAATCTATATTTATATGTAAATCTATAAATATATGTAATTATATTTACATGTAGCACATATACATCTGAATTGTTCAGTATGGGTTCTGTCCTCATATATTTATGTGTTTCTGTATGTCAAGGTCTATCATTGTCCTTTGTGTGTGTGTGTCTGTTTTTGTGTGTGTGGTCATGTATATATTACATTAATTATATTACCAAATATTCCCAGAATGTGATAAAAGCCTTTAACTTTTTACCTTGTGGGGAAGGTTTTCGGTTCCCACAAGAATAACCTTGATTTTGTAAAAATCTATGAATGCAATCAAAAAGTAAAAAATGCCAAAAGTCTTGTATTTTGTTTGGTTACTTATGGTTAAGGTTAGTACTGGGTAGGGGTTAAGAATGTCATTGTTCGGATTAGGGATTTTCCATAAAAATGAATGGACAGGCCCTACAGTACATAGCTATGAATGGGTGTGTGTGTGGGGGGGGGCAGCATGTGGCAAAAACATCACTCTGAATTTGGATATAATGTTTTTTAAAATGGAGGATGAAGAGAATGTTTGTTTCTCATCATGATTTTGTTGAGGAGCTCAGTCCGGGATTCTGATGGTGTCCCTCATCCACCTGCACAGACGAGCTTCCTTTAACGGGGCCGGCCAGCCACGTCGTTTGCCCTTCCCGCCGCCAAGGGCAAACGGGGCTGCACCATCCTCTAGGTTGTGTTACTTGTTCCACTTGTCTGACTGATGGATTCCAGTTTGCAAAATGGGTCTTTATTTAGCACGTCTAATTACCCATAGTGCACGTCTTTTGCCCACTATGATTGGCTCACAACGGGATCAGCTTTCCCCATAATTTTTTTTCTGGTCTTCCTCTCAGCCGGTGTCCTGGCCTCACGGATGGCCGACGCCCAGCTGGGAGATCTGCGCTCTAACAGCAGAATCAGATTAGCTGACTCCCCCGTGTGCCCGGCCCGCCCACCAGCGCGTGAAAACGCCGCCTGTCATCAATACAGAAGTGGTGGCATAGGCAGATCCATCAGTGAATCCAGTTGTGCTCCGAGAATTCCAGCGTTCTAGAGGAATGGGGCTGGCTTCTCTCGCTCACTGCTGTCTCTCTCTCCATACATTATTCCATTCCCTGGGATAGGCGTTTCCAGCCTGTCTGTGTAATGTACCACACAGAGTTCATCACGTATGCTCTGAGGCTCCAGTCCTCGCCCATCGGACACTGCTGCGTGAGTTTAGCGCGTAATCATTTCTGCCATGCCATTGCAGAATGCGGGATGCCACCTTACTGCTCGGCACACAAAGGCATGCAGACAGATTAATTTACCTGTAATGTCATTTCTGTTTAAGGCCTTTGGTCTGCGCTGAGTATTTACCCACGATCCTTGTGGAGATTGATCAAACATGCAGAACACCTTCACATCATGAAATTTCAAGTAATCCGATTAAACATCTGCGCAGACCTAAGTAAAAAGATATCAGGATAGGATAATAAAGACAAAATGACCACTGTCCAATCAGGCGTGTGGTCACTGGCGGCAGGCCTGGGCACAGCAGTGTGTGCTGGTAGGAACCTGCAGCAGCTCCAAAATGAGAGAAGAAGCAGCTCGGGGCTCCCTGGGAACAGGTCCAGCAGGAGCCAGCTGGCTTGCGACGGGATTGGGAGATTGCAGATGCCGAGTTAGCTTAGCTGACCGAGTCAGGGGACAACAGGCTTGTCTGGGCTTGAAGGGCCATGAAGCCTGAGTGTCGCACCTCTGAAAGGACTGCCAGGACCCCCAGAGAGAGCAGCTGCATGTGACTGAATCATACGCTGGTCACGTGCTTCAGGACAAGCTGAAGCTGTCCAGAATGAGCTGGACCAAGCTAACTTTTTCAGCCAGACTAGAGGCAGCCAGAACAGCGTGGCAAAGATGAAGATCATTAACTGAAGTATAAGTCTTCCACCTGATGCCTCTTTTATTTTTTAGCCAAAAAGGCCGTCTTTTGTTTTTTTCTAAATCCGTCTCCTCTCTTGTCCCCAGAAGAAGCCCCTCTTCCTTCTTGCTCTTGATAGGACCGAGTTTTATATACTATACAAAGTTTTATCAATTTTTCTTTCAGATAGATCTTGTGTAAAGCTGTGTGACATAGAATAATTGCTCGAATCATTCTGTGTCTCCAAAGGTTGCCATGGTTCTGCCATAAAGGATCACAGAGATGGTAATGGCGGCGTCCTGTCAGCAGCCTGGGAGGTCTTACGGCGGAGGCCCAGATGGCTCAGGGCTCCCAGAAAGATTTAAACACGCGCAGAGAGCCTGATTGAGCGGCAGAGACGCCTCTCTCTCAAGGTGAAAAGTGTGACTTTACCTACAGCGTGTCCCCTAGAGAAGAGAAGAGAAGAGAAGAGAAGAGAAGAGAAGAGAAGAGAAGAGAAGAGAAGAGAAGAGAGGCAGGCAAGGGTGTACGTCTAACACGGAAGTGACAGCAGGAGTGAGAAGACGAACCCCGTGACTTTCACCCATCTCCAATTACGCTGTAGGAAGGGAAGAAACAATGGATTCCACCTTTTTCTGGCAAGAGGTCTGTCAGCCATTGCTGAAATACTGAAACCAATAAATCCACCAATCAGTAACTAAAATGTAGAACAGCCTTCATTCATTCAATTTTTTAATACTATGAATTCCTTCCACAAGTGTATATAACATTGTATCCTATTTTTGAGTTCATTTTTAGTTATAACACAGCTGTGTTGCATTTATTCTTTTCTTAATACGGCATATACACATTAGAGATAATTTTTAAAATTGTTTAATTGTTAGAATGAAACAATTCTCATAATAAAGTGCATTGTAATTGCATGAAAAGATCTGTCAGCTACTTATTTATATGTGCAGGATATTTCACAGAGAAGGACAAAAATTAATTTCTTCCCGCAAATAATTGTTTAAGTGCTGAAAAAGATGTGATTCCAATTTACGTCCAGCTCAGAGCAGATAGTAGAGCTGCCGGGGGTGTTGGTTATATTTTTAGCTTTCATAGCAGCTGCGGAGGCGCGCCCGTCCAGTCTGGTGCATCTGGTGTGTGTGAGCGTTAGGGGGT
>JAODJX010000129.1:15061848-15089982 GCA_026776945.1 Isichthys henryi | reverse complement strand
GGCAAGAATCTTCACTAAATGTGCCTTATTCCATCTTCATTAAAAATAACACGCGTCTTTCTGATTTAGCGACACGGGGAGTGCAGCCAGCAGTCGCGCAACTTGCAGCACGTCTGACTCCCAAAAAACATCAGAGGTTAGATGCATCTCGAAAGCAAATGGCCACCTACGCCTTCAGAGAATGTGTGGCTTGAAGACCATTCGAAATTAAGGAAACTGTCCAGCGATTAATTAAATGTTTTTTTTTTTTTCTGGATTGTCTCATTAAGGTCATACGAGTGCTCTTTGCACATCCTGTGTGCAGGTTCACCTTGTTCTTACTGCCTCCTTCCAAAGACGTGGAGGCGTGTAGTACAGAAAGGGCCAATCTTTCTTGCAGCCTCGTGTGTCCCATGCATTTCATGCATGTGAAAAGAAAACATTTAAGCAACATACAGACAAAGTGTTGGCACTGTGGCTTAATTAATGTGCCTGTCTAGTAAACAGGAGATCTTGGGTTTAAATCCCAGCTTTGCTGTTGGTCAGCTGTAAGAGTCTTGAAGGAATGCTAGCCTTCTCCTTTAGGAGATCGTGTGTGTCTGTGTTTGAATTCAGGGGCTCCATTCAAAAACCAAATATATCACATTAGCGCAACAAGGCTGTCCCATTTCGAAGGCTCCATCAAACGTAGCCCAGAAAAACGTCATTCTTTCACAGAGATCCGAAGATTCATTGCGTAAACCTTCAAAGGAAGTGGCTTGCAAAGCCTACAAAGACCACTTCCTTTGAAGGATGCAGCCCGCAAATTCGGACTGTGAGTGTACAGCTTTGCGGGTTTGGACTCTGCGAGCGAAAGGCTGCCGTCTCCAATCCTAGGCTCAGCAGAGTGACTTCAGCTTTGCACCCTTTAACCCCAGTTGCTGTCAATTGCATGTAACTTTGGATAAAAGCATTCGCTAAGTAAATGTAAATAATGATATGTATAATAAGTAAATGAAAAAGGGCTTGTAATTAACCCCAAAATCGGTAAACCAGCATTTTTATGGTGGAATAGAAAGATTCACCAATCAGACAGTGGTGTTTATTCCTTGTCTCTGTCTAATAAGACATCAATGTGTAATAGTGAGAGGCAATGGATGGTCTCCCTTCTTCATACATTTCCCACCCCATCCAGACACACAGTGCATACTGGGAATCTCCTGAATGTTCTCTTCTGCCCACCCTCCTTAGTGACTCGATTTGATCCCAGGCGTGTGTCCCCAAAAGAGCAGAGCTGCTCCTGTGTCTTGGCCCTTTCGGGACCTGTGTCCTGGCTCTTTCGGGACCTGTGTCCTGGCCCTTTCTGTGTCCTTCCCAGATGCAAAGTCCCTATTGTTTTGTTTTCTTCCAATTGTGAAGAATAATATATTAACAACAGTGATGATAGTGGCAACCTGGCTTCACAGAACCATGGATTCATCTCTCTATTTTTTGTCCCGAGTCATGGCTATAGGACCACCTTTCCGAGTCCATCCCATAGCCCAGCCAGCGGGATGCAACGGGGATGCACCAAAACGCCCGACCAATAACCAACACTCGCTCTTATCCGCTGTCTGCCTCTGCAAAGCCCAGTGACTTCATGCCTTCTTCTTGCCTTCTGGCAGATGAATAAAAGGTTCCCTTGAACTCCGGAACGTATACAAGTTTCAAGTTTCTCCTCATCAAGGTGGCAGGGAGTCAGAAAGTGTCCCACATTGCTGGGGAATTTGTGAGTCGGTGGTTCTGGGAAGCCTGGACTGTGCCTAACATTTGGCCCCCATCTTCGTGTTTCAGCCTGCGAAGGACTTTGTGCTGCGGGGGCTAAAGAACAAGGCAAGCATCTGTTTTTTTTGCACCGGTGGATGTTAACTCTATCTGCAGGCAGCCCTGGGGAGGCAGGTGGCCCCCGGAGGAAGCAGAGCCAAATTCAGAGGAAAGAGTTAAGAGCTAAAAGGCGAAGAGATGAGTGGCCCCCGATTCCCTCTCTAACAGCTGGCAGAATCGTCACTAATCCACACAATTAGCCTGGCATTTCCTGTCGGTTCTGCTCTGACGGGAGACATCTGCCCGCCAAACGGGCATCGTCCAGCCGGTCGAAGCAGAGTGCGGGTCCCTCGATGCTGCCCACGCTGGGGCAGATGTCTCCTGCATCTCTGCGGACACGTGCAGGCTGCAGCCGTTCCGACCTCGTCTGAAATGCTCTGCGCGGCGGCGAGATCAAAGATGCAAGCTGGGGAACTGGAGAGCAGACCTGACACCAGATGCGCGCATCCTTCTGGAGAACGCACAGCCTTTCCCAGAATCGCCGTAGAACAGTGTTTCCCATGTGTGCCTGCACGCCCCATGACCATCTCTGCAGTTTATGGCACAGTTTCCCGCCATGCGGAAACGAGGCTGCATGTGAGGCGCATGTGAAATGCATTTCAGCTGCAAGTGAGCTGCATGGCTTCCTGTCTCTGTCCGGACCAAGCAGACCTTTATTCGTTTACCTTTCCCACTCTCCCTCTAAATACAAGGAGAAGTCTGGCTTATATCAAACTCTGACATCTTATCTGACCAACCAGCTACAGCCTGAGCGGGATGGTGGACATAAACAGTTTAGGTGCACAGACAGGCTCACACTCCACCTCCAATGCTTCAGTGGTATGAAGGAGCTGTACAAGACATACAATGACTGAGTAAATATCATTATATTCATTAATTACATCAGTATTTTTCAACGTAGTCTGCAGGGATCCCCAGACAGTCTACATTTTGGCTCCAGTCAAACAAGAATACCAAATACTTGGAAGAGCTTTGATTGGGAGCAGGGAGGATGCAGAATTGTGGACTGGTCAGGGTCCCCAAGGGCTGGTGTCAAGAAACACTGCAGTAAATCAATGAAAATCAATCAAATTTATTCATTGAAACAATGAAAATAAATCTAGAGCAGTGAAACTCAGGCATTGATCAAAAACATGCATGTGAGAAAGTTGCAGGCATGACAGGTATGTTCCAGTTCTGGTCTGAGGTGGGGACTCTAGAGAGGGTGTGGCTGGCAGATGTCCTCCCGCCCTCTGGCATCCTGGAGCTTGCAGGAGTGCGGCACATCTGTTGAAAGAAGCGCGGGGGTGTGGGGAGTTGGGCAACCTGCATTACTACCCCAGGGACTGCCTGAAAATCACTGCGAGGTCTGAAATATTCATTAACGTGCACGAGTGAACCTCCGCATATGATTTAAACTACTCTTTGTTTGCTGAGCAAATACTCCTCTTGCAGAGATTAGGCGTATACTGATCGGCTTCATCATTTATGAAATGATTTCAGCTTGAAGGCAGGACGCCCTGGCTCTCCCAGCATGTCCTGCGGCTGCACCCCCTTCCTTACCAGTACAAGCATTCAGACATGCCCGTGCTTTCATGAGAAGAACGCTGGGAGTGTTTCAAAGCTCTGCAAACTTATTTATTTATTTCAAATTTGTGCAGCTCCATGACCAACTGGCATATTTGGTACTGCGGTGAAGCGTGTAAAAATTTCCAAAACTCTAGGAGCTTTTTTGATCCGAGCAGTGCATCTGACGGGTTTCCAAGAACCGGCCTTTCATGCCATTTCAGGCCATTCATACAGAACAGACTAAAGTCTACATGCCATGCACCCATGTCTGTGGGCAGATGGCCGGCAGGGCAGGCAAGCAGGAAGTGCGGCCGATTATCTCTACTCGCAGCACATCAAATAATGTGGGGATTATCGCCATTCCTTCAGGTTCAACAGCAAATAAGGCTGTGCCTTATCTAAAATATTCTGATGGTCAACACACTGTTAACAAGTCCCAGAACCCAACACAAAGCAGATCTGCTTTTACTCCAGTCCTGACTGCAACTTTTGTTTAAAAACCTTCACATCGTCAGAGCAGAATTATGACGGGAGACCTGGCCAGAGGTACCTCATGTCCCCAAAGTACGTTAGAAGATTCCAGTAACCGAGACCAAACAGGACAGTGGCCTCTGATTGATATCACCTCATCTACAGAGCCTCTTCCGCTGAAACGCAGCAAAGCGTGAAGAGTAAAACTAAAAAAGGCAGAACAATCAGGAAAATCAGCTGGGCCCTCCCATAAACAAATGCTTGGTCTATCCCACCCAGCTTCTGTCCCACTCGGGTTCTATACCGGTTATATTTTATCCCACTCGGGATTCTGAAACACCTATCCTTCTATCCTGGTTGGATCCTGTCCCGCTCAGGTTCTGTCCAGTTTGGGTTCCATCCCACTTGAGTTCTATCTTACTTGGATCCTGTCCAGTTTGGGTTCCATCACACTCAGGTTCTATCTCAGTTGGATCCTGTCCCGTTTGGATTCCATCCCACTTGGGTTCTACCCCACTTGGATCCTGTCCCGTTTGAGTTCTATCCCACTTGGGTTCTATCCCAGTTGGATCCTGTCCCGTTTGGGTTCTATCCCACTTGGGTTCTATCCTGCTCCTTTCTTGGTCGTGATGGCAGTAGCATGGTGGAAATTTCTGCCTGTTGTCCTTAAGCAGGCCGCAGATTATAGTGATAGAATCTTTTAAAAGTTGTGTTATGCATGAAATAACACAAAATTTGTATTTTCATTGGACTACATCAACGTCCCCGAGTGCCTTGAAAGCTTCATGTGGTTATGGGTTTGAGTCTTTAGTCACTGCACAGAGGCTGGCAGGTTCGTGCTGCACTGTAGCCTCGGATGATTTCAATATTTGTCACACGTTTGTTTGCTAACACAGCAATGGCTGAATAAGACCATGTTTTGCCCATGGGGGGATGCGATTCATCCAGGATAACGAGGTTATCATTATATGTATAAATCTTTAAAGCTTGCATTGATTCCGTCATGACAGAGTACTAAGGGTGACACTGAGAATTTCAAGAATAAAGTCATAATATTACAAGAAAAAAGTCAGAACGAGAATTAAGTTGCAATTTTCTGAGGAAAAAAATGTGATTTTTCAAGAATAAAGTTGTAATTTTATGTGTTATTTTAGAGGAGATAGCTTCTCCTAGCACAGCAGTTCCCAGAGTAGGGGGGTCGTGACGTGATTTGCAGAATATGTCTATAAACATATTGTGAGAAATATCCCATCTCTACTATTACTGCAATCATATTATCTGTCCCCCTACCGGTCGGCCAAAGGTGCCACATACTCAAAGGTTAGCAGTCTTTGACATGGGGAGCCCTGAACATTTATTTTATGTGGAATGAGCTCAGAAAGCGGCAGAATACTGATAGGTTTCTACCGTTTAACTTTTGACTTTTTTCTCGAAAGTTTCATTCAAATTTAGTCTCGAAATGCTTCATAATTTGTTTTCCTTTTAGGTCCCGCTAATACTCTTCTGGTAAGTTCTCCCGCTTTGTGCTTTTACATTGATATTTACAGCAGGTCCTCTGTCCTGACGCTGGTGTCACATTACAAACGATAACATCTTACATTTTCATACATGCCGGTGTGCTGTGAAACAGAAACTACTGATGCCCAAATGCTCAGCCTTACACACTGGTTGGTAAACACCTGCCTACTAGCCAAGAGAAACCCTGCACAACCAAATGAAAAAGCAAAGGAAATAAATGAATAAAGGTCAATAAATTCACACTTATGCAGGTGAACCTGTAAGTCACAGATTCTGCTGCTGATTGACAGTGTACAGATGCTCTCTGTGTATTTGCATCCTATGTTTGCCGTAGTGTTATTATTACTATGGAGTTTTCATGTTCTCAGGCAGGTTTCCTCCGCATCCACTCATCTTCTGCACCCGTCCGAGGGCATAAAGGCCCGCCCGGCCGTTTTTTTACGCCCCTCCTCTCGCGGTATGCGGTCCGACCTGTAACCTTCACCACTGAAACTCCGACGTGGCAGAGAATTGTTTCTGCCTAGGAGAGCATGCCGTATCGCTCCGGCTCGAGCCCTAGCACTCCGAGCGCTTTTTGTGTGTTCACACATCCCCCAGAATCCATCCAACCCTGTGCCATAACTGCTTCTCCAGCACAGTCTCCCAGTAACCCTAGAGCCTGTTCTGAGAGGTGCAGGGTATGAGCCAGTCCAAATCCTGGGAGGAACCTCCCCAAATTCAGAATGGAAATACAGTATGATGCCATTAACAAGGATGCGTAAGAAAATCTGGATGTAAACGAATAAAAGGCCGTGATCTTGCTCTCTATATCTTCTCACCAGCTCTGGGTGTTTCTCCTCCACAGAGCAAACTGCAACATTTAATGGAACAAACAGTACACTTCTCAATAGACAGAATTTGAGGTTTTTTTCCCCCCCAACATAAAAAATTAATTTTGGCACCAAGATTTCCATAAGAAGGTTCATTAGCAAACACATTCTTATGTACTTTAGTTCTCATATGCTGCAATAGAACATTTGCAGAATTAACAGGCGTGATTTGATTGAGATTACCCCATTGTGACACAGGCTTATTGAAATATTAACATTTTACTTGCTTCAGCCACTGGCTACGATTTGTTTCCATGTCTTTGTTATTTCTCTTTGATATTTATTAATCCCGTTTTATTATATATTTTTATAGTTTAAAATTTGACCATGTGCATGTGTGAGTGAATGGTGTGTGAGTGTGCCCTGCGATGGGCTGGCCCCCCATCCTGGGTTATTCCCTGCCTCGTGTCCATTGCTTCCGGGATAGGCTCCAGAACCCCCAGCGACCCAGTAAGATGAGCGGTTTGGAAAATGGATGGATGGATGGAATTTGATCATTATTTATTTGTATTGTTCCAAATCTTTCTTTTGTTCCAAATTCGTGTATTTTTTAGTCATTATTACTTAGCAAACATCCAATCAGCAGACAGGTATATAAATGACATGGGATAATATGCAGAAGATTCCAAAGTGGGGTGGACACTCATTAAAGGACATTAAAGGACACAGCAGCGCATGTGAGCATTGGGCGTAAACCTGACCTCACCGATTCCCCGGCCCGCTGCCACTAGGACCCAGGCTCACGAAGCTCCGAAAGGTGGCAATCATTATGCTATTACCTGGGGAAAGGTCCTAAGTGGAGGTGGTAATAGGCTTCACAGCTGCATCAACGGCCTGCTGAAATCACAGCAATTTCAGGGCAGACCAGAGGACCAACGTGGGGGGGGGTGTCATTACTTACGGCCGACCATGTGTGGACTTGGGGGTCATTTGGTGCCCTGAGAAGAAATTTCAGGAGAGAAAAAATCAATCCATTATAGAAATGACTAACATCCTCCTTTTCGGCATTTAAATGCCAAGGATTACATTATTAGGGAGGATAATAGCATGAATTATGCAGAGCGGCCAGACTTATATTAAATTATGAAGGATAACTGCTCCCAAAAGGCCTTTGAGCTGCACTCTGTGGCGCTGTGTGATTAGCGTGTAACCGCGCCGGAGGGCAGGCAGAGCCAACGGCCTTCGCATGGAGGTGGTCGTCCAAGTCTGCGCCCCTCTCTGGGCCGAGCTGGGACTGGCTCCCGAATATGGCCTCATTTCAGAATGCTAATTTCTATTATCAATGATCAAATAAAGGTCTACTCGAGGGGAGGGGCTCCCCCAAACCTCCAACTCGCCTTTCAGTCTATTCGGGAGTATTCTCCTTTGATCAGGGCGGGGGGCATTCAGCTGAGGAAAAGGAGCCCACAGCCAGTGAGCCCAGCTAAAACTGCTTGTGGCTGGGAGGACTTGGGGGGGTAACTCTCTCAGTGTGAGATCCCGAGTCCTCACTGGGATTCTCCCTGCTCTCCTTTCAGGATGCCCTCCTTAGACGCATCGCATATGCAGGGTCTGGATAGAATCGCCCCCTTCGCCTACCCCATCGTGGAAGGTGACTTTCGCAGGCAACTTTCCCCTACTTTTTAAAAAGGTGTTCCCAGCTGTAGGATGTGCCCATGCGCTGCCATGTTTGCTGTATTTGTTGTACATTAGGCACTTGCACACTGCTGAAACTTTTTTCAGGAACCAAGAACTTTTGTTGCGTTCACACCGCAGGAACTCGTCCTGATTGTAGTTCCTCGGAAGCAGTTCCGGAACCCTTTTTTAGTACCTACTCCTGACTGATTTTTGTTCAAACACAAAACACTGGAGATGTGGTCAATCAATCAGGAAGCCATTGTTGTAAGCAGAAATACCACCACTAACAAGGAAGTGAGGTGGAAGGGAATGAAAAAGATATAATTAGCAGAACAGAAATTAATCAGATTAAATTAATTTTGTACTAAAATTGCATTTTCATGAATACTTTTTTTTGCTTGCGATTCCATATTTTTGCACTGGAATATTTGACTGATAACCAATATTTGTCTGATATCGCTGGTGCTGCCAGTGAAACTTGCAGCATTTATTAGCAGGATAACGTTACATTGTTACGGATCACATAAATATAACATAAATAAAAAACTGTGTCTGGTTTTCATTATGATTAATCCAGTAACTAACAATATGATTATCCTCCATTGTTATGGAGTGGCGGTATACTTCCATATTAAATTATGTGTGAAGTTTGACTCCTATGCATGTTTAGCACAAAGCTCTCGGTTCCTGTTGTGTGGTGTGAAAGCGACATGTAAAAGTGGGCAGGAGCTACCAAAGTCCTCAATCTAGACACAAATGTAAACTGGGACCAGGTTCTGGAACTTCAGTATGAAAGTGTCTACTGTTTGTCAAAGTGGGAAATCAACAAGAGTCGATAATACCCTATAATAATGTTCAAGAGGAGAATGTGCATGGTAAAAGCCTGCAGATATAAAAGCAAAACACCTCAGCAACTTATTGCAGCTGGTATCATGCCAACAGATTAAGAAAAGGGTGACACAGACCAGTATGGTGCGTCACTGGATTCAGTTAGTGTGGGGAACTTCCTGTAGTTTCACTGGTGACCTGTTCAGGGGATGCATAGCACACTCTCAGTGTTCAGAGATAAACTGAGTTATGCACCTGGGGCAGCAAGCAGTCGGCCTCTTTTGAATGCCTAATCAGACTGACAGAGCTGCCTCGCTCTGAATCAGTTTGTGGGAAGCTGACTCATTAACACCTTACAGGATTTTCAAAACACTCTCTGTTTATTTAGTCCCAACTTGTTAGCCTGTGGCTGTGCACCTATCAGTTCTTTATAAGAGACTTGAATTCCCCTGAATAGGTTAGATTAAATGCCAAAACTGTTCAAAATGTGTATGCTAAACACCATTATGATTATCTTCAGCTTAAATGTGCTACATTACTTCAGCTCAGACTATAATCTACGTAAGTCAACTTGGTCTTTCGATAAACTTCGGAAACGATCATTGAAATTTGTCGTCAAGTGTTTTTTCAAACGCCGCAGAGCAGTTATACGTTTCATTTATCAAGCTCTGATAAAAGACTGGTCTGTGATAAGGGCTCTGATATGGCGTCACGAAACACAACAAAGTGGTCCGACCAGTGCTGACCCACAGAGGAAGGTGAACAGCTTGGCAGGGTCGCATTCGTGCTAAAAAAAAGGAAAAAAAAACAGACAAAAGCTGCCATACAAAGGAGCCACCTTTTAAAGGACACAGCCTCCAGCATTCCCGACTGTTCCAGAAGGTTCTGGGCCGCTGCTTTTGCTACAACATGGCTGAGGGCCGAGCTCTAATAAAACACCCATAACCAAGCAAATAAAGTGTCACACATCTCCATCAATTGCACACAATTGCACCCCCCCCCCCCCCAGATGTACGCAGTGAGTGAAAAGGTACAAATGAGCAAAATGCTTTCTGAAAGAAAATGGAAACTGGCTGCTGACAGAGGGCTCTGCTAACAATGCATACCTTCAGCGGCAGTGACGCGCTGTGAGCGTGGATAATGGGTCCTGGACGAGGGGCGGCCCTCGTGCTCGACTGACAGCTCACAGGTGTCTTTCAGCACGTTCAGGCCGCTGCCACAGTTAGGCCCCGAAGAAATGAAAGGAACTTGGCAGGGAGGGTGTTAGCGCTGCTATACAAACAGTGGTGCAAAATGTAAATGTCGGCATGCACACTGAAGGAAGTTCAGCACCATTGTGTTTGGACACCTGGGAAAGTTGAGAACCCTGAAACGCTTATCCCACAGTCAACTATCCTTCCACGTACCATATAATACATTGGGAAAATATGTGCAGGTTTTCTTTAGAGTGACATTAGAAAGCGATTAATTGTGTCTGGGACAATGTACGATCTATTTTTTATCTATGCAACCACCAAAATCCTACATTCCAGCAATTTCCTTTGGGATTAATAAAGTCTCTCCCTCCGTCTCATTCTACCTCCCTCCCTCTCTTTCTCTCTCTCTCTCAGTCTGTCCCTATCTTTATCTGTCTATCCATCCATCCATCCATCCCAGAAGCCAAAGTTGCTTCCAATGCAGGCCTCCTGCCTCTGAAGAGGCCTACGTTTTCCCAAAAGCATACAGATGCGCTGTGTTGGCAGGCTCAGGGCAGCCTTTCTGAGCGACCCTGCTTCCCATTAGGAAGGTATTTCCATGCTCCTCACTGGCACACCCGTTAGCCATCGAGCGGCATCGTGACGAGGCTGGCCCTATTTCACGCCACTCAGCTTTATTGTTGATGAATTGCTCTACCAGATGGCTTGTTATCTTTGAAGATCCTTGAGGACAAGCATGATAAATTGCCAGAGCCTCACCCTGCATAATCCACAAAAGTATGAGTCTTCCAACCCCCCCCGACCAAGTCAACATCTCAATACCTTGTACCTTCTTCCCAAGGCCCTGTCGACCTTTCATCTCCATCCAGACAAGCTCAGAAGGTTTGCTGAGTGCAGAGAATCGGCTTGGGGATGGCTGACTTGCCGATCTGCTATGCCTGTTACCCCGGCTCCATGAAACACTTAAAAGCTTGATCAGTCAAAGCCCTGAACACCACAGCTGGTATAGAATAGAGCACAGGCTGAAGCTGAAGGGTGATGTATGTCCCAAAGGTATTCTGGCCCCTTGACCTGAATATTTGGTGGACACGCCTATGGCAGCAATTATCGCAGTTTCTACACAGGTCTGCAGCCACTTTGTACAACAGCTTGATGCAATTTCTGCTCATTCTTCCTGGAAGATTAACTGCCTCAAAATTTTCAACCACACATGGTCACAGAGAATAGTGCTATTTATTCTGACCATAAACTACCACACCACTGTAGAAAGTTTATGAACGAAATATCTCAAGATCTGTCCACAGTTCATGCCAGCAGCAATGGGGGCCTAGAACATACAAGTTTAATTAATAATTAGTTACATTTAAAAGACATGCTTTATATAAGTGTATCCTGACTGTTGTAATATTTTATATTTTGCACATTGTTTTGTAGTGTTGTGTCTTATTTATTAAGTCTTTTTTTATTCATTTTACCATGCATAAATTTATAAAAGGTTAACTGATTATATTCGGAATTAAGTTTGTTTCATTTTGTTTCTACCAGGCCTTAACAAAACTACACAGCATTTTGAAATTAGGAGAATATCTTACATGGCGGTGACATTCGAAACAGTTTTCCGTAAGAAGGTCACGCGACCAACACGCCTACAGAAATGTGTCTCCGGAATAACCGCCGTGCCTCTGCTGTCCTCCAGTCGTGATGTGATGTCGTAGCTATTGCCGTTGAATGCTAAAGGGACAAAGAGAGATGACGCTTCAACACCCTCCGGATATACAGGTGCGAGCCTGACGGCACGGAAAGCCTTTTGCCAGCTTTCCACGATCGTAAGGCTTTGCGCAACATCAATAACTGTAGCCTGCGTGGCAGGAGCCCCGCCAGAAGGCTTCCTTATTATCATCCAAAATATACGAGGAATACTTTATTCATTTACTATTTTATTACACTCTAACTAACATGCTAATCCATTAACCCAATATAACCAAATACAATTAGATCATTAAGGAATGCTTATCACACCGGGGAGTCATTAAAAATGAGTCGCGTACTATGTAATTAACCAATTTTAATAATGGCAGTTTCACGTCACAGAATCCTCGGTTGTTACATTAATGGGTTGCAGTTTAAGACACAGAGAGTTAAAAACAAACTCTGAAGTGCATGTATATTAAAGTATTGTATTGTATCTCTATTGTATTTCCTATATTCAATCCTGCAGTTTTAGCGTCGTGCAGAAGTAAGGCATATTAATACTCTTTATTATGTTGACTAATGGCCCTTTAAGAATTCTTGAGAGTGAAAGGAGGCAACGAGGTTTCACACCAGGAGTGGGAAACGTGGGCGGTGCCAGTGCGACATGACTGACAGCTTCTCCCCGGCAATCGGACCACACGGCGCCAGAAGAATGTCCATCGACCAATGATATCGGGAGGACGCACGTCACTCAAAGTGGGGAGCCAATTGCAATCCACGGTGGGCGATGCTCAACTCCGCAATGTTTCCAGCGTGGGGATCCGGAGCAATCGCTCTGGGGGGAAAAAACTAAAGGGGAAAAGAAGGAAAAGTGCCGTGGTGACTGTCTGAGCTGCGGCAGATTCAGCTATAATAACCGGATCACTGAGATATGCTAGTCACAGCCTGCATCTGATAAGTAGCCTAAGACCTTTCAGAAGTGTTTGCGATAAAGTTGTGCTTGTATCGCTTAGTAGGCGTTTTGCTGTTTTGCAGCATTACAGCGCAGGAATAATCAGCGCTTTTACCCTGAAGATCCAGCCTCCGCGGAAACTTGAAATTAAAAATACATTTAAAAAGTGGAGGAGTGGATATTTCTACGCCCTTTGCGTCCTGGTGACAGCGGTCAGGTCGCCTGCATGGACAGTTGTAGATCGTGTCCATACTTACGCTTGGGACGAGGGCTATTTATCTAGTTACTTTGTAACACGTCGTTGGAAAGAAGTGTTAAAAAGTTACTCGATAGCGTTTTAATAGGAATATCTTAGAATCCGCTTGTGGGGGGTAATTCCTCCCCAAGACTGGGAGCCCAGGCTCGCAGACAGATTCCCTTTTCAGCCTTTTAAGGGCAACTGCCTGCAACTGAGTCCTGGCGTCCGGACAGCTACTTGTGTTGCTTCGTTAATCGTGATTCACCTTTGATTCAGTCCGGCGGGGTGGGGGTCGCAAACTCTGCCAGGGGGGGGAGTTTAAAAAGTAACTTTTACCGGCATGGGAGCCACCTGCAACGCTTGATCGCAACCGGCCACCTCACCATGCAGATGTCCCGGGGCCGGGTTGAAGCGCACCGACCATAAGTGGTAGTGTGGTTAGCCGGACACCCCCGCTACCCATCCATCAGTGGATACAAGGAGCAATCAGTGGCCGCGCTAATAAAACTGGATACAAAATGGCGGCGTGGCCGGGACACATGGGATCGGTGTCTTGGTGTGTTTTGTACCTGCTCTCGGCGCTGGGGCTGCTGACCGGATCCGGATCCGGCTCCGCTTTGCTCTGTCCCCCGAACTGCACATGCGAAGCGGACTCGGTGGACTGCGGTGGCCTGGGGCTGACGGACACGCCGCCGGAGCTGCCGGCCCGGACGGTCTCCCTGTGAGTGCGGACCGTCTGCGCTCCCCGTGTTTCCCAGCGGGGCAAGGGCTCTGGGTACCATGGTGCCGAAGTTTCTATATGTTTTATGGGTTTTTAATGGATTAATCCACCTTGTCTTGGCCCCAGGTTCATTTAGAAATATGCGCTAAAATCGAGATAAGATATACCTTTACAGACTTTTCATTATAAACCATGGTGGAGTTTAATTAACTAAATAAATTTGTCTAACAGTACATCATAGGTTTCTATCCGTCACGGTTTCCGCCCAACATTAGAAGGATGCGCATAATTGAATGTTTTTTGGCAAATTAAATGTTTAATGCCGGTTTCTGCGGATAATGAGGGATTAATAATTTAAGATCAATCATTATGGTACCATAGATTTTAGTTGTTTAATAAATCGATTTCGTTGTAGCTGCACATTATACACTTGCGGCTTTTGTAACTTTTTTTGATTTATCCAGAAACTGTCGATTTTGCTAGATTCAATGCATCAAAAATATAATTACAAAACATATTACTGTTTCTAACTTGTGAGTTTGTATTAATCTGTTGGACTAGTTTACGGATTATCTGATGCCTTGTCACCCGCCCTGCTGAAGGTAAACCAGTTCAAAGGGGGGAAACCAGGAAATTTCCAAATGTCAGTGTAACTGCGTTTAAAATATTATCAAACTACAGCCTGCTTTTGAATTTATATCTCTTTCCTTAAGGGACGTTGACACTGGAAGCCGCTTTTTGACATAAACTGATTTTTGAATTAAAATCTGAATGCTTATGTTAAATACTTATTCCTGGCCTGACAACCCCTGACATGTCATGATTTTCCTAGAATAAGTTCCTCTTTCAGTTTTCTGTCCCTTTAAAACTAAGACACTGGAATGTTTCGATGTTTAATGTTACTCCTTAGCGGCAGACGTTCATCTAAAATGCCCCAAAATCAGGAATAAGGCCTCTGTCCCGTTAGTTATAAGGCAATAATAAGTAACCAGGTACCGAGTTATACGGGATCCGTCTCCGTATCTTTAGCAGTTTGTCCTCAGCAATATGAATTTGTCACTTTGCTGCTCGAGGCCTAAAACTTACAGTAAGCTGCTGGCAATGAAACTTCTGACATTTTTTGTCTTTTTTACGGCAAAGTCTGTATCCGCAGTCCTTTCAACGCTCGTTTTTCCCGGGCGAATTGCGTAAGATAATATTAAGTAAATATGAAGTTTTAAGTGTTTTGCTAGTTAGCATCGCTCTGTATGACCCGCAGACGCGCCCGTTCCCCACTTTCCTGCCTGTTTGGACGTTCTGGTGTTTCCGGGATTTAACGGGGGGAGTTCCTGATAATAAATGATTGCGTTTTTCAGCAGTTGCCCATTGGCTTTGGGGGAATGGACTCTGCTGGTTCGCATTGGTTCGGACCGGCTGCTTATTTTAGGGTCGCTGGAGCAGCAGCCGTGGCCCCGCCGGTCTCCCTTCATCGCCGGCGGCCTTTGACATTTTGCCAGGCGAATTACTGAAGGGCATAAAGTGTCCCTGTTATGTTTAGCACTGGTGGCTTCAGCACTGAGTCAAACCGTGTGACTGAGGGGATATTTATTCTCCGTGTCAAAGAAAACACGCTGACATTTTCCCTCGCATCCTGCCAATGCGAGCATAGGACCGAATGGTATTTATTAAGCACCGATAATGTAAACCAGTTATTGGGGTTTGCGGTCCTGCCCTTAATCATCGCGGATGAATGTCGAGAGGAACCGTAACTGTTGGTTTCGTTGTAAATTTGCCCGAGTATTTGGTTTAGGGTTGATATGCCCCCACTCGGGGAGGGGGGACGTTGGGAGCGCATCTGCGCTGAATCAGTCAGCGGAGGAAAGACGCTTTTGCGTCGGTGCGAAGGCGGCTCAAACGCCATGCACTTGTCAAAATACTTTCCAGGCCTTGTCCCCCCACCCTGGTTATTAACGGCTCCCCTGTGACAATACAGCTTCTGGGGGATTGTAGGAAATGAGGGGGTGTTGGCATATTTAACGCAGTCAGTGTGTTTAGAACCTGGAATAGGAAATGCCAGTGTAAAGGATTGGAGAACAATTATGGCCTTAAATTACTTTGCCAGTTTTTTAATCCGCTGTAAATGCATTAAAGTTTTTTGTTTTTATTTTTAATAAACCGACTTTAAAAAACTGAAGTGTTTGCGCACTTAAAATGTGGTGAACAGAGCAGAACTGTAATATGCATCCTTATTACTGGATTTGTTTTGTTTTATAGTCTATATGGCATTTGTTCACACGCAGGGTCATAAATCTGCTGGCTAGTGAGTCATCCATCTACTCTGTTTTCACTTGTACACTGTCTTGGTGCAAAAAGGCGCCCCATGTACTGTAAAGGACAGGAAGCCATTACAATGCAGGTAGCTATTCGTTTTTTATTTATTAAAACCAAAATGCTCCACTTTGGTTGACCTCATCTTATGGAGAGGCTCTTGAGTATTTTTAACATGTAGGTTAACAGTCCCCATGAATCTGTAATCGTGCTGCTTTCGGTGTCTCCTGATAGACGTGTTACTATTAAAGTACTTTCTGGAAAGCAGTAGGTGAGATGTCGTCCCCCCCCCCCATGTGATGTACTGCAGAAGCTTATTCGCATAGCTGTTTCTGTGCTTTTTTGTCAGAAATAAACCACGCGCAGGCAGATTTGCAATGACAGCCCATGACTTAGAATATTGAAGTGGGCTGAATCCTGTCTGGATCAGACATTTCCTGAACGTTTCCCTGAATGAGCTGGACTCATTTTTATGTCAGTTCTCTTCTTGTTGGGACTGGGCCCGAGTGCTTTGGGTCTCTGTCTGCATGGGGAAGCACTGCCATTGAGTGGCTGGATTAATTAAGGTAACCCTTTACGAAGCTGACTGAAGCTGCCTTTTGGGAGGGAGTGATTCAAATCAGGATTTCTGGTCAGTCCCAGCAGAGTCACCTAGCAGAGCTGCTTCTGTTTTCGTGCGTGTAGATGCAAGGAGTGTCAGACAGGCATTTCAGTGATGGTTCGTGTTTTCCACTCTTACCGGTTACTATTAATCATTGCTGATCGGGGCGCGATGAAGGTGGTTTTCAGTTACATATCAGGAGGTCCTCAAGCAAAGTTTTAAGACTTAAGTCTTGAGAATATAGCTGATTGGTGTAAAAAAAAAATGGTGGATGCCATATTGTGGTATAGGACTGCAGAACAGATGAGTATTGGAACATGTTCCAGGTCGTGGGTCTTGCAGTCAGCCCAGACAATACTGATTTATAGGCTGATGCATAGCTGACAGCTTGGGAGCCAGAAATCGACATTCCTGAGAAATCTAGTAATTGAAAACAAAAGTGTGTGTGTCTCTCTCTCTCGAGCTCAAAGCCCCTGCCTTTGTTTCATCGGGTGTCTCTGAGGTAGCACAAATAGATGAATCATTCGTGATTTCTGTACATCTGGTAAGAGTTGAAATCTGGAAAAGCCATTTAAAGCTCATGGGGGTGGAGTGCCCGGAGTGGGGAGGCCCAGCCATAGCTGGCTGGCAGACACACGGCCAGGAGCGGGTGCAGTAGGGGGACCAGTCGGGGGCGGGTGCAGTAGGGGGACTAGTTAGGAGCGGGTGCAGTGGCACTGTCACTGTAGAAGATGCAGCTCTCAGTGGTCAAACCCATACTTTGTGTTTCAGCTAATTAGGCTCATAGTTTCCTTTGATACATCTATCCTTCGTCCAAACTGCTTATCCTTACGGGGTTGCGGGGGGTCCGGAGCCTATCCCGGAAGCAATGGGCACGAGGCAGGGAACAACCCAGGATGGGGGGCCAGCCCATCACAGGGCACACTAACACACCACTCACTTACAGATGCACACCTATGGGCAATTTAGTAACTCCAATTAGCCTCAGTATGTTTAAGGACTGTGGGGGGAAACCGGAGTACCCGGAGGAAACCCCACGACGACATGGGTAGAACATGCAAACTCCATACACATTTGGAGACTCGAACCTGGGCCCCAGAGATGTGAGGCAACAGTGCTAACCACTGCACCACCATCCTAACCACTGCACCACCATGCTAACCACTGCACCACCAAGCCGCCCCTTCCTTTGATACACGTAATTATTATTTAGTGTGTTTATCTGCAGTTGAAAAGTGCATTTAGTGGAAGTGAGAAGTAGTTAAACTGCCTTTTGAAGGTACATTCATCACTAAATATTTTGTTCTTGGTGTTTCAAATGAGCCTTTTTTTGGTAAAGCCAGTTTGTGGGTTTGTCTCTGATTAAACAAAGTCTTTTATTTTGTTAACTGCGTGAGAGGATCTAGCAGCCATCTGGATGGTAGCGGAGCGTCTGCTGCTTCTTGGTGGTGTTCTCCGGTGGGGGGGGGCTCCCGGCCAGTATAGTGGCCCCTGTGTTTTGCACCTTGCCCCAGGCGAGCCCAGACCCTTTGCCCCCCACCCCCCATCTACTCAGACTGCACATTTCTGTAATAAACCGGCTTTGGGGGTCAAAGGCACACATGCTCTCAACATGTTACCCTGCAGTTTCTGCATTTGGTCAAATGTATCTTTTAATTATGTATGTGTGCATGAATAATGTAAATGCATGATTTCATATGCATGTTCAACTTCCCGCCTGAATGAGCCGCATATATTAATGCTTGTTGCATGTCTGCGCACAGCTGAATCACGAGTCCGCCATGACGCGAGCTGCATTTTACTGGTTCTCTCATATCGATTTTACACATGACTATTAAGTGTCCTTTGCTATTACCATGAAAGGTCAGGTTTAGTACAGCTGAAATTGATTATAAACACAGAACTATTTGCTAGTGACGTGATTAGGTGTTCATTTAGGTAATTTGGTGTTATAATGTGTTTTAAAGTGTTAGGGATCTTCTAATAATATTAAATGGAGGTTTTTGAATGGATCCAAAACTAATTATGATTTTCCCCATAAGAAATAATCAGTTGCTTCCTGATACCTGAGCCTGTGGTATTTGAACGGTTTCTAGGAACTAGTTACACTCGGGTAAGCTGGTAGCGTATTGAGTTTTTAATTCTTGTCTAGCCTGGTTCTGTTACATTTGACGCGTTTGGATCGTTTCGCCTGTGAGAGAAGCGTGTTCTTGTGGTCACGTGTCCTGTCCCGTCACGTCGCCATTCGGTAAATGTCACTTTATGATGGGAAGAACCGAAGACCGGGGGAGGGGCCTCCCAGGCTGGGATGGCGTGCTGCTTTACTGCCGTGCCTGCTTCCCGCAGAGGGTTATTCTTTGACTAGCTGATTACTGTTTAAACTGGGGGTGTGTACGGGTATAAAAGAAGCCGCAGTGTTCCGAGGCTGTCGTAAGGACATGTCACTGACATCATTTCACACTCTCAAAGACTGAAGTTCACGCATCACTTATCAGTGAAATCAGATAACCTTTATCTCTGGAGGCCTCAACCCGCACCCTACCTGTGAGTTGTAGCATTGTGATGTAAGACAACATCTCCTTAATGAAAGGTGAAAGGCACTGGATGGACCCTCCCCCTCCCTGTCTGAGTGACATGGTGTTGATTGCAGCCTTTGTGGGCATTTATTTGTATGAACTTGAAAGTGAAAACATTTTTCTGGAAATTCCTGATTGTAGCCTGAACATGGACATTGCTTTTTTTTCCTGTAACATATTGACCTGCTCTGCAGGCACACATACTGAAAAGGACTTAAGGTTTAATTGGGTTGTAACCTGTCTTGGGTCGTGTGACAATGGCAAATTTATAAGCCTGGGTGTCCTGTAAGAGTGAGGGACAAACACAATGCAGTGACTGGGCTGTTACTCCAAGTCTGTTCTGCCTGTTCACATTGCGTGTCCTGCCCCGGGGGATGTACGCAGATGCTTCCATGCAGAGTTTCTCTCTCTCTCTCGAGATATAACTTTCTCTAGAAAAACAGGACTAGCTTGCTTTAAGAGCATAGATCCGTCACTCGCTTGTTGTTCGTTTTCGTGCGGCCAGAATTACAGCAGCTGTCGGGTCCTGTGTTGAACCATGTCCAGTGTTTTGAGTGCGGAATAAGGAGGAATTTTCTTGTTTTGTTTGTCATTTTATAAGAAATGTCTGCTGCACTGCGCCCTGGAGGTGCAGGTGGATGCTGAGGGCAGCTGTCCCCGGCATGTATTCTGCACAATGGGTTCACCCATCCAGAGAGGGCCAGAGTAATTGCTCTGGGCAGGTTTACAGTAGGGAGGTGTGAACAGCCCATTTGT
Source organism: Isichthys henryi (assembly GCA_026776945.1). Lineage (NCBI taxonomy): Eukaryota > Metazoa > Chordata > Actinopteri > Osteoglossiformes > Mormyridae > Isichthys > Isichthys henryi. The sequence goes on along the minus strand of JAODJX010000129.1, from coordinate 15,070,271 downwards.
CTGTCTGAGAAGTGGGGGTAGGGGGCAGGCGTAGTGGCAGATTGGGGTCATGCTGGGCGTGGGGGATGGGGCATCTGAGAGATCCCGTTTTTGGGCACCCCAAAGCTGAAGAACAAGGGTTGAGGGCTGGACCTGGAGCAATAAGCGGCATTCAGCCGGAACCTATCCCCAACGGAAAACACATGAGCCCTTTTTTCATTTGTGGCGCATTTCGGTAATTTGTTACAGTCACCCCTCGGCTTATATGGAATACGGTGGGATTAGTTTCGGCCCAAAACAGCCCAGCCTTCAGAAATGGAGTCTTTAAGGCTTTTTAAGCCTTGAAAATAAAATAACACTGAAGTAATGAAACAAATCTCAGGTAGCTTTTGACTTCACTTTCACAGAGCCACACTTCAGAGGCAAATCTGCAAAGCCTAGTGGCTGCAGACAGAAATTTGAAGCGTGAAATAGGTGTCAGTTATGAAGATGTGTGTAATTACAACACAGAGAACCTGACTCTGCTTGTAGGGGCTGGATACTTTGCACTCCACTTAAAAATAAACAATTTCATACAGTTTTGAAACTATATTTCTTGTGCTTTTTGCCTGCCTTTCCTCTGAGAGGCTCTGTTCTATCCCAGCTGGGTTCCAGGCTTGTGGTGCAATGAGAAAAGCTGCTATTTAAGGATTTCTGTTACCGTTTCCTTGTTTTGGAGTAGAGGGCCGTGCGCTGACCCAGCCTTCGCTCGCTCGACCCGGTCCCAGCTGGGCATTTTCACTGGGTTGTCTTAAAGTATTATGACAGCCTCCTTCAGCACATGTTCTGCCTGCCAGTCAGTGGCCAGAACGCCAATATTAATGTGAAACTGGGACTTCTGTTGAAATAGGAAGGCGAGAAGCAGAGAGGAGGAGGCAAAAATGCTTACTTTCCCAGTGAATTATGGGTTTTTACAAAGGGCTACAATTTTAATCGAAGTCTTTGTAGTGGTCTGGTAGTGTCGCGACCTGATTAGCAAACTGCTTGACCCCATGCTAAGGCAGTTAACTCGCTGATTACACGTTTGTGATTACACGTTTGTGATTACACGTTTGTGATTACATGCTGTTATCTTGCATCATGCCTCCCTGATTCAGATAAGCAGTTAAAAGATGGATGCATATCTTGCATGTATTGCGCGCAGATTAGGAAAATGTCTTTTCCTTCCACTGTAGCTCAGATGAGTAAACGAGTTAGACGACTGACTCTGTGTTGGGTTGAGTCGGGTCCTGGTAGTTTTTCTGCTCTTAGCGTTGAACTGGTTTGAGAATTTGCACATGCCCCTCCAGGAATTCGGAAGGACCACTTTTGGACGATATTTCTATGCTGTTTTTTTTTTCACGTCTTCAAATATTTAACATGTCCGGGAAGCTATTCTATTAAAGCTGCGTACTGAGAGATGATTGGAAGATCGTATTTGAGGAGCTCCCGTTGTTTATCGTGTTGCATTTTTAAACATGGGTGTTTAGATTCTGTGACACAGTGCAGGGTTTGCCGGGTTGTGATTGTGGCTGCGGCGAATGGCAGCCTCTGCCTCCTCCGGTCCCTCGGCTGTTACGCATAGCAGCATTTTTGGACTAATTGTCAGCCGAGTGACCCAAGATACCTTCAGTTTTTGTTTGGCTTGTGTGTTTTGTTGTGATCGGGCTGCCGGGACACTCGATTTTAATCCAGAGTTCACTGTCCACTCTCCTTCCTTCCACCTCTCCCTCGCTCCCTCTGGCTTTGCCAGAACCTGTGAGTTTCCGGGCATGACGTCCTTGGTTATAGTCAGCGGCGGACTTCGGCAGCACGCTAGAGGGAGGTGAGCTGCGTTATCAGCTTGCGTTTGCAGTGTAGGTGTCAATTGCAGCAAAGTACCCGATAAGGCTTTGAAAGCCAAGCCGAATGGAAGGGAAAGGAAGGGAAAAAACAGAGTTGTGTAAACATCACTGATACTGGGCCATCACGGCCGGCGATGGCTCTAGGTGTGGCGAGGGGAGGGGCTTTCCTTCATGCCCCGATAAAGGCGAGAGGTTTGTGTGTTTTGACAGCCCATGGTTTGCGCGTCTGGCACTGTGGCGGCATTGGCTGGCACACTGGGCATGGCCTTTTCCGCCATCCCTGCTGCGTGTCTGCCAACTCCCGCTGAGGCCAGCGAGAGCAAGGCCTGCAGTTCCTCAGAGGTGCTTGCCATCACTACAAATGTTTTTTTTTTTTTTTTTTTTTTTGCTCTTTAAGCAGAACGTAGTGTAGATATGTACCTTGACAAGTAGGCTGTTTGACTGGCAAACCGTAACTGTGCTGTAGGGGAGCTGGTGTGTCACCTACTCTCCAATGTCCCTGGCTGATCCTTGTCTCAATCATAGAAAGGAAACTTCTTCAGATTAGATTCTTATTTAAAAGAAAGTGCAAGTTGACGGTTGGGCTCAGTGGATCTGTGCTGCAGGCGTCGTGACCAAAGAAACTTGTCAGATGAAAGGCCACCCTGCACTTTGTGTTTACCCAGTAACCCTGGATAGCAGGTCATACCTCACTTGTGGGATCGTCTAATTCTGTAGGTCTTGAAAAATGCACAAAGCGAAGCTAGCAGTCTCATTTACGCATTTCGTTTGGAAGTTTGAGTGACACAGGTACTGGTCTCTGGGAGGCCCTTGGTGGCTCCCATTGGTTACAGAAATCACAGCAGAGCAGTGTGGTTATTTTATTTTCCGTTGTGGTCTCTGTGAAACCGCCCCCCAACCTCTGGGCCACTTCCTTCTGTGCAGTTAGGTTGTAATGGTTGAAGAGAATAGAAGCTGTAAGGGGGAGTTTAGAGATCAGGTGTGCCTACAGTAGATCGGTGACGCTCAGCTGGACGTGAGGATGCCGTCTCGAGCCACTTGATGTCCCCAAAACACAGCCCTGAATGCACCCGTGTGTTCAGGTTTTGGCTCGTTTTCAGGTAAACTCTCTGTAATCGAAGATGTAGAATGAAACTGCAGGTCATTCTATGGTCTGTCTTTAAGTGGAACTGTCCCTCTTCAGGTTATGTGATGGGCTTTCTCCATAGCAGGGTCCCAGGGGATGCCTGGTGAACAGGTGCATGAACCAGCCAGTGCTCATTTAGGGGAAGGAGGTAGGACCACACTACCGTTGCCCATAAAAGGGTGAATATGACCTGAGGTAGCAGATAAACATGGGTATCTGGAGTCTAGCTGGGTGGCAGCAGTGAGGTGTTTCACCTGTTAGAAGCCAATATTTTTGTGCTGATATTTTGGTTAAAATGATTGTTGTACCTCAGTCTGAGTGGCAGAAGCTGTGAGTTCAGGTTGTTGCTGGGTGATGAAATGCACTGGCTCCTGTCTTAGCATGAGGAATGCATCATTCTGACTCAAAGTAGCATGATACAATGTGTCAAATAATGCATGTCATGGAAGATTGTCCATTTTCATAGTGCCCTGGATTCAATCAGGACGTGCAATGCAAATGTCATTACGAGAGTGCTGAGTGTGAAATTGGGGAACTTTTTGTGAGATGAGGCACCTCTGGGTTCACCTGAAGCAAGCTGGTGGTCCCTCTATCTCAGCCCCTGACTGGCGGCTCCATATCATAGGCCCTGCAGCCCTGCCCAGGCCTCCTTTCCCACAGTAACACAATCTCCAGACAAATTGCACTTTTAATTCCAGTTACAGTATGGATACAGACTCGGCTGTTAAATGCACCACTGGGCTGGATTGCTGATGGCTTTTCATAAAGACAAACGCCTCTCGGCTCCGTTGGAAATCGATACGTGCTGCTGCAGTGCCGCTATTGATCGAAGCCCCCCCCCCAGGCCAGATGGGGATATCGGGCGGTTGTGGTCCCCTGTGTGAGCCGGCCTGCCTACTTCACTGTGAGCATTTGTGCTGAAGTGTACAGCCCCCCTCCCCTCGCACCAGGGACGGGGGTGGGAGGGTTAGCTTGCCTTAGACGGGGGCCCCGGAACCCTGGGCTGGCAGATTCATGGAGGAAAAAGGAAAGCCGTCAGCTCTCTAATTATTTCCCCCTCCCCATCCAACAGAAACCTGAGCCACAACAAGCTGAGGACAATCGATGCAGAAGCCCTCCCCCAGCTCTCTGGCCTGCGTGAGCTGTAAGTATCCAGGACATCTCTCCCTCCCTCTCCTCCCACAGCTGCCCCGCCTACCTGCCCATCTTCATTACCGAATCGATCAACAATCAGCAACTAATCCATTGACGCTCCTCTTCATAGACTTCTTTATTGGTATTTTTAAAGTGATCCTAAATGACTGGGGTATGGGGGCAAACTTCTGCTCAAATGGTATCCCTCAGAGGAGCGTCCTGCCCTTTTTAAAAAGAGTACTAGGGTCCAAGTTAACTCCTCCTAACAGCTTCCCTTGCAGGATGACTGGTTTTTGAGAGCGGATTTGCACTCATACTGGCGGCTGTTTGAATTTGCCTCCTCGCTCTCCCTCCCTCCTGTTTAATTTTCTTGTTTATTAAATGGGGTGAGCGAGCGGCTCACCGTTCGTTCATGCATTTGTCACTTTGAAATGAAACCAATTGGGAGGTAAAGAAGCACTTTTCTATTTTAAGCTCCCCTCATCGCCATTTGACACCAGTCAGAAACCAGTGTTGTAAATATTTTATACCGAGATCAGGTCCATCTGGGGCTGGGAGCGCTGGCTCTCGCACTGAACCCAGCGCGCTTCTCATGCCTGCACTGCCATGTCCTGTCTCGCCCCGCATGTGTGTCCTTTTTGCTGTCAAGTTGTGGTTCAATCGCCTTGGCCCTCATTTTCTCTCATTGTCTTCCACAGGCACTTGGACCACAATGAATTGACTTCGATCCCATCGCTAGGAGCTGTGTCCAAAAATATTGTGTCCCTTTACTTGTAAGTACAGCTGAACCTGGGTCAGCATTGGTGCTGATGGATTGCTATGCGTGTGGCTTTTTCTTTGGGGAATATCAAACGTGACCCCCGCCCCCCCCCACTTTTACATGTAATCGCAGCAGGTGTTGAACCTTTATCCTGATATTTTGTGAATTCTCTTATTGGTTATTTCTTGAGTATACAAGGTATACAAATAGTGGTGAGTGGGCTGGTTTTAGCAGATGTAGATGCTACTGTTGTGTGAACAGGACTTATGGTACAGCTAAGCTTGGGGAAAAGTCTGACCACTTGTACAGGGGACCTGTGCATTAGAAGAATTGGGTTGTGCATGAAGATGAGCTCATATGCAAAAGGTATCACAGTTATGTGTGCCGGGAATAACCGGAAAGGATTACCATGGTGATGGGCTGGCCCCCCATCCTGGGTTGTTCCCTGCCTTGTGCCCATAACTTCCGGGATAGGCTCCGGACCCCCCACGACCCAAAAGGATAAGCAGTTTAGAAAATGCATGGATGGATTATCCTGGTAGGAAAACTGTGCCTGGGTGGTGTGTCTGTGAAGATGGCCGGCCACAAGCATTGGTCGGGCAGGTCTTAGCTGACCCACAATTGAACTGTGTGTCGTGAGTTGCCTCTGTCACATCTCAGTGGAAGGGCATGCTTAAAATGGTGCTTTCACTGCTGTGGGGGCTAGGAGGGTGTTGTGATACAGTTACATGAAGATAGCTCGTCTTCCTATAATTCCAGGTGTCATTTTTAAATTCCGTTCTGCTGCTTCCGTTGTTTTATTATATACCTACAGTTGGTTGGTTGGCCAGGACCCTGTTGGGACACCTGTGGTTTCATGTCTCCTGAAGACCTGACTCACCCACAGCCTTGCTAAGTGTTTCCCAGCCCCGCCCCCCCAGGGGGAGTGTGCATACCTCATCTATGCCTCAGTCTTTCCCAGCCAGAGGCTTCCAGGGGAGTTCTGGCATCTTAGTCAACGGGAGCTGAGCCACAGGGTAGAGTCCTGTCACGGTGACAGCCTGTGGGCCTGTCAGGGCAGTCAGGGTCTGCTCGTTCGCTGCCATGGCAGTGTGGTCAGGCTATCTGTGTAGGCTGAGGTGACTCGTCAGCTTTGCAAGGTGAGCTGTCCGTAACAGATCACATGTCAGGGGTTGGAGCAGCGCTTTGAACCTGGGCTTTCACGTGTATAGCAATGATGAATCTGAAAGACTGATAGACTGTGTGTGCAAACATGAAGTATGTGTCTCTGTGTGTACCATCAATGTGAAGGATGGTTTATGCTGAATATGCGTATAGCTTAAATAAGGTAAAGGTGAATATGAAGAATGGTATAGGTTGTGCGTCTATCCCATAAACAAGGTGAATATGAAGGACAGTTTAGGCTGTGTGTGTATCCCATAAACAAGGTGAATATGAAGGATGGCATAGGCTGTGTGTGTATACTGTAAATAAGGCGAATATGAAGGATGGTATAGGCTGTGTGTGTGTGTGTATACCATAAATAAGGTAAAAATGAATATGAAGTATGGTATGGGCTGTGTGTATATACCTTAAATAAGGTGAATATGAAGGATTGTATAGGCTGAGTGTGCATACTATAAATAAGGCAAAAGTGAATATGAAACATGGTACAGGCTGTGTGTGTATACCGTAAATAAGGTGAATATGAAGGGCAGTTTGACATTATAGACTGAATATACTAAATAACAGATAGTATGCACACCATTCACTCACACATGCACACCTACGGGCAATTTAGTAACTCCAATTAGCCTCAGCATGTTTTTGGACTGTGGGGGAAAACCGGAGAACCCGGAGGAAACCCCACGACGACATGGGGAGAACACACCGGTAACCCAGGCGGAGACTCGAACCCGGGTCCCACGAACCCATGGTGGTGCTAACCACTGCACCACCATGCCACCCCCAGTATGCATAATAATTTGCAGTATTATATATTCCTGTATGTGCTTGGGTGTACTTGCTACATCGGTGCAAAGTACAGGACGGAGTTGCTTTCAAACATGGGCTCACGCGTGAGAAAACTGGTATAGATAAGCTGGCCTAAATATCATTTCCTGACATTTGTCTGGGTGTGTTGACACGGGCTGCTTTTTTCGGACTGGTTGGATGCCTGTTGCTACGGAGTGTGGAGGTCCTGCCTCGTGGCAGGAAGGTGCAACTTCCCCGAAAAGACCACAGCTGGCCCTGTCAGTCAGGGGGGTGGTGGAGGGTTTGCTGGGTCAGGGTGACATCAGGAGCGGACATGGGGCAGACTCGTGGAATCTGTCCTGCTGGTGTTGCCTCACTGGCTGGTATGCAGCAGGAAGGCAGGCCCCTGTGATTAGGGCAGCTTGAACTCTGCAGCTGGACAGTGGCCCTGCCTTGGTCTGGCCTGGCCTCACCTGACTGGTCCCACTGGTAGCAGAAGCTGCTCTCTGACTGAGCCATTAGCACTGTGCACGGTGCAGTGTTAGCTGGTCAGGTCAGCCTGCCACGGCCCACCTGTGAAACAGCCCCCCATTTGTGCCTGCCTGTTACTCGGGGACACTCCTGTGGAAGGAACATGAGCAGGAGTGGCCCCCCCCATTCCCCAGTTCGACTGCAGGTCTTCTGAGGTAGTCGTTGTGTAGTTTTCCAGGCAGATAATCACACTGTCACTTGTCTGTTCATCTGGTTGCTGCATGGGAGGTGGGGGTTCAGAAGATGAATAAATTCCAGGGTGGGGGAGGATTTCTGTTTCTCTACAACTCAGGGTTCCTCTGCATTTTGTCACCTGCAGCTTTCATACATCTTCATCCATTAGCAGAGTGAGGGTTTGGCTATTGCAGATTCACCTCCCCTTAATGGGTTATGCTGTGGTTTAACCGAGATGTTTAAAGTTAATTGCAGTAGAGTGTGAACTTGAACTGGTTAAAGGCATCTGCTTTGGATACGTGTATCAGATCCGTTCGGGTAGTTGTGAGCAGATCCTGTTGGCCACACTGACGGGATGAAGTACTGTGACATGGTTTAGTTTCCCAGGCTGGGCCGCAGCTGTTGTCCCCCAGCCTGGCCCTGCAGTTCAGTGTGACGTCAGGACCCTGACTGTGTGCGGGAACAAACATTCTGTCAGGTTCAAGTTCCCGCAACCCCTGACGTCTCTGGTCGGGTTCATCTCCTTTTAAAATAAATCTACAAATAAACTGTTGACTCAGGTGGGCCTGTGCTGACACCTCAGAATGCACATCCAAAAACGGTGAGAGCGATTAGCTCCAGGAGTCATGGGAGGCTGAGTCGGATGGCAGTGCGTGCCAGGCTAATGCTAATCAATACCTTACCATCCCCACAATGTGATGAATACCCTTTTTTTTTACCTTATGTAGACCAATACAAGGGAAAACTTTTCTAAAAAATCTGTGACTGCAATCAAAAAAAAGTATAAAATGCAAAAACTTGTATTTTATTTGGTTGCTTATGGTTATTGGGGGCGGCATGGTGGTGCAGTGGTTAGCACTGTTGCCTCACACCTCTGGGACCCGGGTTCGAGTCTCCACCTGGG
>JAODJX010000129.1:15017933-15034415 GCA_026776945.1 Isichthys henryi | reverse complement strand
ATTCGATTTCTTTCCTTCCTTTTTCCCCCCCCGTTCTGTATCTCCCTTTGCTTCTGTTTCATGTATCACAACACAACCCTGTAAAGCGATTTGGGACAACTGCGTAAAAAGAAATTGGTTTGAATCTTATTGTACTTGTACAGTGACAAAGACATCTTATCTTACTGATCATAAAAATAAACGACATGATGGCTGCCCCAGATGGGACGGCACGCCTCCGATCCCCCTACAGGGCACGCCTCCGATCCCCCTACAGGGCACGCCTCCGATCGCCCCAGAGGGCACGCCTCCGATCAGGAGGTCAACCCCCCCCGCCGTGACTGTACTATCCCACGTCTCCCCTGATCACGCCAACCTAGATAGCCCATTACAGTCAGAAAAAGAGAGCACCACCAGTCACAGGATGGCTTTTCAGGACAAGGTCCTAGCAGAAATGCAGCCATAATGGGTCCAGTTAGGTGTAGTGGTGTGCCTGTGCCGCTCAAAGGTGAGCCTGCAAGGACGCCATATTGATAACATCAGCACCATCTAAGTGCAGCACTGCAGGCAGGAGGCACGCGGACACACTTTACGATTTTGCTGACAGATCATACAGCCAAACAGCACAAAGCAGCAGCCTTTCTATTGGGCCTATCTGTTTTAATGAATACACCGAACAAATTGTGTACATCACTGTCATTTATCACTCAGTTTGTTTTTCCTATGAAAAGATACTAAGGAAATTGATGTAGGAAGTGAGTCCAATAGAAACAAATTGATTGCAGAGCCTTCAATCGATGATGAGGATGTTAGGATACTGTCACCCGAGGCTCGCGGGGGGGTGTCCTGTGTGAGTCTGCGCTCTCACACTCGGGAGGTGTCACACGGCGTTTGTGGGCCCGCGTGGGGGTGTCCTGTGCGAGTCTGCGCTCTAACACTCGGGAGGTGTCACACGGCGTTTGTGGGCCCGCGTGGGGGTGTCCTGTGCTAGCCTGCGCTCTAACACTCGGAAGGTGTCACACGGCGTTTGTGGGCCCGCATGGGGGTTTCCTGTGGGAGTCTGCGGTCTAACACTCGGGAAGTGTCACGCGGCGTTTGTGGGCCCGCATGAGGGTTTCCTGTATGAGTCTGTGCGCTCTATTGCTCCAGACACATGTATTTTTAAAAAAAAAGCGAAAAAAAAAACACAAGCCTTCAATATATCACGGTGCTTGCTGTGCATTTGGCAGCCCATTAGTTGTGCGTGTGCAAGGAGCCAGTCTCTTGCAGAAAATCTATAAATCATGTGTATTTGTGGTTGTCAGTCCAACATCTGACAGGTTTGTACTAGGGAGGGGCTGCCGCAGGGCATCATGGGAGAACCGTCAAGGCGGCAGCATATCCTTCCCAGGGCGCAGGGGGTGGCAGGTGGCAGAGCCGTCGCACTGGGGGCCATCATGGTGAGATGCACTCAAGTGGGACAACAGAGTCTTATTAGCCTCTGGATTAGCGGTTCTAATAGCACAATCTTCACGAAAACCATGTTTAAACCGTTTTGTTTTCATTACTGGAATTTCCCCATTTGAAAACAATGCTACATTATTTCCATAGTGAGATAACCATGAGAACTTTTGGCAAACATTGTTTGAGGTTGTGTCTGCTGCTATTAGTCTGTGCCAGCATGACTCAAGGAAAATGCACGCAAAGTCGTTAGAATTTTAAGGACACTCTGCCCTCTAGTGGCAGCAATAGTAGTACATCTCGGTAAATGCGTACAAATTTGGGTTGTAATGGAAGTTGTTGTTCGGTTCACCCACAGAGGAGCAAATTCAATTGCAAACTTCACACACATTCTTTCTGAATATCTCACTTTTAAATTGTAGTTTGCAAATTTAAGTCAGTGTAAAACATCTATATGCATTAATGAAATGATACACAGTAATTCTTTTGTTTTGCATGTGCCCTCTTTAAGGCACGGAGATATAGTTGAGAGTGAAGCCTGCGGTCCAGGCACAGCATGCGCAAGGGTGTGCATATGCATGTGTGCACACTGCATGCCCTCATATCTGTGTCTGTGTGTGTGTGTGAGCACGCTGTATGCCCTTGTGTGTGTATGTGCGCACTGCATGCTCTCATATGTGTCTGACTGTGTGTGTGTGTGTGTGTGTGTGTGTGTGTGTGCACACCGCATACCCTGACACGTGGGTGCGTGTGTGTGCACTGCATGTCCTCATACTTGTGTGTATGTGAGTGCACTGCATGCCCTCATGTGTGTGTGGGTGCGTGTGTGTGTGTGAGTGCACTGCATGCCCTCATGTTTATTTGTGTGTGTGTGTGTGTGTGTATGCACTGCATGCCCTCATACGTGTGTAGGTGTGTGTGTGTGTGTGTGCGTGTGCTTTCTATGGGTTCCTCATAGACAAAGGAGAGTGGAGCTCCCTTCCTAGGCCATGAACACACACCTTTTCTGCTCTGTAGTCTGGACCTCCAGCGAGTTTAAACATCTCTGCTCTGAGGCCTGTGAGCTGCCCCACCGCCACAAAACACTGGGTCGCATGAAACCTTTCCTCTCATTCTCCCACCACCCGCCCTGTGAGTGATGGTCACGCATCTCATCACACTGGCCTATTTTCCTGGGTCTGTCCCCCTCAAAGCTGGGCCGTCTCATCAGAAATCACTGCTGAAGGATCTTTAATGAATGTACATAACAGAAAGGACCCCAATTAAAGGGCAGTACACAGCAGTGGCATTTAGGGTAAACAAAGTTATTTCGACAGGGTCGCATCCCGGCATCAGATAGCGTCCAGAAAATGAATTACCTTCCTGACACATGTCAAAACCAATAGCAAAGAGGATGCGAGAGCCCCCAGCTCCGCTCCCCGCACTGTTAGTATGCGGGGAGGCTGCTCACACACTTCCAAATGTATTCATTTATTCCGAACCCCTTGGAGAAATCAGAAGGGCCTGTTGTCCTCTTCCCTCCCGCTGTCCAGATGGGATTTGCGTGAATAACATCTGTTTAGTGAGGCGGAAAATAAGTACAGGATAGCACAACGGTGAGAGACTATACCACGAAAAGCCGGGGGTCACCTTCCAGTCCCGTGTCCCCCCCAGGTCTAATGCCCCCCACCAGCCCGGCCTGCCGTGGTTTTAAGTGGAAACGGACGAAATCCGAAAGTGGATTTCTGATGCCCCGGGCGGAATTCATGAGGCTCCACGCGACATAGCAGGATCCTTGGGGGGTGGGGGGACAATTAATCAGAGAATGAGGCTAAGTGTGCCTGCACAGAGGCACAGTTTCCAGGAACTGCCCTGGATTTCGGCGCAAGCGTGCCCTGCTGGGGCGGAGGATGGCTGACGGCCGGAGTGAGATATCACCGCAGCGGTGAGTCTCGCAAGGCTGACAAAGGGAGGGGGGGCAGACACAGAGGTGAGTGGGAATCGGGGACCTACCTCTCTGAGCACGGTGCTCCCGTAGCCTCGGTACAAGCCCCAGAAGCCCTGGGGGGGGAGGAAGGTTAAAGGTGATAAAGCTTCTGTTGCAGCCAGGCGAATGGCTTTTTAATGTGCCTGGGGCCATGCTGGGATGTGCCCCGCACCCCCCCGAGTCAGGATAAGAGGTAGTCGAAGGAGACGATGGTACCTCTTGGCGTAGAGTTCGCAGCAGCACCTGAAGCGTGCTGGAGGATGGGCCCGCCTGTGCTCGCTGCTTCACCACCTCTGTGGGTACACGGATCAAGCAGGCCACCTGAGGGATGACAGCGGAAGTGTCAGGGCCAGAGCAGAGAGCAAGAGCAACAGACGAGAGCGACAGACGAGAGCGACAGACGAGAGTGATAGACAACAGCAGAGAGCATCAGACGAGAGCGACAGACGAGAGCGACAGACGAGAGCAGAGAGCATCAGACGAGAGCGACAGACGAGAGCAGAGAGCGACAGACGAGAGCAGAGAGCGACAGACGAGAGCAGAGAGCGACAGACGAGAGCAGTGAGCCACTTGCCCAGCATCTCAGTCTGCCTCTAAGCAAGAGGTTCAGTTTAATATTGTTTCCAGGAGGTTAAATCCCAGTATCATCATAACAAAACCTCAGTGTGGTTTAAGTGAGATTTTCATGTAGATCCAGCTATTAGAGCAGCTTATCCAGAGGCTGATTTATTTAATAAGCCTTTGCCATGTCACTGGAGTACATGCCATCGTAATGCCCCCCCAACGTCATCATACTGCCACCTTACAGAGGACAGGAAGTTAGATAGAAAATGTAAATTCATATCCGCAGGGAAGTCGGAAATGTGAGAGATGTACTTTCTGGTGCCATGGGAGGCCGGCCTTGATCCAGTGTTTCACTGTGTGAGTCTTAGACCTGGGGAGATGGGGGGGGGGGGGTCTAAGTTTGAATTGCTCCCCCTTTTATTTTACTGCCGCGCAGTAATGTCGGCAGACTGGTGACACCTCGATTGGTACAGGACCTGAGTTTGGGCTGGATGTGGGACAAGTCATCCCACGTAGGTGCAGTGGAGGCTAACATTAGCAGCTTTAGCATACTACACACAGGAACTGCCTCCACACACCAGACATTCTGACTCTCATTTGTGCTACAAAGATGAATGACCTTCATGTTGCACTCATTTCGCATTTCTTTCTACTTCTCCCGTTTTATCATGCCCCAATCATTCAGTACATCACATAAGTACCCAGGAAATACCTGTCTGAGCCTGGGAATAAGACTGCCAGGTGAACATCTCCTGTCCCTAATCTGGGCTGGCACAGGGTCCCAGTCGCCTAGCAGAAAGGAGCGCTCCGTTCGGTCACCCGGTACTGATCCAGAGAGACTCTCTGTGCTGCTCTAAAATAAGCCTCACTCCTGTTTCTGGGCCTGAATCAGCACTGTGGTGAGACCCGGCACTCAGACCGGGTGTCCCGCTCCCTGACAGCGTGGCATCCTGACAGACCCGCACCTTAAGTAATCCGTGTTTCTATCTGCATGTGTGCGCGCACGTGAGTCCAAGCAGGTAACTAATTACCCACCACAAACAGATGACAAAATGGCCATTAATCACACCACCTAAAGGAAGAGGTAAAGGTTACTGTGACTGCCCATCTGTGCCTCACACCCCCAACATCCTGCCAACACCTCCCCTCCAAATAAAAAAAAAAATAGAATGTCAAAAACAGCCACGTTCTACAGCAACACACCAACAAACATGCATCGTCCACTGCTGAAGTTTGACATTAATATTGATGGCATGTCACACCTGGGAAAAACCTTGTGTTCTCGAGGGTCCCCCCCTCCGTCCCCCCCTCCCCGCCTGCCATCCAGTCTCATTAAGGTAGAGTGGAAGCACAGAAGGGAGAAGCCTCTTCTGCTGGCCCATCCATCTGTCAACAGCCCCCCATCGAGGACAGAGCTATAGCAGGCAAACCCCCCCATCCTGCCCCACCAACACAGTGTCTCGTATGTACCACCCCACCAACGCAGTGTCCTGTATGTACCACCCCACCAACGCAGTGTCCCGTGTGTACCACCCCGCCCCTCCCCACCAACACAGTGTCTCGTGTGTACCACCCCGCCCCACCAATGCAGTGTCCCGTATGTACCACACTGCATGGCACACGGCCTGAGAAATTTCACGCACCAGTAGGACTGCCAATTACATGACTGGGAAGGACGCCTTTAAACCAAATCAGACAGCTTGGGTCATTTAACGCCATTTAACACTGACACGCAAAACATCTGTATGACTTTATAAGGTACAAACTGTAAGAGCCCCTAACATGAGGCGTCAGTCCTCAGCTAAATAGTATATTCAGGTATTTACAGACAACAATGCAAAAATCAAAGAGATCCACAACAAGAGAGATGGTCTCAAGCATTACAACAATGGGCGTTCCTCTGGAAAGCCTGTAGCCCAGAAAAACAGGAGACGGAAAGTTTGGAAGGAATGTCCAGCCACCATGAGTCGGCACTGGCTTGCCATCACTTAATAATATGAGTAATATTCTTGCATGTTATCAACACTGCCCTAACTGCAACTACAGAAGTCACAGAACACAATGCTTATGATCATCCTTACTGTATGCACAGTAGCTAAAGGTTGTCTTGGCCAAAGCTTTTAAATGATGGAGAGCAGCACAGCCTAACTTGCACAAACATTGTGTCCATCTCTTACAATCACAGCTTGGAGTTTCCACCGGGAAGAAGCCAAACAGAAGCACATGGTGCCAATTTCCTTCAGTCCGCGGTAGGAAAGCGTGGGCCAAGACTGCCACCTGGTGGTCTGCTTTTCATCGCGTTGCCATCCTCCCAACATCAAACGCCATCCCGTTTTTTAAATCATTAACTCCCTGTAGGCGTAGTTAACACTCATGACACAATCGCGGCACACTGGAAATGTCCCATTTTCCCTCAAGTAATCCTCCAAAGAGCTGGAGTTACAGTCTGAAAAGTGAAAATTGGATGCGGGCCTGAATAGCTGATTTAATTCGGAGCTACAATAACCCATAAAAAGTAAACGTGGCAGTAAAAATAAACTACCGACATAATCTTATGTGAGTTACGACTGGCGAGAGAGACACTGGATGGGAAGAAGGTATTACAGCGTCAGACTGAGAAGGGTAACTTCTGCTGTAGCCTTGAAGAATGTACCGACCCTGAGTACTGCTTGTAGATACGTGCCTGAATGTATGAATGGGGAAATGCTGTTGGGGCTGCAGGCGCTTTGGAGAGGAGAGCCTACCCTAACCATACACAGCCCAGTCACACAATGAATGCACTGGCACTGTCTTTCGCTTTCCTGCCGCCATCCATCTTCATTTACGGCCAATTTGGAAGCTTGGCGTTAATTAGGGTTCGCTTCAGATGCAAGTGTGAGCCCATTTCCAGCCTCATATCCATATATCCTAATGACGGTGCTTTCATTTTCGGCCCGGAGCACGCCGACCCCGCGGCCAGTATGGACATGGAGAGACTGAGAAATCGGGGCTAAAGCAGAGCTTCTCCGAGCACTGCCCTACTCTCCGGCAACCTGTAACTGCCACCTCCACCTGCCAGGTCACACCCCTTCTGAGAAGCCCTCGTAGAGGGCACACGCCTCGCCCCAAATCGCTGCATCACCCCAGACCACACCCACACCCTCACTATGCCCATTGGCATTGTTCCTTAAAAAGGACATTGCTGCCTTAGATGGGATTCAGCGCAGGCTACAAGAATGATTCCTGGTCTTAGAGGAATGTCTTATGATGAGAGGTTAGCTGAGCTGAATCTGTTCAGCCTCGAGCAAAGGAGACTAAGGGGGGGGGACATGATCCAGGTATATAAGATTCTAGCAGGTCTATTCGCTGTTCAACCAAGTAGTTACTTCAATATTAGTTCAAAATTCAAGAACTCGTGGCCATAAGTGTAATGGCCTCCTCTTGTTTGTAAATTTCTTATGTTCTTATTCCATCTACTAAACCAGAAAGTCACAAAACCCTTTAGATTCTTAAAGAGACACAATAATACACACCCAGCCTGAAATATGTGCCAATTATTTATCACCCGGAACAGAGCCTTGGTTTGAATGCAGGTCCTTATTTTAGGATAAATAATCCTGTACAGCCCCACCCCTGGCTTTTTAACCCCGAGTTAAACGTTAACAAATGCAGTAATTCAGCACTGTAAAAACGCTTAGTGAGAATGATCTCCGTCATGTCTAATCCCATGGTTGCTCCTGGCAACCACAGCTCCACCCACAGCTCCATTCAGGGCAGCATCGCATGAGGGTGTTCTTGTCAGGACGACGAAAACTTCCTAAATTTGTGCAGATGCTGGCCGTTCTGCACAAACAGCAATGGGCACGTTCCCAGAACGGGGAGTGGGGCACATGTCGTGAGATCTGGGGGGGGGGGGGAAGTCCGAGTTAGTGTCGCGCAATAGAAAAAACTCAGGGAAACCGATGGGGTGAGGCGCGGATTATGTGCCGCGCCCCCTTAAGTGTCTGCCAGTTGCCCTCCCTTGTCATGTCACTGTATTTTCCAGTAAACCCTGAGAGAGACACCGTTTGGAAATGCAAGAAAACTGTCCATTCAGCTTGACAAATGAGCTTTCAGAGCAAACGTCAGGCGGAGGGCAATGAAGATAAATCTGAGATAATGGCTGAATAGCAGCCTTGGTGCGGCTGACGGCCACGATCAGCACGTTACCGACGTCGCATTTGCAACACAATGGGCCTCACGGCGGACTCATCTGAAATGGGCGACACCCGGCGATAAAGAGATATTTCAGTGTGTCGCAGGGCCCATGGAGACAACAAGAGAGAGGCGGGTAAGCAGCCGACCAATGACAGAAACTCACGGGCGGAGTCTGTGACGGGTGGTCCTCGAACCCAGAGCAGCAACCAACACTTCATTGACAGGACTGCATGTGATTAGAATAAAGAGACCCCCCTCCCATTTAATTCCCAAATCTAGCGAGGAACAAATGCAAATCTGCAAATGCAATGTAACGCAAATCCTCAAAGGGACTTCTGTATATACACAGACAAGGGCGAAATGAAAACGAGGCGAGGAAATAACTCTCTATGTGGAGCATTTATCGAGCCCCGTAAAGGTCATTCATCTTCACAGCGTCACGGGCATGATGGGAACAGTGGGGGCTAAGTACGGCTCTCTGCGGCGAGAGCACCCTGTGTGATATCCAGAGGAAGGCGGCGTACCAGATCGTACCCGGACCTGGCCAGCCCAGCCTGAGACCTGCCCTGAGCGGGGAGCAGGAGACCCGATTAACTTTACTACCGTGCTCTCTCCAAGCGAGACGTCACAAACAGCTTCAACGGCAAAACAAGGGATTGAAGGAGAGGAATCCCATTACAGACTGATGGAAAAGAGCTGATTTGTATTCGCCGCCGGGTGGGAGGCAGGCAGAGATGGATTGTGGGTCCTGTCTCTTCGTCTAATCTCCTCCCTGCCAGTTGGCAGGGACGAATACCCACCTTGCGCTCAGACTCAATTTCCCGTCAATTTGAGGACAGGGCGGGGGAAAGGGCGTGCTTTCTGGAAGCCGAGCTGAGCGATTTCATGACCCTCCAAAACCATCAAACCAAGCGACGTTGCAGGAAGGTCAGTCGCCCGTATGGCGAGAAGAATGGCTACCGTCCAAGGAGGAGGACACAGCAGCCAGACTCAAACTCTGCAAGGCACGTGAGGTCTCGGGGTACAGCGTGGCTTTCCGGCACAAAAGTCACAGGGATTACCGGCATACTTCAGATCGCAACGTCTAAACCTTACGGACGACAGACTTACAGGTCTGCAGAAAAAACAGGCAGGAGATTAAACTTGGAGAGAAGCAGAATGGCCAGTATTTAAAGCTGGGCAACAAGTGAAAGTTAGCGATGGCTGATTTGGGTCTGCAAGGCTGCGTCTTGCATTCAGCCTCCTGGCCTCAGGCTGCCCAGGGGGTGGGGGCAACTGGGAGCAGGGTGGCTTTTAGGACTAAACTGGGGCTCCAAGCATTTTGAGCAGCAGAACACGCAGCCAGAGACACAGCTGGGCTCCACCCCCAGACTCAAGGCGGCGTGTCCCCCTTTTGAAGTTTGCAGATCCCACGGCAACCTGAGGAGGGGACATGGCCTCCCCCTGATTAACATTTCAGAGGTGATGGGGCCTTTCGTAAATCGCATAATGATCAATGAGTGTAGCCTTTTTGAGACTAAGGTACGCAGTCAGGGGACGACCAGATAACAAGAGGATGAAAATTCAATGAAATTCAACAAAATCGTTGTGCATTTTGCTAGATGTGCAGCGGATATTCATTAGCCGACAGCAGCTCTGTGAAAAAAATCAAGCCTTGGATAAAAGCCTGCGGACAGCACAGAAATGATACACATCTAAAGATACTGGGCCAGCATACCTAAAACATGCACGCTTAAGGTAACGTCTAGAGTGGAAACGCAGACAGCTGGCCTAGGATGCAATAGAGCTTTATAAGGAGGGGAAAGTGAGCCTTTCTGCGCTGCTTTAAAGCCAAATCCTCAGGTTAAATTGAGAGAGTCTGGGGCCTTGCTGAGGAAACAGCTAAGTCAATAGGCAGTAATGAGATGTTATTCACCCAGCTGGTGGGGGATATTTTCAGATGGCGAGGTCTCCCACTCACCCAGCGAGACTCAGAATCCCGAGCGAAACCCGCTGAGCCGTTTGCTTATTTATCTGTGAAATCTTGGGCAATTATGTAAACAGATGTATCGTTTGTATCATTGGGGGGGGGGGGCAGAGAGAGATAGAGAGGGCGAGGGATGGCGGGACGTACGATTTCTCCCAAGGATGCGGCTAGCGTGTGGGGGGGGGGGGTTGGTAGAGAGAGACAGAGAGAGGGAGGGACGGCAGGACGTACGATTTCTCCCAAAGATGCAGCTAGCATATGTCTGTGGGGGGGCAGAGACAGACAGAAGGACGGCGGGACGTACAATTTCTCCCAAGGATGCAGCTAGCATGTGTGTGGCGGCTGCCGCATGTGGGGCCCCACGTGCCCCAAGCAGGGATTTGGTGGCTTCGTAGGTGACGAAGAACGCAGAGGCTGAAAACCAAGCAGAACCAAACCACTCAGGACCAATTAGTCAAAGCGAAGGCATTAATAACTCTGTCAGGGGCTTAAAACAGGCCGAGGAATCCATCAAATTCAGGGCGCCCCGCCTGCGGGCCCAGGCCAGGACACCGGACCACATTCACAGCCACCATGAGCTATGATAATCTGCTTTGTTATAACAGAATTACGAAAGTTTAACAGAACATAATAATTTCATTTAGCACTGTCAGTGACCTGAATCTGGGACAGGGCATGGCACACTGTCTTAGGGTCTATCCATAATGCTATGCCTCTCTCAGACTGCAAGCTTTCCTCACCTGTACATCGCCTAGCTGAATAAAGGCTAACGTTTGCGTGGGTACGAGGACTCACCATTGGGGAAAGATCCAATAGCAGCCGAGGGCACCCCAGCGTAGATGCCACGCAAACCCCCCGCCCTGGCAAAGCCTTGCTGGCTCTGAAGACGGGTCTTGATGGTGTCCAGCGGGAAGAGGGTGAGGTCTACGCTCATGCCAGCGATGCCCCCAGCCTGCCAGATAAAAGGAACCGTACGCAGCAATGAGTGAGACTGTGGGCATGGTCACACACAGACACAAGACAGACACACACCCACCCACCCAGCCACAGTCACGCACATTCAACCCCCACTTATCCAAAAGGAAACAACTGCTCTCTGATGTTCCTTCCCACCACCCAAGTCAAAGAACAGCATACAGCCCTAAAGCAGGTTCAGTATTACCCAGTGTGATTTATTTGCGGTTGTACAGCGGATTGTTAATCTATCAGCGCAGACAAAAAATTGGGAGTACAGTCAGTTCCGTTTAAGCACTCAAGCTTAACCACCACTCATTACAATGATGTATTATGTACAATCTCACGTACAATCTAGTGGAATGGAAAGGTTAAGCATGATGGACAAAACTGATAAGAAACTAGATTATTATTTTTGTATTTTGGATTTCTTTTGATGATTTACCTTATTTCACATTACAATCCATACTGTATTTAAGTCTAAGTGGCTTGGCCAAGCTTTGTACTTTGTAGTATATGTAACGGGTTTATCTACATTGTGTGAATTTTCTATCGAACACTCTGAAGCCACGTCCTGACAGCTAATTAACAAATTCAAAATAAACAGATTTTGTGTCATTGCACACATTAAAAAATAACCCAGTTTCATACATGTATATTCGCCAAATCAGCATATACATATGCCGCTGCGCGTAAAACGAACAACTGCCCAGTTTACACCATAACCGCCCCTTTCCCACACCAATGAACTGCAAACTCCTCTAACCTCCACGCGAGACGCACTCCGGCCTTTGTGGCCCTTACATTTGCGATCACGTGCCGTCACGCGCCAGCAGCGAAGGCAAAAAGCCGTAATGTTCCTAAGAGCGGCTGCTCCCTCCGTCCTGAAATCGTAAAGCTGCTAAGTTATCAAACGCAATATCTGATAAATAAAACATAGTTGGATAAATAAGCGTAGTTTATTGGTGATTTCATGTTCGTCAAAGTTTACGTTATTTAACAAATATATAAAGTAATGCTATTTTTCTACAAATCAACTCCGGTGAAACAAAAAAAAACGCACGTTAACTTTCAGGGATGCCAGCTCTCACGCATCCGGCGTGACACTCATGCCGTCAGACTCACGCCAGCAACCTTACGGAAATGATCGTATTCCATTATAAACCTAAAATGAACTACATCAAAAGCGTCGGGGTATTTTGCAAATTCTACAGAATACTGACGAGGTAAAAAAAACTCTTACATATATGTAAATGCGTGTGCATGTGTTTGCAGACTTCTGACAATTGCAGACTTCTGACAACTCCAGACAACTGACCAAAGGTGGCAATCCTGCGTTTTACTTGAAATCACCGTTTTCGGCTGAAGCCGAGAAATCTACGCACTGCAAACCCCTGCACTCATTAATGAACAAATACGAGATCAGTATTTAACGTGTTATTCGTGACTTGTTCCTTCAGTAGTTGACAAAGGTTTACGGAATTAACACACATAGTAACAAACACATATAGAAATGCCTGAGAAATCATGCGTCACGATTCATTAATGATTAATTAACATGCAATCAGTATTTAGCCGACTTAGTTTGTCGTATATTAATATACAAATAATACTATAAAACTATATTATTTGTGCCCCGTCAAGTAAAGTGTTACCCAAATATTTATGTGAACACTATCCCAGCCACTATGGTAGTCACAATTAGAATGTTATGGGATAGGGTAACCCAATAACCTACAACGCGGTGTCCCCTTGAGAAGTGGCATGATTTTCAAAGTGTAGTCTCTGTAAAAGGTGAAATTACTTGAAATATATTAACGTCAGTTTTTATTGAACAATTTCTGCTTTTTTTAATGAACCATATTGTGTCACTGAAAAACCTCTCTGGCTAACTCGTGATTTGATGTGGAGCTTTAAAAATGCATCGTACAGAGGACCACTGTTAGTAAGTGCTGGTTTATAAACATTTATGCAAAGTTACATAAATACATACACATGGGATGCAATGCTGATAAACATACATTCACACAAATAAACAACTAACGAAAGGAAAATTACCACGAGCGAAGCAGTAAATTCTCTTCTTTCCATGGTATTAACGGGAATAACACTTTGATTCGCATTCAGCCTCCCATTATCCATGCCTTTTGCCTGTCTGGCTGCCTACCGAAGGCAAACCGTGTGCTTCAAGGACGCCGCCATGTTATCGGCACGACCGCTTCCGCATGACACGAGGTCACATGTTCCAAGACGTCCAATCGAGTGAAAGATCATTCATACAGCGCTACCCGCTGGTCAGTGGTACGCATGGATGTGCGTAGTGTCTGATCACCGCGTAAGGGTGCATGTACACTACTAGAATAATGCATTCGTATAAATGTAATTAATTTAAAATAGTCAATTAAAGAACCCGACACGGCAGCATTTTTTATGTGTGCTTAAGCAGGTGGGATGTTTTCATCCACAGAGTCTCTGTGCAGTGAAGATGGGGAGAGGTTCACCACCGTGTGAAAGACTGCATGGGCAAATAGTGCAACAATTTAAGAATAATAGTCCTCAGTGTAGTACTGCAAATAATTTGGGAATTTCATCATGTATGATACATGATATCATTAAGATTCAGAGAATATAGAGAAATCTCTGTGTGCAAGGGACAAGGTTAAAAAACTAAATTGGATAGCTGTGATCGTTTGTTCCTCTGGCAACACTGCATTAAAAACAGACATGATTTTATAGTGACAGTCACTGCATGGGCTCATAACAACCATTCTCTGTGAACACAGTTTGCTGCTGCATCCACAAACGCAGAAGGAAACTGTAACACGCAATGAAGAAACCATGTCTAAACATGATCCAGAAACACCGTTGACTTCTCTGGGCCTGAGCTCATTTAAGATGGACTGAGGCAAAATGGAAAACTGTCCTTTGGTCTGACGAATCATAATTTCAGATTCTTTTTGGAAATCATGGGCGCTGCATCCTCAGGGCTAAAGAGGAGAGGGACCATCCTGCTTGTTATCAGCGGACAGTTCAAAAGCCAGCATCCGTGATGGTGTGGGGGTGCATTAGTGCATATGGCTTGGGTAGCTGGCACATATGGGAAGGCACCATTAATGCTGAATCATATATACAGGTTTGGGGCAGCATGTCCTGCCATCCAGACAACGTCTCCTCCAGGGAAGGCCTTCTGTATTTTATCAGGACAATGCCGGAGTTTGTCTGCTAGACTAGCCTGCCTGCAATCCCACCTGTCACCCATTGAAAGCATTTGGTGCATATAACAAAGGAGCTCCCAAACTGTTGAGTAGATAAAATCCTGTAACTTCAGACAAGACGGGACAACATTTCACTTTGAATACTTCAGCAAATGGTCTCCTCAGTTCCCAAACGTTTGAGAGAGAGAGAGGTAAGGAGCATGCGCTGATTACAGCATGTTGCCGCACGCACCACCCGACAAACCACCTCAGGGATGAGAAGCTCAGTGCAGCCGTGCGGCGGGTGATACCTCAGCACCACCCTAGTCTGAACAGCATGGAACAGTCTGAGGTTTTTTCCGGTGACTGGAGTGCCATTTGTCAGAAATGTTTACAGAGTGTTGTTAAAAGAATAGGTGATGTGACAGTGGTAAACATCAAATTCAAATTGAGCATGTATATGTCAGAAAACAATAACATTTCTCAGTTTCAACATTTCATATGTCGTCTTTGTTCCATTTTCTATTACGTACTGGTTTGAATGATTAGTAAATCATTTAATTTTGTTTTGATTTACATTTTACACAGCGTCCCACCTGTTTTGGAAATGGGGTGTATATGATGTGCAGGGAGCAGGGATGTGTCTGGTTTCAGGTTATGCTTTGAATCTGTTCAGTATCGAAGGCTATCCAGTCCTTTGAGTCACGTTCGGGAAACGTACTGTATGGTTTATGTACAAATGATATGCATCCCACCATCAAAGTCTAACATGCAAAAATAAAATCTCAGTTCTCATTAAATGTTGGTTAAATTGTTATATCTGTTGGTGTTCTGTCATCTGAACAACCACGGAATTACTTCTTGGTAGTCACTGAGCACTGAAGTGTTTTCTTTGAAGATTCAAATGAAGGCATCTTCAGTCTGACAAAGCACAACTCCGATTCTTATGTCCCATTTTCAAGCGTTCTGTGAAATACTAGCAAATAGTTCATGTAAATCAAGCAATCAAGTGTACTCACACCATTGACTGTACAAGAATGCAAGCACCTTTTATTTTGCCGAGGTATGCATGACAAAATTCTGGACATTAATACTCATAGGTACATTTGAGACATTACGGTGTTAATTAAGCTGACCCCCCCCCCCCCTTGAAAGTCATAGTGCTAATAAGATAGCATTCACTATGAACACAGTCTTTCTTGGGTCAATCAGTTTGCACTGTATTGATTTCATTTTATGGCCAGCATTGATCTGTGTCACTTTGGAACAGCAGTATTTGAATTCAGACTAATCAATGAATGGAGTCTGTGATCTATCATTCTGTCAGACCCTGTTCTTCCTGTGTCAGTTTTTTATTTGCTGGTCTCAGACATGTGAATCCCATCAGATTTTACACTACCTGGTTTTATTTTAACCTGAGAAAATCTTTCTCTACATGCAGTTCATTTTATGATACTTTGTGCAGTTTGTTAGGATGGAGTTGATTACATTCCCCATTAATCAAATGTTTGTTTTTTTATGCAAATTTACACCCATTACAATTGAAGGATTACACAGCATGCATCCATAATAAAACTCTACTTTTTCTATTTCCTTGATGTGTTTTTTACCCAGTGGAAAACAAAAACGTGTTTTTTTCACTTTTGCAAAAAGCTTGATAAATCCATCCCACGTGTGAGTTAATCAGAATTTCAGCAAAACTACTTCAGTATACTTTTCTGTACTATCGGTTCTAAATGACTGCACATTAATCTTTTTCTAAAATGTATCTATTTTGTGAAATAAATTCACAGCCGCCGAATTTGTCGTTTGGAAAATAGATGAGTCGGTGAAATTATAATTACAGCTACAAGGAAAGTCTGAGTGTTTTTGTAATATCATTTATAACCTTTACTTTCTGCCAACTTTGACTGCATCACTGAAAGTTAGCTATATGCATCACGTTCATAGACCTGTCACAATAACAAATTTTGCTGGACAATCAATTGTCCCAGGAATTATTGTGATAAACAATAATATTGTCGTTGTGAGACCATTTTCAACTGATGTAATGATAATGGCACATCAATGCAAGTACACCCTTTCAACGATCAATAAACTTTAATTTCTAAAGAAGATTTAACACTGGGACTGGAAGATATTTTTAATATCCAAAATAAATAAACGAAACTACCAAAAACAATAAATAAAATGGATTATGAAGTCTCTGTAAACAAAATCTCCCTTAAAATGTTAAACATTAG
>JAODJX010000129.1:14980998-14993182 GCA_026776945.1 Isichthys henryi | reverse complement strand
TCTCTCTCTCTCTCTCTCTCTCTCTCTATCTATCTATCTATCTATCTATCTCTCTCTTTCTATCTCTATACATCAGAAAGGGACCTTATGTAACAGAAGGCGCTGTCTGACAGCTAGTGTCAGCATGACTGTGTATCCCAGCTGACATGTGCTGCATGTCATGTGTGCCCCACCCCAGCTAATGTGTACAGTGTCCCCCCATAGCTATCATACACCGCGTGCCCCCCCAGCTAATGTGCACCGAATGCCATTCCCCCCTTACTCTCCATCCTCAAGTCTTTGGTGTTTTTCGAGAACCACCATGAAAAGCCATCCTGGACAATGGCTCTTCTCAGACAGTACGTTATAGTCCAGTGTAAGTTTGCCCCCCTGAAATGTTTTCCAGCCCCCCCAGCCAGATTAATGTATACTGATTAGTTCAAATTATCTGATCCATTTCCTTCAGACCCCCTAATGAAGGCTTAACTTATTAACTTATTAAAGTGCTGAAACATACCTCAGCAATCAGGTCTGCATTCTAGCTGTGAATCATCATGTGTGGCCTAGTGGGGGTGTTCCTCCCGACATCAGTGTGGCTGCTGACAACACATGGCGTCCTCGTCTTTGACAACGCCCTGTCCTGGCAGCTTCCCACTGTCATGTGGAAAGACCGGCTTTTCGACATCGAGGAGCAGACCGAGGCAGTCTGTAATCCGCATGTCGGTCCCCCTGTATTAAGAAATTAGTCCTGTTTAAAATCCCATGAGCTGATGATCTTCCAGCCTTTGGAGGGACACTGAATAAACGGACTATCTTTGTGTTTTTGTACTGCATGAGGAACCCAGAGTAGCCTGGAGACACTCAAACGTCACAATGAGGAGCAAATGCCGCACACGCATCACAGACAGCAGGATTTAAACCCATAACCCATGGAAGTGTGAGGCAACAGTGCTATCAACTGATCCACAGCATCATTTGATTCGGTACACCTACAGGGATAGTCTGGTAATATGATAAGATGAACTTGTGATTCCAGGAAGAAATTCTTGTGCATACCTTAGCAAAGAAGATATTCTTGCTACACGCTATGGTGGTCATAGAACACATTTAAAAAGCGACATGAAAAAACTGAGTAAGCAAAGGAAGACAGTGGAGCCACTGCAGCAGCCAGCCACTTGCCGTGAGTCAGAGGCTAGGAGTCAGAGGCGGGAGTTAAAAGCTGGAAGTCAGAGCCGGGAGTCAGAGGCTGGAAGTCAGAGCCAGGAGTCAGAGGCCAGGGGTCAGAGCCGGGAGTTAAAAGCTGGAAGTCAAAGCCAGAAGTCAGAGGCCAGGGGTCAGAGTCAGGAGTTAGAGGCTGGAAGTCAGAGCCGGGAGTCAGAGGCTGGGAGTCAGAGGCTGGGAGTCAGAGCCAGGAGTCAGAGGCCAGGGGTCAGAGCCGGGAGTTAAAAGCTGGAAGTCAAAGCCAGGAGTCAGAGGCCAGGGGTCAGAGTCAGGAGTTAGAGGCTGGAAGTCAGAGCTGGGAGTCAGAGGCTGCGAGTCAGAGCCGGGAGTCAGAGGCCGGGAGTCAGAACTGGGATTTACAGGCTAGAAGTCAGAGCCGGGAGTCAGAACTAAGAGTTACTGGCTAGAAGTCAGAGGTTGGGAGTTAGAGCTGGGAGTTACAGGCTAGAAGTCACAGCCAAGAGTCAGAGGCCGGGAGTCAGATGTTGGGAGTCAGAGGCTGGGAGTCAGAGCCAGGAGTTACAGTCTAGAAGTCACAGCCAAGAGTCAGAGGCCGGGGGGTCAGATGCTGGGAGTCAGAGCCGGGAGTTACAGTCTAGAAGTCAGAGCCGAGAGTCAGAGGCCGGGAATCAGAGGTTGGGAGTCAGAGCAGGGAGTCAGAGACACAGCAACTGGGTCAATGATGAAAGGTTGGTTTCTGAACACAATATATACAGACATTCTATCCTATATCTGTACCACTGATTAATCTCGATTTAACAGAAGTTGCTATTCAGATGATTTAATTCCACAAGGCTGACAATATACATTGAATCCATTATTGATATAATTATAATACACATGTTACAATAGTAGCTTATGGACAGATGACGTGCTACTAGAGTTTCAAAGCAAACAAGGCATACGCTATCAGTTTAATTAAACTGAAGATTTAGTCTCCCTCTGGATGCTGCGACAGAGATTAAAATTCCAATTTACTGAGTCATAGTGAACAGAGGTAAATATAGACATACACAATAAACACCCCTCACCCCACCACCAGTTTTTAATGCTGCCTTTAACTGTTTTTTCAATACAAGCTTCTGCGGGGGCTCTTTGATTTGTGAGGGGCTTGGCAGAAGCCAGGGCTGTTTATTATTTAAGGGGCGAGGCGATGTCAGAGTCACGGTGTCCTGGGAAGAAGGGAAGCTTGTGCCTCCAAACATTTCTCCTCTATATCTTTCTAACTCCTCCTGAGGCAGCGACATGGATTTCAGGTACTTCAGTGTCCGGGGGCTCGGTGACCATTCAGCCTCATATTTACAGAAAATAACAAAGTGCGATTATGATGATGCAGGAGGCGGTAAGTGACGGAAGGCCGAGAGGATGCTGAAGTGGCCAGGAGGTTCTTCGATACCGTCCATGTTCCACTTCGACGCCGAAACAGGATAATACTACAGGGCGTGAAGAACAGTGAGGACTTCACTGCTGACATGCTACTCAAGCCAATAAGCATGCAAACATTATTCATGGGCATCGTGGGTAATTTGAGCAGGTGATAGTAATAGCAAGGCTGACAGGTCACCGCGTCGAGGACAAGGTGTCGCAGAAGTATGCAGCACCTACAGGAGAACACAATGAGGGCACGCTAAGCACAGTCACCCGGGGATGAACTGACACCCACGTTCGATCCCCCACATGTCAGAGCCCGGCTCCAGAAGGCAGTGGAACTGTTCATTCGTGACCTCTAGCCTCCAATTTAATCGCAGTTTTTTTCTGCACTCTGGACAGTACTGAAAAGGAACAGGATGTAGAGTGAAACAGATACTCACTTTTAGGGAAAACTGTATTTGAATTGTGGATGGTTCCATGTAATGGAATAAACTAAGGTCCAGGAAATTAAGAGTTTTTGATTACACGCATTTGCATGATGTCTAAAGTTTATCCTAAAAGCCACTTAATTATGATTTTCACTAATTGACTGCAGCCTGTGATGGACAGGGCTGCTGTTGGCTCCGGTATAAACTGGACGGTTTAGCACTGATTATGGGATCTTGCTACAGCAAACCCCTAATATTACATTTTTGGATGGAGCTCAGCATGTTAAATTAAAAGGGTTATGAGATTCACTAATGGACTTGCCGGACATTTATAATGTAGATGTCGTACTTTATTCCCAGAATAAGTGTAGAGAACCAGCAAGCACATTCAGTCTTTGTCATTAAAATTAATATTTTGTCTCTATAACATAAAGTATAATTAATACATCAGTGTTTTCATCTGGGTGGACCCTCTGACTGATGTGCTGATCTGGTTCTATAAATAGAAAACTTTCAGGAAAGTCTTGACATTCATTCATATTTCAAAGACAATTATCAAGCGAGAGGCCATGTTTCCATCTTAAACAGTAGAAACAGGGAACTGTACACCAGCTGCGAAGGTTCACCTACTGACAGTGTAAATCAGGTTGTACTTATGAATACAAGAGTAAAATTCTGACAGTTATGAGCATGATACACAGATATTGTTTTGTGGGTGGTGCGGTACCTCAATGGGCACTGGGGGAGGGGGGTTTGTGTCCCTCCTCTCCCCCTGTTTTTGCAGGGGGTGCTCCTCTGTTTGCATGAATTTTCTCCCATAAAGATAAGCAGGTAACTTGCAGCTGCCATGCTGAGTCTGCTTCCCCCCTCCCTGTGCCCTAAGCTGCCTGGGCTGGCTCCTTCTCACCCGAGACCCCCCCAGCCCAGTATATGCCTTTGTAATCTGACCACAGATCTGAGCAAATGACTGACTTCCTTTACCTTTGTAGCATTAAGAATGCATTATTTGGATGAAGAGGCAGTCGTTGAAGCAGATACCAGAATTGGGCAAGAATCTTGATAAGAGTGTGAGTTTAACCACTAATGCTGGTGGGTGATGGTGTGTGAGGTTACAACAAAACATTTAAAATATTTTAGTAGGAGGCTTCAGATAGTTTAACAACCTGGCCAGGGTGACTTATGGAGCACAAAGAGACAAAATGATTGCAGAGTATCGAACTGCTTAGAGAAATATGGGAGCACTTGATGCGCCTGCTGATTAAGTAAGTAAATAGGAAATATAACGGCATGATATGAACTGAACTGGGCATCCCAAAGCTTCCCAGCATACATATTTCACACTGGAGCTGTACAGCCTGAATTGTGCACAGATTATTATTATTATCATTATTATTATTACCATTATCTGATGCCAGTGACAGACGAGCTCAGTGAGTCTGACTGGCAGCCTTACAGGTTTTCCTAAGCTCTGTATCCATCCCTTAATGGTCCCGCACTGTCCTCTGGTACACGGTACTTTTGGGGGTTAGTTTAGGAGCGGAAAACTTCTGATCTCATAAAACCTTCCCCTCCTGTCATGGATATTATCATCATTATTTGTTACAGTTTTTATGCAAAGTCACAATACTTTGTACTAAGTGTAAGAAAATATTTGAGAAAATAATTAATTATCTACTAACAGCCGGGAAAACTGGATCTATAGGATCAAATAAGGGTGGCAGTAACTAGCGGCCTGAAGTTAATATCGCAAACAAACAGTGTGCTCACTGGGCAGACAAACCACGTCCGTGCGTCTATGTACCAACCACGTATCCCGGTCAGAACCATATATATAGTAAGTATACGCCAAGGACTCGAATTTAAAAGCATGTTTTCATTTTCTGTTCAATTGTCTTATCCCTTTTAGTTAAATTACAATTGAAAATCATACGCGGTATATAGGGAATTGTGGCGCATTAGGACCCTGTAATAAGGGCAGCCAGGATTTCCCTTCAGGGCTCCAGAGGAAGGCAGCGCGCATGCGCCGGCTTTACTATCAGACTGTCCCGATCGCTGGGACAAACAGTAGCATGAAATATAAGCAAACGATCGGCGACGCAGTACCTGCTTAAAGGAACCATGATCGCTGGAAACCACGGCCGCAAATAGTGAGTGGATTTGGTGAAGGCTTTTATTCTCTCTGTGCGGGCTTGAAGAAGGAATCGTGAAAAGTGTTGGTCAAGAAAAAAGTAGGAAAAAGCTGCGTAGAGAACAAGTGTGGATGTTAATGAAAGTAAACCTGGCGGTACAAGAAGGATCAAGATGTAGAAGATGAGACACCGGTGACATAAAAGCTGGCGAAAAACTACGTGAAGGTGGATATTAGATGAGAATGGCTTGATTGTGCTGATGACAGTGTATGTTACGATTGGGATCTTTGTATTGGCAGAAGGAAATAAAGTTTTCAGCCTTCTTCTGCAGATCAGCATCTTTTCTTCCGTCCCTGTAAGCGGCCGTGGGACCACCTGTTTTTTTTTTTTATCGGACTTGAATCACCATGTCCCGTGTGGTACAGAAGAAGAACCATTGGAGCAGCAAACTTACGGAGAGTTGTCTGTATAGAGACGCGCGGGGGGATCTGCATGCGGAGCTGTGCGGCGGCGCCGAGAAGGGCGAATTCTCCTATGTGGGTAACATCAACCAGGATTTAGTGACATATGAGTACGGTGGACTGACCGAGGGGGAATTAATATTGGAGGTAGAAGGCCTTTCGGTGTCTGGATTGCCCCTGTATGATGTGCTGGAAGTGGTGAAGAATTGCAAAGGTCCGGTTCGATTCAGGACTGTCAGACAAGGTAGGTGATGCGAGCTTTGGGCACCGTACAACTATCCCTGTCCATCTCTTATGCTCTCACACCCTGTCCCCCAAAGTGGGATTCTCGGTCCATTTTGGGAACGTTTTCTTGGGCAGTGATGAGACCACGGATCTGACCATCATAGTTACATCTGCGCCTCCATCTAGTTGACAGATGTTTGTATACGGATGATGATTATCTGCGAAATCAACATGTGCCGTCAGGAAAAGAGTATAGGCTGCTTTTAATGCGTTTTCTCTTCCTCTGCTAGAAACACTGTAGAGTCGTGTTACGGGTCCATCTAAGCTTTAAAATCCAGCACCACCCGGATACTGAACAAGACTGTCAGAAATAAAGCTGGTTAAAATTAAGTTCCGGAGTGGACGGTAAGAGCGAGCAGCAAATTAAACACTGCGTGAATAAATGCCTTTTCTCAGCTGCCAAAAAATCCCGCTTAGTTAATTGAAAAATAAATACATACTGGAGTCGGGGAGTAATAATTAGGGTGGGGGGCTGATAATTAAGGCGCTCCGTGGCACATCAGCGCCGGTTTAGTCGCGTTTGACATGAATCTGCCCTGACAGCCTCTTGAGACGTGTGTCCCGGCGCGGAGGGGGCCGCCGCGGCACCGGCGACACAACTGCTGTTTCCTGGACCTGGGGGAAGTTACTTTAAGCGATCTGCCTAAATTCCTATTAAATCGCGCTTTTGTGAATGTTGCTTCACTGGGCGATGCCTGCTGAAGGTGATGTGTCCTGCGGGCAGAATGCAGTCAGCCTGGGTGGATGTCTGATCTGTAGCTTGTTTGTTTTGATGAGGTCCTTGGTGACATAGAGTTAGCAGATCAGAGGAGTGGAGATTTGCCTACAAACCACATATGCTGGAACATCTGACAGGATTTAGATGAAATAAAACTGCATTCAGTTTGCTTAATGATTGTTAAGTAGTATTAGGCATTGGGGTAAACAATGGAATTTTTACAAGTACCATTTACAATCAGGGTTCCCCAACCCCGACTAATCCAATTATATTCCTAATTGTTTTACGCACCTGTCACTCAGGGGCGCTTGCTATTGTCCTGTACACTAGACCCTTCCGCATCGCATGTTAGGGGTAGAACCCCCCCATTTTTCGTCCTTTTAACTATCGAAGCGTATCAGACATTAGTACAGTTTGTGGCGCTAAAACGGCGAAATAGAAAGACCGCGTGTCGTCCGCTGAGTTCGCAAAACTTTCAGAACCTCCCCAAAATCCAATTTTTCTTATGCGATATATCGAAACCGCGATGGGGAAAGTTGCGATGCGGAAGTGTCGCCTGTGTTTTGATGTGGGCTTGTACTTAATCAGTAGGGGGACAGAGACCAGGTATGACCCCACATAATGTCATATAAATGCACAACAGTCGCCCATAATACTTTGCTAGTTCTACTGTAATTGTGGAACATTAAATGATTTGTTTTGTATACATGCTTTATCCTGGCAGGCTGCCATTTCTGTTTGCAGTAATTTTTGTGAAGCCCAAAAGCCATGTGCTGTCTTGCAGTCAGCACCTGTGCGGTGGGGGTTCCTGCTTTCGTCGGTCCATGGGCCCCGGTACTTGCTGTCTCGTTATACCAGTGGACTCCACAACAATGACAGGGGACAGGCTGGATGAGTCCCGCGGCGTGAAGGCCGGGCTGCCATGCCCACATGATGGCATCCGCTAGCATGGGACTGGACTCCCAGTTTGCTTTCTTCAGGTAGATGTGGTCTGTGCTGGAGACCATTGCTCGGAGATGGGATGTCCTGTGTTACAACCTGTTGAGTCATATTTTAAAAATGACAGGACTGCAAAGCAGGGCGGCATGGTGGTGCAGTGGTTAGCATGTGTGTGGAGTTTGCATGTTCTCCCCATGTCGTCGTGGGGTTTCCTCCGGGCACAGTCCAAAAACATGCTGAGGCTAATTGGAGTTGCTAAATTGCCCGTAGGTGTGCGTGTATGGTGTGTGAGTGTGCCCTGCGATGGGCTGGCCCCTCATCCTGGGTTGTTCCCTGCCTCGTGCCCATTGCTTCTGGGATAGGCTCCGGACCCCCCTCATTTGCTAACCCAGTAAGGATAAGCGGTTTGGAAAATGGATGGATGGAGGACTGC
The DNA here is from genome assembly GCA_026776945.1 of Isichthys henryi. Classification (NCBI taxonomy): domain Eukaryota; kingdom Metazoa; phylum Chordata; class Actinopteri; order Osteoglossiformes; family Mormyridae; genus Isichthys; species Isichthys henryi. Next base: position 14,985,218 of record JAODJX010000129.1, on the reverse strand, counting down.
AAAGCTAAGCGACATGCAACTGAGAAAGTAACAAGTGCCTAGTCCCTTTAGGGGGAAGGGTCTTTCTCAGGGGCCCAATGGGGATATCATTCTGCTGACCACAGGATTGCTCTAGGGAATTGAAATATAATTTCATTGATCTGGGTTGGAGGCTGCTTTCAGGAGGCCCAAAATCTCTAGCATCACCTCTGCTTGCTGATCCAAGCCATGTGAATCGTTTCATATTGCAGAAGCGAGCGGATGACTGACCTGAGTGTGTCCGCGATGTGCTAGACTTTTAATTAGAAATGTTCAGGTTGGACCAATGACTCCACATTTGTGTAATGCAGTGTATGTGGGGTTCGAGTGAAGATATTCAGTGACGTGTCGTTTGAAGCATGGAGAACATGTTAGTCACCCCTGTGGGCTGTTTGACGTTTGATGGCCGAGCAATGTGCCAAGTATCCAAAAAAATTACATTTTCAGACACGTGTGTGTGTGTGTATGTGTGTGTGTGTGTTCTGGTTCAGCATTAAAGGGTGAGTTCTGAAGGTTTGCAGTTTTATTTAAGGACTGTTCGCCTTTTGGGAGGAGTTTTCAGTGATCTTGGAAGGCATTTGAAGCCTCTGTTTGGAACATTCCGGCGAGACGCCCGCGTAAAGGCAGACGTGTGGCAGGAAGCTGGTGATGTGTAATGGTATCGCGCACAGGAAGTCCTGACATTGCATGGACCTACTTGTCCCTGTAAGATTTTATTGGGAAATTCATTTAAAGGGGTCCCTGGAATTTCAGTTCTGTTTTCAGTGTTTGGCCTCTGTTTGTTTTTGTTTGTTTGTTTTTGTTTTGTTTTGTTTGTTTGTTTTGTCTGTTTGTTTGACAAAACTAGGGGATAATAGAATAAATTTGCCTGGTAAATTTATAAATGTTACAATTTATGTTGTTATTGTAGATACAGCATAAAATGAACATCAAAGGTTTTACTGTGATGTGGAATTTAAGTTTGCATGTATTTAAAATTCTCCTTGGGGGTCTTTGTTTTCACAAAGGTTTGCTCTGTGTCCAGTCGAAACAGGAAGTTAGGGTGCAAACCTGCGGCCATGCTGTAGGTCACAATGTCCTACACACAGCTGGCCGAGGGGCATCAAGCAGACTGCACCATGCTTTCAAAACTGCAAAATAAGTAAAAATGAATAATGTGTCTCATAAATATGCCTATATACACGCACACGCATGTGCGCACGTTAGTTAGCGTTAGCATTTTTCCGATAGAAATGAATGAGCGGTCCCTGTTAAGATATGTTTACCCGACGTGTTTATGTCTGTATGTGTGTGTGTATGTGCGTGTGTGTGTGTGTACCAGCAGGAACTAGTAATATTAGTCAACTATTCAAATAGTAACTGCTATTTATACTGCGATGCTGAGCTTCACGTATGATAAGTAAGACAAATGTAATTTGAAATTTTTTTATATGCTATTAATAAATAGGCTTGAATTTGACTTTGGCATGTGTGAATACTGTTTCATCCTCTGTTAGTTAATTTTGTACTTTGATACATGCATAGATTTTTATCATGGATTTCAGACCATAATATAGCGATGGCGTTGTTTGTTCTTGTGTAAAATCAATCTCCAACATTGAACTCAGGCTAGCATGATGTCTGAATACTCATTTGCTAACGGCGCTTATGGGTTGGTATAGGGACAGCTTCTATCGGTCTCTGTAGTGTCATTTCGGGGTTCCCACCGGCTCGGACGTACCGGCTGGCCCATTGGGGTCATCTCGGCCAAGTGGGTGCAAACCAGTGTCTCTTCACTGACAGAAAAATTACAGGGCTGGCCTAGAATGTGAGGGTGTTGCTGTTTGTACTAGGGGCTGGGCAGACAGCTGCACATGGGCAGGCATGAGGGCGAAGGTCACTGGCGAAGCTCCTGTATGCTACGGCGTGTCCCACAGGAGCGCCCTGTCGTCACAATGACGACACCATGAGGTCCGTAAGCGGGTAGCTGAAGAGGGAAACTCCTTTCAAAAAGTCTGAAACATCCTGAATTTTGCCCCCTTCCTCCATTTTTTGCTCCGTTCCCATTTCATATGTGCAGGGCTGGAACTTTTTAAAAATCTACAGTTACTCTGACAGTTTGGACTGTGTGTTTCTGGTCTCCTTTAGTTGATGTTCCCTGGTAGGCCATCCCTGTCCCGGCAGGCTGTCCCTGTACCTGGCGGACCGTCCCTATACCTAGCGGGCTGTCCCTGTCCCCAGTGGACTGTCCCTATACCCAGCGGCCCGTCCCTATACCCAGCGGGCCGTCCCTGTCCCCGGAGGGCCATCCCTATACCCAGCGGGCCGTCCCTGTCCCCGGAGGGCCGTCCCTATATCCGGCGGGCCGTCCCTATATCCGGCGGGCCGTCCCTGTACCCGGTGGGCCGTCCCTATACCCGGTGGGCCGTCCCTATACCCGGTGGGCCGTCCCTATACCCGGCGGACTGTCTCTATACCCAGCGGGCCGTCCCTGGTGGGCTGTCCCCATGATTGCCCGGGTTAGGGTTATTCCAGCCTTTTGTGATGGGTGGGCTCCTCCTAGGGTCAATGGCCCAGATGTGGGAGCCACACTGGGTGAGAGGGATGCCAGACATTCTTGGGGTATGGGAGACCTAGCGCCCCCTGGTATGCATCTGTCCTAAGACCTCCAGCTTGTCCTCTGCATTCCTGTGCCTGGGCAGGCGAGCAGATTGCCATCTGTCCTGGAGATTCAGCCTGATTGCTGTGTCCTCTTTGGGGGGACCTGAGTCCCATGACCTGGCTGAGCTGCCATCTGGGGCCATTGCTAAGCTTGTGACAAAGAGGTCACCGATTGCCCCCTACATCCATGGGCTGGGATGTGGATCGGGACAGATTGTAGGATGTGAGCGAGGGGAACAGAAAGGGATATTTGAGGACTCTCACCCCGTACCTGCTGGAGTCAATCATAGCCGGCCTCACGTTCACCTACAGTGGGGGCCCCTCGCGGCTGGTCTCCCATTTGCCTGCTGCGGGGGTGGTTCACACCGCATCTGGGACAGCTGATTAAGCGAAGGACAGCGTGGATGGTGACAGACTGTATGGGCGTCAGCTGGCCTCACCATGTGGCTACATTTGGGGGGGGCTGCAGATGTGCCTGTAAAGGCTCAGCAGATCACAGGGGTGCGCAGGGTCACCTGAGGTCAGATACATCAGCTGCACCAGCGCTTGAGAGCCACATGCTAAAATGAGCTGAAATGAGTCTGACTTTATTCACAAAAACAGAATTTGTTATTTGTACAGGTGACGAGTCAGAAACAACTATGGTCATTATGAGGTGAGGCGGGGCGTCCTCCGTTGCTGGGGAGGCCTCAGGCCTGGAAAATTGGTTTGCTTTACATTCTTTTTTTCATCATCAGCTAATGCCCCCCCCCCAGATCGGACCTTGTTTTTAATCAGCCTTACTGGGTCTCCAGTGGCGTGCTCACAGTCGGCCGACATTCACAGCCCACGCTGCCTGCAGCCTTTGCCCGTGGCAGCGATGAGCTGCGATGTCCTTGCCTGAGTTTCTCTTCATTGCAGTGGTCTGCAGGGGCGTCGTCCCATTAAGCGGGCTCTGTGAACGCGGTGAGAGCCCACGACCCCCGCAGACCCACGGGACGCTTGAAGGAGACACTGGTTTCAGTGAGGGGCCCGGCTAGCTCTGCTTATTATTGGCTGGCTTATTGAATTGTAATAGCTGGGATATGAATCGATTTGTCAGGCTTGTTTACACTTTTTAAGGACGTCCCACTCGTACTTTCACTGGACTCTGCAGCCTGCTGAGCTTCCAGTCCTCTGGAGGATGTGATTCCCCCCTCAGCCCCCTGTGTTCTAATCATTACCTTTAATTAGGGTCTGGCCCCCCCGGCGACCTCACACAAATCGCATTAAATGGCCTGGGTTTCTGTTTTCCCGCCCCCCAAGCCAGATGCCGGCATCTCCTTGGCAATGTGGGAGGGGGGGTGAGAAGCAGCAGCCATGATTAGGGGAAGTGGTGTGCAGTGGTGTGGCCCTGCTCCACTCAGATCTATGTACCCTCACATCACCAAGTTGTATTTTCTCTCCTTTTGGTTACACATGCAGTGATGGTGATTTGGGAGTGTGTGCTGTCAAACCAGCCGGCTAGGGCACGGGGGGGGGGGGGGGGGGGGGGGGGGGGGGGGGGGGGGGGGGGGGGGGGGGGGGGGGGGGGGGGGGGGGGG
>JAODJX010000129.1:14887522-14901306 GCA_026776945.1 Isichthys henryi | reverse complement strand
TTCCCCCCTGTCTCACACACACGTACTCCAGGCTTACTCACACTTGTGCTCCAGACCACCCTGTCCCTCCTCCCTCGTAAACGGGGGAACGGATCTTGTTTGTGGGGCTCTCTGCTGCCCCGAGTCGGTTACGGTGTGAAGCAGTGCATTACTGCATGTCTTGAGGTAGAGGCTGCTGTCACTAATGTGTCACTATGTTAAGGACTGAGAATGCCGACTATTTACTAGTTTCTTTAGCATCACTTTAGAAACAGCAGAAAAATAACAAATGTTGAATTTAAAACCTCATACACTACTTGCATAGTCTAAATTTGTGGATATAAATATGAATTGTACTACATAGTAATAAATCACAGTGCTTTGCATTAAGTATGGTTATTGGAAGTGGATGAACAGATGTTTTCATATTATTATCAATGGCTTCAAAACACATATTTCCACATATAGTTAGAGCTTGACTCTAATCCACCATTTCGCTACATGGCCAAAGCTGTGAGTGAGACTGAGTGTACAGCAGTCCTCTTATTAAAATGATTTTATTGTTCTTGTTCCATCCAAGTGGTTTGGATTAGTGCCACCTTCTGACCAAATGGGGTATTGCTTCCTGAATGTGGTTGTAGCCATTAGATCTTCGTCTTTTTGTAGACACATGCTTTTAAATACATTGATCTCTTGTATTTTGATGCTAAAAGCCTTTCTGGGCTCCTTACTCTTCCGTTCCCCCTGTACCTCTCTCCATCTCTCTCATTCTTTCTCTCCCTGTCACCTTCCCTGCTCAATCGCCTTCTTTTACTTGGAGAAGAAGGCGTACATACTGAAGAGCTGGACAATGAGCTAGGTAGGCACCTTCCCCTGCCTAGCTGTAGAACACATGAGTATTCCTCTTCACTGACCTTGTTCTGCCCCCCTCCTCCCCCCAGAGTTTGCTCCTGGTCCACCTTATCCATGTGGTTTGTGTTCGTCCTAATAATAGAAGATGGAACCAGTTACTTTCATCTGTCTCACTCTCCCAACTCCATTAATGTCATATTTATTCTGGAACTGGGCACTGCTACCCACCCGTCAGTGGTTACCTGGTCAAACTGAAGTCTGTTTAATATGCCTGGGTTGGTTAGCTGGTCCCAGCGGGTGATCGCAAGGCTTACGGCTGCTAGTGTGATCCGGAAGGAGTGTTCCAGGCGCTTTGCTCAAGTACCGCACTGCAGTTTCCCGGTGCTAATCGTCAGTTTTGAAATATGCTATTGGTACCGTCCAAGTAGTACTTTGTTTTGCTCTGCTGTGGGTAATTGGAAGCCCACCCAGGTGTCAGTAATTATTGTCGGGGAATTTTGAATGAAATGTTTGTCTCCAGCCAAACTAATTAGCAGCTTGTGGCAGATTTCCCCCTCTGGGTTAGTTTGAATGGGAAAGCTTGCCTCTGGTGGGCCACAGAAGTGGTGCTGGTACAGTGCTGTTGTTGGCATTTCTGCAGGGATAACATAGTAGAAAACCACTCCCTGCCAGGCACGCACTCATTGAGGTAGCTCTTCAGGGTTGTTACAAGCTAAGGGTTAGCTGACCTAACCGCTAACAGTTTAGCTGCTTCTGTGACGCACATGTAGCCTGAGGCCCCGGTATGAGAGCTCGCAAGGGGCTTAGCGGTCGTTGACCTTGTCGTTTCTTGAGTGAGCCGTGATTTTCCCATCTGAACTCCTTACCTCTGCTATTCCGATTGGCTAAGATATTAGTGTGCCTACATACACCCCATTACGCATGTGAACACGGGCAGAGATGAATGACCCTGCTTCAGGTGCATGAGCCCCCCCCCCACCCCATATGCATATTTAGCAGAGGTGTTGTGATGTCAAGTGCATCACACTCCTATTGTACAGGTGTGGTGTTATTTTGCAGGTTGGGTATGTTGGTGTGCAAGAACTTGACCCGACTGACCTGTGACAACATAATAAATAACTTGGACAGACCCAGAAAGCAGAGAGGGAGAATATGAAATTCAGTTGTGTGATTGGAATTTGAGAAGATCCTATGAATGGATGTGGTCCTGTGTTGTGTCTGTTGTTGGGATTCCCATGACCACTCTGCCCATATGTCATGTTAGTGGAGCACAGAGAGCGGCTGGCCGTTTGGCTCATATAGAGTACTATGGTGTCATTGTCTTGTATGACAGGGAGACTCTGCAAAGTGTGGCTTTTGACTGACAAACAGTTGTAGCTGTAGTTTGTGTCATTCCTCTATACCTTCCTCAGGGAGGCCTTAGGGTGCGACGACGGCTGTGGGAACCTACAGCAGCTGCACGGCTGATCTGACATACATCTCTGGAGCCTCAGAGCTACAAGGAGCATCAGGCCAAGTACTTTCTCAGGATGCTCATCATGATTATCTCATATCTTCTCTGTTTCAGAGCTTCCAGCTGGATGGGAGAAGATAGACGACCCCGTATATGGAGTGTATTACGTCGAGTAAGCCAACCTTAATTCTGACGTTCGTTTTGAAGGACTGGACCATCACCATGGCTTTAATGTTCTCCTCTTACCCTTTGCATGTTTTCCAAATGACCATTGAAGCCCGTGGTGTTTCTGATGCAGTTAAATTAAAAGATACTGAATGTTTTTCGCAGCACTTGTCTGTCTAACCCAAATGCAGTGCTCGTTGGACTGAAGTGGCAGTGTGCCGACTTTTCATGATCCCGCTCAATTTCCCTCTGCCCCCCCCCCCCCCCCCAGCCACATAAACAGGAAGACGCAGTATGAGAACCCCATCCTGGAAGCCAAGAGGAAAAAGCAACTTGGTCAGCAGCCAGCGGAAGGTGAGCAGCTCATCCGAGGTTCGTAGGCCGGGCAGATGAGGCGTCCCTTCTCGCTTTTCGTGGTGCTGGTTACCTTTCTCCATCCTTATGTCCAAAATGCAGGCTCATTTTTTTCAACAAAGTGTTTCTGTATTTGCCTTGGTGTTGTCTAGGTTCAGAGGACCTTAATTAACACCACAAAAGCCTTTACAGGGTTACAAAAGTGGGATTTATTCTGGTGTGTGATTTGGCTACATTCTGAAATGTGTTTCAGTGCGATGTGTTTAAACAATTCCAGTATGCTGCATAAATACTTACGACTGTATTCAATTTTCCACTTCAGTTCCAGATTTCTCCCTTTGTTAACCCAATTCTTCATGTCAGAAAATGTTGTGAATGCTTTGAGACCAGATTGTGCTGCAATTGGATGTTGAATTGGTTCATTTGTTAATAAAATTAGCTGGTATGACTGGGTAGGGTATAACCTGTCGGTGTCATTTCCCATTTAAAAATTAGAATTTGGGGCTAATTGATTCACCTCTGTTGGGGAGGATGAGCTATGGGCGTCTAGAATGGCGTGCTAATTCCTAAACTGATAACAATCCACCATGCTCCTCTGTTCCTGCAGAGTGGATAGAGGAGCGTTCTTCAGCTGGGCCACCTCTGGCCAACTTCCCCAACAACCACCAGGAGACATATCGGGATCCACAGGCGGCACCCCCCCTTCCACCTCCGCTGGGGGCCAAACGTAAGTGTCCCTCCCATCTGAACACTACCGCCATCATTTTTGCTGTCTGACCCACTCTGTGAGAAACATCCAGCCAGTCTAAAGCATAAAGCTGACATCTTGAAACCAAGGTTGAGATCAAGACCAGGAAGCCAGGCTTCATACTGGGATGTTCTGCTAGTCACAAGCATCTGCATATGCCAGCCTCGACTTTGCCAGTGATGCCAGCCAGGTCATTAAGGAGAGGACAGTGCCACAGAAACAAGTGACCCAATTTGGACCACAGCCACTTTGCCTAATTTTGATGCATGTATTGTCCTGTGCTGTTGTGATGGTGGATCCCACTCTTGTGTCTGCTGATCCCCTTGTGCATCTCTGTTGTGTGACGTCTTGGTGCTGATATCCACAACCTGTCTGAATCACACCGGCACAGGCAACCGCGACATTAGCTTCTCTGTTACTCTGGCGGTATTCAGACAGTCTAGGTCTGTCTTCCCTGATGTCATCAGAGTGTGACACAGTGTCTGACTGTTGGTCTCTGCTTCAGGCGGGAAACCCTTCTTCACAAGGAACCCAGCCGAGCTGAAGGGGACCTTCATCCACACCAAGCTGAAGAAGAGTCGCCGGGGCTTTGGCTTCACGGTGGTAGGCGGCGACGAGCCAGATGAGTTCCTGCAGATCAAGAGTTTGGTGCTAGATGGACCTGCTGCTCTGGATGGAAAGATGGAGACTGGTCGGTTGTTTTGGATCTAACCCTAGATTTTCTTGGCTTTTCTGCAATTGTGATTTGTCAGATGTGGAAACTGTGTTGGCTTTCTCACAGGTGATGTGATCGTCAGTGTGAACGAGACCTGCGTACTGGGCTACACGCACTCCCAGGTGGTGAAGATCTTCCAGTCCATCCCCATCGGCTCCATGGTTGACCTTGAACTTTGCCGGGGCTACCCCTTACCGTTTGACCCTGACGATCCCAATACTAGCCTGGTCACATCAGTAGCCATACTGGACAAGGAGCCCATCATTGTGAATGGGCAGGAAAGCTACGACTCTCCCACCAGCCGCGGAAGCCAGCCGGGTGGCGGCATGAACGGTGCCAAGGAACCCCGACCCTACAGTCCGTCTGCCGAGGTTGCGGCTGATGGCACGGCCCCTTACCCCAGTGATGTTGTGACTCTTGCATCCTCCATTGCCACGCAGCCCGAGCTCATCACCGTGCACATGGAAAAGGGCGAAAAGGGCTTTGGATTTACCATTGCCGACAGCCCCACTGGGGGCGGCCAGAGGGTCAAACAGATCGTCGATTACCCCCGCTGCCGTGGCCTGAAGGAGGGGGACATTCTGGTGGAAGTGAACAAGAGGAACGTTCAAAGCATGACTCACAACCAGGTGGTGGACCTGCTGAGCAAGTGTCCCAAAGGAAGTGAGGTCACCATGCTGGTGCAGAGAGGTAGGCGTCCTTCACATGGCAAGAAGCTGCAGTTGCTTGTGGGATGTTACTGTTTCTTCTTTTTTTTAACTTTGTTGGTCATCAAATCTTGCCATTAAAACTCTAGGACTTCACTCCTTATATGAAGGTCAGATCTTAGTTTGAATTTATTGTGAATTAGTTCTTACCTCCACCTGCCCACGCTGTTCGTGAGCATGTGAATGCGGCTAAGTGAGTACGGGTCGGGGTGGGGGCTTTCAGAGGGGTCACTGTGCCCTGATTGGATGAGGACCCTCAGAAAGGACCTCGCGCAGGGAACAGTCCCAGTCGGGGAGTTAAATGAAACGAGACTTTGTTCTTGTGGATCTCAAGGCCTTGGGCACAGTTACAAGGAAAACTCTGTTTATGCTGCAGAAGCCCGGCTTTCAGCTGCAGTCAGTTTTGTTGCTTTTGTCGTCTTTCACAGAGAATAAATTGTAAGCTAGTAAAGGTCACATATGGCTGGGCTGTGGTGAGCAAAAGTCCCCAGTCTGTCTCGGAAATCAAATATAGTCATGCATTTTACTTCACGCTATTTTAATAGGAGGTAAAGCTAAAACCCTGTTAAAGAATAACAGCTAAAGGCATTATTGTTAGCACAGAGTGCAGGATAATTTTGAGTTAAAATGTCAGTGGGTGGTTCCGTCTCCCCAAAGCAAGTGGCGCAGGATCTCTATCCAGCGCAGGTCAGGACCACGTATGTGTCGGATAAGCATAGCGATATAAGGCCTGCCGTCGTGGTTCCTTTGGTAGATAGTTAACTACACTATCGTGTCTGCAGTCACATATTATGACCATTAAAAGCTTGCCTATTATTAAGTGTATTAAGTATGAAGTACTTGCCTTGTATTAAGCGAAGGGCTGCCCTGGCTATATAGCCCCCCCACCTGGTTTAGGCTGTGGCTCAGCAGCCCCCGGGCATGCTTGCCCCTCCCTGGACAGAATTTGTGACCGGCTACCTTTACGGGTTCATTCCTCAGCTCTTCACGGCATGCAAGTTTTTGATTTCGGTGTCCTGGAGTGGATCTGCCGCCAGAGAGAGCGATGGTGCTCTTTAATTAGGCCTCACCATCTCAGCATGGCATTAATTGGCGTTCTTGAGCTTAGCGTCGTTCCTCGCTACGCTAAATCCGTTACAAGTCATTTCACAGGCAGCCAATTAGAGCCCCGGACGCACTTTTGCCTGAAAGCCCGAGGAAAGCTGTAATCGACAGTGTGGTTTTTATTTATTTATTTCCCCAAATGCGTTTCTTTGTGCAGGGGTCCACTGGGAATGCATGAACCTCCTTAAAGCTGGCGCGATATGCGGCACGTCTCCCGCCAAACTGTCGGCAGGCACGGGAAAGGGCTGTAAGACGGCCGACACACCGGCAACATCAGAATGGGCCTCGTGGTGAAGTCATTGACATGAAGTATGGCAGCAAGTTTTGAATCTCGTCCTGGGTGTCCTCCCGTCGACCCCTGTGCCTCCGGGGATAGGCTGTGGGCTCTAGGCTCTCTGTGACCCTGTACTCGATGAGCAGTTATAGTTCTTGGATGGATATATAAATTTTAATATAAAATGACCTCACCCTATGTCTTCATGCCCTGCAACCCCTACATTCAATTCAGCCTTTTGGATATGGTATTACAGATCCTCACTTGGATACTTAATGCATATTCATATGCTCGCAGGTAGCAATACATCAAGATACATTCACTTCTTCTCCATGTTGTCTTTACAGTAATGATATTCTGGCATAATCAGTTTAGCCTGTGCAAGGGTTTATCTAACGGTTAATGGTTTAAATGTCATCATCACTCAGAATGAGGTAGGGATCCGTTACACTATTGGGCCGTTGTGGGGGGGGGGGGGGGGGGCTGGAGTGTGTGTGCCTATCAGGGGTCGTCTTCGGGTGTGGCAGACATTGGTGTATCGGAAACGGCTGTCAGTGGTAGAAGGCCATTCTGTTAGAGGTCACCTGTCTCCAAGGTGTCAGGAATGATGGCTGGTTTGGTTATGAAGCCGAGCAGACTGACAGGTGCTTATCGCGGTACGATTCGGCAAAAGGAAGAGTGACCGAGAGCCGCTTAGGTTAGCTTGGCTACCCATAAGGAGTGTCACGGGACTGTATGTCTGAGTACATTACACTCTCAGTTTTCATGGGTTGGGAATTCTTTGTCTTTCTCATTTTGTTTTTTTCTGGAAAAGCGATTAAAATTTGTAGTTTTTTGCTCGAGGCGGATTTTAATCTGTATGCATTATTTTTGATGCTTGGCAGTCATCTAGATGGGTATTTCTTGTGGATTTGTACATATTTTCATGCCTAAGGTAAAACAAAACGTGGGGCCATGAAAATGGAATCGGTCTGTGCAGCGGGGAGGTCTCCCGTCATCCCGTCAGTGTAGAGCATCGGCTTCGGCGTGCTCTGAATTAAGAATTGCTGACGGCCCTTTGAGTCGGAGATGTCCGGCAGTATTGAACGGAGACATAGGATATTGACCAGAACATAGTCATCTTATAAATGCATAAGTTAGCCTCCCATCATTCAATTTGATTAACGCCATTGAATTGCATCACTTGCAACCTTTCAGGGGTAAAAAGGGACAAGGTGACCCCCCCACCCCTACCACCGCTAGGCCCCCTACTCCAGCTGTAAATCCTGATGTTGTCTTCCTTTGTCTCTGCTGTGGGATTCCCCTCTGTGGCCTCACCTCACCCGGCGTGAGCAAGCGATGGACCCGAAACACAGTGTTCCCGGTCTCATCGGGGAGGCTGTGGGCTGCTCTGGCTGCCCATGCGGTGTGTGGCCAGCAGTGGCCTTGTTATTTTGGTAATATTGGTAATTCATCCCCCCTCCCCCCAAAGGAATGTCCCCAACGGCACTGTCATCTTTCTGATATGACTGCATGTCGATCCCTGTGGTTGCCAGGCGACAGTCTGTCACTCCCAGCATGTCTTTCAGCTTCGTCTTGGTGGCAGATGGTCGGGCAGTCGGAGGCTATCCTTCCAAGGCCAGGCGTGTGTGTGTGTGGAGGAGGGGGGGGGGGCTGGGTGTCAGGAAGCTGGGTCCCCCCCCCCACTGGAGGCGATAATCCGAGCAGTAATAGCTTCCGTTTAGGTTCTGCTGGGTCTGACATGCCACGGGTGATGTAAGGAAGGCCCTCCCTATGGCGATGGGCATGGTGGCATCACCGCATTGCCGCTGCAGTTGGCTGTGCCCCAGGCCTCCAGCTGGCAGTTGTGTTCAGGTCCAGCCCCCTTGGCCAGGAAAGCAGGCCTGCCCAGGTTCTGCTGGCATGGCCGGGCCTCACCAAGGTCCGGTCACAGTACCATATGGGGACGGAGATTCGTCTCTGCGTGTCGGGCCACAGGGCAGCCCCCCCACAGGTTGATTTCTGGCAAGCTGCGACTCGCATCCCGTTGGGGGTGTTCTGCGTATGGTTGTTGGGGGGGGGCAGTGTTGGTTGTGTAGAGTGGGGGGGAGCAGTGTTGGCTTTGTAGCATGGACACCAGTTCCTATCCCCGTTCCCCTCTTGCTGCTCTGCCCCCCACCCTGCATAAGCACTCACACCTGGGCTTGGGATCGGTCCTTTTCTGCCACTTGTTCACAGATTTAAAGATCTGGGAGGATTAATCATCAGTCTTCTGTGGGGGGAGACCGAATGCAGCATTTTAACATTTAATACTGGTGAGGCAGGGATTAATAATGAAAGGACATCAGCCGCAGAGTGTGGGCACTGCCAGCGCAAATGGGGACGAGCAATTATCAGATGTAAGAGGCGGCATCTTCCTTGGTCTCTGGTTGCGGGCGGCTTGGGCCACATTCGGGCCCCACACAGATGCAGATCACGGAAAATTCCTGACTTCTCACTCTGTTCCGGACGTTCTGTCTTAGATTTTTTTCTTCAATATTGTAACAAAAGCGTACACCCCCCTCACGCTGGCAATTCCCCTGTAAGTGTGTGAGCGCCTCTGGAGAGTGTACAAGTCTAGCCCATCCTCTTCCCATGTGATCAGAGAGCGAGGCAGCTGTTTGTGTGTGGTGTGAAGCACCGTCAGCGAGGGGCAGGACCAGACTGGGAGGGAGGGAGGTGGGAGAGGGAGAGAGAGGGAGGGATAGAGAGAGGGAGAGAAGAAAGAGAGCAAACGGGTGAAGAACAGGGGAGAGCTGGCAATGCAAAGGGAGGAGGAGGAGGGAGAGGGCGGGGAAAACAAGGGGAGCGAGGGAGCGAAAGAGAAGGAAACAAGCTGCCTCCCGATGCTTGCAGCTCCAGCGGACGAGACAGCGGGGGAGCGGGTGCTTGAGGATGGTAAGGAGGGGGTCTGCCGGCTGTGTTCTGATCTGCACAGCCCCTCGGTGCTCCACTCTCTGGGGATGTCCCCAACGGGCATGACCCTGCGGTGTCAGGGATTGTGTTCTGTGCAAAAGATAAAAACGCCCCGATTTAATGTGCTGTGTACTCCTGTCTTACAGGGGCGGCGCCAGCGAAGAGGAGCCCCAAGCTGGTGAGTAGGGTGATTGCCGTGTTCGTCTGTTCGTCCGTATCTGTGTGTGCGGAGGTGGGGTACTCAGGTGCCCTGAATGGGCTGAGTTATGGTGTTTCGCTGGGGCTGGTCCAAGCCCCATGGGGAAATTTCATCTCTCAGTTAGAGGCTCACTCTGGGTTCCTTAACTGTCCTTCCATCGGGTCACCAGCCTCGGATTCCTCTTTGAAAAGCTGCACCTCTCAGCCTCGCTTTGCCTGTCGGCTTTCTGCGCACTTTCGTTAAGTAGAACGGCTTCTTTATCTTTGTGACTGGGAAGGTTGGTTTGCGGTCATCAGCCGGACAGCGGTGGCGGCGGGAGCTTGTCATTGCACGAGCCTCCTGTGGCGTGAGCATTTTCTGGACCCGTGACTGTCGGACGTTTGGCCGCGCTCGGTCTGCACGTGCTGTCGGCCACATGTTCTTGTGTGAGGAAGTCGCCAGAGCGCCACACGCCCTCCGTGTGTGGTCTCTGGTTCCGTCCTGCAGGTTGTGATGCGGAATCTGGTATTGAAGCAAATGGAATGTTGTTTTCACATCCCAAATCTTAGCAAGGCTGTCACCTCGGGAAGTCTCCCGTGACCTCCGCACTCCCAGTCAGGGGTGTAGCCACCCCGTCGACAAGGAGGATGGCCAGGAGTGTCACCATGAACAGTTGCTTTGTGCCCAGCCTAGCATCAAACAATTATGAAAGATGTGGCCCCACTAACATCTTTATCAGGTGTGGGGTCACATCACCTTGGCGCCCACATCACATGCTGCAGGGGATTGGGCCTGTGAGAGCATTTAGCTTGTCCATAGAGTGTTCACAATTCCCCGGGATTTATTGCTGGCGAGTTACTCTATGAAGGTTTTGTTGATTTTTGACTTATTTAGTGTCATATTTTAGGTTGTGTAAATGACTGTCATCCAAAAACAGAAGCCGCGCTCGAATGGGGCCCAAGTTTAAAGCTTTCAAAAGATTAAAAGATAATTTGCAGATCCTGAGAAATCTTTGCAGTCTACTGATGCCCGGTGCCTTTCAGTGGTAATTACCATGATGACTGGGAAGGGACAGACGGCGGTTTTGAGTGCCATGTCTTGGCCTCCTCTTGCCCATCTGACCGTGTGTGTGCAGCATAGGTGATGTGAGTGTGTTGATGGGCGCTGTGAAGGTCTGGCCCCCTCGCTCCTCCTTTTTGGCTCTTTGTCTCTATCTCTGGCTCTCTCTCCCCACTTAATGCCATCTCTCTACCGCCCCCCTCCTGGCCATACAGCCACAGCATCAGCAGTTGGAGAGGAGGGACAGCCAGGGCAGCTCGCAGCACAGCCTCTCCAGCCATCGCAGCGCCCACACTGACTCGCCGGTGCACGCTATCCCAGCCCCAGCCAGCGAGAGTGCCCCGCCCCCTCTGCCTCCCGGCCCGCTCCCTCAGGACCCGGTTGACGCCATGGCACAGAAGAAGCCCGACCCGTTTAAAATCTGGGCCCAGTCCAGGAGCATGTACGAAAATCGATGTGAGTATGCAGGCCCCGCAGAGAGGTTTTGCGGGTAATGCCCCCGCATTAGCTGTCTGTGCTCGTTTGCCGATGAGATCGTTAGCTCTAATTCAGGTTCCTATTTTTGGTGAGTACCTCCTGTCACATCGTACTCCTGCATCCATTCTCGAACGGTTTCGGGAGCAGGCAGCCCCTGGCATCCGCCATCTTGGCTCGCAGGCCATACCTTTCCCAATGCTGTGTTTAGCTTCTTGCTCAACCCTGAAGACGCCCCCTGGAGATCTTGCCACCTGCAGCCCCCCTGCCCCCAAAGCTGATCGTTACAAACACATTCATCATGTCTGGCTTTTGAAATATGTTTTCTGTTTGCTGGTGTATGTGGCCATATTTTGGTAGGCTGTGCGGTCATGTCGAATTCACCGCCTGTCCTTTACGAGGTATCTATGCTAAGATGCCACTGAGTGAAAGGAAACCAGTTGATGTCAGGTGTAGGGATTAGCAGAGCCCTCCCCCATCACACCAGTGCTTAATCAAAGATAATAATGGAGGAGTGAAAGGGCGGAACAAGCAAGATGATTTGCTCTCTGTGGCGTTTGGGGTTCAGATCAGAAATGCAGCTAGAGGGCAGCGTTGAAGCTGGAGCGTTCCCGCCTGCCCCGTTTTCTGCGTGCCTGTCGTGCAGCCCCTGTCTCCTGCCATCTTGCTCAGTGCGGCGGTGAATGGACTCATTACCCGCACGCAGTGACCTTGGTGCAGAGTGGTGCTCAGCAACAAGGGCGGCAGGGAGTGATTGAACGAGCCGCAACGGGCTGAGAGCATCTGCAGAAATATTAATTGAGAGGCTTGGAATGAAAGGAGGCAGGACAGGAGAGAGAATTCAGGAGAAACCCCCCGCCCCGACTCTAATAGCTGAGATACTCGCAGCACTAACCCTTTGCCAGTGCAGCCGAGTCACGGGTCGCCTTTGTAATCATCACCAAGTGATGGATAATATTTTGATTGCATGTGTCGCTGTAGTTAAATTTCAAAGTCACCGTAAAGACAGTTTGGTGATTAATGGCATGTCAGACGTGTGGGTCTTGGTGACAACTCAGATAGGAAGACCATTGTCTTCAGTGACAGTCCTGGTGCACTGGGAATATGTCGGAAGCTGTATCGAATGGCTGATTCAGGAGACTGTAATCTACTCCTGGAGATTTGGTGATCGAGTGGCTCTCAGCTCTGGTCTGGAGACCCACCACTCACAACTTTTTGTTCACCAACATATGACTCTACTAGTCAGCTAAACAATCTCCTAGTTACCTGGTTAAGATGAGCAGGAATAGGGAAAACATACCCATGAGGAGGGCACCAGCGGCTGGCCTGTGGGGTGCTTGACCCTCTTCATTTTGAGAGTTAAATTGCAGGTTCTTGGAGAAATTGGACTAGTTATCCCAATCACAAAAAGGTTAGCAATTATACGCACACTAAAATGTTCAGTGATAAGTATACAGCGGTTGTTTGATGAGCGAAGCGCGTATATTTTGGCCCCCACAGATATGTTTTCCCAAGCAGCCACAACTCGCAGATCTTCGCCCTGAGACTGTGTTCCTCAAAGTCTTAGGCTCTGGCAACAAACCACTGAAGTTTGTTCTCCAGGTGCTCCCAGCCCCTGTTTCACAGTGCTCCAGTTAACGGCCTGTTTGGGTTTTACTTGAGTCGTCTGCTCTGCTCTCATTTCAGCGATTGGCAAGCTCGAGTTGTCTGTGGAACACCCCTAGCGGTCCCCTACTTAATCAGGCTTCATCTTTGCGGACTCGCCTGACTGAGTGTATCTCACACCAAATTAATTAATAATGTTATGGGCTGATAACTCTTCCTGTTTGTGCATTCCCACCTTCCATATCCTTAACAGTTCAATGTCTCTCACCCCTTCTTATTCTCACCTGTCTTTATTGGAACCACTTATTGGGGTTAGGTATAGGGTTAGGGTTAGGCTTGGAGTTTGGTTTAGGTTTAGGGTTAGGGTTAGGTGTAGGGTTAGGGTTAGGGTTGGGCTTGGAGTTAGGTTTAGGGTTAGGGTTAGGTGTAGGGTTAGGTGTACGGTTAGGGTTAGGGTTAAGGTTGGGCTTGGAGTTAGGTTTAGGGTTAGCTCTGAAGACGTGCAGCATGGGATGGGGCCTGATCTCTACTTAGAGATCAGCCCTAGTTATACTGATTCGTCAGAGTTACCCATCCAGTGGGTTGACATCATCACCCTATGTCCTGCTTCAGCCCCGTCCAGCTGCCGCATCACATCGAGGGAGACACAGGGCAGATTCGGGGGTGTTGGATTATTTGGGTGGCACACAGTGCCTGACGAGGCTGTCGGTTAATGTCAGTGGCTTCTGTTTTTCAGTGCCAGATTTCCAAGAGCAGGACATCTTCTTGTGGAGGAAGGACACAGGCTTTGGATTCCGCATCCTGGGGGGCAACGAGCCTGGCGAGCCGGTGAGTTTCCAGACAACAGAAAAAACCCATGAAAGCCAGGCACTGCTGAGGGGGGTATACTGTCTGGGGGGGTTCTGTCTGTGACTGCAGTATTTGAGTTTATCAAAGCTCTCATCAGAGGATATACAGATTTTTCATGCATTTCATGTAGGGATAATTCACCACAGCTCCATTCAGCCTGTCATTATTATGCTGTAATCACACCGCCAGGCCTTACATCTCCTCCCACACAGTTTAAAGGCTTCGAGTTTGAGACACTGTTGGCTAAAAGTTTGCGCTCCCGTCACCACAAACGCAGCTCCAGTAGTGCAGCACAGCCTCTGTCTCAGCCTTCACAGCACCCATCAGATCTGGG
>JAODJX010000129.1:14872281-14887422 GCA_026776945.1 Isichthys henryi | reverse complement strand
TCGCCCCCCCCCCCCCCCCCCCCCCCCCCCCCCCCCGCCCCCCCCCCCCGCCCCCCCCCCCCCACCCCCCCCCCCCCCCCCGGGGGGGGGGGGCGTTATGTAACAGAGAAGCTAGCTTTCACGGTGCCTTCAGTCCCATGGCTTTAATCAGGGGGAGGGAGGGGAGGAAAAAAGCCTTCTTACAGACTGCTGGTTCACACGCAGCAGAGCCCACGCGGTCTGTTCTCACGATAAACAGAAGTGCGTGATACAGCTCTTGAAGAACGAAAATAATTACACCCAGGAGTTTTCCATAGCTGTGCTAGTTACTCAAGATGAAGAGAGAGTGATATTTCAGAGAAACGGCAGCCAGCCAGTCATCGCTGGGTTGGCATGCTGATAAAACTACGGAAAAAACTTTGATCCCAGCTAAGTGACATTTCCTCTCTTGGCTCCCGGGCAGATTTACATCGGACACATCGTGAAGTACGGGGCGGCAGACGAAGACGGCCGCCTGCGCTCGGGCGACGAGCTGATTTGCGTGGACGGCACGGCCGTGGTGGGGAAGTCCCACCAACTAGTGGTGCAACTGATGCAGCAGGCGGCTAAGCAGGGCCACGTCAACCTGACTGTCAGGCGGAAGACGGGATTTGGAGGTGGGGCACGCAGCTGGCGGTGGCGGGGGGGGGGATTTCAGCTATTGTGCGTGAGACTGTTGTTAAGTGATACGTAATTCTACACTGAAGTATTGGGCTATGCTTTAGAGTGTCCCAATCCTAGGACATTAATAACATGTAGCTTGCTGTCAAATGGTCCATTGTGAAGAGAAGGTCCATCATTAGTAAGAGACCTTGTTGCAAGAGAGTCAGGCACAGTGTTTGGTGAGCCCGCATGCTGTGCTCTGGGGCTTGTATGAATCCGGAACCAGGTGCGTGAAAGACATTTCTACATGACTGGAGCCGAGATGCCCCTCACAGATGAAGACCACTACCATGGATGTAGGGTCAAGGGACCCCGTTCTGCAAGGGCCTAGTTTGGTGAGCGAACAGAGGAAGAGATATGCATTGGGGACAGTGTGTAGCTCACTGGGTTTGGATGCCATGCCCATGATCGGAAAGTCACTGGTTCAAATTCCAGTACTGGCGATGTGATGTCACCGTTGCACC
Organism: Isichthys henryi; assembly: GCA_026776945.1. Classification (NCBI taxonomy): domain Eukaryota; kingdom Metazoa; phylum Chordata; class Actinopteri; order Osteoglossiformes; family Mormyridae; genus Isichthys; species Isichthys henryi. The sequence continues at coordinate 14,886,277 of JAODJX010000129.1, read as the reverse complement.
CATGAGCAAGACCCTCAACGGCCAATTGCTCCAGGGACCCTGTTTTCTCAAATATATATGTACATTGCAAATATAAATGAATGTGGTCACAGGAATCAGGAGAGTGGGAGTCAAAGCCCCAATATATGGGCAGGGTCTCATTCTGTTTACCATAATAACCACCCTACACAGATAGGGGATTCTTTCTGGGAAAATTAATCACCAAAACTCCTTTTGTTGCATTCATTTAATTAAAGACCCAAGTCCCAAAGGTTGCATAAAATATAGTATCTTTGATACTGATCTTGTGTTCAAAGCAATCCACAGCACCCCCTCTTTTTCATTTGTAACGGGCGATGTGACTCTTGCAATTTTGCATTTCTGTACATATATGATGAGAACGGCTTTAAAATTCAGACGCAGAAGGGAAGAGATCAAAGAATCCCAACCAAGCATAAGGAATCAGTCTGATCGTGTTGCAAGTTCCCGGGAATATCTATTGCTTCTGTGCGAATGCTCATCAAGCAAGTGGTGATGTGGGTAGTCTCTGAGCCAGCCTCCCTTCCCCCCCCCCCACACAGTGTCGAAGCTGGACGGCGAGGTGCCCCCATCGCCGGCCTCATCGCACCACAGCAGCACCCAAGCTCCCTCGCTTACGGAGGAGAAGCGCACGCCGCAGGGCAGCCAGAACTCGCTGAACACTGTGAGCTCGGGCAGTGGCAGCACCAGCGGCATCGGTAGCGGCGGGGGTGGCGGCAGCGGGGGTGGCGTGGTGCCCATCGCCGTGCAGCCCTACGATGTGGAGATCCGGCGTGGCGAGAACGAGGGCTTTGGCTTTGTCATCGTGTCCTCGGTATCCCGGCCTGACGCTGGCACCACCTTCGGTAAGCCTGCCGTTGCCACAAATTCCGAAGGATACATAACAAATCAGACACATGAAATGGACACGGTAGAGCAGGGCCAGCCAATCCTAAACGTGATATAGGCGGACGCCTAGGATGCTTGCTTCTGTGGTGGCCCTGATCTGCCAGCCACTTTTGCTTTACCTTGGATGGGGGGTCCCGATGGTAACGTGGCATTGGCAAAGACCGGTACTGCAGCCGGCAGTGAGGCCTGAGCTGTTCCGCTTGGCTTGTCATCACTGGCAAGACCAGCAGCTCCCGCATTAGTGGCCATGGCAATGGGGGACTTCCGGAGCCCTTTAGTGGGTAATTTGCAGCTCCGGTGAGTAACCTGTGTGAAATGTAGCTTGGATTTCATTTACATGATAAAAGTGCGACGTGGCTGCTGACAGCCCACACAGTCAGGTGTGAGCAGCTCTGCTTCCAGTGGACTGGTGTCATCATTATCTTAGGTTATGCTAAGAATGACAGGAATATTTTCTGTCAAGCACTTTATTTTATGATAGTTGTAAGAACATTAGTATGTAAAACTGTACTTTCCCAAGGGCTTTCAAATTTAAAAATGACTGTTGTGTTGGTTTAGTTGAGTATGTGCATTTTTGACTGTTTTTTAAAGGATTTTGTAAGAGGTGGGCTTGGTGTCCCCTGCCCCCCATCATCTCCCCTATGCATGCCCTCCGTTTGCTCTCTGCGCTGCTTCTCCTGCTTGCTTTGCAGAGCCGCAGTTTTCCCACTGAACCACTGGGGGGGGGGGGCACTTCACTATGGTGTGTGTATCTGGGTAGTGTCTCTTGCTGCTTGCCTTCATCTCATTGGGGACTGTGGGGGGGTTTTCTTTTTGTGGTGGAACATGGAAAATATGGATGCTTTGTACTGATCAGCTGCATTGAAAATCGCAGTGGGATGAGGGACGGCCCTAAGGACATGCCTCCCACTGTGGAGGGGGCACTCTGTGATAGCAGTCCTCTTCTCTTTAAAGCAGTTCTCAGCCCAGTCCCCAGGGCCCCCTACACAGTCTGCATTTTTGCTCCCACAGCTCCCAACACACCTGAACCAGGTGTTCAGCGCTCTTGATTGCTCAGAGGTGCGTTGGAGGCTGGTAGGGAGCAAAATGTGGTCTCTCTGGGGTTCCAGGAGGACGGGGGTGAGAAACACTGCTTTAATGTGTTAAATGCACCAGCTACCAGTCTCTCATACAAGTCCATTATGGAGCTTAGTTGCATTTCACTAGCCATCTACGACGAAACATTTCATTTTTGGGGAGATGGCTGGTGAAACAAAATATGGTGCATAGCACTCAGCCATGGTTAAGCTGCAACACCGGGACCAGCGTCACTGTTATAAATATACTTTTGGCAGTAAGGAGCCCAAGGGGCTGTTCACACAACCGTTATGATTATGTGGCCTGTGCAAACTGTCATGCATTCAGCTACACTGCAGACACCCAGATACTCATAGCAGGGACGATGCAAGGCTCTCATTAAGAAGCGGCATCTCTCCGGTTCATGGAATCCACCTCTTTGGTCTTTGTTGTTTCTTTGACACGCATTATTAAGGCGTCGTCGGTGCCGTTTTAGGAATTTGCCTCGATGCCAGCCGTTAGACACCTCAGTGATTTTAATGCTGGAGTCTGCAGGGCGCTCGCTTCCTCATCCCACTGCACGCCGCATATTCTTGACCAGCGTTTTTCATTGTTTGCTCAGTGGCTTTGGTTGGTAACCCTTACCCTTTTCTCCCTTTTCTTTTCTCTCTTCCTTTCCCCATCTCTCATCTTCTGGGTTTCTCGGCAAAAATGTACCAAACTGTAAAATCTGCTGATTTGCTCAACTGCAAACGGTAATTTCCGGAAAAGCTGGAAATACGTGTGTGGCCATGCCCCACAAAATAGGCCGCATCATCGAAGGAAGCCCGGCCGACCGCTGTGGGAAGCTGAAGGTTGGCGACCGCATCTTGGCCGTCAACGGCTGCTCCATCACCAACAAGTCCCACTCTGACATCGTCAACCTCATCAAGGAGGCCGGGAAAACTGTCACACTGAGGATCATTCCTGGAGATGGTGAGTTGTCTCCCCCATCTGTTTAGAATCCACTAGCACCCACTGCATATTTGTAGATCTTCTTAAGTCTGTGTCTGTCAAGCTTCATCGTTCTTTATTCTGTGAGACTTATTTTCATCCGTACTAGAGTCTCCCAACTGTGAAATGGCAGACTTCCCACAGACTCAAGCTCAGTGAAAACTTTATCTGGCATGCTGTAATTGCTCAGATTTTATGCGGCACTTCTGCAGGACAGTGTCATTTAATGGTAGGCAGGTATTGAACACCAAAAGCGATGAAGGAGGTATTCACGGACTGCTCTCTGGTCACAGACAGAAACAGGGACTTTGCTGATCTTAGTGGACTTCAATAAAAAGGTGAAACGATAACAAATGATGGCCAAGTTGGCTTTCATGGTGGCACGGAAACACAGTAAAGGGTGGAGACGAACTATGGTTCGAGTTTGAGAGCTTTGCACCTGATTCTCTCTCACCCGTGTCCACTCCCTCTCCCCATCTTATAATATTTCTGCTGGGGGAGTTTGTTCATACACAAAATAGTTACCAAGGTTCATGTCGAGAGATGAGCTGATCGTTTGGGAGCAGTTGCTCGACTTGGAAGGAGATGCAGTGGTATGTTGAGGAATACATCTGTTTATGGTTTAGAGGTGAGGATGAGAAAGGACAGCTTAACCACACTTCCTATTTACGCTTCATCTCCGTGGTTTAGCTATGCTGCTTACGTCTGCCATAATTACGGTTGAGCCAATTGTCCTTATCGACAGCGACCTACATATCCGAGGATTTGCACCGCGGCTCCCCATGCTAACGCTGGAAAGACTGGAGGAGGTCCTTCAGCGCTGAGATGTTTGCAGGGGAACGTGTAACTCGGCTGTCAGAGTCTGCCTCTTGGCTCTGGAATGTTTAGACGGTGGCTTAATGCCTCACAGTATCTCCATGAGACCAGCCCATCAGGTTAAATTAAGATGGGATGGAGCCAACATGGCTGCCAGTTATGATGCATATAAAATTTACAAATATGCGAATAAACTGGCACATAGCTTCAAAAATTGGGTACATTTTTGTTACCTCTCCGCTGCCTTTGGAGTGTTGCACGTTGTTAGAATGACATTTACCCCAGGTTGAGCTGCATTCCGTAGACTATCAGAGAGGCCCAAGCCAATGAGGAATTAGTGAGTCAGACCGACTTACACGTGTACCGGGGCACAATCAGATTCTCGCCGAGGACGATGCCACCTGTAACTGGTGTAGTGTGCCACAATCTAAGGCAAGGGCATTGTTTTTGTCGCAGAGTAATGAAAATTTCACGCCGTGCTTGGAGAGGGCGGCTAACACTAGCGGGCTACAGGGCGGGATGCTGGAGTCTGTCCATGTGACCGGCGCTAGTCTTTTTTCACACAGTGGCTGACGTATGCATGGCCGTGAGGTGCGGAGTATATATTCACCCCCCCCCATTACGCGGGTAAACGCGCCCATTTTGTGGCTGACATTGGTGGAGGTGAGCGTAAAGGCAGCTATTTCAAGGCTGATCAGATTCCCTGGCTGCACTGTTCAGCCCCAGGTCCAAGCAGCGATGCCTGGCCAGTGGGTCAGAGCTGAACTGACTGAAAGGACGAGCCCCTGTCTCGTATATTGCAGAAGCTCCATTATTATCCACATAACTAGCTCAGCAGACACACCATTGCAGAAATGCCCAGATCTACTCAAACCAGGTGCTTTTATATTTTAATATTGATGCTTTTATTTGTTCTGTTCCCAATTAAGCTATGCTGTGTGCAATAAAGCTCTTTTTAAAGCTTATTTTAGAAGTTAGTACAGGGAATCTTCCAGTTATGACAGAGTTCTGTTCCTACAACAGTGTCATAGCCTGAATTTTGGTGTAAGTCAAAACACACCCTTTTTCTAATCTCTTTACAATGTCTAATTTCACTTCCATCGATGGGTTTCCTCTTCACAAACAGAACACTTGCGCTTTTAACAGTGCAAAATGGCGTAGGTAAGCGTACTGGGGGACGCCGACTCCCGACTCATACGCCGGGTTACTGCGTATTCTTCTGCCGCGCGCAACCAAACTAGTTCGCCCACGTAGTCCGAAAGTACGTCGCTAACGGCGTAAGCTGAAACACTCGCGTCTCAATTTTTTTGTTATTATGAGAGCGTCGTAAACTCGAACGGTCGTATGTCGAGACGTCATAACCCAAGGAACCCCTGCACTTACATTCTGATCATCTGGTCATTTCTTGCGAAAAGGTTTGTTGTGATAAGGGTCAAGAAATCTATCAGCAAGTACTTTTAAAGAGAACGTGCACCAACCCGATCTTGTCACATGCCCGGCAGAGTCCTCCAATGCGTCACTTCTGACCAATGCGGAGAAGATTGCCACCATCACGACCACACACACCGCACAGCAACAGCCCCTGCCGGACTTAAGGTGAGAGAATCGCCAGGCCACCACTCAGCCGGCGCTCAGGCCGTCCTCACGGGGCCCGCAGAGGACTTCATGAACACCCATATGACGTCATCCATCCTCTCCACAGAAACAACACGAAACCGAAACAGGAGTCGTTCGAATTTAAGCCACAAGCTTCTCAACCATCGGCTCAGGCGCAAGTGCCGACCCAGGTTTGTGTCTGCGTCTCACACACCACCTGGCCGTCTCTCTGCCTGCCTTCCGCACATAATCTGGGGTATAAATGTTCAATTTATTAATAAGGCACATGTTACTTTAGGATAAAAGGAAAAGTAAGCATGTGAAGTTAAGTTTAATGTGTCTTACATGCCAATTTATCTGTGTTGCTTTGATTACGTCGCATTTCAAGCTTGCAATAGGTGTTAATGTTGGTGTTTTGCGTATGAAGGCTTGGGTGCGACATAGTATGAGAGTGTAAAATTAACATCAGCGGCATCTCAGTGTCTTTGTGACGTCCCCACCTCTCCCACTCAAAGCTGGCAGCGTCATCCAGGGTCTGACGTATCGATGATTAATCGGACGCTGATGATTGCAGCTCTATCAATCATCGCTCTTTCCAAAGCGTGGCGTCTGTCCTTGGAAAGCAGCACCACAGGCGGGTTGTTGGTGACGCCTGCTTTTCCCCCCTGCTAGGAAGCAGAGTACTACTCTGTGGATCTGGAGCGTGACACTAAAGGATTTGGCTTCAGCCTCCGGGGAGGTCGCGAGTACAACATGGACCTTTACGTTCTGCGGCTGGCTGAGGACGGAGCGGCAGTCCGCAATGGCAAAATGAGGGTAGGCCTGCCCCGGCAAAGCGTGGCGAATGCTGAACCTTCAGAGACCCCGAATGTGCATTTTCCCCAAGTTAGGCTTTTCTGTCCAGCTGTACATATAGTTTAGGAATTTCCCCTGAAGCTTTAACATTTATATTCTGAGAAGAATCCTACACTTCTTTGTCTTGACATACAGTACTGTGCAAAAGTCTTAGGCAGGCAAAGAAAATGCTGTTTAGATTATCCTCGTGTTGGTGTAAAACTATGATAGTATGCCTGTCAAAGTGTGTCAGCTTAGCCGTTTCAGAACCTCTGCTAAAATCATCCTAGTATGTGCAGTGACCGTCCAGTGCAGCCATGTATTGTTTGACTTGGCCACTAGCACACCTCATACAGCTAGTCAATCTGCCACTGACCTTTTAAACCAATATATTTAATTATTTAATTGAGCTGCAGCTGAAATTTAACAAAATCCTGGAATGGCTGAGGTGCCCCTGAGGAGAAGTTTGGGAACTAAGGCGGTGTTCATCTAGCCATCCAACTAGATATCACTAACTTTTTAGAAAACAGAAGAAATTATTACTAGTTTTTATTGTGTTACTCTTAATTTACACATGTTCTAATGTTAAATTGTGTTTTTTGTTCTAAATAACTTTAATAGCATTTATATGGAATAAAACTGACCTTTTGATTGGTAACAAATCAAAGAAACAAATGAATACTAAGCTTATTGGTCAGGTGTTAGTGTTATTTAGGGGGCAGTTATTTGCGAAATCTGTTGTATGTGGATAAATGACATCAATTTGATGGTATGAAACTGCTGTAGCACAAGCCTCACAGTCACTGTCCTGAATGTACCTTTTTACTGTAACTGAGCTTCTTTGTAGCTCTTTTGAAGATATTAATAGCAGTTCTGTAATCAGGGAACTGAGAGCAGGCGTGTCTGTGGATAATATTCCTCAGGGAGAGGAGAGGCTGAGGCCGGCATCTTTTTGGCGTGTGCTTGCGTTATCGCTAGCTGACAGGACATTATCCCTCAGGCATATTTATGTGCTTTTTTTTGTCCTTGTGACTCTTCCGGGCGTGCAGGTGGGCGATGAGATCCTGGAGATCAATGGGGAAAGCACAAAGAACATGAAGCATGCCCGGGCCATCGAGCTGATCAAGAACGGCGGCCGGAGGGTGCGCCTTGTCCTCAAGCGGGGGGATGGCTCTGTGCCTGAATATGGTGGGTCCATCTACGAAAGCGTCGCTTTCTCTCACGCCTTCTCCCCCTGACGTGCTATGGGGACCCCCCCTCCCCCCCACTGGGCGCCCCGGCCTCCTTCCGCTCTGGGTCACCTGCTGTCTCGGGTGTACCGCTTGCTTCTGTGAGCTGGGTTTAGGGATGAACGCCACCGCGAGGGCTAGAAGGCCCCTGAAGGACACAGGGAAAGTGAAATGAAAGCCAGTGATCCAAGCGTCTGGAATCAGACGTTCACGACCCCTAGGATCTTTGCTGAACTTGCAGGTCATGAAATATATTGCATTTCTAAAGAACCATCCAGCCCTGAAATGCTCTGTTTAATAAATTGTGGTTGCAAAGTAAAGTATTTATGATATTTATTGAAGGTGAATGTAAGCTACTGAGTGAAGTGAGTCTTTTAGGAGACGTCATGAGAGGTTTATCCTCACACTTTATGCCATTGTGGCGGGAAATCACAAACCTGTCCGTCTCATAGACTCCTTTCTCTGTGACCATCCTCATGTACTGTAAACCTCATGGAAAAGTGTTATACTTAAAAGAAAAGAAAAGTATTACAGAACCACGAATTTAACTACTTGAGATAAACACAATGTTTCTGCATGCCAAGGTGGTCATGTTTGTGGACAAAGATGCTTTTTGTGTTGTTCATCCATAACATTTATGGCAATGTCATTTAATGCGTCGATCTTCCTGGTTATGTGTGCCTGGCCCTCCTGATGTAAATCTCTTTTCAGAATCGGAAGATTCCCTCCATGTACTGCATCATATTAAGAATGTGAATTGTCCTGCGTTAATATGACATCTCAGTCAGGCGGTGTATTTTTATACCATTTTGTATCTTCGTCCTAATCTGACAGCTACCCATGTTCTCTTCTATTGTGTTTACGATGTAAATTGTGAATATGTTACTATTGTGCCCCCGCGCCCCCCCCCCCCCCAATCTACTGTCCATTAATGCTGCTGGGTAATGGGCTCCTGTGTCACTGATTTTTCACACGGGTGGGGGCGCTGTCTCCTTGGGGTCTTCCCTCTCCTTCACAATGAATAAACTCCTTTCCAATAAAAGCACAAAGCTAGATGATAAGTCTTCGTTTTCTGCCTGGGTTGAAGATCTGAACCTTCTGGTCTTTCGTTTTTTTTCCCCTGATGTGTTTTTTTTCTCTGTTTTTCTCTCCATCCTTCTCTCTTGCTGGGCTCTTCCGCATTCCTTCAGCGATGATGGCCCCACATCTCGCTGCATGTATGAGAAATGACAAGCTGGGTGATCCCTGCTTCTACCTTATGGGCCAGAATCAAACTACGGTTTGTAGCTGGAGTTCGTTCCCTCGGTATCTGTGTGCTGTGACCTGACTCACCTGTCGCCTTCGCTGTGCTCCATGCATTCGAATCCATTACCCAGAATGCACCATTTTGCCACCCTTCCCCTATGACCGCCGCTCTCACGTTTATCCACCAGAGATGGATCCATGCATCTGCTTCTTGCATTTGACCTCTGGGTGTGTTTTGTGTCCACTGTGAAACCTGCTGCCAGCCCTCCTTTCATGGCACTGATTTACTGGCTCACTGAGGCATCACTCACATGTTCTTAACCAATCAGCTGTTGACTGTCCCCCGTGTCACCAAAGCTCCTGTAGCATAGTAAACGAAAGTAGCTTGAGCTGAAACCTTCGATTCTAGTCTGACTTAGCGGTGAGTCTTTGAGTTTAGTTTGGTTAGCCGTATGTAGACCATGTATTGTGAAACAGAATGAAACAGTGAATTAGCCCTTCGGCATTTGAGACATTGATTGCGAAATATTCAGTTGCTTAACTTATGAGGCCTATTTGTTCAAAAAAGACTATCTACAAAGAGACATTTGGCTGTTTTTGTAGCAGCTGAGAAATTCCAAAATTCCAAGCGTAGCCAGTAGCTGAGAGCCGTGAATGTAACATGTGCTCTGGTTCCATATGTTCTGCAGCGTACATCGACTGTGGTTTCCTATAAGGCGAACTTAAACTTTATTTAATCATTTTAATTACCCTAAGGTGGCTAAATGTAGAGTTAATTTTGAGGTGTAAGCATTTGTTTAATTTACTGGCTTTTTAAATATGGAAATTCACTCGTGCATGAAAGTCAGTTTTAGACACTATTCCACCAAAATACTTAATCAGTATCAAAAAAAAAATTGCGCGTTTCACAAACATTAACTCAGGCATTCAAAAATCAAGAGTAAAACACTTTAGGTTTGTCCACTGGGTTCGATAAATAAATTTAACCAACTGTTTTCTGCAGATCTGTAGGCAGCTTTGACTGTTTCTCGACCCCTCCTGCATTATTGCTTTTGGCTCACAAACACTAATATTTTGTATATAATATGGTGCTGTGTCATTAGATTTAGAATAATCAAATAACTAAGTATTATTAACTGACATTGGCTTGAGAGCTAATAGCTTTAACAGCCTTGTTGCTCATACAGAATGAAGCAGAGAACTCAGACGTCCTCATTGTATTTATCCACAACCCCTTATATATGTTACAGACGGCAGCAATGACGGCAACAATCCCACCACCAGTACACAAAATGTTTCGGAAGTGAAAACATTACCACCAAACACTCGATTACACGCGTCATCGGAGTCCAATTCTGCAGCAAACCTTCACAAATCATCACGGGAGGAGGACAAGAGGACGAGAGAGGAACTCGATAGCAGGGAACATGGCCGGCACTCCCACCGGCACCACCATGGCTCGGGCAACCATTCCGGCCACCACTACCACTCCCCCGACAAGAAGGGCACACACCACAGGCGGGGGAGGCGGTCGGAGGAGACCTCTGACACCAGGAGGCGTAGTGGCGACCATGACAGGAGACACGACCACCACCACCGGAGGCATCACTCTCCTGAAAGCAGGAAGCACAAGACTTATAGTGCAGAGAGGTCGTCGAACCAATATGAGAGGAGGCACGGGCACCATAACTCCCACCACCATGGCCACCACCCGAGTCACCACCACACCTCACATTACCAGCAGCATCGTCACCATCATTCACACCAGCGCAGGGGCTCCCTGGATAGACACTCAAATGGCAATCTATCAACTGAGTACACAAGGGAGCCAAATACATATAGGCATCGAGCTCGCTCCGTCGACCAGCTCCTGGACCCATCTGCAGAGAAAACGAGAAACAGGCTTTCTGATGAGGTTCCCAAGCTTGAGCAATCCATGCAGAACGACCCCCCTGCTGTCGACCGTTACAGGGAGAACACCTCATTCATGGAACGACCTGCTGTCGACCAGTTTAGAGACAACGTCAAGAACCCACCAGCTATTGACCATTATAGAGAGAACGTCTTTGAGAGTAACACACCTGCCGTCGACCGTTACAGAGAGAATAACCTTCAAAGAGACCGTCCCCGCATGCCGTGGGAAGACACATCAGCCAGGACCAGCTCACCGTACAACACCTACAAGACAAACAGTTTACTGAGGGAACCATCGCCCGACCAGAGTGACAGGCTTGGGCAAACCCTGGACGACCGTTTGTCTGAGGTATCTTACAACTCAGAAAGCCTTCCTCGAGGGTCGTCCCTGGAAGGAGACTACCCAGTGGAGACGGCCGCATCCAGGATGAAGGAGTTGTATGGCACACTGAGATCCAATGGCAGCCTAAGTTCCCAGAAGCTCCTCGAGCCCAAGAGGAAACCCTACAAAGAGAACCCCCGTGACCTCAGCATTTGATAGGACCCCCAAGCTGCTACCTGTACGTGTCCAGACACGCCCTGCTGCCATGGAAAATGTGGACCCCGCAAACTGAAGTAACTGTTCTGACATTACACCCATCGTTCCTTTATTTTTCGGTTATGAGTTGCCTCTTGCGGGCTATTAATTTGAATTTCTATGTGTTGTATATTTGTGTGAATTTTATAAAACAGCAAGAAAATATGTGCCTAAAAGTGCTGTAGATGATACTTTTTCACAAAAGAAAGGCTTTTTAAGCAGCCGTCTGGTTGCATCTCCCCCTCCCCACCAAGAGAAGCCGCACATGTACACACACCAAACATCATCTGCTCTGCATGTCTTATTTTCGTGCCCATTTCCTTGGATCTGTTAGCGTTTGGTCGCTGTAGAGCACAAGTTGTCGGTTTTTCGTATTTTTTCCCCTAACATTTGCAGAATGTGTACATCCAAATTAGTGATCAAATGATCAGATCTGATTTTAAAACATCGATGGGAAAAAACCAGAAGCTATGATATTGTTAAAAATAATATATTCTAATTCTGCTAAGTATTTGTCTGAATATTTATTGAAGGGTGAAGGAGCCCATAGAATGCCACTGTCTAACGCTTAGGTAAATAAACCACAGAACCAAATGCTTCGACTTATCAAATTATTATTGATTTAATGTCTACTGATGTTTACTGCTGTACATAGTCTACCTGTTTTCTAAGCATTTTCCCAGTAACAAATTCACGGCATGTCCTCATTGTATGGTAGTCCAGTTTATCAGATTCATACTGACCAGATTCACTGTTACTTGTGTGGTAACCACCCCCCCCCATCTGCCCATAAACTTCTTCATTTCTGTGATATTTCGCACACATCAAATTGCAGGACATTGCAGGCGATCGAAGAGGACAAGCTAAGTAACTGAGGGTTACTCCTTAGGATTCACCAAAGTTGCCATATTCTTTTACCTTGTATTTCCAAACAATACTGTAAATTTAGTGCATTACTGTGACAGAGAAAGTTTGTAAATGCATAATTTTTGTAGAAAACCGAACCGTAACATATAGGTCTTTGGGCTCTTCACGTACTACACTGTACCTTCTGCACATGCATGACCAGCGGTAATTGGCCCTAACTGATCCTATGAGTGTTGACTACATTGTACGACCCCACCTCAAGTCTGCCCAGGAAACGGTTTGTCGGTGCATTTGAGTTGGGTTCCACTTCCATCCAAGCAGCCTTTGGCGCATGTGTGTGTAAGAGTGCGGGAAGATGTTTTATATCGTGATCCATCTGGTCACGTTAAACGCAACTCAGCTTTGGCACCCAACAAACTGACTGATCGGCTTCGCTTGACAGACACTGTTTTGGGCAGGGCAGGGAGCTGTGGGATCGCTTTGGCGCCCCCTGCTGCACATCTCCAATATATATTATGTCACCTTCTGCATTACAAGGACAACTGCGCAAAAAGCATTGCGAGTTTTATCACTGTTGTTGCTATGGTACTGTAATTAAATTAAACACTCAGCCATCACCTGTACAAAATTTACTGTCTGATTAATAGGATCCTGGTGGCAAGAAAACTGTTGCCTTTTTCTTGTATAAAAGAGACTTTCTAACAAAGCTTGTCTGTGAAGAATGTGATATGTGTTTATATTTCCGAAATGAAACAAGTGATTTGTTGAAAATATTTTAATGTATTTTGAATCAGGTATGTAAAGCTGTTTTAAAATGAAATCACGCATATTTGGTTGGGTTTGAATTTCCTTTTAACAGGCCTGCTAACATATTATAAAGACATTGTATGCAGTATTTTTGTTTTGTTTGTTTTGTTTTTTTCTTGCAATTTGCTCTGAACATAATGCTCTCCAGTGTGTCAATTAAGAACCAGTATATGGGCCAATCTTTTTTATGAAACACTATGCATATAGAAATTACATAATCGATAGCTTTGTTTGAACAATAAAGCCACCTGTAACACAATGTATGTCAGACATTGCATTAGCTGTAGCGGTAGATCAACTGGGTAAAGCTTCTTTCCTGAGACTGGACTGCAATGTATATGTAGCTGTCAGAGAGAAGTCTGTGAATGCTATTTTTATTATCAATAAAGTTTTCCATGGAAATTCACCAGTGTGTCAGATTCCAGCGAGCACAAAAGCTAAATCAAAAGCCGAATCCCCTCAGTGCAGAGGACAGGTGACAGGTGGTCCTTCTTTTTCAGGTGGTCCTGTTGGGTGGCAGGATCTCTTAACAGCATTAAGTTTATCTAGATCCTTCTAAACTTGGGGGTGCCACCTTCTGTGTTTATCCTAAGCTTATTGGGGAACGGGGGGGGGGGTCTCATTTTCTCGGTGTGCAGCTTCTTTATAACTAAACGTCTTCTAACCAAAGTGAAATTCATCAAAACACAAGAAGGACGAAGTAAAATGTAACATCCCATCAATGCTTTTCAACCAATCAAAACTCACAAATCAAACTCACTAAATATAGATGGTCCCCCTACCCAGTGCCTTACACCGGGACTCTTCTCCGCCTGGAAATATAGGGCAACCTTTCATTAGTAACAATCCATTAAGGTCATATCTGCCTCCACCCCCACCCCTCCCATAAATCCATTTTCCATGCAGCTGTCCCATGGCATCATGACAATACAAGCTCAACTGAAATTTGTTTTCATCTAGTTACTAAGATTCAACTCTGACTTAATGTCATTAACATTATTTTCTAGAGTGTTGCATTTAGATTTCCAAAAGGCTTTTGATGTTGTCCCCCACAAGAGGCTCCTACTTAAACTCAAAGTGACTGGTATTTTAGGTACCGTAGCGACCTGGATTGATAACTGGTTAACAGATAGGAAACAGCGAGTAGTTATAAGAG
>JAODJX010000129.1:14844176-14857397 GCA_026776945.1 Isichthys henryi | reverse complement strand
AACAAAGTCTGTCCCCTCCTTCCCCTCAAACCAGTGGCAACACACTAAACAAAAACTACTTTCCCACCCGGTTACATACAATATAATAAAGCAAGTACATAATATGCAAATATTTATACTTTATATATTATTACTGGTTTTTTAAGTTAAAACAAAAAAAAAAACGTATGCCAATTTTGAAAATTATGCTCCTAGAAACATCCAGGGCTCCAGACTGACTTTTTCAGCGGTACCTATAGTAGTGCTTGTACCAGCTTTCCCAGTTGGCCGCACCAGCACCTGATTGGGTCGCACCATTCTTTTTGGTGCAACGTGGTATTAATCAATGATAAATAGTTGTCCTAATTTGCATACCATGGTTTTGTATTGACGAAAGACTGACAGTGACTGGATACAGTCAGCGCTTCATATCCAAGAGGGATTGGGCGGCACAACCCCGCCGATGTGACAGTTCACACATAGTTCATTTGTTTTAAATCAAGGCAGCCCTAACTGCTGCTCATAACAGCCTGCTAGCCTTTGGTAAGCTCAGAAAATATCCCTGTTTAATTGTTTACGGCCAATTTGCGAACAACCGAAAGCGTGAATATCAGATGCAAGAATGTGATGGGGGGACGTTACTGTTTCTGCAAAGTATTTTAATCTGAACATTAGCTTTGATAATCTAACTCTCATCATCACCTGTGTCTCCCTCTGGTCTCCCTCTCCACCAGCCTTCTCCTCTTACTTTTAATTTATTTATTTTTTTAAATAATTACCTATTGTCTGCTTCCGTTTTGAACACCACAGCTTTTTGCGTTTTACGCCACGGTTTCGCCGGTTTTATCACCTGTGGGTGCACATGTACGTGCTCCCGCACGTAAGGAACGGAGAGAGAGAGAGAGAGAGAGAGCACTTCAGCAAGACACACTGAACAAGACAAACTGAACTGGTGAAGAAGAAAAATGCCACTTTCCGTCACAGTTCATTAACGAAGCAGCCGTGTAGGAGCTTGCTAATGATTATCATACACTGGCAAAGATGTGACGAAGTGAAATTTAAAATCACACTCTCAATATAAGGTCGCACATGCAGCCATCTTGGTGTCAGTCTGGAGCCCTGAGCAAAGGATGCCCTAGATGGAGTGCCGTAACCCAGTACTGGATAAGCATTTATGGACGTCGGATGGATGGATGGATGGATGGATGGATGTACAAGGTATACAGATACTACAATGTGCCAGTGAGTTTTCATCAAGGCAGACCAGAGGAAATGTAGGTAACTGGAGCACGGACTGTAGGGTAGTGATTCTACATTCAGCATCAGTGTAACCAAGGGAACAACAGGAACAACCAAGTGTTTTGTAAAAATTCGGTGCTCGACCACTAAGTCAGTGAGGAAGAAGACAGGGAGTAAACCTGCTGGCTCCTCACATAAGTGACTGCATCTCTACAGTCTGAAGCATGAAAAATGTCTCCAGCCACAGAAAATGCATCCATTGTTATGCATGCTTGGCAGCCATTGGCTGATGATATAAAAATGCAGTCGCAACAGCCATTCAGAACAAGGCGCCATTTTCTACAGCCTTGAGCTTTGTGTAAATTTCTCTCCATGTGATCAGCTCATTTTCTGAGTGCG
Organism: Isichthys henryi; assembly: GCA_026776945.1. NCBI lineage: Eukaryota > Metazoa > Chordata > Actinopteri > Osteoglossiformes > Mormyridae > Isichthys > Isichthys henryi. The sequence continues at coordinate 14,855,780 of JAODJX010000129.1, read as the reverse complement.
ACTTGCGTTCTTAGGATATCCAAACAATCCTGAGATTTTACTTCTATTTTATTTTTAAGGGTCTTTTTTGTTATTCCACAACAAAACCCCTTGCCCTCTCGGGCAGAGAAAACATGCAGTGGGCTAACCATGCACACTGTAAACATCCTGCTCCACAGGCCTTGGCCTGGTTCCGGGAAGGCCTCTCAGCCAGCTTTGAAACGGTAACGGCTCCCTCTTCCACTGATGTCCCAGCTTGTTTTGATGGATGAGGTGTGTTTGGAGTGGCCTGGCCTGTCTGCTCGAGCTGCACAGGCCCTCGGGGTAGGGGGGTAGGGGCATCATGTGTGACATGGCATATGAGGTATACAACGGGCTGCCCAACAACAGGACCAAGCCACATCCTCTTCTAAGAAGATCATCCTCTCCCAGTTTGTGATCGAACGTGCGCATGAACCTTTCGTACACATAGCTTTTCCGGAATCTCCAAGAAGAGAAATGGCTGTCACTTGTGTTGGCAAGTTCACTGCTGAGTAGTGAGGGCCAGTCTGATGAGGAAGCGAGTGAGAGAGAGCAGCTGTGAAGGTCAGATGGAGCGGCAGGACAAGAACAGCTTAAGACGGGCTGCTAATGTAAGCAGGGGGAGATGTGCTGCCTTGTTTGTGATAAAACTCGAAATTGAGGTTTATTTAATTATTTGGTGGCAGGAAAAACTCCCCCGTCTAGAAGGAGGGAGGGTGGGTAAGTTTACCTCTTTGGGGGAGGGGGGGGGGTGGGTAAAGCCAGTGACCGCTAGTTCAAAAGGGGAGTTCAAAAGGGGAGTTGCATACATCTGAGGGACCCCGCGTCCAACAGGCAGACTGCACACTAACAGGAAGTGACACTGTAAATCCAGGTGTGTCACCACATCTGGGGATGGAAACATGAATCCCTCTGGATCAAGCTGTGGAGGATCGTCAGCTGCATAATAATGACCCCTTTCTCCGCCAATGGACATGATTGTCACATGCAGTATATTAGTCATTTATTATTAGTTCTACTCAGCACGTTCTAATTTCATAGTTTTTATAAAGATATTATGATGCTTGTTATAGGCATGATGATGAATAAACCCAAGCAACATGGACTGTATTCGGGCATGGGAGTGGAGACAAGCTTAACAGTGGAAAGGAATGGAAACAATGGAACGGAAACATAAGACAAGCGTTTTGATTTCAGGAAGCGGAGAATCCATAAAAAATAAAGGGCTGTCAGGCATCAGCTAGGGCTAGGAGATGTAGGCCCTGGTGCTGCACTGGCCCTACAACCAGCTGAAGGGTGTGGGATCTGTGCCCATGTCTCATTTAGCCCCACTCATTCTTCACTGACGTTACATTAGACACAAGGCGGCAGGTATGTGTCTCATGGGACACTGGGCACGTGGTTGGAACGCTACCAGAACACAATGCAGGTCCAATTTTTCCAGGGACTGGCTGACCCTGTTTTGAATAAATGTACCTCGCTTTTATTAAAAGTACAAAATGTAAAAGATACCTGCTGAATAAGCAAATATAAACATGCTAAATAGACGTTCTCAGCACCTGTTTGCAGACTAACCCACACTCCGGCCCCCCACACATACCGTTCAGGTACAGCTTTGCAGTAAGAGTGAAGCATATAAGGAAATGAGTGAAGGATTCACCTTCAATCATGGCTTAGGAGGGGTTCCATCCTCAAGGGAGAGTACATCCGCACTTCACAATGACCGGGTGGGGGCGTAGCTCATGGCCTGGCTGACTGCGTGCTCTCTTCCTGTCACTCGGGGCTTTACGGGACGTCCTGGCCGGAATAGACTGCTCCCCTAGGGCACTGACGTGCGAGGGTCTGGACGCGAGCACAGGAAGTGACGTCTCTTGCTTCTTCTGACGTGAACTGTAGTAAAGAATGGGCCAGTATGAGCAAGTGCTTAAAATGGCCCGGATCTGTGGGAAAATGCCATGTAGGAGGCACAGAAGGAGCACGCATACCTGCCCAACCCCCCACTTCCTGATGGCTTCAGCCCCTGCGGACGCAACAGTGTTACGCTGCTCCTGCGCAGACAGGCCTGCTGACATCAGCGTACTGGGTTACTGCACACATGTCTGCAGCCGGGATAAGTGGGCGCGATTTGGCGGACTCGCAACCCGACTCGAATTGCAAAACAGACTAAGCCGGTACTGTAAACTTCCTCCAGGATTGTTCTTAAACATTCCAGAACATTCTGCAACACTTCCATTAGATTCATTATATACACAGAAGGAGAATGCTGTCCAGAATTATCACCCAGTGAATATGGTGAATTTCATAAAAGAATCACAGAAATCAAATAGAAACTTAACGCATAAGCGACAAGTAGGCCCAGGGATATCTTAAAAGTAGTGCATGAACATGACAGGGAATAAATGCAGGGACAGTTCATAGCAGATGAGGTGATTCAGTGATGCAGTGACACAAACACACCATGACACAGAGACGCCAGTGACACAGTGTTCCAGTTCACAGCAAGCAAGACACTGGGGCTATGTCATGAAGTAGTTGGGCCCTGAGAGGTATCTGAGTTGAAGATTCCATACTAGAGTGGCCCAGCGACAGGCTCCTGACCCAGCGACAGGCTCCTGGACCGGGGATGGGTACAGCAGAACTTGAAAGTAGTAGGTGATGTGCAGGAATTTATAGTGACAACTGCTGAAGGGGAAGGCTTCTTGGAGAGAGTCACAGTTTGGGGGTGGGGGGTAAACGTTCAAATACAAGATGTGAGCTATGTCCCCTTATCTATTTTTTGGCGGTGGGGGGCTTGCAGATTCATCTTGTGTGACAGGCTACCATTACAACTGCATCACACATTAAGAACAGATTAACCTGGTATACTCTGAATGAGCTTCCTGTGTGCGGGGCAGCAGGGAGGGGCAGTGACATCATGACCGGTACCGAATTCATATGAAATGGTCTAAATTCTGGCTGCAAAAAAAAGCCGTACATCAGAGCAGGCTGCATGAATGTGTGGTTGCCTGGACAACATGCGCACAGATTCATGGGAGTGCGGGCGGTCTGAGCTATGACCGTGATCAGGCAGGACCCCAATGCAGCCAGAACCCAAGACAAACTCTCACTTTATGACCCATCCCACAGTCATGATGTCACCGGGGCGGGTATTCAGACGGTATCGCTGTGCCTTTAATCCACAGAGCGCACGCTCCCCAGACACTGGGCCATCTGCCCCGTCAGACAGGAGCAGAGTGAATGCAGATAGGGCTCTGGAAGTTCCCAGCATGGGGGAGGGGGGTAATTCTAGGAACTCTGGGCGAGCTGGAGGTTCAGCTGAGGCTAAATAAGAAGGGAAAATGCAGCAGCAACCTCAAGCAGGGGGCAGTCAGTGAGAGAATTAATAGCATCAAAGTCACATCAGCATATTTGACTACATTACCTTATTTATATGGAGGTAATGATCTCATGGGCGGGGCGGCATGGTGGTGCAGTGGTTAGCACTATTGCCTCACACTTCTGGGACCCGGGTTCGAGTCTCCGCCTGGGTCACATGTGTGTGGAGTTTGCACGTTCTCCCCATGTCGTCGTGGGGTTTCCTCCGGGTACTCCAGTTTCCCCCCACAGTCCCAAAACATGCTGAGGCTGATGGGAGTTGCTAAATTGCCCGTATGAGTGCATGTGTGAGTGGCTGGTGTGTGAGTGTGCCCTGCGATGGGCTGGCCCCCCAACCTGGCTTGTTCCTTGCCTCGTGCCCATTGCTTCCAAGATGGGCTCCGGACCAGCGCGACCCATTAGGATAAGTGGTTTTGAAAATGGATGGATGGATGGATGGATGGATGGACCTCCTGGGCACGGTGGCTCTGTGGGAAGCACTACTGCCTCACCTCCAAGGTTGGGTGTTCGAGTGTCAGTCTGGGTACGTGCATTTTGTATATTATTTGGGTTTCTTCTTGTAGTCCAAAGATATGCAGTTAGCCTAATCTGCGCCTTGAAATTGCCCATTGAATATGATAGCGTGTGTGTATGCATGTACACTGTGATGGCCTGGCGCTCCCTGCCTGGTGCCCTGTGCATCCTGGGATAGGCTACAAGCCCCTGCAGCCCAGACTGGGATAGGCAGCTAGAAGATGGATACATTAACCTCACCTGACCCAGTCTGCAGGACATTCTGCTGGGTCCAGTAACTTTAAATCTAAAACAGGACCCAGATAAGGCAAGTGATGAGTATTGTAACGGCGCTCCCAGCCACGTGACGTGTGAAGCGGTGAGTATCGTAATGGAAGCATCACAATAAGGGGATAGATTATTTATATAATATATATATAATCACTGTCCATGAAGCCTAATGCTGTCGCACGACTCTAAGGGCTGGGCTGAGCTTAGCTTAGCGACACGATGCTAACAGTCTGACATGAAGCCTCACTTGATGTGTTGAATGACACAGTGGCCTCACCCTGTGCACATCTACAGCAGCATGTAATGTCGCACCTGAGGGGCCACAGCCAGGCCACTTCTGCCAGCCCTCTTTCATTGGGCCCTCTGCACTATTCCCCAACCATGCAGAACAACACCGGCACTCAGCTTTAAATAATAACAGTCAGTGGGGAAGAGACAAGGGCCGATCTAATTAAAGGCTCTTCATTTCCCCCCAGGACCAGTATCGGAAAGCAGTGGTTTCTCTTTTCTTCGGTCCGGTTTGCGGCGTGCTGAGAGGCTGCAGGTCCCACCCCTCCTCCCATGACCGGGTGGGGCTGATTTCGCAGATCAGAGCAGTAGGTCACTGGAGGGTGGGGGCCCATTCAATGCCGGGGGACGGGAGCCTGTTCGGCTTCCTGATGGCTTATCAGGCCGCTCCCAGGACAGCCTTGTGTTCCCAGCCCACTGGTGAGAGGGAGTGTCAGGGCTGGCCTTCCTTTGGAGATGCCCTGCTGCCGCTTACACCCCAGCCCCGCAGCACTAGCTGATGCGTCCGCTGACTCACGCGTCCGCTGGCTCATACGTCCGCTGGCTCCACTTCCTCCCGTCTTCACCTGATTACAGCTTCTCGCTTGCAGTCTACCACCAGTGTTCTCAACCCATTCCCAGAGCTGATGTATTCCATGAACAAAACATCAGCTCAAGTATTTTTTCTGCATCGCAGCAGAGTCTTCTGTGTGATCTTCCTCTCTTGCCTCCATCCAACACTTGAATGTCAGCAGAATCTAAATGTAATTCTGTCTGTCAGTGCTTCTTCTCATCCACTGTGTTGCCCTGCAGGCTCCACTTGAGAAGCCTGGCTCCCTCACCAATAGCGGCAATTCTAGGATTTTTTAAAGGTGGGTGACATAAGAGGGACCATTCATACAGAGGGGTCACCCATATTATTACCCAATGATATGTTTTAAATTGATGAGTGACAGGGGAGGGAGTTCACCAGGGGCCAATCAGCTTTCTGCTGAGGTCACAGCCCCTCTGGCCACACCCCTGTATACACCCCTGCTCACAAAATTGTGACAGTGTGAGGTTTTTGGTATCATTTTTCTGCTTATTTGGCTATATGCTATATGCTTGGCATGTGTTTGAAAGCTTGTTATTAACCCAGATGTAAGCACCATAGTTAATTTAGCCCAATCTTGCCTTATTTCGAGATTAATATGTATTGATAAACCATCCTTCCCATAATCCTCCCTGGGTGTGGCTTTCCTCATGCCCTGTGCTCCCAGGATGACGGACGGGCATCCATCTTCTTTTCACAACACAAACTCTTTCTATTTCTTTAACAATCTATTTTTAAATGCACGCAAGGAATTTAACTGAATTGAAACAGGAGAGGTGGGCTCCCCCATTGGGGGATTCAGAGTGGGAGGGGCTGTTTATCCGGATGGTAGAGAGCTTTCTACCGGCAATGGGGGGCCTTCAGCTAGGCCTGTGGTCATTTTGTGGCTTTACCTCCCTGCTTGGTTTACTCAACTTTAATGCTGCGAATCAGAGTCAGGGCTCCGTTTCTCTGAAACTCATCTCGCCTGCAAGTACAAGAAGCAGCTGTTGCCTGATACCATCTGCCTGTGGGGCTGTAAACACTCTCCTGCTGTAGATTAACCTTTTCCCGTGAAATGTGCTGAAGAATTACTGATAAATGAATGCTTTAGGCTTCAAATGGGCTCAGTCAGACGATCCCGGACATGAGCTGTCCAGTAGGGGCAGTGGGAATTAGCCCCCCAACTTGGGTTGAGATGACCGAGACCAGGGACAGAAAACCTGTAAAATGTTACGCCAACATTCTCCGGCTTTTCTAACAATACTGCTGACCATTTATTGGCATGAACCTCGAGTTCAAGTCGATAACATTTGAATAAAAGCTTTGCTGGTGTTTTTTCTGCAAGTTTGCAAGAACTAATTCACAAACAATGTTTGGATGAAAACAGGCTCCTGTAAAGATGAGCAATTCTGGCACGTAAACAGCACTGTCTGCTGCACTGTTCAGTGTTAGACAACCCTCCATTATCAACATTTTAACTTGCTGAACAAGGCCGAGGAAATTGTGGGAAGGAAGAGTGAATAATGCCTCAAAGAATTAAAAAGGGATTATGTATTGCTGAAAATAAATATCCGTTCATTCAATGACACTTGAACATTAACAAACAAAAAAAAATAGTTTTCTGAGTTTTTTTTTGTTGGTTTACATTGTAACCCATCTGAAAGGGATGAACGACATCGCAATGGAAGGATGTCACATGTTCAGATGGTCTGTGGGGAGATTGATGATTGTTTTCCTAAGATTCCTCAGTCTTTCTTGGTATTTAGCAGGGGCAATACTTTTGTCCCACGGCTTAATGTAAAAATTTAGAAGTAATTAAAAATATTAACTCTGCCACCACACGTCACATGCAAAGTGTTACAACATGCAAGGCTTCTTTAGTGAGGGTTTGCATGAATTTCGCCTCGACCAATGTGACCATTTTCTTGGCAGTAGTTGTGAAGGACTCTCTTGTCTCTTCTTTCATTTCTGGCACATCTCCTCTCTGATGTTTCTGTATAACTGTTGAAATTTATTCTTGCTGTTCGACACTCAAAGTGATATGGGGACAAGGCAAAGATGGATATTTTATTGAGCCTTCTGGACAAAAATTGCACCAAATCCTTTGATTTATGCATGTGTTGACATCACCATTAACTAACTTCTGAGAAGTCAGAAATGAAGGAAGTTTAAAAATGGTGTGAGATGGTGTGGGTTCCTCTCATATTTTGTGTTTCCATTTAATGAAAACTCAAACTGTCACTAATGAGATAAGGCTTTGTGAGAGGGGTTGCGCAAAGACCAACTAAGCATCTTAAACCACTAATTTCATTAATCCAATAATCATTATAAGAACAGACAAGCTTGGCTGCTCTTCCTGATAATGACCAGAATTTCCACAAGGACACCATCATGTTGAACACTGACAGGTGTGGTATATCAGTATGAGAGGTGTAGTACACCATCATCCCCTTTCTGGCCTTTTAATTATTCATCAGGGCCTGTTAATCATGCTGAACATCGAGAAAAATCAATGCGTAGATGTGGTATGCTAATCGCAACTGCCGTCTTCTGTTTGGTGGCCCCAGTGAGGACGCCTGTCTTCTGTTTGGTGGTCCCAATGAGGATGCTCGTCTTCTGTTTGGTGGTCCTAGTGAGGACGCCCCTCTTCTGTTTGGTGGTCCTAGTGAGTACGCCCCTCTTCTGTTTGGTGGTCCTAGTGAGGACGCCCCTCTTCTGTTTGGTGGCCCCAGTCTGAACGCCCCTCTTCTGTTTGGTGGCCCCAGTCAGGACACCTGTCTACTGTTTGGTGGCCCCAGTCTGGACACCCGTCTAGTGTTTGGTGGCCCCAGTCAGGATGCCCATCTACAGTTTGGTGGCCCCAGTCAGGACACCCGTCTACTGTTTGGTGGCCCCAGTCAGGACGCCCGTCTACTGTTTGGTGGCCCCAGTCAGGACGCCCGTCTTCTGTTTGGTGGCCCCAGTCTGAACGCCCATCTGCTGTTTGGTGGCCCCAGTCAGGACGCCTGTCTACTGTTTGGTGGCCCCAGTCAGGACGCCCGTCTTCTGTTTGGTGGCCCCAGTCAGGATGCCTGTCTACTGTTTGGTGGCCCCAGTCAAGACGGCCGTCTTCTGTTTGGTGGTCCTAGTGAGGTACTGGAGGTCAGCTGTATCCTAGCTGTCTGATCAATGTCCGCTCTTGTGACAAATCTTGAATATTTGCATCCTGCCCAGTGTCCGCTGGGTTGACATGTGACACATTTATCGGTGCCCCTGTCCCTAAATCGTGACTGGCGTTGGACTTGGTAACATTTTGGTAGCATTGCTAGCTTGGCATTGCAGGCATTGGCCAGTTTTTTTTTTATTCAATGACATGAAAGACAATGAAGTTTTATAGATGGTACACAGAAGGAAAATCCTATATGGAAGTTAAAATCAGTCATCCCTGGGTCAAGTCTTCTGTGGATCAGCCAGGCAGTGGACTCTGTCCCATGATGCTTGGGGGCTGAATTCATGAATTCAGCATATTTTGTCCTCCGCCTGTCCAGCACCTAATCAGGAACAGATCTGTTTCTGCATGAACTATGGTGCGTAAATTGTGTGACTTCCTGTGGAGTTACAGTGCATATCTGTATACAAATTGAAGGAAATAAACTAGATCAAACTGAAAAGATTATAAGTGTATAAGAGGATGAAAATAAAAGTGACTGTAAATATTATATTTTTACAGCGCATTAAGTATAAATACCAACATTTTCCCCCTTCTGACTAAAGGTCAACATCCTATGAGGAGAAATAATTTTGTGCAAAAGGGCCTGTAAGCAGAACTAAATCAGCAAATATCCCGCAGTATCCTGCTTATATTTGTGACAGCTCTAAGCTTTAAACCGCAGAAACGCAAAACAAATCTGAGGCATTACAGCATCACAACACAACATTTTCTGAAAAAGTAATGCCCAATCAGTTTCTTTTTTTCAAGAATGCCTAAAATGCCTTTTCACGTCTTTTCAAAGTCCCCAGTCAATCTGTCTTTCAGCCGGTATAAATGTTAAATAATGAATCGGCTTCCGCAGCGACGTTTCCCCGCCAGTCAAGCCCGTCCTCTGCAGACAGGAATTCTCTACCACTTTGGCATTTTCCCACGGGGGCTGAGGAGGACGTGTGCCGTGTGATCTGTCCCGTTTTCGGCATCCTCTCCTTTCCTTTCCTAACGCAAAGTAACGTTTCCCGCACTCCACAAGGTGTCTGCCATATGATAACTCCGATCCTATAAAACATCATCGTGTGCTCACTTGCTGACTGAGACAAGAACCAGATTCAAAGCGTCCATAACTTAAGAAGGCAGACAAGCAGCATGAGTCCCAGTAACATGTAATATTTACATTTCAGGGCATTGCGGAGTCCTAGTATGGAATCGTCTCACCTTTCTAACACCGGCTCTTCACAAGGTTCCTGGACCAGATTTATGATCACTTTACGAAATGTTCTAGCAGTCAAATAAATATGTTAATAAATAAAACAAAAACAGGACATTTAACCAACAATGTTTGTAGTGGATAGCCAGACAGAAAATAAGATGTCAATCAAATAAGCCTAGATTAATGCGTTAAGAGCTTCCATTTAAAGTGCAGAACATGGGATAAATTCTGCATGTCTGCAGCTGCCATAATGGTGTTTTTGCTGACGTGTTTTTGTTGTCACTGCTGTAGTTGTACTGTACAATGGATTTATTTTATGGTTATAACAATTTCCGCATTACATATGAATCTGAATACCATTTTTAAACTATTACACAACAGGACATGATGTGTATTTAACAGAGACTCTTTCAGATGTGGATATTTTTTCATTTATTGAAGCCATTTTTAGCTTTTTCATCTTAGTATTTTTAGTTTATTACAATGTTATCAGCAACAATGTGTGTCCTGCTTGTCAAGACAGAAGGAGTCAAGTGAAACAAATTGTGTGTGTGTGTGTGTGTGCTGCTGGCCAGCTAGCGCTGTCTGATTAGCCACATAGCTAACCCAGTTCTATGGCCAAAGGACAATTCAGAGGGCTACTTAGATTTAATATTTTTTAAAACAAAGAGTGTTAACAATTACCTAAGATCATATATAATAAAAAAAAATCATCCAAGTGAAACCCCTTGGTTGTTTTTGAAAACACAGTTATTCTAGGAAACTAAAAACGTCAATACGTTTATTTAAGTGCCCTTCAGCATCATTTGTGGGAAAGAATTTCACGCATAATTATTAGATTCGAAACAGTGACTTGACACACCAGAGCTTGTGCCTCTCTGCAAAAATACTTAACCTTGAATTTTTGGTATGATTAAGAAGGACGCTGGAGAGATTTACCGTAGGTGGACAGCTGAGTCACCTAGCAGAATACCAGTTTCTGAACACACACACAAAGGGCACGCTTCCTCTTGGCACTCTTCTCAAAATCTGAAGTTCCTTCATGTTTGACATCCATTTTCTTGACCCAAGCTGGAACTGAACACAGTAGCATAACATTTTGGTTGTATTCGATGATAAAAATCTCATATTTAATTTCTTACGTTTAAAAGGATGGGAGTGCGCCAGAGGCACTAATCCGCTGAATAAAAGACTCGTACCAAACAAATATCCTACAATGCAATCTATGTACAGTGGTGCCTGTGGTTCACAAACATAATCCGTTCCAAGAAAGTGGTTGCGAACCAATTTTTACGCAAACAAAGGCAGTTCTCCCCAAAAGAAAGCATTGAAATTTGATTAATTCGTTCACAAGCCTACCAAATAATTTTTATTAATTAATTTTCTAGTTTTTATAGTAAAAACTTCAAAGAAAAACACAATATAGTGTGGCGACAGGCAGACTGAGGCATCGCGGGGGCAGAGAGAGACATGGAGACTTGCTTGCCGGGGAAATCACGCACTTTATTAACAGTCCTTAACCCTTGTACTGTTGTTGTTGTTAATGTTAATAGTTGCATTTCCCTATTGTTGCACGTGTGTTTGCCCATGTCTTGTGTGTACCCAGTCCGATCCTAGTGTGTATTTAGCGTATGTAAATCTTCCACCATGTGTGTATGTTACAGTTGAGGGTCTGACAAGCCTCTGTTTCCCGTCTGTTTATTTGGGTTCGGTGCTCGTTGGGTGCCTGTTGTGGTCCTTCTATTTACAATTGCATGCGGGGCATGCTGGGACATGCTGGGACATGCACCCTACCCTGCGGTGCTACACCAGTATAAAAAAAGAATCTGGTCGAGGAATCTATTCGTCAACCAAATTTTGTACACGAACCAATGCACTTTTTTCGACAAAATTTTTGGTCGCGAACCAAATTGTTCGTAGGCCACAGCGTTCGTGAACCGCAGGCATCACTGTATCCCTAAAGCTTCCGCATCAGTTTTATCAGTGTAATTGTGACAAAGAGTCAAACAAGTAACAAGCAGCAAGGAGGAATATTCTGCAATATCAGACAACTGTTGTGATCGCGGCTGAGCAAACCAGCGATCACACGGGCTGGTAAGCGAAAGGAACAGGCAGGCAGGCTGATCGTACGAGCTGGGCATCACAGAACCCCCCCCCCCCCATGGGGGGGGTGGGCCGGGGGGGGGGGGGGGGGGGGGGGGAGGGGGG
>JAODJX010000129.1:14811536-14832163 GCA_026776945.1 Isichthys henryi | reverse complement strand
CTGTTATGCTGTCTGCTGTCATTTAGCACTTTTATTTGCACAAAAGCCCCATTCAGCAGTATTGTAGGCCTATATCTTCTCTGTTATGCTGTCTACTGTCATTTAGCACTTTTATTTGCACAAAAGTCCCGTTCCACACAACCTAACACTAGTTTACACAAAAGTTTAATCAGGCAGAAACCAGTATATATAAAAAGTATTTGACAAAAAAAAAATATTTATGAAAATAAGAAACATAAAATATTTTAAATATTCATTTTTATAGAAAGGGAATGTTGGCCTTATTCATCTTGCACTAATTGGCCAAACACAAGCTGAAATGCTTAATAGTCAATGTTAATAAATTACTTGTAATATTTCATACATGTCTGTCAATGGACTGTCATCCCATACAGGGAGTCTCCTGCCTCATGATGTCATATATATAAAAAACTACTGCATAATAAAGATCTTGTGTAAAATGAACAGTTAGGGGTCAGCATTTATGCTTTTGGGGTAGCAGACTGGCCCAGATGTGTACGGGTTCATAATGACCACTTAAGTCATTAAGATTAGCTTGTGATTCTGCCTGGATTTCAGCAGTTAGTACAGTGAAGTGATTAATTGTCCTCCGCATTTACCCCATATGATATGATATAGCAGCTGTCTGTTAATTCAGCTCCTGGGGGTAGTACCTCGCTCAGGGTACCTGAGTGGTACTTTCGATCGTTGTGTATTCAAACCAGTACTCTTTCGATTATAAGGATGCTTCCCTAACCATTAGGCCGCCACAGCAGGAAAGCTAGTGACTCAGCCCTTCCTGCTGATCTCACACATTACATATCTGTTCCAATACGCTCTGATGTGATGGTCTGCAAAACCCATACGAGCTGCCGTTCTACGCTGTGTCCTTTTTGGGCTGCTCTGTGATCTGTAGAAGGGCCGACCGAAATCGCAGCTATTATGGCTGGAATGCGGAGGCCAGCTCCCAGGCCGGTGGGGGGGGGGCTTGCTGTCAGAATGAGCGGCTATGATCCAGCTGACCTGATTGGATCATGCTCAGACTGCACCATGAGTCCGTCAGTCATGAGAAGTGGCCTTGTGGGACAAGGAGAGCACAATGGTGTACACCTCTGTCTGCGTGGGAAAGGCGCTACATCACCAGGTTGTTATTTTGTTACACTCTCCTTGTTTTGTTTTTTTTTTGGGGGGGGGGGCGGTCACCACTGTGTGGCTGTCATCCACTCAGCGTCTGGACTGTCCAGTGCACAGAGGCCCTGCCAGCAGGATCCGGGCCAGATCATTCTGGAGGCCCTGACAGCCGCAGAATGGAGCCTGTGACCCAGAAGACAGAACCATATATAAAATGACAAAAAGCAGCCAGAGGCACAGGGAGGGGGAGAGAAACAAATTCATTTTGGAGGGAATCTCGCGGCCCGTGGCACGGGGAGCTAGCTGGGGCGTGTCAAGTCTGTCGTGCCACTCCTCCGCCGCGAGACACCCCGGGCGATCTGTGGCCCCCCACTTATATTCATATTTCCCTGCAGCCTTTATCACCACCTACACACACAAAATATATGATCAAAGAATAACACGTGTAATCACTTCCCACGCCTGTAGTGGGCGCTGCAGAAATGACGACTATGATAGGAACAATTTCGTGCCTTTCAAAAGAAATTTCGCTCAGCCGGATAAGTGCTATGTCTTTAATATATTAATAATAAACGACTAGTTAACTTTACCTAGTATTCAGTTTCAGGGTGGTCAGCAGTCACGAAAACTGCATTTTTCAGTTGCACTTAGCATCTCAGCGATCTTTCTTTATTGTTTATCTTTTAATAAGTTACTTTGCTCGCTGAAGGTTACATGAGGACATTCGAGCTGTCAGTCCCAATGTGCAGATATTAGGGGAGGGGGGTTCGTTCTCAGATCCTGGGGCTATAATTGTCAAAATTTTTAACTTGAGAGTATAAACCCAGGCTCCTCCCATCAAATTAACTTAAAATAATTTTTTTTAAGTTCTTCTTGTGGTTGCCCCACCCGCAAAAAAGAGTGTCCCCCTTCACACTTTATCTCTTAGTATCTTCTCCTAACCCTGGATATGGCAGTTTCAGACAGACAGGACCCTACCTGCCTGCCTCCAGTACAGCATTACGCTTCCCCATGCCAAGGGTCCACATATTCAATCTATGTATGTATATATGTTCATCACAAATCCACTGGCAGCTCCCGGGGGGCAGGACTTGGATAACAGCACAAAGGAGCTTTGTTAACCGCACTGAGCAAGAGTGCTGAATGTTTCTGCATGCTGACATGTGCTACTTAGGAGCCTTGGCTGGCTCTCTCTCCATTTCCATCTATAAGGAGTTGCTCCTTTTTAAAAGTCACCTTCTTCCAAATCCCCCGAGCTTCCAGTCACACTGCACATGTTGCCATTCCAAATAAACGACAAGAATCCTGGATGGATTCGGGTTCAGAAAAAGCTCCAGAACAGCTGGACGTCTCCATATACACATCCATCATCCATCTACACATCCATCATCCATCTACACATCCATCATCCATATACACATCCATCAACCATATACACATCCATCTACACATCCATGCACACATCTCCTACCATCTGCACAGCCTCACTGCGGCTTCATCTGAACTTTAAAATCAAGAAAGCAACAGAAAAAGCTCCTGATAAAATAAATGGCCCCGTCCGAGGACCAACAATACTCTCTACTGGCCATTAAAACCAAAATGAAAACGGTTAAACCTCATTTAAAGCTCCTTTGTTCCATCCATCCATCCATCTTCCAAACCGCTTATCCTACTGGGTCGCAGGGGTCCGGAGCCTATCCCGGAAGCAATGGGCATGAAGCAGGGAACAACCCAGGATGGGGGGCCAGCCAGCTCCTTTATTATATCTCTCTATATATTTGGAGCCAAAGGTAAAATGTGTATAAATTATATAACTGAGATTTTCACTGAGAATCCACAGAATTCCATCAGTCAGCTGTGGCCTAATGCGATAAGTCCTTCCTCAGCACACTCTCCTTTGTGCAGGTGGGTGAGTGGGTGCGTGCAAGCGGGGGTGCGTGCAAGCGGGTGCACGTGAGCGGGTGCCTGCGAGCGGGTGCACGTGAGCGGGTGCGTGCTCGGACTTGCCAGGAGGCAGTACGTCCCTGGATGTTTACTCAATTACGGCTATAAGCACAAATGGCCCTATCCTGTGGGAAGCAATAAGCATGATAGTATTCTCTGGACCACAAACTTATCAAAGTGAACTTTCCTCTCACAGGAACCAGGTCACTGGCCCCCTGCTCCCAGTCGCACGTCTCTTCTGGTCCCTCGGGACTGAGTGCAGACCCCTTTAGCTGTCCTCGGACTTGAGGGCTCCTTCTCTACACTTTAGAGATTAGAAAAAAAAATCTTTCACAAGCAGGAAAACAATCTGAGATGGGCAGGGCACCCAACGCTTGCCCGCAGCAGTGAGTGGGCGACTGAACCTGCCCTGCACCATCTACCACTTCAAAATCTAGACCAGAACCAGAAGAACTGTCAAGTTCACCAAAGGTATGAAAGACCTCTGACTGGAATGACCAGCAAAGTCCAGAATCCAGAATACTTTTCACTAAGCACTGAATGTCAGATGCCAAGGGTCTACAGATCTACAGAGTCCTTCTGGCCACTCTTTGTTGAAGGCAGAAGAATTGCAAAAAACTGAAGCTAAAATCTCGGAAAATATTCCTCAGATCAGGAGTCCACTTGTGACGAGGAACGACCAAGAAGGGAAGGTCTTCTTGTCTTTGAAACCCCGTGTCCTAATTTTCAACCCCCATTCAATTTTCCACTTATCTCCTATCTTCGGAAATAGGGAGGAAGTGAAGCTAAATTGTTGAAGTATGTCCTAAACGCTGGAACTGCCCATGTGCCTGCAGCGGGACCCTTCTGGAGACATGCTGCCTGCAAGCTGGCCATCTCTGCAGCAAGACGTAGCTTTACAAGGAGCAGAGTGTGATGTATTTAAATTCAAGTGAAAATTGAAAGAGTACATTTAATTTTCTCGATTTTTTACAATGCCTTAAACATTACTCTCTTTAACATCTCTGTGAAGAAGGCTTTCAGGAGGGTACAGCTTCCTGGAAATGAAGACCATGTGGACTAATCTCCATCTTTGTGGAGATCAGCTCAACAGCAGAATCATCTTACAGTCTTTACATGGTCTTCACCAAACCTAAAGTTCCTCTTCCATAATACCACCAACTGAGCAAATGTTATGGATCGCTTTTGTGGATGTTTCCTAAAAAAATATCTGGTAACATTCACATGCTTGCCGATTAAACAGTTGGACGATCTAATACAAAAGCTCCTCATAACTTACATCTCAAGCAGACAAGAAATAGCTTTGTCTCAGGTAGTATGTTTTGTTAATAAATTCTCTGAATTAATTACTTCAGCCAGCTAGATCCCACCATCCTATATAGGGACATATACTGGTCAGAGTCTCAGAGATACTGAATGTAATAATATAACATGATACAGTCTTTGGGGCACATTGTCCATGGGGACACGACACAGTGACCAGATGGAATGTTTGTAATACACACAAGTATGTCAGAGATCTGAGTAAGGAGTGGTCAATGGCCAACAAAGATCACGTTTAGTCGTGCTTCAAATGATAATGAAGTAAGCCAGTGTTTCTCAATCCGGTCCTCGGGGACCCACAACCGGTCCATGTTTTTGCTCCCTCTCAGGTCCCTGCCAGACAGTGGGAAGCTGGGAGGGAAAAAAACATGGACCATGTGTGGGTTCCTGAGGAACGGACTGGGAAACGCTCATGCTGAGTGCTAATGGAACTGCAGCTCAGTTTTTTGCAATGTCAGCTTTTAAACTTTCCCCTAGATATAGGTGTTCAGACAAAAAGGAATGTTTCATGGCTTTTGCTGGTTACATATATGTGGTTTCCCCCTATATCTGGTGATCACACTTATAAGTGAAATTTATAACTTAATTAATACATCCATCCATCCATCCCTCTATTCCAGACTCAGTGTGAAGCTGGACAAAACAGAGATACCTGCGTCACTGAGGAAAACCCCAAGCAAAACCATACATCTATTAAGCCAGAGCCAGAGACTTTTCTACAGTTTTCTGGGGAATGAAACCATCACCAGCCGGAGTCCTATTGGCTGAATATTGGCCGACAGACACTGTCTGTCTGAAGCTAATTACGGCTGTGCCATTTTATCTGCTAAAGTGCTCATCCATTTGTCATTCTACTGATTTGTTTCAAGGTGAAAAACAGTACATTCTGAAGCATGCAGTATGACTGGTTTATAAAAGCCGGCAAGTTGGAAACAAAATAAAAACAGATCAATCGCATGGGGAGAGTGCTGGAGAGAACCAGGCCGAAAATCCCACAGCCCTACTTCAAATTAGCGTTTTTGCATCATTATGAAGAAAATCCATTTTGGAGAACAAAGAAAGACTTCTAAAAGAAAACACTGTTACATATCTTGAAGGGAATTCAGGAGTCTTGCAGATACAAAGCTTTCTCAAGTTTGCGACTTGAAGAGGCCCACAAAGCATGATCTTAACACATAGAAAACATTTCCCTATATAACACCATCCAAGACACCATCCAACATGGTTTTTGACAGGGAATTAAGCAACATGAGTTACAAAATTCAGAAAACAATCTTAAATAACTGGGGGATGTCAAGCGAGGGGCTTAGATTGCAGGAAGAGTGACCCCCCAGGGCAGAAATGCTGTTAAACTGCACGTTGTGCTGTGCAGTGCTAGCTCTGCATTTCCACACGGAACCAACATCCAGACAGTCAAGGCCACAGACAACGTTACTAGAAAGCGAATACAAAAACTCAGGACAAATGATTTTGGCACAATGGCAGGACTGGGGTTTGAATCTTACTGCACTATGTGTGTGTCCATGCAGTGCAGGTCCCTCCCAGGGTCTCCAGTTTACTCCTGCAGTGCAAAGACATGCAGCTGTTTGACCTGATGTCTCTAAACTTGACTCCATGTGTATGTACCCTGTGATGGACTGGCATCCCTTCCAGGGTGCTCCCCCCCATCATGTCCCATACCACGTGGGAGAGGATCCTCAGTGATTTACATTACATATTTGTGAGATGGTTTTATGTAAAGCAACAGACATTTTTGAGTAGATCCCTGGCATAACTAAGGGTGTGCTGCTGAAGAACCTAACGGTGACATCACTGCCAGTCACAGGATATGAACCAGCAACCTTCCAATCAGTAACTCAGTGTCCTAACCCACTGAGCCACAGGCCATTCCTCAAAAGTCACACACACACACACACATACACAGACACACACACACACATATTGGGTAAACATATCTTTATGGGGTCCGCTCATTCATTTCTATAGAAAAAATGCTAACGATCACTATGAGAACCTTAACCCCCACCCATAACCAATACAACAGATTTTGCATTTTTAGTTTTTCCATTGCAGTCACAGATTTTCCTTAAATTTAGTTTTCCCTTATGGGGACCAGGACGGGTATTCATCACATTGTGAGAACATTGTATCCCCATAAGGTAAGGTATACCCGCTCTCACACACAAACACAGATACAAACACACACACACACACACACACAGGTTTATAGGGACCATCCATTCGTTTCTAAGGGAAAAACCCTAACACTAACAACCTTAACCCCTACCCAGCCCTAACCTTAACTATAAGTAACCAAACAAAATACAAGACTGATGACATTTTTAGTTTTTTTTTCCATTCACAAATTTTTATTAAATTGAGTTTCCCCTTGTGGGGACGGGGAAAAAATGGCAAACTGTCCCCACAACATCAAAATAAACAGGTTTTTATGACAGTGTGAAGACATTTGGTTTCCACAATGTAATATATACATAACACCCCCTACACACACAAGCAGATTCTCTTAATGTCTGAATATCTCACAAGAAAACTAATTCTATAATTCTATTAAGAATGTGTGTCAATTTAAGTAACAAGATAGGCAAGACCTTGCTATAAGCAAACGTCTATTTCCATAAAAATTCCTGAGGCAAAAACATATAAGCAATTCAATGGGAATCAAATTAAAGAGATGCACAAAACTGTGGTAAAATGTGTAAAGAAAATGTGATATGTAATAAGGGGATACAGTGCGCGTTAAAACGGACCGAAATGTAGTCTGACTAAGGGAGAACAAACAGTGAATTGCGCTGTTCCATGTACTGAAAGATATTTTGTCTATTCGTAATCTACAGAATTAACATGGATAGTCCCTACAAAGATTGTTTTAGAACTCCATTTTTAACAGATATGTCCTAACTCTTATCTTTTCCACGCAACGCTTCTGTGACTGCCTTTTCACCGAAAGCAAATGTTTAACCAACTTTTATCAAGCTATACAACATCTATACCTTTCCAGAAAATTTAAGAATTAAAAAAAAAATTAAAATAAATTCCGTGTTGTTACAAGCTCTGCTTTGAAAACGTGGCCATTGGTTATATGTGCTTAGAAACGTGCGATAGCTCATTAACATCTCCTATCTAATTGGCATGTTTTTTTCCGTATCCGTTGTACATTTTAATGATATTATCGATATTATAAATCACGATGATATAGGCTTGAATGTAGCCAATTTATTAACAACGTGTTAATAAGCAGGCTGGTTACTACGGACGTCTTTTCATTCATAAAAAAAAGCTCATCATCCCGACGAGACGAAAAAGCTTCATCGGTATAGATAGGAGCCTCGTGCCGAGCAGGAGGGGGTGGATACCCGCCCCGGAGCACGCCCACCATCCACCAGGGCCACTGCCGCGAGAGAAAACCCTCCAGTCGGCGGTTCCCGGCCACTCTTTGCAATATGGTTCATCGGACGTTTCGCGCATCATTGCCGATCTCTTTCAGAAGTGCGGTCCCGATTCTACAAAAGCCAAGCAAGCTGGATGCACACTGTGATAAATACAGCTATTTATAAAGAAAACTCATTTTAACACGGAGCCCTTACTGGAACGGGCGCTACGGTAATAAAGGGTCTAATAGCGGGACAACTATGCATCTCCTGACGTGGAAACTGCGTCTTCTTGCATTACTACCTTACGTCTTAAATACAGTGGCAATAACGGGGAGACCGCAGTTAAGTCCGAGAAAAGGTAAGGAAACTGAAAAATAATCTTTCAGCTACGTGTAACTCGAGTGAGAGGAATGAATGGAGTTCAGCAAAGATCGGGAAGCACATGACTGTTAAGGGAGATTTAGTCAGACACAGTAGGCGTGTTAAATAACAAAGCTTAACCTCGCTAACATTAAAGATTTAGGTCGCTAACACGCGTTGGTGCAGAATTTCATTGCTTGTTGCTTTTCTTTTTCCCTTTTTCCAGCAAAGCGTTTCGAACAGTTGGCTGCGTATGAGATTGTAACTCCAGTGCGAGTAAATGAAGCCGGAGACAAGTTACCACCTAACGTGCACTATAAAAGGAAGAAAAGAAGCCTTGACACCGCGGACGGCGTCTCCAGTCACTGGGCTTCTTCAGTCCATTATAGACTCTCCGCTTTCGGGCAGGACTTTCACCTAAACCTCACCTCGGACTCTACATTCATCGCTCCTCTTTACACCGTTTCCATAATCGGAATATCCAGCAGAGATAACTTGACAGACTCGCCACCAGATGAAGAGGAGGATACGGACCTTCAGCACTGCTTTTACAAAGGGCATGTCAATGCAAAGAAGAAGCATCCGGCGGTCATCAGTCTTTGCTCCGGACTGGTAAGACTGCCCGCAGTTTACGCACCGCTTCCGAGCGCTTTTGTGAAGAATGTTGCCTTTGGAAAAGCGAATCAGAAACCCAGCTCCCTAGATCCACATGATATTCATACAGCATCACTGTGCGATTATGTGGGAATATGTTAGATTTGAGAGACAACTACTTATACTATATCACGCATATGATATAACTAGCATGAATCAGATAGTTACTGAATCGCGTCGTGATTCCCTTTTTCTTATGAGCAACGTGCACTTAGGAGATTTGGACTGAAATAACTTTGCAATCGAAAGCTTCCTGTTACTCCTGAGCACAGCGCCAACCAGGCAATGACCGTTCATAAGCGCATAAACCCAAACAGTGGCGTCAGCATGAGCCGCTCGATTTGGCAGTACAGGGCTGCGTGACGTTAAGCGGCGTGATCGATCTGCGTCTTTCCTGAGCCTAGATGTAGCGCGATGACAGATGTCCTTATGAGCCTCACATTCCCAGAAACTGTACTTGTCCACGGCACTTTGGCTTGGCAGGGCTTCCTAGCTGTCTAGTTGTAACTATTTTTTTTTATTTAAAAAGTATCTTATTGTTTGTAAACGACTCGTGACTGGTTGAAAATGTATATTATTGCATCAGGTTAAACAAATCATATTATTCTCGTCTACTACGTTCACAGTTTAATAATTATAACTTACCCAAACGTAGCTGAAAAATGAGTACTGTTGGACAAACTTTGTTACTTCTCTAAGATGCGCGGTAACGGATCCATGTATGTTGATGCGTAGGACGAAGAGCAAAAGGCGTAAGAAAACGCTTCCAGTCCGATTCGCTTCCATGTTCAGGAATAATCCGTCTGTGATTCTAACAAATCCGCGCAAAATCCGCGCCATTTGTTTACCTGTTGAAATGTGCTTTTGGTTTTGTGTATTTTGTTTTGTTTTTTGCTTTTGTGGGCGTTTCCATCTAATACGCCTGGTCTATTTAAGGATCCATAATAGATGGCTATAGAGTTATAATAATCACAAACGAATGGAGATTAAAAGTTTGCAGTGATATAATTGCCCCCTTTATATATGCCATGATAAGGAGAGAAAGTGATATCATTAACAGTTGTGTTAGTTTTGTTTTGGGTGTCCTGACGCTTAAATATATTGAAGAAAAACTTTTTTTTATTGTATTATACCACCTTAAATGGTCCCAAGGAAGTAGGCACCAAAGGATTTAGTAAGTTGTAGTACGACAGACATTAGTGATCTTACTGTAGTTTGCACTGCGCCTTTCGAATTTGCTACTTCTGTTAATTGTGATTTTGATGGACGTTTTTCTTATGTTCTTTAACGAATTGAAGATTGCTTTTATTTATGCTTATATGGTGCGGATTGAACTCCAAAGACACGTAATATGAAACAGCAAATAAAAAGAGAATTAAGAAAATATCAGGCCTGACTTCAAGTATGCCTAGTAGGTATTATTAGCTGACTGTGCTCGGATATCCAGTGCGGTGTTTTATTTCCAAGGGTAATTTAGGTACAAACTCACGGCTTTCCAGCTCTTTCTGAAATATGCCGGTTGACAATGGATTACAATGAGAATTTCACCGTAGCAACCAGAACCGCAGGCAAACAGAAACACCGGAGTTAGATCCCTGAAGATTTATTCTAAGGAGCTTTTCTTCCCAATTTATGTGTTTGTTTATCGTAATTATTACGCCATTATATACTCAGTTTTATGTCTTACTGTTTGATCAACTGGTATACATCTGGATACTGGAGCTGTTTATCAAATGCAATGCTTAACATCCATTTTCTGCAACCGCTTGTCATATTCAGGCTCATGGGGGTCCGGAGCCTATCCGGGAGGCAATGGGCACAAGGCAGGGAACAATGCAGGATGGGGTGCCACCCCTATAAAGGCCACACTCGCACACTATACACACACACACACACACACACACACGGTGCTTAACATTAAAAAGGTGAAGCCTACATATTTAACATAAGTAATAACTTTTTGGATTGGTTATGTTAAAGGATTAGCTTGAAATGAGAAGTAGAAATAATGTAATCAGTCAGGATGTGAGATTAACACATGGTGCATGTGTATTTTACCACTACTGTACCTTAACTGACGTGAGCTTTTAATGTGTTTTCAGCTCGGGACGTTCATGTCCCCAGAAGGAGAGTACTTTGTGGAGCCCCTTCACAGCTACAACGGTGAACATTATGAAGAAGAACATAACAAACCTCATCTAGTGTATAGAAAGGACGCCTTGCAGGCAGCCTGGCCCAGGAACGTGACTGAGTGTGACACTTCAGGTAAATGAACCAGCAATGGGGGAAATGATGAATGCACAGAGATATCGGGGATGGAAAGAGCGACATCACAGAAGAGACTGACCTCCACAAACGCCATGGGGGTGGTGATCCTTCCAGGGAGGTGGGCTTGAGAGCACATTGGATCCAGGCACTGTATCCCGTTTTTAGGGATATGCCGAAGTGCCAGATCCAATCAGAGTACTGTTACCTGTGGGCAACATGAAGCCAGGTTTGAAACATGATCCGCGGTGTTCAGTGATTGCTTCATTTTGAGGGTGATTTGTCCAACCAGCATCCTTGCAGACTATAGTGCATTTTTAAACTCCATAACTGTAAGTTGAAGCCATACAAGTTCACGGATGCATAAATACATTGACCGGAGCGTAAGTAAGTTTACACTATAGAAGACGACATAAGAGCTGAAAGGGGGGTGTGCAGGAATCAGAGTAAAGGCACAGATACACTGAGCTAATTTGGAAACCTTGCTGGTATGGATGGATCGCTCATTGTATTAATTTCAACAGGAACAAACATATCCTATAGTTTGTTGTCAGAGCTTTTTGCACAGGAAAAACATTTTGGCCTGGTATCATAACATCAGAGTTTATTGCGTTAAATTCCTGTTGGCTTTCTTACTTCTTTTCAGCCTCAGATAAGGAAATTCGATGCAATAATATAAAGAAACTGGGTAAATGTCATTGAGGTGAAGCAGCCCCCCGCTTCTTCTGTTTTAAATCTGTCGCTGTGCAGATAAACAGGAGTTATGCAACCTACAGCAATTTGAAGGGGCATGTTTCTCATATTCGACTATTGGAGAAGGTACACGAAGATCTTCCCAATTATTCTGAGCCTGGAAAGTCTAACTTGCGTTAAAATGATGATGTAAAACAGCTCTCTCATAACTGCCCTCTGCAGTTTTAGTTTCGATTGCAATCGTTTGCAGGTAGGAGAAACAGCTTTACTTTTGTGCAGAAGACCGAGTCATTTCTATTTCACTGGTGTTGCACTGCGGATGTTTAAGGTATTGAGTTTTTTTTTTGTGCAAGATGGAAAACAAAGTTTGTCTTCAGAGACATGTGACATTGTAAAAACGGGAAAATTGGAACTGAGCACATTCTGCTTTTACTGGAGAAGAGTCATATTGCTTCGTGCAGACCTCATGCAGAGTACTGGCTTCACCTAACATGACCCCCACCCCCCCATATGCCTTTTCTTTGTAAGGAATCTGAAGCCATTTACAGAGAGAAATTCTCTCCACTTATTCCACTGTAGTCTGAGTAAGCAGTAAATATCACACTGGGACTGAAACTGCAATTTACTAAAGATGAGAATCATTGATCTCTCCAGTGATTCAGTACTTTTGAGTTTGTTCAGCTAGTTTGTTCAGTCTTGTTCACATTTGTTTACTAATTTGTGACACGTCCCTTGATTATTTACCACTTGAAATATTCTCTCTGTATAATTATAAGCACAATGTTTCAGGCAACGTACAAAAAGCTGATTGATTGATGTAGATTAACAATAATAACACACCCAACAAAACCCCACAACCTACTATGTTAACTTGGTTATACTGCATTGAATTTGTTCTCTATGCATCATTACCCCAGAAGGTGGTGGGTATCAAGGTCACAGATCCTGTTTGTGACCAGTTCATTCTTTGTTCAATGATCATTCAGTTTGTTCAAACTAGATTATTAGGCACCCATTGAACAAGCTGATTAATGACTCATTGAGTATGATGACTCATTTATGATGACTCACATTTTGAACAAACTAAACAAACTGATCAAGGACTCATTGAACGAAAGATGACTCATTTATTGAACAAATTTATTGATCGATGACTTATTTAACAAACTGAACAATGAATGAACTGAATGGTTCAATTCAGTGACCAAGATCATTTAATTCACATAAAAGATTTATTCCAAAAGAATTAATTATTTGTGACTGACACTTGTCTGTAACTTCTCCTCGCCAACGTTCCTGGAGTCTGTATTAGTGGGACACACTGACCACGCAGTGTGCCGAGCATTAAAGAAATCGGTTTTCCTAGACTTACTGTACTCCGCAGGTAATGTTGCATCCTTTCCCAGTCTATTAATATTTCTTGTCAGGAAAAGTTGATCTCCAAACCTCGACAGAGGAATACTCTTCCATGTGGATTACGGTCAATAGAGACTTTTTCAATTGCCGATTTTACCTCTGATGTCCAGGAAGGTATTTATTGTTTTCTCATTAATTTTAGGACATAAACACATGCACAGGAAACATAAAAGGAGCCAGAGGAAGCCATTTTCCGGCGACATGCTGGTTGCTGTGGACAGCTTGAGTGAAAGCTTTTCTGCGGATGCTTTATCCGTGAGGGAAAATAAGCAAAGGGCTAATGACAGCAGCGCCTCGGGACCTCACAGGAGATCAAAGCGCTTCCTCTCCTATCGCCACTTCGTGGAAGTCATGTTGGTTGCCGACAGCAAAATGCTGGCGTACCATGGCAGCAATCTGCAACATTACATCCTGACGCTGATGTCCATTGTAAGTGTCACCCGTAAGTTCTAACTGTAATAGGGCAGCTTGGTGCTGCACTACTAAACTCATTTGCGAATTTCAGCCAGTGGGAGCACAGATCCTCAGATGGCTTCAACAAATGGGAATAAATAATCAGTAACGCTTTACATTCAGTGCACCTTCATAATGCATTCATAGAACATTCAGTGCACCTTCATAATACATTCATAGAACATTCATAAGCAGCATGCAAGTACACTAACATCCTAATATCCCTTAACAGCTTTAATATACATTAATAACAAACATTTCATGATTATACAATTATAATGTGTGTTATTAATGTACATTACAACTGTTAAGGGATGTTAGGATGTTAAGGTATACATACATGATGTTTATGAATGATTTATGAATAATTAATGAATACATTATGAAGGTGCACTGAACGTTTTATGAATGCAATATAAAAGTATTATGAAGGTGCAGTTAATGTAAAGCGTTACGAAATAATCCAGTGAAATTTCTAAAGCTGGCTTACTCTACCTACTGTAAACAAAATCTTATCTTTTAAAAGTTCTTCATTCTGCAAGCATTTGACCTATATTATGGTTCCGGCTAAGGATGTCACTGTCCCTGCTGAACTGCAGACTACATTTAACTCTTCTTCAGTCAAATGACCAGTCTCACTCCCTGCATTTCTAGGGTTAATTTGGCCTGTAGCTTGGATGCTTGGACAGATTTCAGCCTCACTCTCATACTTTAATACCTTTTAAATTGGGTTATATATATAAAAACAGCTGAAATCTTTATCCATTTTGCCTTTTTCAGGTTGCTTCCATATATAAAGATCCAAGCCTTGGAAACCTAATAAATATTGTCATTGTGAAGTTGGTTATACTCAGTAAGGAATCGGTAAGTGTCTGTAATGTTTGCCTCTGTCCATAACACTTTTGCAGTATTAAGCATATGATTCTCCCCCATCCATGTTAAAGGACAAAAGAGATTTGTGTTTATCCTCAGGATAATCCGAAAATCAGCTTTGATGCACAGGACACTTTAAGGAACTTCTGCGTTTGGCAGCAAAAGGAGAACCACCCAGATGATAACCACTACTCCCATCACGATACCGCTATTCTCATCACCAGGTAGACCTTTCTGCTACCATGACACTGCACCCTCACATTACCTGGTTCTTCTGTGTAGAGGAGCCCACAAAGTCACCCATTTTTCAAGAATAATCCCAGGTTTGGGAGATGTGTGGAGGCTGCTCTACAATTGAATGCTTTTGGTGACAGTGGCCTGAATCTGCTTCTCTGTTAAAGGCAGGACATCTGTAGGGCACGGGACAAATGTGATACACTAGGTAAGCTCTGCTCTCATCAATCTCATAAGGTCATGCATAGGTTGGACCTCTGTAGCAGTTCACATGCCGAGTCTTGCCAACATAAAGAAGTAGTCAGGAAATGATTATTAATAACAAGTGGTTTCTGACCGATGATGCTGGTGGCGGTGATGACTTGGTCGATGACGCTGGACCTGCAGGCCTGGCAGAGCTTGGCACAGTGTGTGATCCATACCGGAGCTGCAGTCTCAGTGAGGATAATGGACTCAGCACAGCCTTCACCATCGCCCACGAACTGGGACACGTGTGAGTCTCCCTGCTGGAGCAGTGCACCTCTCCACACTCTGTTCTGTGCTGGATCACTGATCCTTCAGTGGAAGGAATTTAGTGACCTTGCTCTGCATCAAATAGGCAGTTGATGGGCAATGTCTGCTCATTTCTCATTGGCTTATATCCACATGATACAAGAGTATTGCTTCCATCTTAACCACTCAGTATCTGTCCTGGTTCAGTTCAATTCATTGTCTCTTTTGTTTGAAGGCGTGTGTATTATGGCCTGTAACAGAAACCATTAAATGTCCTCTAACACCATCTGGGGGGTTTTGCAGTTATGAGAGACAATGGGGCTCAATGCATCGTGGGTAAAGGTGTGTAGGCTGGAGTGATATTTGAGTGTTGTTTTGTGGGCTGAGGTGATATCTGGGTGTTGTTTTGTGGGCTGAGGTGATATCTGGGTGTTGTTTTGTGGGCTGAGGTGATATTTAGGTGTTGTTTTGTGGGCTGAGGTGATATCTGGGTGTTGTTTTGTGGGCTGAGGTGATATCTAGGTGTTGTTTTGTGGGCTGAGGTGATATCTGGGTGTTGTTTTGTGGGATGAGGTGATATTTTTGTGTTGTTTTGCCCTTAGGTTCAACATGCCTCACGATGACAGTAACAAATGCAAAGAGGAACATGTGAAGAGCCAGCAGCATGTGATGGCCCCCATGTTGAACTATGACACCAACCACTGGACTTGGTCCAAGTGTAGCAGGAAATACATCACTGACTTCCTTGAGTATGTAGCAGGCCGGGTTCATGCTTCATAAGCCGCAAGCTCTCTGTAGATGACTGGCATGCAGACTGTCTTGAGAGAAGAGCCACTCTCGCTGTACTGAAGGTGTTTTTTGTCTGTTTGTCTTTTGTTTATTCTTTTAAGTCTTCTTTTTTATTATTTCTTAATAGCACAGGCTATGGCGAATGCTTACTTGATGAGCCGATATCTAGACCATACGTTCTGCCTCAGCAGCTTGCCGGACAGACATACAGTGTTAATAAACAATGTGAATTGATATTTGGGCCCGGAATGCAGGTGTGCCCATATATGGTAAGACATACGGTAAAATGCCCCGTGCGTTCGTAATCTCCAATGTGACCAGCTAGAGGAAGGAAAACCATAGATAATTTAATGCCTCGAGCTTTACATTGTTTATAGTATATAGCTGCAAAAATATTAGGTCAGAAATTCACATGAGTCAGTATATATACACACACACACACAAGTATTTTTATGTGTGGAAACTGTTTGTTCCAAGGATACACTCTGATATACAGATAAATGTGTGCTATGGTGATATTTACTGCTGTGGCCCCCGCCACGTCTCCCCCGTGAAGATAACGGTGTGTTGATGCTGTCCAGATGCAGTGTCGGAGGCTGTGGTGCACCAGGCCAGAAGAAGCTCAGCGCGGCTGCCGGACCCAGCATATGCCATGGGCAGATGGGACTGAGTGCACGTCGGGCAAGGCGAGTGCGCGGGAGCGGCTCCACTGTGCTGCCTACACAGCTGTGCAGTGCTGGCTGTACAGTGCCATCTGGGCCAGTCGCGCAGTGCTATTTTCATATCGTTACGTTTCCCTGAATCTGGCAGTGCTTAAAGTATTGCTGTTGTAAAGCTAAATAACTAAAATAGGTGGGATAGAAAATAAAAGCTGACCAAAACTGTACTTAATTTTCATTGGCCCATGCATTAGTAGCTGTAAGAGAGCGGTGCATGTGATTTTAATCGGATCGCTTGCCAAAACGGTTTTCAGACTTTATTCTCACCGTAGTCTGTCTTGTTATGGCTTTTGGTAACTCTGACCGGGGGTCACTGGAGGTTTCCCTATCCGTCACTGCACTACACTGGCTTTTAATTAGCAGTGCACAAACAAATGCTTCCTGCTCGCCCTTCTACTTGAAAGGCTTTAGGGCATCTGAGCGCCATGCAGGCAGCACAAAGCACATTTTTTCAGAGACTTGTTTGCACGTCGGGCATTTGAACCAAACCCATGCGTGCAACTTTGAATGCAGTTAAATCTGATGTCAGTCATAAAGTGCCGATATCCCTCTTTAACTTAGAACCGCTTGGGCTTTTTGGGGATTCCAGGCCTCTTCTTTGGGGAGGCACTTGGAACAATGTTTCTTTTTTTCATTTTTGCTGCTTTTTTATTACTTTTTGAAGTGTTCACAGATTCACGTTTCATGCCAACGCTGAACTTGTGTGGCTGTTCTGCAGGGCATATTCTCTGGTTCTTATGTGTGTTTCCTTATGCCTTTATTCCCCAGCACTGCAGACATGGCGCATGCGTCCCCAGGGAGCAGGAGACCCCCCCTGTAGACGGCGCCTGGGGTGTCTGGAGCCCCTTCGGGATCTGCTCGCGCACGTGTGGTGGGGGCATCAAGATCGCCGTGCGCGAGTGTAACCGGCCCATGTAAGAAGGCCCTTACAGTCACATCACAGTCACACATCTGTCTCTCACAGCAAGAGGCTGTAACTGGCTGGTGTTTTGAGACACCAGCATTGCCTAGGCTGCTCAGAAAGAGTCAGAATAACGTGGCTCCAGAGTAAAGCATCCGGCCTCAAGCAGGCTTCCTGTCTGTCCCCGTGGGCCCCAGGACAGCGGGAGCTACCGTGTGAGGCCTCATGCAGGCCTGCTGTCTGTCCCCGTGGGCCCCAGGACAGTGGGAGCTACCGTGTGAGGCCTCACGCAGGCCTGCTGTCTGGTCCCGTGGGCCTCAGGACAGCGGCAGCTACCGTGTGAGGCCTCACGCAGGCCTGCTGTCTGTCCCCGTGGGTC
Organism: Isichthys henryi; assembly: GCA_026776945.1. NCBI lineage: Eukaryota > Metazoa > Chordata > Actinopteri > Osteoglossiformes > Mormyridae > Isichthys > Isichthys henryi. The sequence continues at coordinate 14,814,145 of JAODJX010000129.1, read as the reverse complement.
CCAGGACAGCGGCAGCTACCGTGTGAGGCCTCACACAGGCCTGCTGTCTGTCAGCGTGGGCCCTGAGACAGTAGGAGCTATTATGTGGGGCCTCATGCTGGCTTCCTGTCTGTCCCTGTGGACCTCAGGAAAGCGGGAGCTACCGTGTGAGGCCTCACGCAGCCCTGCTGTCTGTTCACGTGGGCCCCAGGACAGCGGGAGCTACCGTGTGAGGCCTCATACAGGCCTGCTGTCTTTCCACGTGGGCCCTGTGACAGTGAGAGCTACTATGTGGGGCCTCATGCGGGCCTTCTATTTGTCCCTGCAGGCCCTGGGATGGCAGGAGCTACTGTGTGGGGACTCATGGCCTCCTGTCTGTCTCTGTGGGCCCCAGGAGCACAGAAACTACTGTGTGGAGCCTCATGCAGGCCTGCTGTCTGTCCCTGCAGCCCCAGGAATGGCGGGGACTACTGTGTAGGGCGGCGTATGAAGTTCCGCTCCTGTAACTCTGAGCCATGCTTCAAGCAGAAGAAGGACTTCAGGGAAGAGCAATGTAGCGCTTTCGATGGCAGGCACTTCAACATCAACGGTCTGCCTACAGACGTACGCTGGGTCCCCAAGTACACAGGAAGTAAGGCGCCATCTCACACCCCCATGAGCTGTGGGATCCACGTACCATCAGCTTTATCCCTCTCTGCTTCCCTCACCTTCTCTCCATCTCTCCCTCTCTTTCTCTCCCAGTCGTCATGAAGGACCGCTGCAAGCTCTTCTGCAGGGTGGCCGGGAGCACTGCATACTACCAACTCAGGGACAGGGTCATCGATGGGACCCCATGTAGTCCGGACACCAATGACATCTGCGTTCAGGGCCTTTGCCGGGTGAGCAGGGGGCACCGGCACCACATGTCGCACTCAGTGTTTCTCAACGTGGGCTGCGAGGCACCCCAGCCTGGTCCACAGGGCCCTCCAGCCCGGTCCACAGGGCCCCCCAGCCAGTCCGTGTTGTTGCTCCCTCCCAGCTCCCAGCAGACCTCAACCAAACAAACAAGATCAGCAAGTAGCTGTAACAGGAGGAAAGTGACTGTGAGCTGTCTGGGACGCCCACGCACTGGGTTAAGAACCCTTAACCTTTTGTATGAAGAATTATTATTGGCTAATTAGACTTTTTTGAATGAACAGATCAGAGATTCAAACAGAGAATAAATCATGCAGTATTATGTTCTTAATGGCTGTGTTTATCTTTGAGTGACCTGAACCATTCCATGGTCTCCCATAAGCTGTATTAATATTGCTTATGATTTGCTGATTTTAACTTGCTAAGTAGATGTTAAGGATCACATTAGGCTTGGGTGCATTTTACCTTCATCTGAGTTTAAAGGTGCTCATTCAGTCCGAGGGTCTTTCATGGCGTTCGCCGTTTTCACACTCGGCCTCGGTACATTTCGATGTTTCCTTGCCGCAGCAAGCAGGATGTGACCACATTCTGAACTCCAAGGCCAGAGAGGATATGTGCGGCGTTTGTGGGGGAGACAATTCCTCGTGTAAGCCAGTGGCCGGGACGTTCAACACCATCCAGTACGGTGAGGGCACCCACGAAACAGGCCTTCTTATTGCCACCCTAAGGAAACTCAACCTTAAAGCTGATTTTTCTTGGCCCTTGACCTGAATCGCTTTCATCGATAAGTATAATATAAAAATGTCCACCAGTGGACCTGACATCATTGTTGTTCTTTTTTTTCTTAACACTGTTTTACTTCTTTTTTTTTACAGGATATAACGTCGTCGTTTGGATTCCCAGTGGTGCTACAAACATCGACATACGACAGCATAGCTACTCAGAGCGGCCGGAAGACGATAACTACCTTGGTACGGAAGCGAGACTCGATGGTAACCCAGAGAGCTCTCCATGTGCAGTCAGCGGACCCAGGTCAGCTGAGCAGAGCCTCCAGCCACTCAGGCAGCAGGGAAAATGAGAGAAGAGAGGCTGCAGGGATTCAGGCTGTTTGGTTTGAATATTCAGTGATTTTTTTTGACAGGTATCAATGGTGGAGGGTGGTTACTGTGCGAGATCAGAAAATGGGAAAACCTTGATTTTTTTTTGGCTGGTTTTGGTGCGGTTTGGTGGGGTTCGCTCCTCAGAGAGCTCAGTGAAGGGGTATATGCTGTTTATGATGCATTTCAGTAAGATTTGACCATATGGTGCTTGTTACATTTACTGTGTAAGGGACCTGTGCCAAAAGCCAAATGTTTTCATAGGGAATAAAATGAGCGTTTTTCTTTTTTATTTCCCGTGGTGTGGGGATGGCAGTAGGTATTTGGGAGTTTTAATCAAGTCCCTGCATGGGCTTTGGCTTCACCTCGATCACTCTGTACCTTTTGATAGCAGCGAGGATGCCTGTGGAAAGGTGGGGGGCAGGAATGTGAATTATTTCAATAGAAATGAGCCAGGGCACCGATTTACAGCCTGTATAAATTTGAACCCCCCCCCCGACTTCCATTGCTAACTGGAACGGGAGTTTCCTGGCAGAGTCAGCGGGGGGAGCCATTACAAAGTAGGTATCCCAGTACAACAAGGCTGTGGGAGGGGCACATACATCGGCCTCGGGTGGCAGGTGTGGGGGCGGGAGGGGG
>JAODJX010000129.1:14787893-14805906 GCA_026776945.1 Isichthys henryi | reverse complement strand
GTCAGTGATATCTCAGGTCTTCTTTAGACCATGTCGAGGTCAGTGATATCTCAGGTCTTCTTTAGACCATGTTGAGGGCAGCATTAGTCCAGACCTACCTTAGACTGACAGCTCATGCTCTGCAAGCGTTATTCATGATGAGATACTGTTCATTCAGTATCATTTGAGTGATAGTGGTGTTGATAAATTGGTAAGTATAATAAGTTGTGCGATATTTGTTTATTAGAGCATACTGCTCAGCTTGGCCTAATGCATTTTGCCTTTATGTGTATACTTGTGTGTTGTTTTGGCCAAGTTTATTTCAGCTTAATTTGAGATGACAAGGCATGATGACAAGGGACAATTTAACAGGAGACCACGCAGTGCTAGAATGCAGGGATGGAGCAATATAAGACAGAGGCTGAGCGGAGGGACCTCCCTGGTTTCATTCATACATTCAGTACTTCTTAGCGGTGCATAAGCTCAATGACCCTTATAGGCCACTTCACCTCCGACTGATTCCAGCCGGGAATAGGGCCACCACACCTTGCCCGTTGGGCTCGAACTTGGATAGAGAAACAGAGCTTTTCCTGGACACTCCCTCTGAGGATAGGAAGCAGGAGAAGAAAGGGAAAAGGCACTGAAAGGCACTTAGTAGACACCATGCTAGCTATTTCAAAGGCAGGGGGAGCTTGGTGCTCTGCACTGGTGCACGATCATGGAATGCTGAATTGGACCTGAAACACATCCGTCTATGTAGGACTGTGAACTGCAGCAATGTCCCGAAAAGCCGCCCCCCTTCCAAGAGCCAAAACTGCCCCCTGAACCCACTCACAAAACCCAGTGGAGATTTGGGTCATGGACTCAGGTGAGGAAAAAAACTTTGTTCTAAGCCCTTGGCATGATAACATCATATTTTGTTTCAGACATCCAAATTTATACAGCATTTTATGTAACTTGTTCATATACTTGGATGTTTTAATGAAATGGTCAGGTTTAGTGTTGCCTTTAAGAATACTTTAAAAGCTCAAAACCTGAATTTTTTTTGTCATGTCCTACACTGGCAATAAAACCTCCCCTACATCTTTGTGCAGTTTGAAAATTGTAATCCTGTTTAACAAAATATGGTAATTCTTCTATTTCTAGTAGGATCATTTGTATTCAGTCAATCAGAAGCTGGGACTTGTGTGTGGGGCAGGGATAGCAGGAAAACAAGCAGGGTAGTGGAGCCTGAGGACCGACTTTGAGAACCACTGTTCTAATAAGTGCATCAGTTCATTGTGATTTGTCATTGGGTGACATGACATTGCATTGACATCGCATGTGTGCACTTCCTGTGTCTTGGTGTGGTATGGATGTGACTGTGTTCCTTGAAACCTGCCATACAGTGCAGCGCTACCTGCGGTAAAGGGTCGAGGATGCGCTATGTGAGTTGCCGGGACAATCAGGGGGGCGTGGCCGAGGAATCAGCATGTTCCCACCTGCCCAAGCCACCGGCCCAAGAAGTGTGCTCAGTGGTAGCCTGTGGTCAGTGGAAGGTCTTGGAATGGACGCTGGTAAGAACCTAAAGATGTGCAATAGGACAGATGTGCAACAAACTGATCACATTCCTGTTATTCACATATACAGCATTTATTGACATGTACTGAAACTGAAATCATTAGTCTCACTTTGTAAGACGGGTTGATTGACTGTCCATTGAGCTTCCTGTGCATTTCCTCATCTTCAATTGGTTAAAATAAATGGGAAAATTATTTCAGAGAGAGTTTGTTCTCTAGAACCTGTAGGACATGTAAGTCTATCTACTTGGGATTATGAAGACCAAATGAAAAAGTGCGTGTCATAAGGAATGGTTCCTCAGTAAGCCTAAAGACCCACGCAAAAGACAGAATGTTCTAGAGCCTCTTTGTCCATTGTGAGTGACTCTGGAGCACGTTCCTTGTGCCTGAGGGTCTTTCTGGGTGTGTTCCTGTGCGTTTTCAGTGCTCTGTGTCATGTGGCCATGGCAAGGCCACTCGGCAGGTGGTGTGTGTGAACTTCAATGACCAGGCTGTGGACGCCAGCGAGTGTGATCCCGACGATCGGCCTGTGATGGAGCAGGAGTGCAGCATGCCCCACTGCCCCACGCGTCCCGAACCTCTACCCAAAAATCTCCCACTTCACACCAGTGGCCGAAACCAGTGGAGGACAGGACCGTGGGGAGCGGTGAGTCTCCCTCGGAGCTGTCTGCTCGTATCCCTAGCCGTCACTGTGGATAAAGGCTGCTTGAAAGCTGCTCATCTCTATTCATCATCTTATGGTCACACGCTTTGAATGACATCCGGACAAAATAAAATGGATCACGTCAGCGAGAACAATGTGTCGCGTATTTAAAACCATGTCACCACCTCGTTTGCTCTCTGTTGTGCTTCTGTGTTTTGACACAACAGACCCTCATAGAGAGCACAAATATACATATTGTGCCGAGTGATTGAGTCATTTTAATAAAGGAAATGAGAGCTTCTTTAAAATAGACGTTACTGTGCGCGTTAACAGCCACTGTAGGTTTATTGTTTGCTGTTTAAACAATACTCATAGTTCCATGCTAATGAAACTCACACATTCCATGCCAAACTATGTGGTCACATTACAACATTGCACTGTTTAAAGCGCAGGGCGATGCAAAGCATGGCAGTAACAACATAATCATCACACATTAACATCAGCCAATCGTGGACAAGGGGTGGGATCAGAACAAACCATTTATTATAGCTCATACAACGATGTAATGCCAAAAGCACTGAAAGTAATCGTCTCAAATATTCCTCTAGCTTTACTCTTCGATTCAACTCATCCCAAACTCAGATGGCTGGGGTTTAGGTCGTTGGGATTATTGGGGCCTGGTCATCTGTCACAGCAACTCCATCTTTCTCCTTGTTGACAAAATAATACTACATAACCTCCAGGCGTGCTTAGGATCATTATTTTGTTGAGAAACAAATGATTTTCAGCAGGTGTTTCCAGAATTTTGACTGTTTCTGTAAGTTCCCACCTACCTCACTAGCTGGATTCCTCCCTTATGTCTCAGTCGGCCTCCTGTACAGTTTTGGGAGGGTCATGATTGCCCTGCCACTCGGAAGGTTTAGCCCCGAGGCAACAGGTCCCTGCCCCACCCTCTCTGACACAACGCCCTCTACTGCAGTGCTCCAGTACTTGCGCCGGCGGCTTCCAGAGGCGTGTCGTTGTGTGCCAGGATGAGAACGGCAGCCCCGCCGGTGGCTGCGAGGAGCAAACCAGGCCCGAGGAGCTGAGATCCTGCCAGTCCAGGCCCTGTCCGCAGTGGGTGTACAGCAGCTGGGGCGAGGTGAGCGTCCCCACAGCACACCCCCGCCATTCCTACTGTAACCTTTTTCTACTGTTACTGTGCCATTTATCCTGTTGCTTAAAAGTAAAGAGAGTCAATAGGCACCTATAAGGTGCCCCTTTTGGGTAGGGGCCTGGGGAATGCCCCTCCTCCTTCACCCGTTCTCCTAAGCACCCATGCCCCCCAATCCCTGCCCCCAGTGCACAAAGCCCTGCGGCGGCGGGATGAAGACACGGCAGGTGGTCTGTCAGTTGCCCACTGGGGGGCTCTTTAACGACCTCAGCTGCGACATCCTAGACAAGCCCCCTGACCGCGAGCAGTGCAACACGGAGCCCTGCCCTTCGAACCCCCACTGGAACGCTGGCCCTTGGAGCTCGGTACACTCGTAAACATCGCCACTCACCCGTCACCCATCCATCACTATGGAAACTAGCTTAAGAGTTAAACTGAAGACAGTAGCCCCATAGTCCCAGGGGATCGTTAGAAGACGCGTAAGGCGTAATACACACCATACGCCAATAGTGTGTCAAAGGATGATGCGTAAAGGTAATGAAACACAGGGTACCTTTTTCAGCAATGTTTCTAGGTAATTGCCTAGCAGGTGAGACATCTCATCTAGATCTGGATGATCGCGAAAGGTTGCCCATTGACAATTTACAGTTTTTCAAATAAAAAATGTGTTGTCCAATACGCTTTGGAAAAGGTCGCGAGCAACATTGGTCAGCAACATTGCTCAAAAAGTTGCCCTGTGTATCATCAGCTTTACTGTACCCATTTAATTCTAGGCACTGTCATTACTTTTAGAAATAGGCCACTGATTTAGGACCAGTAGCTCCTTTCCAAACCAGTCTAGTTTATAAAATATTGCTCTTTAAGGCGTGACTTGCACACACTGTTGTGATGGGTTGGCGCCCCCTCCTGGGGTATCCCCTGCATCTGGGATTGTCTGTGGATCCCCATGACCCTGCGTAGAGCAAGCTGGTACAGAAACTGGAAAGATGGATTGGTGTATGGATGGATTGAATTAGCTAGCATGACCCTGGCATGTTGTTTTGTGGGCGTGGTCATATGTCATTGCAATCACTGCTGAAGTCTTTATGTCAACTTGGTATTTGTCTTTAATATAGTTTTTATAGTTTTATAATATAGTTTTATAATATAGTTTCATAATTTCATGGAATATAAAGCTCATCTGCCAGACATCACTTGAAGCAGCATCTAGCCTGGAATTAATACATCCTTTAAAAGGTGCTTTAACGAATATACATCAGTGCGTTTTTGCAAATGTATGTTTTTACAACATTATCTTTTTGACATTTTTGCATGGCGTTTAGTTTTCTGCTGTCGTTCGTGGTTATTTCAGCGTAAAGGTGCTGCCTTTGCATCCATGTTTCTCAGATTCCAGACATGTTTCAGCAGAGGATCGTTATTTCTCATGAGATCTGTCTCTCGGCCAGTCAGATGTCTACCTCATTCTCGAACAGAGAGTCCGCTCTCCCAAAACGTCTGTGGGCTGTTTACATGCAGCCCCCCCCCCACCCCAAGCCGCTGGAAAATGTTACGTCCCTGTCCAGTTATACCATCGACTTAAACTTTGAAGTCTAGTTTAATGGTGTGTTAATACTCTTCGGAACAGGAGTGTAGGGTGAAGTCATTGTCAATGTTTTTGCTGTCACTCCAAATATTTTAAGGTGTTTATGAAGATGGTCTTTTTGAAGATGCTTTCAAGCTTTCAAAAGGTTATGCGACGGTTTTCCAGTAACCTGAGAAACCTGTAAATGAATCCTGTACTGAGGTTATTTACGCATTATTGTTTGCAGTGAATATATTATTAACAGAAAATGCTACATTTAACAGCCTTCTTAAATGATGTGTGGATCGCTAGCTTCACTGTTATGCACTTTGTGTACGTGTGTAAGTAATTTATTCAGTACTTCAGGACAATTGTGCCGAATGTTATTTAATTTTATACAAACATACATCATTTCACATTGTTCTTTGTCAGCAATTAAAGTTAATTAGAGGCCATTACAGAAACATGATTCTTTGGTTTGTTTTCTGGCAAAACACACAATCCTCAGAGCGATGTCGTGGCCACAGACATGTATAATCACGTTCTTGTTGACATAATAAAAAGCGAGTTTAACCTTTTTCTGAAACAAAAAAGCAATACGCATGTAATTTGTCTGTAAACATTTAATGAAGGGTCTGCACTGGATAGTCCGCGCGAACAAAGCTGTGTGTTATGATTTGATATTACTCAATACATGTAAAACGTGTACATTTCAGTCCATACATGTAACACGTGCACCTGGAAATGATCGGTGCACATTTCAGCATGGTTATCTTAGATGAGCCAGCCGTGGTGACATCCTGAATCATTCGGCTTGGCTCAGTGCTCCGCCCCGGATAGGTGACCTGACTGAGAAGGGGATCCTGGGTAGCATTCGATTCGAGACAAACGGTCCAGCCTGTGTGCTTAAACTTCTAGGAAGGGAACCTCTTTGTCTTCTTATGTTTCCCCATATTAATATGGCTGGGATGTTTTTACTACCATAGAATGAAATTCACTGGAACTGTTCTCTTTTGTTTTGAGAAATTGAGTTCAGTCCTGCATCCTTTGATTAAACATCGGGCATGTTTAAAGGTTGTACTGTAAGTGTAATTGACTGTTTTACAGCTTGTACTTTGCTCGTTCAGCACAAAACACAACGCCTCCACCTTCGCCTGGCACCTTCAGTTGTGACATAGCGCTCTCGGTAATCTGTGTTCCGCTTTGTTTACGCTCATTGCTGCGTAAACTTATACATCGGCAGATTTTTTTCTGTAAAATGGTGCTCCGAGTCCTGTGGGTATTAAATTTTAGATTTAGGTCAATGCTGTATTCTTGGTGAAAATGAAGTTTTTCAAAGAGCACTTTTTCTAATTAAATGTGAATATACAGAAGGATGTGTCTAAGGCAGTGTTTCCCAATACGGTGGGAGCCCCGCCCCCTGGTCCTTACGTCCTGACTGAGCAAGTTAAACCCCAAATCGGAGTGCTCTCCTGTGTTGCCCATCGGGGAGGTTAATCCTTTGAAAGCACAGTGACCATGCAGGAGGGGATAGGGGGGCGGTAGCATAGGGTCATTTGGCGAGCACACAAAACCAGCCAATTACAGCAACTCCCGATTTAATCGGAATCCCACCGCCAGCCAGCCACTTCCTCCAGGGGAGACCCACAAAAAGTTTGTTCAGCCTCAAGTTTTCGGGCATGATAAAGGTTTTTACTCATACCATTCATAGCAAACACGTGACTTCTGTGCTGTTTCCAGTTCACAAAATTCTATATTTGTTTACAACTAGTAGATGCTAATAACTGCATTTAATATGTTGGTTGGCCTCCTACACTAGTCATGCATCTATATAATATTGTATTTTATTGCAAAGTCATTATGTAATTATGTGATTTTTCTTTTTAATCCCATTAGTGACCCTTCTGCCATTATACATGTTTGACCCTTTCAGTCAGCTACCTAACAAACTTTGATTGACCATTCACTTAGTCTCCTCTCCATGTCACAGTGCTCCGCAGCCTGCGGGAAAGGATACAGGCACCGAAAAGTGACCTGCGTGTCCCGATCCGGGAGGCCTGTTCCCGAGGAGAGCTGCCAGAACCTGCCCCCCCCCAAAAGGCAGCGCCGCTGCCAGGGGGGTCGATGCCCCAAGTGGAAGACTGGCAGCTGGGGAGAGGTGCGTCTAAATCGGCAGCTGAAATGTCCACCTGCCCTCCATATGCACAGCCTCCTGATCCAGGCATTGCCTTAGCCTCAGACATACCTATATACCTATTGCTATACATGCATCTTCTTCATACCCTGGGACGGTAGCCCTGGTCAAGCCTTGCTGAGTTTGCCTTCGTAACCAGAGGCGACCCCAGGAACCAGTGACTCACCAGAGGGAACCCGCTTACTGTATGAGACATGATGGACTTCCTGACCTGCACTGGGACATCCGGAAACCAGCCCGCGTGTCATCGTAGCCAGAAGGCACAGAACATCTGTGCACCATCCCTGGGAAGGGGGATCAGGGGCTGGTCTTCTGTGGCGTCCGCTCCCCAAGAGCTGGCTCCGGAGCGGATGGAGCGCAGTGCAAATAGGGAAAACAGAACGCATCCTCTGACAAGGCTGTTGTTTCGAGTGCAGGGTGCATACGGGGCGGTCTGCAGGTGCTTCAGGCGGGGGTGGGGGGTGAGGGTGAAGGAAACACAGCCGCTGAATGTTCCCCTCGTCATGTGGCTGGTCCAAGGAGTTCCCTTTTCTGAGAGCCAGTGAAAATAAGCCACCACGGCTGGAGACAGCGCTGTCATTTCTAGTGGAAATGACACAACCGACATCACAACCTGAAATTTGACAGCAAAAAGAAAATGGATGGAGGGTGAGCGAGGATAGTTACAGAAAGCATCCTGTTTTCGGTTGGATGTCTGTTCCTAGGAAGGATCCTTTGACATTTACGACTGCAAATCACAGCGAGGGAGAGACCGCTGAGTCCTGCCACTGCCATGTGAAACATGATCTGTATGTGTATGTCTGTATCTGTGTGTGTGTGTGTGTGTGTGTGTGTGTGTCTGTTTGTGTGTGTATGTGTGTGTGTGCTGTTACATTGTTATGCAGGCAGGGATTACATTAGCAAAGCGGAGATTTGGCTCATGTTTATAGACTTGATAAAGGAGACTTGGAGAAAAAACTAAGAAATAGCCCTTATTAATAATAATAATAATAACTCTGACCAGGACATGTTAGAAGATGGTGATATTAATAATGAAGAAGAAGAATACTTTTTTCCCGCATCGTTCCAGCAGATACCTGGATCTTCCTTCACTGGGAGATCTGAACTGGGAACATGCCCTTGAACAGGCTCTTCCCACAGACCTTTTCACTCTAATTCCCACGGTGGATTCCTGGGTCCCGGTGGTGTGTGCATCTGGTTGCATTTACTGTTTCCTCCTGGGGGCCCCGCTGCCCCCTTAGCGCTCAGCCGTTTGGGTAGCTGGGTGGGCGAGGGCCATGCTCGCCTTCCACAGGCACGTCGTGGTTATTAGCCGGGGAAAGGTGCCAGGGTGCCCTACTGGGATTCTGGCTGCTGAAAGGGAGGGGCACGCAAACTGTTACGGACACTCCATAGCTTACTAGCTCTACTCAAACATGGAAAATTACTTAATGGGAGCATTGCTTGGTATTTCATGTATGAAAATATGAAAACAATCTGTAATGCTATACGGACATGAAAGTATAAAAACAATCTGACATGCTGTACGGTGTTTTGTAGAGGACATCACAGTTCCAGGTCAATTATGAAACTCTGCATTGGTTTAAAAGCTAATTCCCAGAAAGAGTCTCTTTCTGTGTTGATAAAATGTCTGATATTGTACAACTGAAACTTTCCTCCCAGAGCCTGTATCTTCACCTCCATTCAGTGGAACAATGCAAGGGACAGCTGGGGTGTCTGTAACTCCAGGGACAGTGTAAAGCCCCTACTGCACAGTTTCAGCACAGACCTTAACCCTTAAGATTATAGGTCTGGTCAGTGACGAAAACAATGAATCGATACGCAAAATCGATACACAAAAAAGTAGAAACTGGGCTTACATTCCTTTCATCACTATCATTGCATTGTTCAAACAAGATTTTGATTGTTGGTGAGCTGCCGGTGAACTTCCTGTGAGCTTCCAGTCATTATATGTAACATTTGGTTTAGATCCTGATGTGAATCATGCAGAAGAGTCTGAGAGGATTCGGCCCATTGTTTGGAAATCATTCTTCATGTCATGAAACACAGCGGAGCATTACGCCGCTCAGCAGGATCAACCACTGCTGGCATGTCAAACAACAAAATGTTACTATGTTATTCATAAAAACTAGTTTGCGTTGCTTGTTCACTGAACATGCAGATATGAACTTCTTGCTCACAAGATAAACAAAGTTTTAAAATAGTTAATAATATCCTATTTCTGTTGTGCACTGCAGAAATTTGAACAATTACAACAATACAATTATTAAACTCAATTCCTTTAAGGTAAAATATTGCATAAAGTTGAAAAAGTTGCAGTGGAAAGTGGCTTGTTAACAGACAGTCAAGGTGATGGTTCCTTCCTCCTTATTGAGCAGCGTTGCCGGGCAGTGCTGCTGACCAGTGTTGCCGGGCAGTGCTGCTGACCAGTGTTGCCGGGCAGTGCTGCTGACCAGTGCTGCTTAGGCACTTTCCCATTGATATTGGGCAACAGATTTCTATTTGAAAACTTTGCGCTGCAGTGGGCAACATTTTGCAATCACTTAGATCCAGATGAGTTTCCCTTTTTCTCACCTGGTTGGCAATTACCCAGCAACATTGCATCACCTTAATCTTCATTTGATATTTCCAGTAACTTTTGTGAGAATGTCTATATGTTTATTTCCTTCATACATCATATATTGAACAATGAAATATATCGGTAGCATCCGGTGTGTGTTTAAGCTGGAAACCCGGCGCTAAGGACTCGTTCTGCTGAAGTCACCCTCCCGGCTGTCACTTACGCTTTCGACTTCCCCGTTTCCCCACAGTGTTCCTCCTCGTGCGGCAGGGGGATGCAGACGCGGGACGTCTTCTGCGACATTGCGGAGGAGGGCAGCGCCGAGCACTCAGAGTGCCCACCGTCCGCCCAGCCGCCATCCAGCCAGACCTGCCAGGTCGCCGAGTGTCCGGAGACCTACCGCTGGACAGAGAGAGACTGGACAGAGGTGGGTAGCAATCCCCTCCAAGACCCCGGAGACAGAGAGAGAGAGAGAGAGAGAGAAAGAGAGGAGACCTGACCAAAGGAGCTGGAAGCTGGACTGGGGGGGCGAACTGTCTCTTGGTCTGTCGGGTCCAGGTTCATATAATTGCTGTAATTGTGCCGGCAGGCATGACATCGCTGCTCACGCCATCGGAATGGCAGGATTCTTTCTGAAGAGCACTAATCTGTTATGGGGCCTGTTTAACGGCATCTGTCCCTAACTCAGCTATGGAGGCGGCCTCTTTGCCTGGCAGATCCATAGCACAGCTTGCACCCCCTCTTTAAAATAAAGTTTTTTTATATATATATATATATATATATATATATATATATATGAAGCATGGTAGGTCAGGAAGCAGCATGAAATTTCAGCACGTAGCAGCGGAGCATAATTAGGTGAAATCCCCGCTTGGAGACTGCGACCCCTCCTACTGGCTCTCGCATCTGGAGCCCATTACAAGCGCTTATTCGGCTCTTGGACGCTGGATGTGGATGGGGGGTGTTGCCCTGCAGAGGGCTGGGGGGCTCCTCGTCCTCTCTGAACTGCACTCAGGTCATGTGACGCTATTCTCACAGCATCCTTGCATGGTAATTAGCCACCATTGTATGGGGAACACGTGTGCCTGTCTGTCTGTCTGTGTGCCTGTCTGTCTGTCTGTGTTTCTTTTTAACTTCATGCTTTTCCAAAATATGCTGGAAGGTTTATTTGGTTTGCTTTGAGAGAAACAAACAACCTAATCTTTTTAGGACGGTGTACCTCTTCGCACTGTTAGTGAATCTCAAAAGCAACATGCAAACACGGCTGAGAATAGGAGCCTCAGAATTTGTCTGCCTGACATGGTGGGGCGTGACGACAGACTGATAAATAAGGGAATGGTTTGCTTGTCTGTGGATAAGATCAATCAGCAAGAATAAAACACTATAAGTTGCTGCCAGGTCACAGAAGGCAACAAAGAGTCTGTTCAGAGCCCTTGGGGTCTAGAAGTATTTGCATTTTCTTAGAAAACATGGTAAAACGCCCATAATTGTATTACTGGGTTCAAAAGGAATTCTAAACATTTGACTTTGTGCATGTGAATTTTGAATTTAAAAGCAGCCTTTTTTATGGCACGTCCCTCGGCGTCACATTTTGGGGGGGCTCGACTTGTTTGACAAGGTTGAACATAGACCAGGACGCAGTCCGGCTGGTATGCATTTGGGAGGCCTGAGGCACTCTCAGTGTGCCCTCGCATTCATGATGCATGGTTCTATATACGGTACTCAGAACCATATTAACAGCCATTGCTCGATTATAGCGACAAGAGAGCATTAACTTATGAACTGGTAGACTGTCTTCCCCAGTAATAACAGACCGTCTCACTGTCACTGTCTGACAGTGGTGACTGGCTACAGGCTACATAAGAGCCAGGCGAGTCTTGCCCTGTGGAGAAAAATGAAGAAGCTTCAATCACTCCGTTTGTATCACACTGAATGCTCTTATATTTACGCACATTTGTACATTTAGCAGACGCCTTTATTCAAAGCGACATACGGTTGAGAGAGCAGGGTCAGACAGTCCCTGGGGTTAAGGATCTTGCGCAATAACACAATGGTGAAATCACAAATTCAAGCGTGATATTAGAACTAGCGACCTCCTGATGACGGGCAGCTATGAGCCGCCCCTTTTCGCGTTATATTTTTGCACTTGTGACCTAGTCATTGTGATCTTTTTAATGGGAATAGCTGTCCTCTTGCAGGGATTTGTAATGTCTTCTATGGCTCTCGCCCCCATGGTAACCAGTCATCACTAGCTGTTTGGAAGAAGCTCAGCTGAGGAGAGATTCCACCTTCCTTGGCACCTGCTTCTTTGTGATGTACTATCTGCCTCACTGTACATTGTTTTGGATTAAAATTTGATAGATCACACCCTCAGACAAGTCTACTTAGATCCTTGCTTTGACAGAAGGACTTTCTTCTCCCTCGCCGCCTGGGATACGCCCCCGCCCCCGCCTGTAGACGACCTTGGGGATTCACGCACTTGTGGTGGTGATGCCCACGCGCCCGCTTACTGGCCTTGGTGTCTGCTTGTATTGCAGTGCAGCCAGAGCTGTGGGTCAGGGCGCAGACTGCGGGAGGTGATGTGTCTGAATCGGAACGGGGAGCAGGTACACGATGCGTTCTGCGCAGAGCTATCAAAACCGGCCGACACGGAGAGCTGCAATCCCCAGCCGTGTGACTTCCTGTGGATCACCGGGGAATGGTCAGAGGTGAGTCCCGCCCCCACCCATCAAACACAAGCGTCGTAGAGGCCGGACACCCGGACAGAAATCCAGGCCGATACACTGGGTGCGGAAAGCACTTTCAGTACAGATAGACATAGCCGTCTAACAGTGAAGAGAGCCTCATCAGGCTTCAGCAGACACAGTTAACATCAAATATAACACAGTGAAATCACAGAGGAAGTGCAGCTGATTGGCTCTGATGGTTCGTCAAGTCAAGACACACTGGCAGCTCTGTAGGAGGTTTGTATTTAGGTCATAATAGCCAAGAGCTCCCCAGGTAGGATATGAGGCCACCATTTTATGAAGCATGTACATTCCTCAGAGCTAATCTAATGAACACAGAGTCAGATCGTCAAAACAGCCATGTTTCTCTTTGCCGTGCCCTAAGAAGTGCAGGGTTTGTCAGTCAGCTGTTACGTGTATGAAATTCCCCACACTGGGCGTTTCAGTGGTTTGACCTGATCACTGTGTAGCATCTGCCATCCTGGGGCAGATCAGGTCATCTGTAAATTCGCACCCATGTTGGCCTTGACATCCTAGTACCAGGCTGCTAACTACTCTCTCACCGTCACGATTACCTTCGTACCAGTGCTCGGTAACCTGCGGACACGGCTACCGGAGGAGACTGGTGTCTTGCAGTGAAGTGCATTCTGGGAAGGATCATTATGAATATGGGTACCAGTCGTCATTCAGCTGCCCTGGGACGCCACCGGACAGCGTGGTGGTGTGCAGTCTGCCTCGCTGCTCTCGTCCATGGGCCTGGAGGGCTGGGATCTGGGGACCGGTGAGTAACCTGTAAAATTAGACTATATAAGCAATCATATGTAGGACACAAACCACAAAGATGGTCCTTATGTCTGCAGGAAAACAAGGCACATTGTTCTTGAATCTGAAATGAGATGTAAGAAGCTGTGTGTGGGCTGCCTCAGCTACATGACATTGTTATGTGTATGAAGCTTAAAACCATCGTTGCTCTGGTTTGCAAAACTTCTGGTCCACATCAAAGGTGCTCGGACAGATGCTGGGGTTAAAGCTCTGCCTTGCGGGATGGGGAGGCTGGTTGGTTTCCTTCAAGGCACCGTTAGGAAGTCACGGTCATTGGGTATTGTGGCCTCATCGTATTTCCCAGTTAATTTAGTGGTTTCCAGTTTACCAGGAAAGGGCTTATTGTTACCTAGCAGAATATGGAGCGTGTCATCCTAAGGGGGGTGTTGGACGTGCGTGTTTATAAGCTGGTACTCCCCCCAGTGCTCTGTGACCTGTGGCGAGGGGGTCAGTGAGCGGACCGTGCAGTGCATGACCTCCGACGGCGAGGACAGCGAAAGCTGCCCCCCCCAAGACAAACCCGAGGGACGCCGGAGGTGCAGCAGCCCTCCCTGTGAGTGACACTATGTTATGGAAAAGTCTGCTCCGCCGGCCCCCCCCCCCCCCCCCCCCCCCGGGCACGGCCCTGTCAGCAGACAGGATGCTCTGCAGTTTGATCCTCTCCCTTTTCTTCCATCATCCTAACACTTTGTCAGACTTAACTCCCCCAAACTGAGTCTCTGATGTTGGTCCAGCCATATTTATTCAGCATCCCTAAGGCCATTACTAAGGGGTCTTTATTATTGATATATAAGGATGCATCAGGGTAGTTTGTATTGTAATGTTGCTTTTCCCAGTCGCTGGTCAATAAAGATCTAGAGTGACTAACAAAATGGTTTGCAAACAGTCATAATGTGGAACAATGAACACATGTGACAGCTTAGAGGTTTGAATGATGTTTTTCAATCATAACAAGAAAGATGTCGATGAAAACGGGGCTTTTTATGCCTTGCTGCGTCCATGCGGTGCGTCCGTAATAATGGGTGCCTTTCCCTTTAAGAGTGCTCTGTCTGGCCAGTGCGGTCTTCGCTGTCCCCCAGGAGAAATGGGCTTCCTTTGCTCTGTTATTGCAGCGGAACCTGCGGAGGCCGGGAGGAAATTAGACTCTCCTCCGTCTCGTAAATATCTCCCCAAGTCAGGGCTTCCCGCAATGCATGCTAGTTAGGGGAAAATAAAACTCTGGGGGATTGGCTAGGGCACTGAATGTGATTTCAGAGTGCTTTTGTCACTTTTCATGTTCTACTGCAGTCATCTGCTAAGATAGGGGGAAGGTAACATGATAAATGTCATTGTACCTGAGTTGATAGACACAGAGTTGAGATACACTAACGCATAGGGAAGCTCTGCTAAGCAAATCTGTTCGTTTTGCCTGTTATTTCTCATTTCATGTTTGTCAAGAATGTTCCTGGATTTATTTGCAGCAATTTTTATTTTTCTGTGATTATATGATGTTTGCTGTGGTGCTTTCAGGTTAATAGAAATAAGGCTGTAAGGTAGAGGAGCTTATACTGTATTACTGAAAAAGAATCTTACTGTTAGTATCGCATGTTAACAGGAAGATCAGACAAACATCAAAACAGAAAGACCGTGAGTTGGTAAATTAACCTTACTGCGTGTTGCAAACACCCCTAACAGACATTTTAAGCATGTCGGTGCAGGAAGGGTATAAAATACCGAAGAGAGTATAACTATTGAGAGGAGTGGTGATGCACTTTTTGTGCTGTCCTCGACAGACAGTGTTGCTAATACAGGTAATTGGTAAAGTACATTGATGATTATAATGGACTCTGATAACGATTACGATGATTCATAATGATTCAGTCCTGGATGACGGGAGACAAAGTAGACACAAGAGCATAGCAGTTCAGTGTATGTCTGTGTTGCTCTGTACGCCCCGTGTGTGTATTTCTATAGTATCGGTTGGGCGGTTCGTGATCTCTTTTCCCCTCAGCACTGAGGCTGCTGCCATGGAAACAGCGGGAACCTCCCCCTGTTCTTTGGGCCAGTGTACAGGGGTGGGTGCTGCACTGGGGTGGGCGCCCTCCAGCTCGGCAGAGCAGACCGTTACATCTGTGAATTAGCTCTGAATTAGCCCTGGCAGAGGAAATTAAATAACGGCAAAAAATTCACAGTAGATTGACACCGGCTCTCTCGTTCAGAAAGTGCAGGCTGTACGGGCTGCTGCTCTCTCTGATCCCTCACAGCAGCACGCAGACACAAAAAGCCTGACATTTGGAAACAAAGAACAACTTAATACTTGCACAATTTATGAAAACAAGGGATGAGAAAGAGATGGGACGAGATGTACAGAGTGACGGTGTATGGCCTTTATGGGTTTTTATGGGGTTTCTGTTAAGGCAGTGAGAAAGACAGCTATACAGCAATGTGGAATACTGAGGTCTGCACACCAGCTGAACCCAAGAAGTTAGAGCACATTGCGACAGTGACAGTTTGCCGCAGACGTAACCTCTGACCCTTCCAGTAAGCACTCACTGTTCTGGTTAAGTCTTCGCCTTAATTAACATCAGCATCTCAGTCTCTTCACCTTTACATGCATTTCAAGATTATAGTAAGTATTATTTTCACCATGCCAATTAAATGTATAATTCTGCTATCTAGGGCAAATTGTGAACATCTTTAACTTTCTTGTGCCACCCAGTAGTGTTTATTGGTATATAATGTTATACAGTGAACCGATTCACAAGACAGGCTTTATTGTAAAAAAAAATGTCCATGACTGTAGTGCACATGCATAAACTGATTACAGCATTGTGTATACTTTCGAATATGCTGTTTTAAGCAAAAAAATTCATCAAATAATATTCGAATTATGCCATATCCTATCTCAGGCTGAGAGAAACAAAGTGTCAAAATTAGTTTTGAAAGCTGGAGCCGGTGATAAACCATTCAGCCCCTGTGCCAGGTTCCCTTTAGGAGGAAATAGATTTCTGTGATTACTCAATCGGAGAAAAATGCTTCCCCATATATCTGAAACACGCAACATTTTCATCAGTCCTTTAGTCATTTTCAATTCAGTCATAAACATTAACATGAATTATTGTTGTATTAGATAATATGATGGTTATAAAAACATTGACACACAATGCCTGTGGTGTTTCCCTCCATTTGTTTTGTTTGAGCGCGGGACCCGAATTGTTAGCACCCCATAGACTTTTACTCCCAGTCCAGCCCTAGATAGAGGAGGATTAATTGAGGGAGAGCAGCCTTATTGTGCTAAGAAAGGTAGGGCATGGTAGAACTCAGTGGAGCGTGGCCTGCCTGTATTTACATAGCAGGACAGAGTAGAGCGCGGCCTACCTGTGTTTACACGGCACTGCGGAGTGGAGTGCGGCCTGCCTGTACTTATGTGGCCTGCTTGTGTCTTCACGGCAATGCAAAGTGGAGTGCGACCTGCCCGTATTTATGTGGCCTGTTTGTGTTTTCGCAACAATGCGAAGTGGAGTGTGCCCTGCCTGTATTTACGTGGCAGGACAGAGTAGAGCGTGGCCTGCCTTTGTTTACGTGGCAGGATGAAGTGGAGCACTGCCTGCCAATGTCTTCGTGGCCTGCTTGTGTTTCCGCGACAATACGAAGTGGAGTGCGGCCTGCCTGTATTTACGTGGCAGGACAGAGTAGAGCATGGCCTGCCTGTGTTTGCGTGGCAGGATGGAGTGGAGCACGACCTGCTTATGTCTACGTGGCCTTCTTGTTTTTCCGCGACAATGCGAAGTTGAGTGCGGCCTGCCCGTATTTATGTGGCAGGAGAGTTTACATCGTGGCCTGTCTGTGATTATGTGGCAGGATGGAGTGGAGCATGGTCTGCCTATGTCTGCGTGGCCTGCTTGTGTTTCCGTGACAATGTGAAGTGGAGTACAGGCGGCCTGCCTGTATTTACGTGGCAGGAGAGAGTACAGCGTGGCCTGCCTGTGTTTACGCGGTACTACGGAGTGGAGCATGGCCTGCCTACGTCTACATGGCCTGCCTATGTCTGCCTGGCCTGCCTATGTTTACACGACCTGCCTGTGTTTAAATGGAGCGTGGCCTTCCTGTGTTTATGTGGGAGAACGGAGTGACGCATGGCCTGCCTGTGTTTACCTGGCAATGCAAAGTGAGGCGTAGCCTGCCTGTATCTATGTGGCCGGAAGGAGCGGAGCGAGGTGCGCCTGTGTTTAAGCAGCATGCCTGTGTTTAGGAGTGGAGTGCGGCCTGTCTGTGTTTACATGGCAGGGCTGAGTGGACTGCGGCTTGCCTATGTTTACGTGGTCTGCCTGTGTTTACATGGCAGAATGAAGCAGAGCGCGGCGTGCCTGTGTTTACGTGGCAGGATAGACTGGAGCGTGGCCTGCAGGTGTTTATGCAGCAGGATGGAGTGGAGCATGGCCTGCCTGTGTTTATGTGGCCTGCCTGTGTTTATATGGTAGGATGGAGCAGAGCACAGCATGCCTGTGTTTACACGGCAGGGTGAAGTGGAGCGTGGCCTGCCTGTGTTTGCGCAGCAGGACAGAGTGAAGCGCGGCCTGCCTGTGTTTACGAGGCCTGCCTATGTTTACATGGTAGTCCCCAACACAGAGCATTTCAACTGCTGGTATTTTAATGTGTTTCCCTAACATTTTTCTATTTGTACCATATATGTTGGATTAGAGATTAACCCTGAAATGCTGTATTGGTTCTCTTGAAACAGGGAAACAGTTATACTGACTCACACACACATGTAGGGTATACCTATCCTTATGGGGCCCGCTCATTCACTTCTATGGGAAAAATGCTAACGCTAACT